>CM043319.1:34945825-36145825 GCA_023736055.1 Quercus glauca
CAAAATAATTTTTAATTTGTAAATAGTATCGTAGGACTCATTTTTAATGAAAAAATTGCTAAAAAATTAAATTTGTGAGTCCGTAAACAGTACACTAAAAGTTTGGCGGGGAACGTGAAAAAAAAAAAAATGGTGAAAACGCAGACGCAAACCGTGGACGCGCAAGCCAAACGATCACTAAAGTTAAAATCAATGCCAATCTCTGACTTCTTTCTCAGGAGGATAAGAAACAAGATATATCAATTGATAGGAATTATGGTTGGCTTTTTCTTTGTATTTGGGATTATATCTAAAGTTTATATAATATTTCTTTTTTTAATTGATCACTTAATAATTTCTTTACCTCAGAAAAATTGATGATCAAGCCTATCTGAATTTTTTTTTTTGGAATTTAGGCCCCATACATTTCATTTTTCATGTCATGATTGTAACCCATGAGACCGTATCATAAAGAAAACACATAAAAGACCCACAAACAAAATAAAATTTTCAATCTTTCTACAAACTCTTTTTCGATTCATTAGTAATGAAAAAAGGCTATTGTATGTTTTAATGGGAATTTATGAATTTAAAAAAGAAAAAAAGACGCATACTACAAAATGGAAAAATGTTTTATGAAATATTTTAAAGAATATAACTAAACGCTAAAAAATTAGCGATTTTCTTTGAAAGTATCTAAACATATTTTCCAAAGAAAATCATTATATGTTTGAAACAAATAGAGTATTAGTGTGCGTTTGACAAAAATTATTTTTGCCAACTTATTTTACTATTCAATCTATATATTTTTGTTACTATTCATGAGTTTCACTGTACTTTTTGATACTATTCATGGATCTCATTATACTATTTCAGCTAACTTTTACCTTTTATCTACAATACTTTTAACAAAAAGTTTTCAGTTTCTGCAAAATAAGCAGATCTCAAACGGATACTTAATAAGAAGTAACTCGCTAATCATTATTTACTGGCCCATAGCTTGAGGGTGAAAAATTGTAGAGTTTCATATAAAGGGTATATGTATCCCTAACTTAATGCAAAGCATATCAGAATTTTGAAACCAAAATATGTGATCAGTTCCTTTGTGTTCGTAAATAATACTAATAGAACCACCAATGATGTCCCAGCATCTCCCGGAGGAGATTGTGTGCTACACCCAAAGTCAACTACCACTAAAATTTATAATCCGACTAAGTTGAGTTTCCCAATCTTGGAACTCTATATTCACCCACCCTAATTTTATAGGGCACTCCAACCTCAAACAAGCCAAATCGTTATTCAATAACAGTCACAATGGTTATCTTCTTCCACTTATGCCATATCTTTCATCTGGGGTCAACAAATTGAGTACGATTGTTTGCGATAGTGACAGCACTTTGTCGTAGGTTTCCAACTTTGAGACCCAGAGGCTTTTAAAATTTTCAATTAATATTGATTTATAATTGGTAATAAATTTAAAAATTACACAAAAATGCATTCACTATTCCCTTGAGAATTTTTTCTCTCAAAATTTAGAATGGGCTCTTCAGAGTATTAAGCTAATCTAGTAGGAATTTAACCCCCATAAAAATTAAATTGGAAAAATGATAAATAAAAAAAATCAAACAATTAAATTTGGTATAAAAATAATAAAACCCAAAAAAAAAAAAATCACCATCTGGCCCATTAATCAGCCGATGTCCCTCACAAAACTCCTTATTCACCTTTAATAAATTCCAAATCAGTAAGATATATAAACAAAAACAAAAACAAACAAAAAAAGAAGAAGAAGAAGAAAACAAAACAAATTAGGTTACTGTGTGTCTCAATCTGCCGCCGGTGAGCCCGTGATGCCATTCCTTAGCGTCGCCAAATGGTACACCTCTCTCTCTCTCTCTCTCCCAGAACTTTACATAAAATAATTTTTTTTTATTTTATTGTTTTTATAATAGACACGTATTAGTTTTGTTGATTTTAATGTTCTGTTAGCTGTAAAACATTTTACTCCCTCCGTCCCACTTTTTTTGTCCTCTATTCCATTTTCAGGTGTCCCAAAATATTGTCATGTTTCTAAAAATAAAAGTCATTAATTTACTAATGTTCCTATTATACCCCTATTAATTTACTAATTCAATTTTTTGATAAATTTTTTTTAGGGTAGTTTTGGAAACTTATACATTTTTAAAAGGTAGACAAAACAATAAATAATGTTCCCTTAAAAAGTTTGGCTTTTCAAACAGGACAAAAAAAGTGGGACGGAGGGAGTACATATAATGGTTTTTTTTAACTTTTTATAATATATATATATATATATATATTAGTTTTTTTGAAAATAGGAATAATACTATAATAATATATAATAGTACGGTTTATATTAGATTATTTATTTATATTGAAAATAGTAGGAGAATAAATGATTGTTTAATTGTTTGATTTGATCTGATCGCACTTAAATAATTAATTTACACTTAATTGTTCACACTTTTTTTAACAAAAATTGTTATAACTAATTTATAAAATTCAATTTATAAACCATCCATAATATTGATGTATATTTTAAGAGACAAATGTTCAAAACTTAGAACCTACTAATTAATCTTTTATCCTAAATGTTGAAACTTTGGATGTTGAACTTATTAGAAAAGCTTTAAGTTGTAAAAAAATTAGTTCAAATCAAGTATAAATCATTTTTGGAAAAAGAAAGAGTGTAGGCAGAACTTTATTGACTTTGAGGTTTTTTTTTTTTTTGAGATTTTTTTTTTTTTAGAAGGTATTGACTTCGAGTTAGTTTATGAAATAAAGTGTTTTATTTTGGATCATGAATTATGCCAAATTAGCGTGGATCTTTTGCATCTTGAGTTAATGTAGGCCCAACTAATGTAGGAATAACCCATCAACACAACGTAAATATAACTAGCTTAGGATTTATTTGGAATCCGTTTATATTATTAAAATTGAAATTTTTTTACTGAAAGTACTATAAATAAAGGTAAAAGTTAGCTGAAATAGTATAGTAAGACTAATGAATAGTACCAAAAAATGTAGTGAGGCCCATAAATAGTAGTAAAAATAAGCTGAATAGTAAAATAAGTTGACAAAAAATAAGTTAGCCAAACAGACACTTAGGGTCCGTTTGGATACAGCTTATTTTGCTGAAAACTGAAAATACTGTAGTAAAATAATTTTAAATGTGTAAATAATACCATGAAACCTATTTTTAATGAAAAAGTTGCTGAAAAATGAGGTTTGTAGGTCTCATGAACAGTGCATGAGATCCACTAATGTGCTGAAAAGTCAAATATTACGGCTATTGCTTATGAACAATAGCCGTAACAGTGAAATTTGTCTCTGAAATGCATGCCAAAAAAAAAAAAAAAAAAGTAAAACGCTGGAAATGCAGACATGGGTAAAAATAATTTCTACCCAAACACACACTTAGTCTTTCCTAGAAAAATTTCATGGCTCGCCACTACTTTTGAACTCCTCACTTTTGAAATCTACTCTATTTATCATAACCTGAAACTCTCTTAAAAAATAAATAAAAAATAAAAATAAAAAAATCTACTCTATTTCTGACTACATAGTTGGGTTCTATAAAGGCTTGATTTGTATCAATATTTTATAAGCCCAATTTTGATAAGAGAATATATTTGTGGAATATAAAGTTTATGATAGCTACTAGTACGGAAAGATCAAGTTCTAATTTTGTAAATCTTAGATTTGCAGATCATCCTCAAAACAATGACTTCAAGATTCTAAAACTCAAAAAAAAAAAAAAAAGAAAGATTCTAAAACTTTCTTGTTTACCAATCAAAAAGACCAAGGTCAAGGTTTACATATTGAGTAGTACAACTTGTTGGAGAAAATTTTAAATATCGGTGGACTCATTAAGTGGGTCATCTCTATGGGATCTATCTAAATCGCTCTCTTTAATTCTTTTGTAATGGAGTTCTGTACTCTAGCATTTGTTGGGGACCATAATGTTTTTTTTTCCCAGATTCATATTGTCCTTTGAAATTAATGATGAGATATTTTATGAGATAATGCCTTCTCAAATTATTTTGATGGAGCTCATGAACATTTTAAACGATTTGTAGTATTCAAGGGATCTTGCATTATTCAAGGGATCACTGGCTTTGATTTTTTTTTTTTTTTTCGATTGTAGTGCTAATCAAAGTGACATATGTGATATATCACATATGGGTGATGAAGGAGTATGGCATGGTCGAGTTTTGGACTAAAATAAGTATACCAATCAAAGATGAACTTCTTGTTAGGAAGAGTTGTCATTCACAGATCTTCTCATATGACCCCTAGAGTTTAAATGAGGATATTCTTGGAAGAGAAATGATATGTCTACAACATTTTTACAACAATTTTACAATAAATCCTAAGTGGCAGGTTGTTATTGGTTGTTATTGTTGGGGCAAAAAAGTAATCTTACTGTTAGTTTCAAATTTAAACTAATAACAATTAACCACTTGTGATTTGTTGTAAATATATTGTAAAATTATTGTAAACGTAGCATCTCTCTTCTTGGAATTCCCAAATAGATCATTGGTCAGGTTTCATAATATCTGAATTTACTAGTGTCAAATCTCACTCAACTTTGTAGTGTAATTTTTGGATGAGAGGTGTTACATCCACAACATTTTTATAACATTTTTACAACTTTGTAATGTTGTAAAAATGTTGTATACATATCATTTCTCTTTTTCGATTATGTTTCATAATATAGCAGAAAGGGAATGTAAAAGTATCTATCTACTAAAGATTCTGTGCATTTTATAATGATATGCTACTCTCTAAGCTTATTTCCTTAATTAATTTAATGAATCGGTTCATATTCAATTCAACTGGCTTTCAATTCAACTGGCTAACATTTGGTAAAACAAGGCAAGGTTGGCGAGAAAACCCACCTCATAGCGGAGGGTGGGTAGGGTTTTGGCATTTGGGTTCTTGTTGGGTTCGGGGAAAACCAAAATTATACCCGGCCCATAGTTATCCCTATATCTTTTTTTTTTTCTTTTTTCTTTTCTTTTTTTAAGAAACAAACACACACAGAAGATAGGGAAAGAGGTTCTAATACAAAGACACACCACAACTCCACTCAAAAGCCATGGTAACTTTTAAGAGTGGGTGGGGTAAATTATACTACACACAACATACTCTCTTAAGCAATGTGGGATAATTACCCTATTTCTAAACTGAAGTTTTTGGGTGAGAAATGCTGTTGATATAGATCAGCACGTGGCATAATTGTTTGATAGGTGCATGGACGGATTGCAAGGATTATGAATGTGTATATGGGTGGCAAGGAATAAGAATAAGATTAGTATTTAATAGTAAACCTGAAGATATTACGTAATTAATTTTATCAAACTAATCATTTCTATTTAATAGGAATTTAATATTATAATATGATTCTTATTTATTAGGAATTGGACTTTTTTATTAATGGATCGATGGATATTTATTTAAAAGGTAGTGATTAGAGAACAAAAAAAAAAAAAAAAATTAAATGTTTAGGGAAAAAATTGATATCATACCAATTTTAGCAACAAAAATAATATTTTAGCACTGACAAGAATTTCTTTGTAACAAGTGAGTCAATACTGTACCCGAGACCGTTTCGATTTGGGTTAGGGAATGAAATATTTCGTTATTGTTAGATACCAGTGTACTGTTTTAGGATTACCGCTACTTTAAAATATATATATATATATATATATATATTAAAAATTTTAAAAGTATATATTTATTTTAATTATTTGGTATAAGTTATAACTTATAAGTTTATTAAAATAAAAAGAGACAAAGATAAGACCAAAAAAAAAAAAAAATCAACAAGACTTAAAAAGATTAAATAATTAGAAAAAATGGTGGGTGATAAAACATTAAAACCAAAGAACTCAAAATTTAAAAGTTAAGAGCAACCACATCAGTGGGTGCATAATAGAAAAAGTTGTAAAATTTACACAATATTGTTCAAAACTCATCCACATCAATGCTTGCATACCTTTGCATATATCCACACTTGCTATAGTAACCGTGCATATATGCACGGTTACTGTAATTTTGCAAATCATTATTTTATTATGCTCTGTCTCACACAATCAGACTATATCCCTTCTTCTCTCTTCTTTTTCTTTTTCATTTCACACGCTCTCTCTTCATCTACATAGCCGATCAACGATCTGCCTAGCACCACTCAACCGATGCAACCCACCACCACTCAACCAACGCAACCCACCACCACCATTTTACAACACATAAAAATCCAACCACAAATTCAATAGAAAATCAAAGCCAAAATCAACAGAAAATCCAAACCCACCCAATGGAAAAGCCAAAATCAACAAAAATCTAACTAAAAATCAATAGAAATCAAACCTAAAATCAACCCCAACATATCAAATGGAAAACCCAAACCCAAGCTAAAGCCCTCTCCGATCTCACCCTTGCCGAAGCCCTCTCCGAACCCAAGCTGCTCGTCGCTTGCCACATCTGTAGTGGTTTCACTTCTTCTATTTTTTCTTTGTTTGATCAATGGGTTTTGGGATTTTGATTTGGCTTGCCTGTTAAGATCTGATGTTGCTTGCATGTGCTTGGGATTTTGCTTGATTTCATATGTATTTTGGCTGGTTTGAGATTTCTTTGGTTTTGGGTTTTTGGAGGCTAGTTGCTTGATGAAGGGTGGGTTGATGATGGTGGCTGGGTAGGTTGATGGTGGGTGTGGATTGATCGGTAATTGTGGCTAGGTGTTGGTGATTTTGGGTAGTGTTGGGTCTGTGAGAGAGAGAGAGAGGTAGTGAGTGAGGAAATAATAAAAAATATAAAAGAATGAATATTATATTGAATAAATGTGTAGAATAGATAAACTGATATAAATGTTTGGTAAAAATGAGTGTGTAAAATAAAAAAAGTAGGGTTTTTTTTTTTTTTTTTGTTTGCAAAATAGACAAAAATTTTGCATTGACAAGAATTTCTTTGTAACAAGTAAGTCAATACCGTACCAGAAACTGTTTCAGTTTGGGTAGGGGAATGAAATATTTTGGTATTGTTAGATACCGGTATACAGTTTCGAGATTACCGCTACTTTAAAAATATATATATATATATATATATATTAACAAATTTAAAAGTATTTATATTATTTATTTATTTTAATTATTTGGTATAAGTTATAACTTATAAGTTTATTAAAATAAAAGGAGACAAAAAAAAAATTTCAACAAGACTTAAAAAGATTAACTAATTAGAAAAAATGGTGGGTGATAAAACATTAAAACCAAAGAACTCAAAATTTTAAAGTTAACGAGAGTTTCTATAATTTTCACATCTTCCAAGTATCTTTTGTTAGGTTTTTTACTCCACACACGTTAATTGACTAGCTCAACTCTATAGTCCACACAATTTAAATTTCTAGGCCCCTCTTTCTCTCTCTAGTCAATAATCTCACTCTCACATGATTTGCTCTATGTATTTCTCTTCCCATCAAATATTTTCAGATCTCTCTCTCTCTCTCTCTCTAATGTGAGGCTATTTTTCTTTCCATCATTAACTCATGTTTTCAAATATGATCTCTCTCTCCCTTGCCTCAAATCAGGCATTGATCAACTCCATTTCGCTGCCTCATTGATCGACTATGTTTCTAGTTTCTTCGTGCATTATGTAATAGCTTTTTGTTCTGTCCTGGTATCTAGTTTTCGGCCGAAATTCGGTATATATCCCAGTACGGCCGAAATAAGTCTGGTATGACTGGTATTCAAACTGGCACGAAACACCAATGTTTCTGTACCAGTGTGCGCTCCAGTACGGTAAATACCGACTAGTACAGTACGAGATTAACTCCCTTGCTTTGTAAATACGAAAAATATCACATCACAAATAGTATGCATCTTCATAGGTCATCATCCTGTACTGAATAAGAAGATGCTCATTAGTACTTCTTTTTTTTTTTTTAGGATAAAAAGACAATAACTTATTAAGAAGAAGATAAACATAATACATTATGAGCCAAAGCTAACTCAACCATATTTAGGTTTTCCGCTATCCAAGTTTGATAACTATCTAAATATTTGGCATATTGAGCCAAAAGATGAGCTAGACGATTGCCATCTCGCTTAACATGGGGAATTTTCACACATCTAAAATCCTGCAATTTTGCACTAATCCCGCCTATAATATTGTCAATAGCAACTGGAGCTTCACTAATTCCAATTAACGCATCAACAATTATCTTGGAGTCACTCTCAAGCACCACATCTCGTACCCCTATGTCCCAAGCAAAAAGAACCCCTTCCTCCAATGCTTTTGTCATCTCACGCTCATTAGTACTTAATAAAAGAATAATTAATAAAACTTGAGGAAAAAGAATTGCATTATTGCTCATTAGCACTTACCACATAAAAGAAGCTTTATGTATCACTATTAATAATAACAGATGAACAAAACCACATTGTAGCCCCAAATTTTTCTCATAAAAAATAATTACAATAATGCTCATTAATACTTAATTAAAAAATTAATAAAAATGAGCAAAAATAATTGAATTTATGCTCATTACACTTACCACATACATATTACTACTAATAACTACAAGTATATGTGTTTGTGGGGTGGGGTAAGGACCATGGTTTAAATCTCCATAAAAGAGATTTAGACACATATGCACTTAAACTAAGCTAGAGTAGAATTTTTATCTTATATCAAAAAATAAAAATAAAAATGAAAAAACCACCCAACCATAAAACATTTACATTGCAGCATCTAATTTTTTTCTCATGGAATAACTAGAGGAATTGAAAGAATTAAAGTTGGAAGGAGGAATTGAGGAAGTAAACCTTGTAGCATACTACTTTAAGATACCCTAGTACTCTGTCCCATTTTACCATCCCAAAAAGTCACTTTATCAATTATACAATACAATTTTACAATACTCCCAACATCTCAACTTTTATTTTCCTATTCTACTCATTAAAATAATATTTCTACACAATAAAATAATATATCCCACAATCACTATTATTTACAATACAAAACCACCATCACCACAAGCCCACCATTGAACTACACACACCTGACACCACCACCACCACCACCAGCAACCCATAATCTACCGTCAACACCAAAAAAAAAAAAAAAAAAACACAGCAACCCACAGTCAAACCCATTAAAAAAAAAAATCACTATCAGAGCCATCGGAGCTCCGATTCAAACCTTTGTCAAACCCATTCAAACCCATAGGAGCCATCACCAGCAAACCCATTCAAAAAAAATGTCTGAACCCAGCAAAACCCATTCAAAACCCAGCAAACCCATTCATCAGAGTAAACCAGAGAGAGAACGCAAGCCACGTCGCACCGACCCAGCAAATGCTGAGGCTTTTTGGGCTTAAAATGCCAAATTCACCTTACATATGACATTTACAATGCTAGGTGCGGATGCTCTAAGCGTTCTTCGAAAGTCCAAAACCAAGAATAATGAGGTCAATATGATTCATTAGAGGGTAATAGTCATCATTCTCCTTGACACTAGTAAATTATACCTAGTTCTGTTAAAGATTTCAGATGGTTTTGTGCCAAGGAGTGAAGGGGTCTATAATGGGATGGTAATTAAGATGCACCGACATACTTTTCGTGATAATATATATGAATTGACTATGTTGTGTTCTTCAAGAATTCTCCAGAAAAAGGGTCTTATCAATTAAATTATGGTGTCAAAAATATCTCAAGAACCACATCAACACGATGCTGTTTTGCAAGAGTTGTTAATGCCTACACGTACCCCTTCTACCAAAAAAATGAAATAGAAAAGAGTGTATAGGAGCTGATTACAAGGGAAAATTGTTGGAGACAAGAGGAAATTTGACCAAGCAAAAGCTCATTTCCCAATATCTTACAATTCCTACGATTGATAAACTTTTAAATGAACTAACCGAGTTCACTGAAGTGTAATTTGTTATTAGTTTAGTCCAATATTTCAATATTTTTTGTCAATAATCTTGTAACCCAACTGGTTAACGAAAATATCTAAGGGTTCAAATCCCCTCAACCCAACTATCGATGTATAAAAAATTATTTCAATAATTTTCCTATTGTAATCTTTATTATATTATTATTTTATAGACAAAATAGAAAGGCAATAAGAGTAGTATAGTGATTTGAAATAGTATGTGTGTGTTTATAAATTTTGAAAATTGCATGATATAGTGGTTAATATAGATATGGCATGTTTCATGCCTACTCAATAATACAAATATCATTTTGATAAAATTATAAATAAATAAAAATAAATATCCTTTAATTTTTTTTTTTTTTTTTTTTTACATTCTTGATTGTGTTACTATAAATATATATGTATATACTAGTACTATGCCCGTGCAATGCACGACTTAATAAAAAATATTTTGATAATATAATTAAATTGAATAACAATTAAAATGAAAAAAAAAAAAATAAAGTTACATGGAAGATGTATATTATGTAAGTTCAAGTTTGGCAATTTTTTTTTTCAAAAACAAATATTATAAAATATTTTAAAAACTATAATTTTAATCTCTATGTGTGTGTATGTATATATATAAGATAAAAATATATATATATATATATATATATATATTTTTAAATCTAAAAAATAATTGAATTTTGTATATTTGTCCTTATATATAATATATCTAATTACAATGATCAATAAAAAATTTAATAATTTTTTTAATAATTCCTATTTATTTATGAAGAGGGGATCATCCTAAAAGAATTAATTCAAAGTTTAAGATTAAAAAATAAATTGTACTTGTACACCTAAAAGAAATTTAATTTTTATTTCTTATTTTAATATTTAAATCATTTGTTTTAGTGTTGATTTTATTCAAATGGTTATAAGTTATATCACACATTCTAACTTAATAATAAATAAAAATATAATACCATAATGTAACATTTTAACTTACTAATTGTAGGGGCATAATTTGTAATGGACCCTTAACAATAAAACTTGTAGAGATGTGGGTATATGGGCTAGGCACTAGCAATACGAACAACGAATGATGCGAGACCAACATGGGTAATAACAGAATGGTTTTACTGAGTAACTTCTATGAGGATAAAGGCCATCAATCTGGTTAGGTATTGGTAAGAGACTTTATAATGATTTTGGATCAATGTTTGTGGGGATCTCCATAATTTAGGCTAAGTGTTTGTGAAATATATTTGTCATCGGCTTCGTCCGAGGATCTATTTTTCTTCCCCTTTCATCCATATGCCCCCCCTCTGGGGATCCCCTTTTCTTATCTTTTCTCTCCTCCTTTTATGTTCTCTTGGTTATATAGTATTTTTCCCTTTTTTAGTCTTCACCGTCCACTTGTCAATTATCGGAGCTTCTATGTACAGGGGATTGTCCCATCATCTGTATTTGCAGGCTTTATGTTACTTCCCAGCCGCCTTTGCAGGCTTTATAATAGTTGAAGTGACTGATGCTTTAAGGTTTTCAGGTCACCTCACCATTAAGGCAATCAGAATTTTGGTAACGTTTATTTAATGGGTGAAGAATATTTTCCTTTAGCGAAGTCGGTTTGCCGAGGATGTGTCATCCTCGGCGAGGCCCTTGGGTGACCTGAGCTATTTTCATTATCCTCGGCCTTCACAATATCCTCGGCGTGGGCCTTGAGCCGGGTATAGAGTGGGTCAGAGTAGTTAATGATTGAGGCCCCACACTAATAAATAAATATAACACCCTAACTTAAAGTAATGTTTGTAATTGTATTGTGCTTTAGCCTTTAAGAACACATATATTATTTTTTTTCAAATAAAAAAAACACAGATATTAATATTACACATGAAAAAAATAATGAATTCAATAATTGAAACAGTTCAAAACAAAATTAAGCCAAAACCCTAATTCATTAATGAAAAAATATCCAAATTTCTGAACTTTAAAAAAAAAATGAAAATGGAGTTAAGTAAAAATAGACTTACATAGGAATTTGGACTGATAGATATAAGAACATTTTTAGATCCTTCTTTTTCTCTCGTATCCAATTTCATGTTTAACAACAAATTTTGCTTTTAATTAAAGAAGATAGATTACATGGAACAAAGCACCAAACAAAAACCATAACAAATTAAATCCACCTACAATAAAATATTGATGTCAACAACAAATAATCATGTGATAAGAAAATAAAAAATACAAATATATTGCTTGCTATATTGACATCTAAAAAAATTACTAAAATGTGCTATCAAACATAAAATTTTAGTCTATCTATAAAACTTGTTGATAAAAATCATATAATATATAATAAAAAGACAACAAATACACAAAATCTATTCAATTTGATGAAAGAAAAAAAAAATACCTGCAAGGTTGTAAGTAGGGTAGAGAGGAGAAGGGAAGAATATAGTGAATAATTGTAAGGTACGTAGTAGAAAGAATAATACACTAAAAAACTGTGTGTATTGTAAAGACTCAAATTGGATTGGACTCAAAAGAGGGATGGGTTTAAGCCCAAACAATAAAATTTCTAGAGAGTGGGTGTAAGAGCTAATTCCAAATTGGTAGAAGAAGACATGACCATTCCCCAACAAAGGAAACTTTAAACTAGTTTGAACAATATCCCTCCTCGGCTAGGTTTCAGGGGATATCTTTATGATGACTCTTGTGTTTTCCTCCCTCTCTTTCTCACCCAAAAAAAAAATCCTCCCCTCTCAAAGTCATCTTTATTCCTGTTATATAATGCATTCTTTTCTTCATTCTCGCCGTACACGTGTAGGTTTTAATCTGTGAGCTTCTTTCTGTCCCATCCAGCACTTCCTGGAACCTTTGCTTGGTGGCCATAAGGCTGCTTGGTTACTGTTCAGGTATCACCTCCACATTAATGTGGCCAGAGAGTTAGCTGGGAAGCATTTAATGTGGATGTAGCAGCTTTATGAGATATTTGCTACCTTTTCCGGTTCCTCCTTCGTTGATGTTTACTTTTAGTTCATACGTAACTTTGTAAAGGACCTTGAGTACTAAAATAGTTGCATCCACCTCGGACCTTGGTATTAGAGGTGGACCTTGTCCTCGGACATAGTTTGGGCTATTATACGTGACTTACATCTCTTTGTCTTATGCTATTCCCAAAATAACTTTCTTTAGCCATCCTCGGATAAGTAAATGTCCTCGGACTGGGCCGTTGGGCCACAAACCCACTTCCTATGAATTCTAAGTCATCTTTTTGGGCAACCGGCCCCACAATAGCCCCTCAAAATCTCACTTTTTGTCACCTCGGAAAAAAGGGAGATTTTGATATTCTGCCCTCACCTCCCTCGTTGGACTTTTCTAAATTTAAGAACGCTTTTTCATCTGCCCAAGGCACGCTCCTGACGTTTCGGCGTCAGAAGCATGCCATTATTAAATGATGGCGGCTTCTTTGCCCCCCCCCCCCCACGTTTCAGCAAGATATGGATCTAACGGTGGAGGACTTGCGATATTTATGGGCGGGATTTTTCCCGCTTACGATTTCTGCGCCACTATAAAGAGTTTTTCAAATCAACTCTCTTTGCAGTTACGAAAAATCGCATTGTCTTATCGTGTATTCATTGAACCTGTCCCTCTTTCTTTCTTCTCCACGCTCTCATAAATACCTGAAGTCTGTCCAAGGAGCTCATTTTTCATACCTATAAGTTTCTTTAACCTTCCTCAGTCTTCAATCCTCTTTGCTAATTTTTCTTCACAATTCTTAAGAAATGGGTAGGTTTAAGTATCTAGTTGATTCCGAGGAGCAAATAGAGGAATTTAGAGCTAAGTATAGGATCCCCTCTACTGTGGGCATGAGATATGCTTCCACAGAAACATGGTTTGATGATAGAAAAACAGGGGAAGTAGTCATCCCTATGATCGCTTTCATAGAGGGAGGGATGACTATTCTGATGGGTAGTCTCACTAGGAGTTATCTTAGGTTCTTTAAATTGTCCCCCACACGGTGCACCTTAAATATGTTTAGGGTGTTAGGGAGTATAAAAGTCCTTAATGCGATGATAAACCTAGGCCTTACCCATCACGATGTAAACTGGGTATACAACCTTAATCATTTGAAAGGTCAGGGATACTATCTTAAGTCTAGGTATCCTGAGGTAAGGTTAATCCAGTGTCTCCCTCTATTGAACAAGGGCTTAAAAGATGATTTTCTCATTTTTTTCTGGGGCATGGCATGATGGTTTACCCTATTCGACCCAAGAGGGAACACCAGGTGGGGTTTTTAGGTTGTACGCTTCTATTTCTTGGCTTATATCCTTCAATTCAAGTTACCTTCATTTCTAATGGAATTTTATGTTGTTTTACTGATTTTGCAGACAAACGCGCTACCAAGCCTCAGTTCAGATTGGTTAACAGGGAGAGCTTGGATAAAATCCTGCGATCCGAGGTGTACATGAACCCATCCGACGGCCAACTGAGAGCAGCTCACATAATCCTTCGCTACAAACCAATCTCCACAGCCTTTCAAGCGCTCAAGTGTATGATAAAGGCTACGGATCCTCGGCTGCACCGAATCAGTGTAGCTTTCGAAGGATTCATCGTTCCCGAGGGTGTTCTAATTCCTGAAGGCACCCCCTTCACTCAGCCATTGCCTGTGGCTGCTATTTCTGTAGGGGCCTCCTCGTCACGTTCTGCTCTTCAGGAAGTGAAGGAGGAAGAGGAAGAACAAGAAGAAGAACAAAAAGAAGAGGTTGTAGAACTATTAGATTCTACAGACGAATTTGAGGTCTTCAACCAACCCCCATCTCCCAAGGTGATTTCTGACAACATGGGCATTCAGAGAAAGAACCAAAGGAGCTTGTTGGATGTGATTGAAGGCAAACTTGGAAAGGGGGCACCAGGAAAGTCTGCTCAAACCACCCTCCCCCCCCCCCTCCTCCTCCTCCTCAAGTACCCCAATCATAGGGGGTTGAACATTCTGATTCAAAGAGGAGGAGAGAGCCTAAAGGCAAAGAAGTGGTGGAGACAGAGAGATCTTGCCCAACTCAGGAGGACGAGGTCCAAAGGGCTCCGAAGCAGCAAAAGGTCACTCATGGGTCTCAAAAAATTGCGGCCAAGCAAAATATTCAGTCTTCGGAGCTCGAGGCCTAGCTCCCTGCTCCCATGCTCGGCGGTGAGCCTCTGAGGGTGGATGCCTCAATCAGGGACTTCAACGGCGGAATTGGGTGCCACGTGGCCTCGGCTTTAGAAGAAACCCTCCTTCTTCCCAAAGATATGGCCGAGCTCAAAAACATGAGGAAGAATGAGATCTTCATGAATATGAAAAGGCATTTGGGCATGGAATGGTATCCTTACTGCTTTACTCGTTCCTTTTAGTTTATTGTATTTCTGACTCTTCTTTTTTTCTTTTCATTTTTTGGGCTGTTCAATCCACTTTCAGGCTAGAGGAGATGATCAATGCCTTTTACCAACAGCTAGACGAGGAGAGGAAGAAACGAAATACAGCTATTCAGACACTTACTTCCAGTGAGCAGAACGTTGCACAGTTGAAGAAAAAATTGGCTAACGAAGAGCATGCTCGAAAAAGTGCTGATTCAGCCTTAGCAGGATTCCAAAGGCAGGCTGAGGACCAAAGAAAAAGTACGCTTGATGCCAATGCTCAGCTGACAGCTTCCAAGGAGCAGATATCATCCTTACAGAAGCAACTGGATGAAGCCCAGCGGCTCAGAGATCAGGCTGAAAAAGCCAAAGCTAAGGTGGAACAAGCTAGAGCCGAGGCTGAAAAAGAGAGGGATGAGGCCGAACAGCATGGATATGATGTCAGCGTTGCTGAGATCGAGGAAAGCTTTCGAGCTGAGGTCCCAGTAGTATGTTGGACATACTGTGCTCAGACTTAGGAGGAAGCTCTCAACCGAGCTGAGGTTGAGCCATCCTCTGAGCTGAGAAGGCCTGAACATGTCTACTTCCCCCCAGCTATACGAGCCCCAGGTGCTTCTTCCCAACAACAGGAGGCCTCCTCTACTGCTGCTAAATCGGCTAAAGAAGCTCAACATCAGAATCCCCCCTCTACCAATCAGCAAACACAGCCTAAAGTGCCTGAATTGGCCAAAGATACCTCCTCGGACAAAGCAGCAAAGGGAACTAAGGATAGAACAGCTTCTCAGAGCTTCGAAAAGGACTTAGTTGCTACTATTCTATCTACTGGGGAAGCTTCAAAGGAGAAGGAGAAAGTTGTTCCTCCTCAGGAAGCTGGCAAAGTTCTCCCACCCAAGCTCCAAATAAAACTAAGCAAAAAGATGATGTAATTTTTAATTTTAATTTAATTTTTTCTTCTTTGAGGATATTTTCAATTATGATGTGTATTTCTCTTTTCAGATTTGTATGAGATACTATGACTTTATCTATCACTTGTGTAATTTCCTACATGACTGTTTTTTACTTTTACATTATCTCGAGCTACAGAGGAGTAAAATCTGACAATATTAGAGAAAACTTAACTTTATATAGGCTAATTGAGAACCAAAGTAGACTATAACTGCGAACTTCCCAGCCTTACAAAGGCTTGCTTTATATTTATTAAAAAAATGTTCATACTGAAGACAATCTTTCAGATGATTAGTCTCTGGAAGTACTGAACACCCTAAAACGCTTTAAGTGATGCTCATGGAGTTTGCCTTGATATACAAGGATAATTACATAGATCCCCTTTAAGAAGCACTGATTTTTACTAACTTAGTAATATAAACAATCTGTCATACCTTAGCTTAAGTGTAATACTCCGATTAAGGTCACATTGTGTATTAATTTCCATCAAGTGGTGATCCGAAGACCTTACATTACTTAGTTTCTGTTTAATACTTCAGTAAATATGACAGTGTATTAATTTTCACTAAGTTGTGATTCGAGGACCTTACATTACTTAGTTTTTGTTTAATACTTCAGTAAATACGAGAGTGTATTAATTTCCACTAAGTTGTGATCCAAGGACCTTACATTACTTAGTTTCTGTTTAATACTTCAATAAATATGACAGTCTATTAATTTCCACTAAGCTGTGGTCCGAGGACCTTACATAACTTAATTTCTGTTTAATACTTTAGTAAATATGACAGTGTATTAATTTCCACTAAGCTGTGGTCCGAGGACCTTACATAACTTAGTTTCTGTTTAATACTTCAGTAAATATGACAGTGTATTAATTTCCACTAAGTTGTGATCCGAGGACCTTATATTACTTAGTTTCTGTTTAATACTTCAATAAATATGACAGTGTATTAATTTCCACCAAGCTGTGGTCTGAGGACCTTACATAACTTAGTTTCTATTTAATACTTCAATAAATATGACAGTGTATTAATTTCCACCAAGCTGTGGTCCGAGGACCTTACATAACCTAGTTTCTGTTTAATACTTCAATAAATATGAGAAATATAAGTAATAGAATTTAGAATAAGCTATAAAAGGGAAATAGAACAGAACTATTCACATTAATAGTAATACCTCTTTAAGTTACTTACATTCCAAGGATGAAGTACAGTTTTTTCCTCTAAATCTTTTAAGTAATAAGCCCCTATTCCTGCTACAGATGTGATACGATATGGTCCTTCCCAATTAGGCCCTAACTTTCTCCAAACTGGATTTTTGGTAGTTCCCAAGACTTTTCTCAATACCAAGTCCCCTGGAGCTAAAGGCCTCAGCCTTACGTTTGCATCATAACCCTGTTTCAGCTTATGTTGGTAATAGGCCAACTGAACCATCGCGTTCTCTCGTCATTCATCTATCAAGTCTAGATTCTTACTCAAAAGCTCATCATTGCCATCTGAGGTGAAAGTTCTAGTCCTTTGTGTGGGAAAACCCATTTCAAGTGGAATCACAGCCTCAACCCCATACGTCAGTGAAAATGGGGTTTCCCTTGTTGACCGCCTGGGTGTTGTTTGATATGTCCAAAGGACATATGGCAGCTCCTTCACCCATTTTCCCTTTGCATCATCCAGCCTCTTTTTTAGCCCACTCACAATGACCTTGTTGACAGCCTCGACCTGCCCATTTCCCTGTGGATAAGTCAGAGTGGAATATCTATTCTTTATACCCAGGTCGGAACAATATTTCCTGAAAGCCTTGCTATCAAATTGAAGACCATTATCCGAGACGAGAGTTTGAGGGACCCCAAATCGCGTGATGATGTTCTTCCAGACAAACCTTTTGACATCCACATCTCTGATATTAGCCAGGGGCTCAGCTTCGACCCATTTTATGAAATAGTCCGTGCCAACTAGCAGATATTTTTTATTTCCTATTGCCCTAGGGAAAGGACCAACAATATCTAAACCCCACTAAGCAAAAGGCCAAGGACTAGAAAGAGGGTTAAAAACTCCTTCAGGCTGATGGATGTTTGGGGCAAACCTCTGACATTAATCACACTTTTTAACATATTCATGCGCTTCCTTTTGCATGCCTGGCCACCAATACCCTTGGGTAATTGCCCGATGAGATAAAGATCTTCCCTCAGTGTGACTCCCACAAATCCCTTCATGCAGCTCTTCTAGAAGCACCTCTGATGCTTCAGGGTGCACACAATGCAGGTATGGCCCAGAGAAAAAGCACCTGTACAATTTTTTGTCCTCGGACAACCAGAACCGAGGAGCTTTTTTTCGTATCTTTTCAGCTTCCAATCTATCCTCAGGCAGTATATCCTTCTCAAGGAAAAGCATCATAGGATCCATCCAACTAGGCGCCGAGCTGATTTGATTGACCTAAAGTGAGTCCTTCGCTACTGTAGTGGGTATGTTCAAATCTTCAACCATAATCACCCAAGGTAAGTTTTGCGCCGAGGAGGTAGCGAGGGTGGCCAAAGAGTCCGCATGTGCGTTTCCACCTCTAGGGATATGGGACAATTTAAAAGACTCAAAATCCGCTTGCATACGCCTAACCTGACTCAAGTAACTCTACATTCTGGTGTCTTGAGCCTCCAACTCCCCTTTAACCTGGCCCACGACCAGTCCTGAATCCGAGAACATCTCCACAGTTTTTCCACCCAACTTCTTAACCATCGCCATTCCTACTAATAAAGTTTCATACTCTGCCTCGTTGTTAGTGGCTGAGAATCCCAACCTTAAAAACTTCTCGATGATGGCCATTTCAGGAGATATTAGAACCAGCCCCACTCCTGACCCCCTTTAGTTTGCTGCTCCATCCACATACACCTTCTAGGGAGAGGAACGTTGAATGGAGATAAGGCCAACTGATTTTTCATCCATGCCATGCGGGCTTGCTCCTATTTCTTTAGGGCCTTCAGCAAATTCGGCCACCAGGTAGGCGAGAACCTGGCCCTTCACAGAAGTACGAGGCATATACTTAATATCGAAAGCCCCTAGGATTGTGCCCCATTTGGCAACCCTGCCAGTGTAGTCTGCACTCCGAAGTACTGCTTTGAGTGGATACTGAGTCAGAACAACCACAGTGTGTGCCTGAAAGTAATGGGGAAGTTTCCTTGTAGCATGCACCACTGCCAAAATAGCCTTCTCCAATGGTAAATAACGCACCTCAGCCTCATGAAGTGATTTGCTCACGTAATAGACTGGCCGCTGCACGCCATTATCCACTCGTATCATAACAAAACTGATCGCATAAGTGGCTATCGCTAAGTAGGCAAAAGGGACCTCGTCTACCTCAGGTCTAGACATAATGGGTGGCCGAGACAGATATTCCTTGAGCTGCTGAAATGCCAGGGCGCACTCCTCAATCCACTCGAATCCTTTCCACTTGTGGAGTAAAAGGAAAAAAGGTCTGCACCCATCCACCTACCTGGATATGAATCTGTTCAGCGCGGCTGTCATCCCTGTAAATCTCCGGACCTCCTTGGGATTCCGAGGTGGTTGCAGGCTATTTATGGCTTTAATCTGGTTGAGGTTCACCTCAATTCCTCGGTGGGTCACCATGTAGCCCAAAAACCTCCCAGAGCACACTCCGAAGGAGCACTTGGATGCGTTCAGTTGTAACCTATGCTTCCTCAGCACCTCAAACGTGTTGGAGAGGTCCGTCACATGCTCGGCCACTACCTTGCTCTTTACAATCATATCATCAATATAAACCTCTATGCTATTGCCCAACTGTGGCTCAAACATCTTCGTCATCATCCGCTGGTAAGTAGACCCCGCATTCTTCAAGCCAAAGGGCATTACCTTTTAGTGATAATTTCTAGTAGGAGTGGGAAAAGCGGTCTTCTCCTGATCACCTAATGCTAGTGGGATCTAGTGATAGCCCTGAAAGGCATCTAGGAAGCTCATCCGAGGATGACCTACTGTTGCATCCACCAGTTGATCTATACGGGGCATAGGAAAAGGATCCTTTGGACAAGCTCTGTTAAGATCTGTGAAATCAACACATACGCACCATTTTCCATTTTTTTTTTTCACTACAACTGTATTTGCCAACCACTGAGGGTAAAATACTTCTTTGATAGCTCATGCCTGCTTAAGCTTGGTCACCTCGTCTTTGATAGCCTCGACATGTACTTTGGACGGATGCTGAGGTGGTTGTTTCTTCGGAATAACAGAAGGATTGACATTCAAATGATAACAGATGAAATCATGATCCACCCCTGGGGCCTCGTAGGCATTCCACGCAAACATTTCAACGTTTCTTCTTAAGACCTCAACCAACTGCTCTTTCTCCAGTGAAGGTAACAGTGCTCCAACCTAAAAGTACTTATCTGGATCATCACCAACACTCACCCTCTCCAACTCCTCACACTCCGCTCCCTCGGCGGAAGTGCTGGAGAAGGTTCCTAGATTCCTTGATTGCTACAAGTCATCCTCGGCCTTGGCCGATGTACCTATCTCTAGCTGATGTTGAATAGCCGCTATCATGCACTGCCTTGCCATGGCTTGATTTCCCAATATTTCTAACACTTGGCCACCTGATGGATACTTCACCTTCTGATGAACAACCCCTAGGGTATGCAACCAGGGCTTACCCAGAATCGCCGTGTACGGAGAAAAAACGTCTACCACAATAAAATCCACCTCCACCACATCTGAACCTGCCTGTACTGGTAATCTAATCATCCCCATCGGAATGACCGATCTACCTTCAAAGCTCATCAACGGGGAGCTATAGGCTGTTAGGTCTTGGGGTGTCAAATTCAACCCCCTGTATAGGTCGGGATACATCACCTCGGCTACGTTCCCCTCATCAATCATCACCTTTCTCACATCATACCCCCCAATCCTAAGCGTAACCACCAAAGTATCATCATGCGGTTGTATAGTTCCTCTCTTGTCCTTATCTGAAAAGCCCAGCACCAGTGAGGGGCTCAGTTTTGCTTTCTTCGGCATTGAACTAGAGCCCTCATCCAAACAATGAGACACAGAAATTATCCTGGAGGGACAAGATTCTGTTCTTCCTGGGGCAGTAAATATAACATTTATCGTGCCCAGGGGGGCTCCTGAAAAAGCATCTCCTCGAAATGTCGACCCTGTTTGACTTCCTCGGCCATTGGAATGGTGCAGAAGGTAGGTCAACTTTCCTTCTCAGACCAGCTGCTCCAAGTGGTCCCATAAGTTTCTGCAATCTTTAGTAATGTGTCCATGGTCTTGATGGTATTGACAGTAAAGGTTTTGATTACGTTTCGCAGGATCCCCTACCAGTCTATTGGGCAGTCTGAAGAAAGGCTCATTTTTTATCTTTTTCAGAACCCACTGCACTAGTTCTCGGAACACCACATTGACCGCCTGGGAGTTGGCAGATCCTGATTGCCCTCCAAAGTCCCTCCGAGGTCGGTTGTTGTTATATCGGTCCGATCTGAAATCCCTCCTCTCTTGAGGGATCACCTTGGACTTTCCTCTACCCCGTATTTGATCCTCCTCTACTCTTCTATACTTGTCAATTCGGTCCATAAGTTGTCGCATGCTGGTAACAAGTTTACCAGTTAGAGAACTCCTCAGATCATGCTCGGTCAAAAGTCCCTTCTTGAAGGTATTAATGGCCACATCATCATTGGCTCCATCTACTTCGTTGAACATTTCCCAATATCTATCAGAGTAGGCTTTCAGAGTTTCCCCTTCTCGCATAGACATGGATAATAACGATCCCAAGGACTGAACAACCCTCCTACAGGTAATAAAGCGAGCACCAAAAGCTTAAGTGAGCTTCTCAAAGGAGTCAATAGTATTCGCTCTCAGACCGTTGAACCACCTCATCGCCACTGGACCTAGGCTTGAGGGAAAAACCTTACACATCAGGGCCTCGTCCTTAGTATGAATGGTCATCCTCTGACTGAAATGGCTAACGTGTTCCACTGGATCTGTTTGACCATTATAAATAGTGAACATAGGTTGATGGAACCGCCGAGGAAGATTTGCGTCCTCAATGCGTCGCGTGAAGGGTGATTTGGAAACTTGACTCAACACTTTGTTCAGAGCGTCGTTCCCTAAGCCCTGGCGAGGTGCACTCTCATGTTTTCGTTCGCGGTGGTGCTCATCACCCTATGAAAAAGACTCACTAGGTGGAGTTCTTGACCTCCGTCTGTAACTGGTGGCATTTGATTCCTCGGAGGAGTCCTGAAAGTTGTGAGCCACACACTTCCGTCATTCGTGCCGTAATTCCCTTTTTAATCTATTAATCTCTTGCTGCATGCCCGTGTCGTTCTTTACGTGGGAGACATGGCTTTTCCCATGAGAATGACCTCTATCAGGGTGGTTTGCTCACGCACTTCCCTCACGATCGCCCCTTTGTTCATGGATTACCAACGGATTACCGTGCTGAGAGCCTCTGGACTTTGCCTGATGTGGATTAACATCCACCTGCAGTGGGCCCACCACTGGGTGCTGTGGTGCTCCCTCTTCCATCACAAACTTTGCACTTGCCTTTCTCTACAAATGGATCAAGCTCTTCCCACAGACGGCGCCAATTGTAAGGACTCAAATTGGATTAGACTCAAAAGAGGGATGGGTTTAAGCCCAAACAATAAAATTTCTAGAGAGTGGGTGTAAGAGCTAATTCCAAATTGGTAGAAGAAGACATGACCATTCCGCAACAAAGGAAACTTTAAACTAGTTTGAACAATATCCCTCCTCGGCTAGGTTTCAGGGGATATCTTTATGATGGCTCTTGTGTTTTCCTCTCTCTCTTTCTCACCCAAAAAAAAAAAAATCCTCCCCTCTCAAAGTCATCTTTATTCATGTTATATACTGCATTCTTTTCTTCATTCTCACCGTACACGTGTATGTTTTAATTTGGGAGCTTCTTTCTGTCCCATCTAGCACTTCCTGGAACCTTTGCTTGGTGGCCATAAGGCTGCTTGGTTACTGTTCAGATATCACCTCCACATTAATGCGGCCAGAGAGTTAGCTGGGAAGCATTTAATGTGGAGGTAGCAGCTTTATGAGATATTTGCTACCTTTTCCGGTTCCTCCTTCGTTGATGTTTACTTTTAGTTCATACGTAACTTTGTAAAGGACCTTGAGTACTAAAATAGTTGCATCCACCTCGGACCTTGGTATCAGAGGTGGACCTTGTCTTCGGACGTAGTTTGGGCTATTATACGTGACTTACATCTCTTTGTCTTATGCTATTCTCAAAATAACTTTCTTTAGCCATCCTCAAATAAGTAAATGTCCTCGGACTGGGCCTTTGGGCCATAAGCCCACTTCCTATGAATTCTAAGTCATCTTTTTGGGCAACCGGCCCCACATGTATATATAGAGAGAATTCCAGGTTATGAATAAGATGATATGAACAAAAAAAAGGAGCTTAGGTGAAACTCAAATACTTTTTTTTTTTTTAACTTTATTATTAGGAAAAAGATGACATAAGATGCAATCCACAAAAAAGAAGAAGAAACGCAATAAAAAAAATGTATTTTTTTTTTAAAAAAAATCTATCTTATTTGCTTTATTTTATGTATTTTTTATTTATTGAGATTCTATCCTTTTTTTTTAAGGTTATTCTATCCTATTCATTTTAGCCTTTGCTGAAAATATTTTAGATAGACTAACCAACTAAATTTAATCTTTTTTTTTTTTTAATTTTAGAAAATACTTATTGTAGGTTGCACATTTTGTTAAAACACTTATTATTATTTATCCAAAGAAATTAATAAGAACAAATATATTGTAAAAAATAAGGATTAGATGGATTAGATGAAGAATTTGGATTGTAATCAAATTAAGATTTTGTTCAACTTAGAAATTATAGGAGAAGAAAAATTGTATATATTTTTTCTTAAAATCTAAAAATCTAGAAAATTTTCTACAATATGGTGAAGCCACTTGGCGTAACCACGGCGTCTAAATCCAACTTTTATGATATAATATATGATATATATATATATTGTTGGTCTTTATTAAAATTGTGGCCAAAACAACTAAATTTGAGCAAGAGTACCATATTTCAAAACAATTGTTTTTCACATAAAAAAAAAAAAATTTTGATTGTTTCTAGTATAAATCTTTAAAATGACATTAAAATTTCATTATGCTTAAATAATTAATGCACCACTTAAAATAATTAATTGGTAATATTTCTAATTACATAGAATAAATTTTGCAATGTTGGTTGCCCCCACCCCCCCCCCCCCCCCACCCCCTCTCCCCCCAACACACACACATATATTTATGATTAAGATAAATTTTAGTGAATTCCCAAATATTTAATTTTTGATAGCTTTTGTGTTAATGATTGTCAAAGCAGCTAAACATGAAAAAAATAATGTTTTAGATCTATTATTAGTATTCCAAATAAATAAATAAAATTCCTATGTAGAGTTTATAAAAATAATCATTAAGTTCCTTAAATATAAATAATTAATGCACAATTATATAGAAAATAATATATGTATTTACTCTAATGACTAATTTAATACTAATGCTTTTATATAATGCAAACTTTTGTTGAAGTAAAAACCTAAATAAAGAAAATCTCAAGAAATGTGCCACATGACACAACCTCATGCTCTCCCATATAAGATTTCTGCTTTTATATATATATATATATATATATGATTGATTGATTGATGATGTGGTGCAAGGATTTTTCCCAAATTAGATTTAAGATTTGGTTATCATTAAATTAGGATGAAAGGATCTGATTACATCCATAAAATTGTGTTTAACTCATGAGAATATCAATGAGTTTTTAGTATGTCCTTTGGACTCGCAAATGCACTCTCACCTTTCTTTTTCTTTTCTTTTTTTTTCTTTTTTTGAGAGAGAGTCTCAGTCCACTCCTGATGATAACTCTTTATCATCAGACCAAGACACCAATCGGTTCTTGGTGTAAGTGGGAATTGAACCTCAGATCTCTTATTTAACCATCAGAGACTTTACCAGTTAAGATAACTAAAACCCACCACTCTTCACCTTTCAAAGCATAATGAATGCAACATTTAGACCATTCTTTTAAGAAGTTTGTATTAGTCTTTTTTTTTTTTTTTTAATGATATTTTGGCCTATAGTACCTGTTTAGAATACCATATGCTGCATCTTAATCAACTCCTCGAAGTTTTGCGAAAAAATCCTTATATGCAAAATAATTCAGTTCAGTTGTGAAGAGGAAGAATATTTGAGACATCATTTCTAGGGCAAGGGTTAGAACTGATTCAAAGAAAATTGAGTCTATGTTGAATTTGCATGTTCCTAGTTAGTCCTTAAGAGGTTTATTGGGTTTACTAGGCATTGCAAGAAGTTTATTAAGGGCCTGTTTGGGTTGAGGGGAAAGAGAGAGGGAGTAAAGGGGAGTAAAGTGTAGTTGGCTGAAAAGAGACTAATTTTGAGCCAATTCTTATCTACTTTACTCTACTCTCCCTCAATCCAAACTGACCATAAAAGAATAAGAGGTATGGACAATGAGCCAGCCCTTTGACTAATCTCTTGAGAAAGAATGCCTTTCGTTGGGATGCATCAACTCAGATAGCATTTGACAAGCTTTTAAGGCAACAGTGGCTAATCTATTAGTACTTGCTTTACCAATTTCTTTAACATTCCTTATAAATGTGATGTTAGTTATCATGGTCTTGGTCTGTGTTGATGCGAGAAGGGAGACCAAGTGTTTATCACAGCCATGTCCTCGGCAAGAATATCCATATTTCTATCTATGAAAAGGAGCTATTGTTCTTAGCGGTGGCAATGAAGAAATGGAACCCATACTTATCAGGACAACCTTTTTCCTAATCAGAACTAAACAGTGATTCCTGAAATTCTTGCTTGATGAAAAAGTGAGCACTCTAGCTCAAAAGTAATGGATGGCTAAACTAATGGGATTAGTGGCAAAGCCAAGAGTTGACTTCGGAGGGGAACTATATATATATATATATATATATTCAAGTTATATCTTATGTATCTTTAAGTAATGTTACATCGCTGAATATTTTTTAATTGAATCAAAATTTTAACAAACCCACCGTTGAATTACATCATCTTTGTATATTCCCCATGTTTGCAAATTTTCAAAGCAATTAAAAATCAATAGTCATATCATTAATCAATTGTTTAAATTCAAATTTTTGTAATTTAAAATATTGCATAAAGGAAGAGTTTATGAATTAAATGGTAAATAACATCTCATTAATATAAAAATTGACATGCATGTTAAGAACATATAGAATATGCAATTTAACAATAGGATTTCTAAATATGAATTCAATAATAAATTATTAGGTGGTGTAACATTGCTCAGAGTTATTTAAAGTCGTTCATGTGTAAATTAATTGATATTTTAATATAAGAAAACTCATAGCATATTCATTATATTTGTTTATCTTTAAAGATTTTTTGCATTAATCGTTTTCTTTTTTTTCTTTTTCTTTTTTAAGTTCAAAATTCCACTTACGAATGAAAAGATTTTTAGTAGTTAGATAGACACTGAGTACAATTTACGTAAATTTATGTTATTATATAATTATACCAAAATTTTATTGCTTATTACTCAAATTTTATTAAGGAGGATAAATTAGTACATAAAGAATTGGAAGGGTAGGAAACAATGTATCAAAAAGAATGTGGGAGAGTGATACATCTCGAAGGAAAAAATAGAAAATTTGGCTCCTATGGGACTATTACAGCCACTACCTATTCGGCTATTCCTGAGCTACCTTGGTTTGATATCTCCAAGGATTTCATTGAGGGGATACCTAAATCCCAACACTTCGATGTCACCTTTGTAGTGGTAGACAAACTAAGCAAAATGTGCACAGTTCAGACCCCTCCCACGCCCTTTTATTGCTGCAAAAGTAGCTTCCTTATTCATGTAGCATGTTATTAACTCCATGGTTTACCTGGGTCCATAATGAGTGATAGGGACCGGACATTCATTGGTCATTTTTGGAGGTAGCCCTTCAACCTCCAAGGAACCACCTTGGCCTTGTCATCAGCTTACCATTCATAAACTGATAGTCAAATTGAGATAGTAAATAATGGGCTGAAGTAGTATCTTAGATGCTATGTAGAAGAGTAGTGACGCAGGACAATCAGAACAAAATTGAAATAACAATAAAATAAAGGAATATTAGCTAGGAGTTAGCACCTAAACCTTATTTAGAGCCAGCACCAAATAGGAAAACCACAAGGAGTCAGCACTTAGAGAAGACCTGGAGTCAGCACCAGAAAAGATTGTTAAACTCTAGTTCTAGTTGGTTAGAAAACTCTAATTGCCTTATTACAAAAATAACCTTACTTCCAAATTAAAATATTAATAGCCTAATAAACTATTAGGACCTAAAACATAAAAATACAATTGACTTGCAAACATAAATAATACTAAATAATAATTTTCTTGCGTCTCCCGCATCAAGTAGTCTAAGCAATAGTCATTTTTGGCTTGCTTTGGCTGAATTTTGGTACAATTCCAGTTTTCATACATCTATCCAAACAAGTCCATTTGAGGCACTTTATAGTTAAACTCCTCCAAAACTCTTGCAATACATTCCTGGAACTTCTAAATTGGAGGCATTTGATGATCATCTCGGGTATAGAGCAGTGGCTCTAGGCATTGCTTCAGCAGATTTTGGTTGCAGCTCAAGAGAGGAACAATCTCCAAACTGACAAACATAGGACAGAGAGAGAGTTCCCAGTGGGGGGTTGAGTTGTCCTAAGACTTCTTCCCTATGGACAGAAGTCTCTGGCCATCAGAGCTAATCTCAAGCTTTCTTCATGGTTTTATGGGCCATTCAAATTCTCCGAAAGTAGGCCAGGTTGCCTACAAGCTGGACTTTCCTTCTCAATCAAGTCTTCATGTCTTCCATGTTTCTTTTTTGAAACCAAAGTTGGGAGCTAATGTACTGCTATTACTTACTTCGCCTTTAGTAGATTCAAAATATACTCTCTATCCTGAACCTCAAGCTATTCTTCAAAGGAGAATGAAAAAACTCAACAATAGATTTCAACTGAAGTAATTGTCCATTAGAAAGATGCTCCTGCTGAGAATGCTATTTGAAAACTGTTGTATACCCTTCACGAGCAATATCCCCACCTTGTGGGCAAGATGCTATAAAGGGGGAGGTATTGCAGTGAAGCTCAGTTATTGCTTCATTGACTAATGATCTACTTGATGGGCTAATGATAAGTGGTTATAGCTCATTCGATGATCACTGCTGAGCTAAGCTGGCTAAGCAAGTCGATAGTTGTTGGTTAATAAGTAAACATGAGTGACCCAATTGTGCAGCCAAGCACTTATGCAGGGGAGCTCATTGATGCAAGGGAGCTTCAGTGCAAAGTGTTGTGTTTGATCATTGGTGCATATGGTGGCTGTATTCGTTACTCAGATAGTAGTGATGTTACCAGTTAGTGCACTAATTAAGTAGTTGGAGCTGTAGTTGAGTTTGTTAGTAAGGCTGCCTTCCATTTGACTGTTGTAAAGGAACGCAATGCATATATGCATGTATACTTGTAATTGATTCCCTGTAAAGGGCATGTGAAATTATACTTGGAGGGTGACTCCCTCGAACTTAACAACATATCACTACATTTCCACCATTCATTCTCTTAAATCACATCCTACATTTATTAGACACATTCCATTACCATCATAGATTAGAAAGGTTCACTGCATCAATGAATACAAGTCACAAAGGAGATACAAGAAAAGAAAAAACTTAGCAATATTACAGATTTAGACTTGGTTCTTTTCTTGATCTTGAGATGTGATTTGATAAGAAGATTGGTTCTCATCTTTATCTTGTGTATACTGCTGGAAAATTAACAGATTGAGGGCCCAAAACAAAACCAAAAAAAAAAAAAAAAAAGGGAGTACTGAAAAATAAATTTTTTGAGTTGCAGTATTAGGATTTGAGGATGACTTCAGGTTCAGGGAACCAGATTAGACATGCTTTCTAAGCATCAATTTGGGCCCAAATATGTGCAATTTTCTGCACAATGCTTGAGCAGAAGATGCGTGTCTACTACATCTTACATGTTAACTTATATTATTACTTTTACATCCATACATTAGGAGTTGGGGCTGCCTCTGGACTCACCTGTTCATTCTGTTATCTGAGAGAGAATCAAAATCAAGAATAAGCTCCTCATTATCTGCGAAAGAATTATGTGCATTCACTTCTTAATTCAGCACTGTGCTTACTGCTTACCAAATGGGATCTGTTTCTGTTTAATAAGATCTATTAGTTTTCTACATCAAAAGCAGTATTTTTAAGTCTAGAGCAAATGGAAAGAAAACACAACATATAAAGAATCATTTAGTCATTAAAACAAAAATAATTTGTCAATATGTATGAATTTGAAACAGATGACTGCCTTGCTAGAAACTCTATCTTAATAATCCTCGGAGTCTATCACATCAAATAAATTTAAGCTCTCCATAAAATTATCAGTATAAATCACATCTTTAGCTGTAGTTGGAATGTCAAGAATTTTTTCATTTAAACTATCAAGGTCAAATGAAAAGATCTGTGAATGACTCTTTTCCATCAGAAGTTCACCTTTACCTGTGCAACCATAGAACCTTTTAACTCCTTTGATTGGCACACTTATTTTAGTCCAAGACTCAACCACGCCGTACTCCCTCATCACCCACATGTGGCATATGTTGCAATCGAAAACAATCAAAGCCAACGATCCCTTGAACACAATAAGACATTTAGAATGTTGAAAAAACCCTTCAAAACAGTTTTGAGGCAACATTATCTTATGAAATCTCTCCTCATCCACGTCAAAGGACAATATGAAGCGAAAAAAGCCACTCTGGGCCAAAAAGTGCAGAGCTCCGTCAAAAAATAAAGAGGGTGATTCAGATATATCCTGAATAAATGGCCAATAATCCACCGATACTACAAACCTTCTCCACGAACCTGTACTCAATGTGTAAACTTCTGCCTCGGCTCCATCGGCCCCATACAACAATTCGCGTTGAAAACACACTAGTCTGAGAATCTTGAAGTCATTGTTTTGAAGATGATACGCAAACCCAAGAGTGACACCAGCAAAACCTACGTTATTGGCAGTAGCAGCTATAGTAATTTTTCTAATACTTGGATTCCACACATATATTCTCTGATTAGAGTCGTCCATGCTACCAGTGAAGCAAAACAAGCCTTTACAGAAGCCAACTATATGGTCATGAATAGAGGGGATTTCAAAACTGCATACCCGGCTCAAACTGCGATCGTTATTGCAAACAACTATGTGCGATTCTTTGACGCCATATGAAAGATTTTCCTTGTATAGGAGATAACCATTGTGACTGTTATTCGATAAAGATTTGGCTTGGTTGAATTTAAAGTTTGTAGTAATGAAAATAGGGTCGGTGAATATGGAGTTCCAAGATTTGGAAACACACCTGAATCGGATTATGGATTATCACTTGTAGCTGAGTGAGGATGTTGTACGCAACCTCGGCCGGGATATGCTGGGACATCATCGGTAGCCTCTTCCGGGACATCATCGTCGGTGGTTCTATTAGTATTACGTACGAACACAAAGAAACTGATCGCAGATTTGGGTTTCGGAATTATGATCTGCGAGGCGTTAAGGGAATTCTGATCTTCACTCCACGTGGCGAACTCTCTTTTCATTTTAAGGCGTTAAGGACTACGCCTTAAAAACTAAATTAAATAATTATCTCACTAAAATAAAGTATAAGGATTCTTTTTAAAATTAAATTAAATTAATAATTTTAAATTAAATTTTAAATTGATAATTATTTTAAAAAAAAACGTACTAAACAATTGATAAATCCAAAATTAATATAATCTTAATAATATTATAAATTAAAATTAAAATTGATAATTCAAGAATACACATGAAGAACATCTTAATAATTTGATGTAATATAAAAATCAAATAGGAAAATTGTTAAAATTAATCTATTAATTCTAACCATATTTAATCATGAATTCTAAGACCCTAAGCATATAAGTTAGATCAAAGCTAAGAAAATTAGTTTAAACAAAAGGCAACCAATACACAAAAGCAAATCAATTTAATATAAACAAAATACAAAAATAAAGAAGGAGCCTCCAAAAACTCGACAATGGTTTCGAATGTTTTGAATTCATTAATTAAAATCACATGAAGACAAAAAACCAATAGTAACACCAAAGAAAATAAACAAAATAATAATAATAATAATAAGAAAAAATGCACATCTGCATTGTCATGAGATTTAAGCATTCACATATTAAAGTAAGCTTCACTCCTAAAAGGATATATAAGGTTATATATATTGGTAGCATTCCATTTGAAATATAATTCATTTAAATCTTATTGGAATTAAAGATATCTAATCAATGTGTTTGTTTTTATCCCATAGAAATTGGAATTAAAGAAAGGTCATATAAATAGAATGAAAAAAAAAAATGATTCAACATAACATAAAATGTAAAAATTTGAAAAAAAAAATTATAAAAAAAAAAAGAAAAAAAAAAGAGAGAGAGAAAGAGAACGTGGTTAATAACTATAAGTAATTCCAATAGATTTGTTTTTGGGGATAGATAGATATTATCAAATTAACGGAAATATATACTGTTTCTTGGGATAGATTTATAGTAGAATTAAAAATTTGAAAATTTAGTAAATTAAATTTTTGTATGTTAAATATTATCCCTTAATTTAAGAAATATATCTTAACAAATAAAAAAATAATTTTAATCTAATTTTATTTAATGATAAGAATGAATTAGAGTCCTAATAGTATACTATTCCTTTTTAGTTCTTTAAAAATCTAAAAATTTAATAAAATTTCTGCAATTTGGTTGCACGGTTTTATGTTAATAACTGATGGTACACTCCTGTCTTCAGCTAACGCTTATAAGGCCTGGGTGGGAGGAAGAATTCTTCGATGTGGGACACTCCAAAAATTGCCAAAAAGCCAAAGGCTGTAAGCCTCTCACAGAGTACATTAACAATAATATTAATGATTAAAATCTTTAGAGAAAGTAACATAAAATTGGCCACATTTTAAAGATAGAATTATTCGAGAAATAAAACCTTTGTTTTAATTTTAAAAAAAAAAAAAAAATTGATCTTTAGACAAAGTAACATAAAATTAGCCACATTTTAAAGATAGAATTATTCGAGGAATAAATCCTTTGTTTTAATTATAAAAAAAATTTGTAAAGTTCTACATCTAGATTACAAACCTTTCTTAGGATGCTTGAAATCTTTTTTGACAAACCTGAAAAAAAAAAAAAAAAAAAAAAAAAAAAAAAAAAAAAAAAAAAATCAAGAAGAAAATTAAACAGAGTTAAAAAAACAAAGTACCAATAGATTGCAAAATTGTATGTAAATTTAATAGTCTATGATTGGAATTTACTACGACAACTTACATATATATTGGACAACAAAATAATTAAATTGGATCAAACCATTAACATATGAATTAGATCAAACATAAGAAAATTACCCCCTCAAAAAAAGAAAAACATAAGGAAATTAGCTTAAACAAAAGGCAACAAATACATAAAACGTATTTAATTGATTATAATAAAAAATACATACCTACATGATTGTATGTAGAAAAATGGAAGCCTAAATAATAAAACTGTACAATAAGTTGGAGAATGGAAAACTACACCAACTAACAGTGTATATATATATATATATATATACATACTCCACCTAGAAAAGGAGTCCAAGTAAAAATCAAATACTCTAAACTTCTTGAAGTTACCTAATCAAGAAGTTTAGGTTAATTACATATTAGGTTTTTTTTTAAGTACTTTATAAAAAACTATACGCTATTCTTCGATATTATATGAAATCTTATGTGTATATAGAAGAAAACCATTGTGACTGTTATTTGATAAAGATTTGGCTTGGTTGAAGTTAAAGTGTGCGGTAATGAAAATAGGGTTGGTGAATATGGAGTTCCAAGATTTGGAAACACACCTGAATCAGAGCATAGATTTCACTGGTAGCCAAGTCAGGATGTCGTACACAACCTCGTTCAGGAGATGCTGGGACATCATAGGTGGTTCTGCTCTATTTGTATTACAAACTCAAAGAGATTGAAGGGTTTGAGTTTCAGAATTCTGATCTGAGATTATGTAGGGAATGCCAAATATATCTATCTTTACGTGAAGCTCTACAATTTTTTGCCTTCACGTTACTGACTCTACATTTTGTTTTAGGAGAATGCGAAAGGGACTCTACAACTTGAGCTAGGATTGAGCAAGTTTATCAATATCCAAGTTCATTCTTTGAGCCAATTATTAATGATATACAACTTCTTGTTTCTTTATTTTATTTTAAGAGATAAACTACTTAATGATAAAAATGAATGAATTAGAGTTTTGGTAGTATACTATTCTTTTTTAGTTCTTTAAAAATCTAAAAATTTAATAAAATTTCTGCAATTTAATGAAGTCACATGGCGTAACCACAACATTTAAACCCAACTTTTATTATATATAATATGATATGATGTCTGATTCCTATCTGTATTTTTTATTTATTTGAATTCAAATACATCAATTATCTTTATAAAAAAAAATACTTCAAATTCTAAAACTCTCTAAACTACTCTATCTTTTAGTTAACAATTAAAAAAAAAAAAAAAAAAAAACACAAACACAAACACAAACTGTTTAAAAAGTGTTTTACTATTTTTTTAAAAGTTCTTAAATTTTAAGCTTTTTCCTTCTCTCCTAAAAATTTTAGGCTATCTCTATCTCACTTTTAAACATTATTTCACATTTCTAAACTTTTATAAATACACAAAATCATTGTTTCTAAATATATTAAGATGCAATCATCTACTAACAAAGACAAAAACAAAATAATATATATATATATATATATTAATACTAGGCTGGCTAGGATTTTGTTTTATTGAAGTTAGAGCATTTACAGTGGTGGTGCTAAAAATTTTAGCTTTTAGTACATCAAAAGCTACTTTATCTATTTTATTACCTCACTTTACAATACACCCGATATCAAATATTCTATTTTTTTTTATCACTTCATTTAAAATAATATAAACAAATTACTAAAATAATAAGGAAATGTAATATAAAATAACTATTAAAAAAAAAATTGAACCCAGGTGGAAGCCTGTCTCATTAATTAGTAAGTAATACAACGGTTTTTATTTTTTAATTTTTTTAAGAATCAATAAAACAGTTTGCTCACAGATACAAACAATATATATATTCTAAATGACAAATGTTTATAAATAAACTCTAACTTACATTATACATCGTATGCCTTTTTTTTTTTTTTTTGTTGGCACAACTGTCGCCAAAAATAAAAAGCAATAACAAAAATAAACTATCAAATTTCATCTCCATCCCAACTGACCTTCATTTTGATCGATGAGGGGCCTTCCTCCTCCAGTATTTCCCTTGGTAATTTGTAGAAAAATTTCTTGAAACGACCTCTAAGAGGCTTAGGAATCACTTTCAAAATCTCATCAATCTCATCCTTAAGAATATGATTAACTGTTGGACCCCATTTTCTACGATAGTTTAGCCAAGGTGGCTCAACAACTGCTGAGCCCAAATACTCAGCTGCCACCAATGTATAACTTGCTCCAGTATCCAAGTACAAATCAGCCTTTTCACAAACATTCCTCAGTCCAATTCCATCGCACCCGTCCAAAACAAGTCCAGGCTTTGCATAAAATGCATGTCCATACCTTAATGCATACACAGCAACCTTGTTACCTTCTTGAAACTCAAGATCAGTAGCATCCAACCATGTACCACCTTTATGTTGAGAAAAATAGATACTTTGTAGCTCTCCATTGAAATTGTTGACTCTCAAGGTCACATGTTCCCAATCACCAATATGTTCACCTATGTGCGAAGTTGATAATTGAGAAGTCCAAATCTTATCTTGGCAGGGCCATTAAATGGATAATAGATCCATATAGCTATGTCAGTGAATGTAGCACTAAACATGGGCTTTACATGCATATAAACCCGAGCTATTGCTAAATCTCCTCTCTCGACCCCTGTCTCTGGCATCAAAGTCATCTAGTTCATCAACCAATAGGCACCATCATCTAAACCACCTTGAGGAAGGTTTGAGCCGTTGGGCGTAATCGGAACAGGATTTCCCTCGTCCCCTCTCTTATATAATAGTCCCCCATTCTCAAAAAACCACCCCACTGAAGATGGCAGGTATTTTTCATCAGGATAAAAGTACATCCATGGAGAGTAGGCTTTAATTATTGGCTCAATTTGTTCTAGAGTAGGCATAGAAGATAAATCAAAATTGGTATTTTTCAAGCAAGTTATATCAGACATAACCCCACCAACTTGGGCTACAAATAAACCCAAATGAACTCCCATAGCTTGGGTCCCTCTAGTGCTGGGCCTTGTAGTATAAATATTGATACCTTCAGCACCCAAAATCCAGTTGAAATTCTCACATTACTCAATGAGCTCAGCTTTAACACAACTTATTTTATCTAGAGATGGCTTCTGAGTTGCGTTTGTGACAACAAGCCCTAAGGCTTTGTAACCATCTGGGCATTTTGGCCACCAGATATAGCCAAACCCATCTTGATCAATATCTGATAAAGACATGCTACTCCACACATAATTGTAATCCACCAAAGCCTTCATATTTCCACGTAAGTACCTATCGAAGGCTAGTATAGATCATCCAGTGAAGGGCTTGTTGTTGGGTTGGCTATAGTAACCTGGCACCTTGTATCTCTGTGTTGTATCATCAGTTGTTGAGGGTTCAAAGAATGTTGCTCCAAGGTTTTCTGGACCACCTAAGCGAGTCCTCCAAACTACTTTGAAATCTGTTGCTTTTGACACTATTAAATCTCCCAGACTCAAAAACCTAGTTGCAAATCCTGTTCCTGTTGTAACATAGAACACCAAAAAAATTAATAAAAATTATACATGTTGCCCACACTTACTAAAATGTTGACATCTTTAACCGTTCTCACAATTTTAAGACTAACGGTGTGTTTGGATACCACTTATTGCTAAAAACTAAAAATTGAAAGCACCGTAGCAAAATAATTTTTAAATGTGTGAATAGTGCCGCGGGACCCAGTTTTGAAGTGTTTTTAAAGGAAAAAGGTACTTGCAGGTCCCGTAAATAGTGCACAGGACTCACTGGAAAAGGAAACACAGACACATGGATAGCACAAAACATGCTATCCAAACGTGCACTAAAACTAACTATTGATGTTATATACAATATATCGGATTCCAAAAAAAGGAATATAGGGTCAGACTTATTACACACTAGCGTGTGTTTACATGCAAGTGTCAAATAACGCTTTAAAATCATGAGTTTAATTTTGAAATAGTGAGTTAGACTTACAATTTTAGTGTATAATAAACACGGCCTTAAAGAATATACAATACCAATCAAATTTTAGTCTCAAAATTTTGAAAATGGTTAACGGAATAATAATAATAATAAACGATGATGATGAAAATTAACAATAATATAATAAATGTCTGTTTGGGTTTGCTTATTTTGCTGAAATTGAAAACTTTTTGCTGAAAGTACTGTTGATAAAGGTAAAAATTAGCTAAAATGGTAGAGTGAAACTCATGAATAGTACAAAAAAGTGCAATGGGAGCCATGAATAGTAGCAAAAATAAGCTGAATAATAAATTAAGTTGGCAAAAATAATTCATGCCAGACACACACTAAAGATCATATTAAGAGATATATACCAAATGGCCAAATTGGTAATGGAGCGGGTAGCTGGAAAATGGTTTCAACGAGCAAGGGTGGATTTGCTTTAGGACATGGTGACATTCTACAAATAACACGAATACAATCTCCAACTACCACAATAACCAATAATGTGATTACAAAAGAAGCAAATTTTGCTAAATTCATTGGGAATAAGAGGGCCATCTCAACTTCTTTTTTATTTTTTTGATCAACTACTAGGTTTCTTTGCCATAGAAGAAAGAAAGAAAAATTCCCAAACTTTTACTCAATTTCACTTTTGCTGGGGCCTTTCTTTTATAGTTTCCCTTTGCCTATTCTTGATTACATTTTTTAAGTACCTTTTTATTTACTACTTTTTTTGGTATATTTATATTTTAATATTTGTGCTACTACGTTCACAATATTTTCACAACACTGCTATGTACCTAAATTTTCACAACATTTTTCTATAATTGATAGCTACCTTAAAAGAGAGTTAGAAAACTATTCTTTAACTTTTATTATTAATTAGGTTAGCCTGAGACAAAATAGAATTGATTTTCATAAAATTTTAGGAAAAAACAACATCTGAAAAAGTAACCCATATTTTAGAGGAGGTTGGCTATTGTATCTTTTTAGAATATCTTCCCTTAAATACTTTTACCCTTACAGCATATCATTTGCTCTTTTTTCGTTTAGCTAAATAAATGCTAAACACATGTTTGACAACTTGTTTTCCTTTAATAGGAGGGTTGGGGTTTGAATATTCCTCCCACATTATAAAGGAGAATTGGTATTTGAATATTCCCCCCTCATTGTTGTAATTATCAACCATTCAAAAATGGGAAATGATAACAAATGCTCTTAGGGTAATAGTTAATAATACATTTAAAGAAAACTTTTATGGGAAAAGAAAAAAAAAAGTAATTAATGTTTTGACAGTTTTCTCCATTTCCCATAAAAGTGGTGTCAAAACTTAGTTAATTAAAATGAATTGTCAATCATTGCCCTAAGAGCACCCGTTGACATGACCCTTCAAAAATTAGTCTCATCACAAATACAATCCATAAGTTATAAACAATAAATAAAATGAGCCAAAATAAGTCCAAAGCATTTATGGATTAAAAAGAAATTGAAAACACATGAAAATTTGCATTGTGAATAGTTTTGTTACATTATGCAAAATAACATGTGATTCACATACTAACACAAATTTTATATATATTCTAGATATTTGTTAACAACTACATTGTAAGTGTGCAATTTAAAATGTATGAACTATCAAGTATGTAATTATTAATTGCAATAATGGAATGTGCATTAAAATATACACTCGTTATATGAGCAAGACTTAGGTACAATACTTAGATGTTGTTCCTTAAGTTCCTCTCTTAAGATTCTGCCATGTGGACTTTTTCTCATGGGATTTAAGTGTATTTTTTAGTTAAGTAGTCACATGACTGAATCTTAAGAGGAAAACCTAACGAACAGCACCTAAGATACTATACCTAAGTTTTGTCCTCGTTATATATATAGTATGTGTACATGTAAATAATTGTGTAAATTTTGTGATATATTATATAAAGTATATGAAATGTTGGGCTACATGATATCATAATGTTGTGGTCATCCCATAGACACTTAAACAACTTGGCAAGGTAAAATATCTAAATTTTTGTGCCTTTTCTAAGATGTGTCCAATTCATTAGTCATTCAATTACAGAAGCGAAGATTACCTGAATTTGAAGGATGCCCTATTGTAGGGTGCATGTCTTGCAATTTTGAGTGCTTCTTTTGCCGGATGAGATCAAAACATTTTAGCATCAAATTGAACTCTGTTTGAGAACAGCCTATTTAACTGAAATTAAAAAAAAAATTTGCAGAAAGTGTAGAAAAAAAAAAGTTAAAAATTAACTAAATAGCACAATGTGACTCATGAATAGTACTAAAAAGTGCAACAAAACCCATGAATGGTACAAAAAAGAAATTAAAAACTAAAATAAGATGAAACTTTCATTAGCTCCCAAACAAAGTCTGAATTTGTCGTTGTTATTGTTTTACAATATTATACTATTTTAAAAAAAATGGTTAATAACTCTGTTTTTGAATAGTTAGAAATAAACATTGATGCTTCAATGAATAAACATTTACTCGTTATATCAAGTATATTTTATATGTTTAAGTAACTTCTTTTTAATTAATTAAGTACGTTTTACTTATATTAATGAATTTTTTTTGAATTAATTTGTTTTCAACCTCTTTATTTTGACCTTTCTTGGACCTTGAACTAAAATCCTGGATCCATCGTGGGTGCAAACTGAACATTCTTATAGACACATAATAACTACCAAGAATGTATGGAAAGGCATAAAATAAAACATTTTTAATAATTTAGAGAGACCCAAAATGATTTTCATGCAAATTTTAGGGACAAACTTAATATTTTAGCCTTAAAAAATAATGAAGTGACATAAATACTCATTTTTAAATAAGTTTTTTTTACCACTTATTTGTCCACTTTTCTTTTTTTTTTTTTTTTTGGAGAGAGAGTGTGAGTGAGAGAACAAATGAAACATGAGTATAGCTTATTTTTTATGGAAGAATTATTGCAAATGAACTGACAATAAGTATTAGAGTACAAGTGTGCATGTCATTTGTTAGAGATAAATTTGGGTTTGTAATATTTTATGTATTGGCCCAAAAGGCCCAATTATAGTGTAAAGCTCATCTATATATACCTAACACTAGATGTGCTAGTCTCTATATACCCTAATAGGATTCTCTATAATGTGTACTTCATCATATATCAAAATTAGTCGCTAATATGATGCATGTGATGGTTAATTTTTTAGTAAAGATTACAAAAAGAAGTTAAGATATATATTGCCCCATATATGTTTAACTACTGGCAGAGTCATGATTTTAGGTACGGTGGGACAAGATTAAAAGACAAACTTGAAAGTAAAATTAATCTGAGAAATGTTAATCAATAATAATAACATAATAAATACACCACTATATGTTAAGATGTTAGTTCCCCCCTCCCCCCTAACTTCTCAAATATTAGACTTTTATCCCTAAATATACCAAATATTTACAAAAGAAATGTAGTTAGCTCCCCAAACTCTTCATATTTCTTATATGACTCTATTTTATACTTGTTATAATCCCCCCCCCCCCCTCCCCCACTCATTCATAAAATCCTAATTTCGCTCTTGATTGTGAAATTATTGTAAACGTAGAATTTTTCCTATTTTTTCCCCTTCTAGCTTTTGGTATATTCTGATCCATTAAGGGTTTTTTTGGTGTTATTAAAGATTAATTCATTGGGAAAAAAAAAAAAAAAAAAAACCTTTCATCAAATTTACATACCCATCAATGACCGCATAGTTTTGCTTTAAATGTTTTATTTATATAAACGTGTCTAGTACACTAGAAGACTGCATTCAATCTTTGCCATTAGAAAAGTTAGATATGATTAACCAACTTTTTGGTTTTTTTTATTCTTTATTAACAATTTAATACATCACATAATGAAAGCAAAAGAAGGCTAAGGGCCTGTAACGGCTTGCATACTCATGTGTTCTTTACATGTTCCACTCAAAATTGGTTCTGTGATGTCTCACACTTTATTATATAATTGATAATTTGATATATAAGATAAATTATGCCATACTATGTTGACACTTGAATATTCACTTAAAGGCTTCATCTCATTTATATACAAACGTTTATAAATAGACTCTGACTTACATTTTTGCCATTATTTAATTTATTAGCCAACTGTTGAAAAAAAAAAAGTGCTAGCATTTAATTTATTGGCCCTAAAGTTGCATTAAAAAAAAAAAGAAAGACAACAAATATAGACTATCAAATTTCATCTCCATACCAACTGCTCTTGGTCTTGATCGATGTGGGCCCTTCCTCCTCCAGTATTTTAATTGGTAATTTGTAGAAAACTTTCCTGAAAGGACCTCTAAGAAACTTAGGTAGTCTTTTCATAATCTTATCAAACTCATCCTGAATATAAATAGCAGCTCGTGGACCCCATTTTCTACTATAGTTGATCCAAGGTGGCTCAACAACTGCTGTGCCCAAATACTCGGCTGACACTAATGTATAACTAAATCCAGTATCCAAGTACAAATCAGCCTTTTCACAATCATTCCTTAATCCAATTCCATCACTCCCATCCAAAACAAGTCCAGGCTTTGAATAAAATGCATGTCCATGCTTTGATGCATACACAGCAGCCTTGTTACGATCTTGAAACTCGATATCTGTAGCATCCACCCATGTACCCCCACTATGTTCAGAGAAATAGATACTCTTTAGCTCTCCATTGAAATTGTTGACTCTTAAGGTCACATGCTCCCAATCACCAGTATGTTCACCTATGTGATCGAATTTAATATTGAGAAATTTAAACTTTATCGTGGCAGGGCCATTAAATGGATAATAAATCCATATAACTATGTCAGTGAATGTAGCACCAAACATGGGCTTTACATGCACATAAACCTTAGCTTTGGCTAGATCTCCTCTCTCAACCTTGTCTCTATCGTCTGAGCCAGCTGGTAAATCCAACCAATAGGCACCATCATCTGAACCACCTTGAGGAAGGTTTGAGCCGTCGGGCATAATTGGAACAGGATTTCCCTTGTCCCCTCTCTTATATAATAGTCCCCCATTCTCAAAAAACCATTCCACTGAAGAAGGCAGGTATTTTTCATCAGGATGAAAGTACACCCATGGAGAGTAGGTTTTAATTATTGGCTCAATTTGTTCTAGAGTAGGCATAGAAGATAAATTAGAATTGGTATTCTTCAAGCAAGCTATATCAGACATAACCCCACCAACTTGGGCTACAAATGAACCCAAATGAACTCCCATAGCTTGGGTCCCTCTAGTGCTGGGCCTTGTAGTATAAACATTGATACCTTCAGCACCCCAAATCCAGTTGAAATGCTCACATTGTTCAGTGAGCTCAGCTTTAACACAACTTATTTTATCTAGGGATGGCTTCTGAGTTGCGTTTGTGACAACAAGCCCTAAGGCTTTGTAACCATCTTGGCATTTTGGCCACCAGATATAGCCAAACCCATCTTGATCGATATCTGATGAATACATGCTGCTCCACACATAATTGTAATCCACCGGAGCCTTTACATTTCCACGTAAGCACCTATCGAAGGCTAGGACAGATCGTCCAGTGAAGGGCTTGTTGTTGGGTTGGCTATAGTAACCTAGCACCTTGTATCCTTGTGCTGTATCATCAATTGTTGAGGGTTCAAAGAATGTTGCTCCAAGGTTGTCTGGACCACCTGAACGAGTCCTCCAAACTACTTCAAAATCTGTTGCTTCTGACACTATTAAATCTCCCAAACTCAGAAACCTAGTTGCAAATCCTGTTCCTATTTTAACATAGAACACCAAAAAAAAATGTTAATAAAAACTACACATGTTGCCCACACTAAACCGTTCTCACAATTTTAAGACTGAGACCTACTATTGTTGTTATGTATAATATATAGTGTTCCAACAAAAAAGAATATAGGGTCAGACTTATTACACACTTGCATGTGTTTACATGCAAGTGTTAAATAACGCTTTAAAATCGTGAGTTTAATTTCGAAACGGTGAGTTAGACCCACAATTTTAATGTGTAATAAACACGGCCTAAAAGAATACACAACACCAATCAAATTTTAATCTCAAAATTTTGAAAATGGTTAACGGAATCTATATAATAAAGATGATATTGAGAGATATATACCCGATGGCCAAATTGGTAATGGAGCGGGTAGCTTAAAAACGGTTTCAACGGGCAAGGGTGGATTTGCTTTAGGACATGGTGACATTCTACATATAACACGAATACAATCTCCAACTACCAAAATAACCAATAATGTGATCACAAAAGAAGCAAATTTTGCTAAATTCATTGGGAATAAAAGGGTCATCTCAACTTCTTTTTTATTTTTTTGATCAACTACCAGGTTTCTGTGTCATGGAAGAAAGATTGGGTTTGAATAAAAAATTCCCAAACTTTTCCTCAATTTCACTTTTGCTGGAGCCTTTCTTTTATAGTTTCCCTTCGCCTATTTTTGTTTACCTTTTTTAAGTACCTTTTTATTTTCTATATTTTTGGTATATTTATATTTTACTATATAAAAAAGGAAAGTGCTACTAGGTTCATAATATTTTCACAACATTGCTATGTACCTAAGATTTTCACAACCTTTTTCTATAATTGATAGCAACCTTAAAAAAAAGAGTAAGAATATTCTTAACTTTCCTTGTCCAGTTTAGCATGAGACGAGATAGAATTGATTTTTAGAAAATTTTAGGGAAAAAAAAAACTCTGAAAAAGTAACCCATATTTTAGAGGAGGTTGGCTATAGTATTTTTTTAGAATATCTTCCCCTAAATACTTTTTCCCTTATAGCATATCATTTGCTAAATAAATGCTTACACATATTTGACAACTTGTTTCCTTTAATAGGAGAATTGGAGTTTGAATATCCCTCCCTCATTGTAAAGGAGAATTGGTATTTGAATATTCCCCCCTTATTGTTGTAATTATCAACCATTCAAAAATTAATCCCATCGTGGCAAATACAATCCATAAGTTATAAACAATAAATAAAATGAGCCAAAATAAGTCCAAAGCGTTTATAGATTAAAAAGAAATTGATAAACACATGAAATTTTATATATATTCTAGATATTTGTTAACAACAACATTTTAAGGTTGCAATTTAAAATGTATCATCTATCAAATATTTAATTATTAATTGGAATAATGGAATGTGCATTAAAATATACACTCGTTATACATATAGTATATGTACAGGTAAATAATCAATATCAATCATTATATATAAAAGCAGAGACCTCATGCGGAAAAGCATGAGGTTTTGCCATGTGGCGCACTCTATGAAGAGAATTGAAATATTCTTAAGCCACATTAGAGATAAGAACAAATTTGAAAATAAGGACTCTTTATTTCCTTTAGTTCAATGTTTCAAAACTATTTTTGTTACATTTTTTTATTCAATGTTTTAAGACTACTATTTCTTTTATTTGGTTCAATGTTTTAATATAAAAGCAGAATCCTCATGTGAGAAAGCATGAGGTTCTGCCATATGGCGTACTCTATGAAGAGAATTGAAATATTCTTAAGCCACATTAGAGATAAGAACAAATTTAAAAATAAGGATTCTTTATTTCCTCTGGTTTCAATGTTTCAAGACTATTTTTGTTACATTTTTTATTCAATGTTTTAAGACTACTATTTCTTTTATTTGGTTCAATGTTTCAAGATTTTTCTTCTCTCTCACACATAAAAAACTCTTTGCATTTTTATCCACCCTTTTCACTTCTACACCTTTATATACACATGCCCACAACAACCCTTTATGCTATCTCATCTCAAATACACTCAGACAAAAACTTCAGCCTTTCAAAGACACGTACATAACTTCAACATTGTGGTACCATTTGATTCTAACTTGTGTGAGTAGGCTATGACCAAGGGAGGGGGATTGCATTTTTTATTCAATGATGGTAGCTTACGGTTTTGATGTTGAAGTCAGATGTTGAGAATTTTGTGAAGGTTGTGATTCGCTTTGAGTCTTTGAGTGTTTGAGATTTTGGTTTGGGAAAGTCATAAGTGTATTTTGTTTTAGAACTAAAGAAAAAGAAAAAAAAAACTTTCTAATTGATTATTTATGAAGTTAACTATTTTTTATTTTGTGTTATAACTCATAATTTGTAGGTTTTTTTTTTTTTTTTTTACTGTTGTTTTGTGTGGTATGAGCCATAGTAATAAAAATAAAAACTGATGATGATTTCAAAGTGTTTTCCATTTTTTTAAAGGATATGGGAGCCCAACTAAAAACAATTAAATTTTGATAAATTGATGTGTTTTTAGCCAATTTCTCTTCATTTAATTACGTTCTCTTTATGTTGATACTTAAAAATGATTTCCTTCATTTCATTGAGATAATGAATTGGGTGTTTGCGATTGAGGTCTCTATATTTTGTTGTGAGAATAGAGTGGTTGATGTTGAAGTCAGATGTTGTGGATTTTGTGAAGGTTGTGATTCGCTTGGAGTCTTTGGGTGTTTGAGATTTTGGTTTGCAAAAGTTATAAATGTATTTTGTTTTAGAACTAAATAAAAAGAAAAAAAAAAACATTCTAATTGATTATTTGTGGTATAACTCATAATTTGTAGTTTTTTTTTTTTTACTGTTGTTTTGTGCAGTATGAGCCATAGTAATAAAAATAAAAATTGATGATGATTTCAAAGTATTTTTCACTTTGTTTATATAATACGGGAGCCCAACTAAAAACAACTAAATTTTTATAAATTGATGTGTTTTTAGCCAATTTCTCTTTATTTAATTACTTTCTCTTTATGTTGATACTTAAAAATGATTTCCTTAATTTCATTGAGATAATGAATTGGGTGTTTGCGATTGAGGTCTCCATCTTTTGTTGTGAGAATAGAGTGGTTGAGAAAGTGTTTGGTAGGTTGCTTAAATTTATGTAATTTTAGAATATATAAATATTTTATGCTTTAAATTCTTATTTATATATTTCAAAATCATTTAATTAGTTTAAAAAAATAAAATCTACTTAATTTTAACGGTAAATATTATAATATGTTATAGTCTTATAGTGTTATACAAATTTTTTAATAAAATATGAATTAAAAAAATCAAGTTTTAAAGTATTCAATAATATTGTGAGCAAATATAAATATTATATAACAAAATAAGTACTATATGTAGGTCTTAATATATATATATATATATATATATATATATATATGTAAGGCCTCAAAATGTAATGGACCCATAACAATAAAATTTATAGAGAAGTGGGTTTAAGAGTTTGGCCTCACCGAAGTAAACAATGGCTGGTGTAAAGTTTATCACCAAAATAATGGATGACATGAACTTCCTAGGAATATTGGGAATTTGGCTAAGTGTTTGCGATGCTTATTTGTCCTCGGCTCAGGCCGAGGATCTCTTTTTCTTTTTTTTTACTTATCTTCCTCGAATCCCCCCTTTGTTTAGAATCTTGCTAGTTTATATAGTCTTATTTTTGTTGATCTTGACCATCCACTTGTCAATCATCTGATCGTCGTGTACAGGAGTTTGTCACATCATCTGTAGTTTACAGGCTTTATGTTATTTCCCAGCCGCCTTTACAGACTTTCTATTAGTCGAGGTAATCGAGGCGACTGGGTCCACTGGTCATGTCTTCATTAAGACGGCCAAAATGTTGGTGGGATATTTTCCCTCTAATGGAGTCGGTGCGCCGAGGACAAATCATCCTCGGCTCGGGCCTTGGGACGTTCTGGGTCCTTTCCCATTGTCCTCGGCCTCAGCGCTATCCTCGGCGCGGGCCTTGGGCCGCATGTAGTGGGCCAGCGTGGTAAGTGCGATAGGGCCCCACAATATATATATATATATATATATATATATATATATATATATATAAATAAATGATTTCAAAAGAAATTGTAAAATAGTCTGTGCATCGCACGGGACATCATCTAGTTGTGTGTAAATTTTGTGATATATCATTAAAAATATGAAATGTTAGGCTACATGATATCATAATATTGTGGTCATCCCATAGACACTTAAACAACTTGTCAAGGTAAAATATCTAAAATTTTGTGCCTTTTTAAGATGTGTCCAATTCATTAGTCATTCAATCACAAAAGCGAAGATTACTTGAATTTGAAGGACGCGCTACTGGGGGGTGCATGTCATGCAATTTTGAGTGCTTCTCTTGCCTGGTGAGATTACAACATTCCAATGCCAAATTAAGGGTCCGTTTGAGAACTGTTTATTTAACTGAAATTAAAAATTTTATGTTAAAAGTGTAAAAAAAAAAAGTTAAAAGTGATTAGCTAAATCGTACAATGTGACTCATGAATAATAACAAAAAGTGTAACAGGATTTATGAATAATACCAAAAAGAAGTTAAAACCTAAAATAAATTGAAACTTTCATTAGCTCCCGAACGGAGTCTGAATTTGTCATTGTAATTGTTGTTTTATTTTTTATTCTTTTACAATATTATATTCTTTTAAAAAATGGTTAATAACTCTATTTTTGAATAATTAGAAATAAACATTGATGCTTCCATGAATAAACATTTATTCATGATATCAAGTATATTTTATATGTTCAAGTAACTTCTTTTAATTAATTAAGTACGTTTTACTTATATTAATGAAATTTTTTTGAATTAATTTGTTTTCAACCTCTTTATTTTGACCTTTCTTGGCCCTTTGAACTAAAATCCTGGATCCATCGTGGGTGCAAACTAAACATTCTTATAGACGCATAATAATTACCAAGAGTGTATGGAAAGTAGGTTTCAGTTAGTTCAACTGGTAAAGTCTCTGATGATTGTATAAGAGATCTGGGGTTCAATCCCTGCCTACACCAAAAACTGATTGGTGTCTTGATCTGATGATAAAAAACTATCATCAGGAGCAAACGCCATAGGTTGAAACTCTGTCAAAAAAAATAATAATAATAATGTAAGGAAAGGCATAAAATATAGCATTTTTAATAATTTAGAGAGACTAAAAATGATTTTCATGCAAATTTTTGGGACAAAATTAGTATTTTAGCCTTAAAATAGAATGAAGTGGCATAAATACTCATTTTTAAATAAGTTTTATTTACCACTTATTTGCCCACCTTTTTTTTTTTTTTTGGTGTGGAGAGAGAATGTGAGTGAGAGAACAAATGGAACAGGAGTATAGCTTATTTTTTAGAGAAGAATTATTGCAAATGAATTGACAATGTGCATTGGAGTACAAGTGTGCATGTCATTTGTTAGAGATAAATTTGGGTTTATAATATTTTATGTATTGACCCAAAAGGCCTAATTGTAGTATAAAGCTCATCTATATTTACCTAACACTAAATGTGCTAGTCTCTATAGATACCCTAATAGGATTCTCTATAATGTGTTTCATCATATAGCAAAATTAATCGCTAATACGATGCATGTGATAGTTAAATGAAAAATGCAATACCACCAGTAATTTTTTAAAATTATTAAAAATGAAAATTAAAGTAAAATACATTACTGTTAATTTTTTTAGTAAAGATTACAAAAAGAAGTTAAGATCTTCTATATTGCCCCATATATATTTAACTAGTGGTGGAGACATGATTTTAGGTGAGGTGGGGCAAGATTAAAAGAAAAACTTGAAAGTAAAATTAATCTGAGAAATGTTAATCAATAATAATAACATAATAAATACACCATTATATGTTAAGATGTTTGTCCCCCCCCCCCCCCCCCCAAAAAAAACTTTTCAAATATTAGACTTTTATCCCTAAATTTACCAAATATTTACAAAAGAAATATGGTTAGCTTACCAAACTCTTCATATTTCTTGTTTGACTCTTTAAATTAGTTCAATTTTATACTTGTTATAATCCCCCCCCCCCAATTCATAAAATCCTATTTTCTCCTATTTTTTTCCCTTCTAGCTTTTGGTATATTCTGATCTGTAGAGACTAGGTTTAAGCACTCCTTTTATTTGATGAGTGGACTCAAATCCAACTAGCCCAATACAATAAATTTGTAGAGAGTGGGTCAAAGAGTTAGGCTTTAGCGCATGGACAACAATTAATATGGTGTTCATGACAATCAAACAGAGATGAACTGAGTTTATCATAGAAAAGTTGTTCTCGGCAGAATTCGAGGAGCTTTGTTCTAAGAAATGTTGAATGATTCTGATTATAGGAGCTCTTGAGATTGTTACAATATTATCTCCCCCCTCTCTCTGTGGTGAGTTTCTCCTATTATATAGTCCTCTTTAAACGATCTTGGCTTTCCACTTGTTAATCATCCAAGCCTATATTTGAGTGTCTGTCCCATCAAACACTCTCTCTGGCGTTTTGTGAGTTGTGGTAACCGAGGTAGCACTGTTCAGGGGTCATTTCCTCATCAATGCAGCTAGGACGTTAGTTGTGGGCATTTAATGCGGAGATGACAGTTTCTCCTTGAATTGCTCCTCCACCATGCTCCTTTGGCTGACTCATTGTACTTGTCCCTTTTCTTGGGATGCTTTGAGAGGCTGCCCTTGATGGCGTGCCGATCGTCCCTTCTGTGATTTCGAATGGCCAAGGACAGGATCGTCCTCAGCGATGTTTCTTGGCACTTCGGACTCCCTTCGTTCATCCTCGGACATTTCTTCCTCCTCGACGCAAGCCTTTGGGCCTAATATAAAGTGGGCTGAGGTTGCCAAATTCTTAGACCCCACAATAGTCCCTCAAAATCCTACTGTCCAAATCCTCGGACGGAGAGGAGGATTTTGATGTCCTCAGACCCTTGTCATGGCTTGTCAAGTATTGTCCTTTGTCAGTACCAGAGTCTCTTCACTTGTCCAAGGCACATTCCTGACGCTTCGGTATACGAGGCGCGCCCTCATTAATATCTTTATAAAGTGACGCAGATCCAACGGTTGAGGATTTCTTTGGAAATTGGGCAAGATTTATTTCGCTCGTAACTCGTTCTTTAAATTGCGTGCGAATTAATTTCCACTAGATCTCGCCTTCTATATAAGGCACCCTGGGGAAATCATTCTTTCTCATTTACAGATCCTTGAGTTCTACAAGAATCTCAAGTTCTCAACCCTTCAGGCATTCCCAAAGACCTTGCCAAAATTGTGATCGATGCCTAGGGAATGAGGTGGCCGAGGATAAAGGCAAGGGCAAGGAAACTAAGCCTTCCTCAAAAATCAAGGATGCCGCCCAGATCCTGGATGATGCAGTTGAGGCAAAGAAAGCAGAGGCCAAAGATGTTCCTACCTTTCAACCGAGCAAGAAAGAAGACCTTCCTCCTTCAGCCAAGAACCAAAGCAAGTGTAAATCGCATCAGACTTTTGGTACGACAAAGTTTGGGTCTCACCTGGCAACATATATCATGTGTACACAGATGTGAAAGTGACCCTGGGTTGATCAAGCAAATCAACAAGGACAAGGATAAACGGGTTTCCTGTTTATCAGCCTTGATAGTAGAACATCTTGCAATTAGGAGAAAATGGGTCCATCTGGCATTTCCGCCTCTTCTTCTTTCTCATCGTCAGTACCACTCGTGCTGGTTTGATTACTGCTAGAACAAGATTGTGAATCTACCATTCCTATGGGTTTTCTTTTTCTGTAGTTAGCTTTAAAACAAGCCTGCACTGCTTTATATATGATGTACATTTCCTTTATTTAATAAAAAGGGCTGCACTCTTTACTTTATGAATCTTTCCTTTCTCTACAGTAATTATTTCATTAATGGGTGTGTTGCTATTTTTCCCTCCAATGGGACTTAGAATTGATGCTGTGGATGGTAACGAGAAATTGTTACCTTGACTTTAACAAAATCGATGATAGCGCTCGGCTGCTAATGTTTAAATAAGTTAACTATATAGAAATAATCAAGAAAATAACCAGGTGCTCTATACCACAAACTGTGTAACCATCAAAGAATATTGGATTTAAAGTAAGTGATTCGAGGGGACCATCGTGTATTAAAGCTCTGTTCAACATTTATAATGATGTCATAGTGTTGGTTTCCCCCAAGTGCCTGGTTTGAGGACCCAAGCCTGCCTTAGGTTCTGTTTAAGCACTTAGCAGGAGGTCCAAGGGACCCCGACATAGCTAAGGTTCTTTTATTGAATGGGTAACAAAAAATGTTAAACCTACAATGCAAACTTCAACTTATGCTTTACCTGATAAGGGAGTAATCTCATTTACGTCGTTCGCCACTCCTTTTTTTTTTTTTTAACGTACTTGGAACACCTTAAGTGATGCTCATGGACTTGCATTTGTTTACATCTTTGTCGAGTGGGGAAAGGGTAGGCGATCCGAGGAGCCGGACTCCTTTTAGATTTTGTTCATCACTCAGATAGATGCTTGAAGTAGTTAATCCCCTCAAGGGCTGTGGTCCAAGGACCCGAACAACACCCTGATTCGGTTCAACCCTTAGGTGGTTGCCGCAAGTCATTAGTTTCCCATAGGCTTGTGGTTTGAGGAGCCATGCGAAACCTTGGTTCAGTCTAACATTTAGATAATTGTCAAAAGTTATTAGTTTCCCCATATATTTATGGTCCGAAAAGCCATGCACCTTGGTTCTATCCAATACTTTAGATAATTGTCAAAAGTTATTAGTTTCCCCATAGGTTTGTGATTCGAGGAGCCATGCAAGATCTTGGTTCTGTCTAATACTTTAGATAATTGTCAAAAGTTATTAGTTTCCCCATAGGTTTGTGGTCCGAGGAGCCATGCAAGACCTTGGTTCTGTCTAATACTTTAAATAATTGTCAGAAGTTATTAGCTTCCTCATAGGTTTGTGGTCCGAGGAGCCACGCAAGAACTTGGTTCTATCTAATACTTTAGACAATTGTCAAAAGTTATTAGTTTCTCCATAGATTTGTGGTCCGAGAGCCATGCAAGACCTTGGTTCTGTCTAATACTTTAGATAATTGTCAGTGTGTGTTAATTCCCCCAAAGCAGGAGGTCCGAGGACTCGTCATAACTAAGGCTCCGTTTAACCACTTCAATAGATTAGAAGGTATCCATATATACCTTCTAGAACTAGCCCCGCCGCGAAGCCCCCTTGAATCGCTCTGTGTTGCTGCCACTTCCTCCAACGGAGGTCCAGCGAACTTGGCCACCAGATTCACAAGGACCTGACTCTTGACAGAGGTACGAGGCATGTACATGATGTCAGAAGCCCCTAGAACTATGACCTATGTAGTGTCTTACTCACATAGTAAACTAGCCACCATAATGGTTTTCCCCAGGGACTCTTGCTGATGGGGGCCTGACCCCACCTTAACTAATCATTGCACTCGCTATCACACAAGTTCTCCCCACAGACGGCGCCAATTATAAGTACTGGGTTTGAGCACTCCTTCTATTGGATGAGTGGACTCAGGCCCACCTAGCCCAATACAATAAATTTATAGAGAGTAGGTCAAAAAGCTAAGCTTTAGCGCATGGACAACAGTTAATATGGTGTTCATGACAATCAAACAGAGATGAACTGAGTTTATCAAAGAAAAGTTGTTCTCGGCAGAATCCGAGGAGATTTGTTCTAAGAAATGTTGAATGATTCTGATTAGATGAGTTCTTAAGATTGTTACAGTATTATCTCCCCCCTCTCTCTATGGTGGGTTTCTTCTATTATATAGTCCTCTTTAAACAATCTTGGTCGTCCACTTGTTGATCGTCTAAGCCTATATTTGAGTGTCTGTCCCATCAGATACTCTCTCTGGCGTTCTGTGAGTTGTGGTAACCGAGGTAGCACTGTTCAGGGGTCATTTCCTCATCAATGCAGCCAGGACGTTAGTTGTGGGCATTTAATGCGGAGGTGACAGTTTCTCCTTGAATTGCTCCTCCACCATGCTCCCTTGGCTGACTCATTGTACTTGTCCCTTTTCTTAAAATGCTTTGAGAGGCTGCCCTTGATGGTGTGCCGATCGTCCCTTCTGTGATTTCGAATGGCCGAGGACAGGATCGTCCTCGGCAATGTTTCTTGGCACTTCGGACTCCCTTCATTCGTCCTCGGACATTTCTTCCTCCTCAGCGCGGGCCTTTGGGCCTAATATAAAGTGGGCTGGGGTTGGCAAATTCTTAGGCCCCACATGATCCATTAAGGGTTTTTTTCGATGTTATTAAAGATTAATTCATTGGAAAAAAAAAAACCTTTCCTCAAATTTACATACCCATCAATGGCCTCATAGCTTTTGCTTTAAATGTTGTATTTATATAAATGTGTCTAGTGCACTAGAAGACTAAATTCAATCATTGCCATTAGAAAAGTTAGATATGATTAACCAACTCTTTGGTTTTTTTATTCTTTATTAACAATTTAATACATCACATAATGAAAGCAAAAGAAGGGTAAGGGCCTGTAAAGGCTTGCATACTCATGTGTTTTTCACGAGAAATTATTGTGTACTCTCAGAGTATCATAAATGCATACTCCCTCCTCTCATATGCTTGACTTTATCCATTTATTCTCAATCCCACCCAAAAAAAAAAAAAAAAAAATCTGATTTCAATGACATTTGTGTCTACAAATATAAAGCAATTTTAACCCAAACCCAAATGGGCATATATCAAAAGCAAATAAAAACCCAAATAAATCCACAACCTAGAAAAAAAAAAAACAACGGTAGCAACAATCCTTTAGTCAAAATAAGTTCCAACATTTAGATTTCTAACAATGTGTAACTCACTATGCAAAAAGTCCAAATCTATAACATAAATTCAGAAAAAAAGGAACGGAGAATTGTTACCTGGCAAGCGAGATGAAGAACGAAGCCCATAAACAAAGCAAAAGTAGGAACATAGAATAGAGAGCCTGTGGAGACTGAGAGAATAGGGTAGCAAATATACATGGAGGAGCATAGACTGACTGGGGCCCATTTAAATACCGCTTATAGCTGAAAACTAAAAATACTGTAGTAAAATAATTTTTAAATGTGTGAATAGTGCCGTGGAACCCAGTTTTAAAGTTGTTTTTACTGAAAAAAGTACTTGCGAGTCCCGTGAACAGTGCACAGGACCCACAGAAAAACAACACAAACGCAAGCTGAGAAACGCTATTCAAACTCCACCTGGGAAAATAGAGGAGGAGACATACATGGGGAAGGGATAAAATTGGTATTTTGGTAAAAACGAATTATCCTTTTGGTGTTATTTTGATTTTCTGAAGAAAAAAATAGCAATAACCCAATCTGTGTTTCTGAAAAAAGTAGAGCTTCGCAATGTTTTGTAAACATGAAAAATCTTGATTTTGAAAATGCAAATGTGCTGATTTTTGTGGAGCCAAATGGTTTACAAAATCACGTTTTGTCTAAAATGTGCATTTAAGGCTTTGTGAACAGCCTATCCAAATGGGCTCTAAGAAAAATTGAATAGAATTAGATGCTCAAAATGTCAATTAAAAAATTTTAAAACTTCCCTATAGTTTTCTATTGCAAGAAAACTTGTTTGGACCTTAATACTAGTAATTTTACTGACTATTTTTTTTTTTTTATAGATAAACAAACAAACAAATTTAGAGCTCAGGTACAACATGATGAACTTCTTAAAATGCATATTACTTGGGATGTGATAAATTTTAGAACTTGGGGTGTCAAATTACTTTTTTGATAATTTAATAGTTACAACAAGAAATGAGAGATTTGAACCTTGGATGTCATGTAAACACCAAGAGATGCTAATTAGTTGAGTTGCAAGGCTCTTGGCGGGCATCAAATTACTTGTGGTGAGATATTTCTTGCAATTTTGAAGAAATTATACATCCAAGTAATAGTTGCCAATGAGCTTAAATGACATTAGCTTCTTCCACCATAATGTGAGGATTTTGGATTCTCAAAAAATAAAAATTTTAAAAATAAATAATTTGAGGGTTTTGAACACAGCACAGGTGGGGTGCGTACTTCCCTATATGTATTTTGGTTCCCTTTCAGTTCAGGTCTTTTGATAAGAGTTTAATACTTATATGATCTAATTTAGTACTTCTTCAAGTAATTTGTTTTGTGAGATTGTGTTTGAAGATAAATCTTAAAGTGTAAAGCTATAATTTAGATGGTATTTGATTGCAATACCTTCATCACCAAGAGAAAATTTGGGAACTTTAAAAACATTTTTTAGACAAAAATAAATTTTACGCTGAAAATATATGCCTATCATTAACTTTTGTTTGTTTTGTGATGAGTCAAAAAAACACAATATCACAAAATAGGCCAAATTTGCTGCTTAGAAAGCATGTCTAATCTAGTTCCCTGAACCTAAGTCAACCTCTAATCTCATGATGTTATGTGTCAAGACAGTAACCTATTCAATATTGGTGAATGGGGAACCCAAAGGCATGATCACACCAACAAGAGGCATCAAATCGACAAGGCGACCCCCTCTCTCCTTTTCTATTCTTACTTTGTACTGAAGGTCTCAATGGGCTTCTCAACAAAGCAGCTCACCAAGGACATATAAAGGGTTACTCTCTTTGTAGAAATAGTCCACATCTAACTCACCTTTTATTTGCAGATGATAGCTTGCTGTTTTGCAGGGCCACCATTGAGGAGTGCCAACGAGTCTTGGACATTCTGGATATGTATGGAATAGGGGTGTGCATGGGTCGGGTTGAGGGGATTTTTTGACCCAACCCACCATGGTGGGTCAAAAAAAATTTAACCCAACCCAACCCACATGGGTCGGGTTGAACCCATAGGTTTGACAAATTTTTTATTATTATTATTATTAAATTAAGTAGAAAAAATATAAATATTAACATATTAAAAAAAACCCAAAGATTAGTATGAATGTTACTCCTTAAAGGCAAACAACACTAATGACTAAACAACAATAGTAATTTACTGGGGTTTGTGTGAAGTAATTGGCTTTTATATGGGATAGGAAGAGCTAGTTATTTTTAAAAATTTATTAATTATATAATATTATATATATATATATATATATATTAAATTAGTATTAGTAGAAGGAACTGAGGAAGTGCTGCTCTATAACTGATTTTAAAAAAAAATTATTAAATATATAATATATATTTAAATATATATATATAAGTGCCCTATAGCTAGTTTAAAAAAAATTATTAAATATATAACATATTTTAAATATATATTAAATATGGGTGGGTCAGGTCGGGTTTGGCGGGTTTGTAATTTTATAACCCAAACCCAACCCGACCCACTATAAAATAATTTTTGTAACCCAACCCAACCCAACCCACCAAGCCTTAAAAACCGACCCAACCCGGCGGGTCAGGTCGGGTTTGGCGGGTCGGTGGGTTTTCTGCACACCTCTAATATGGAAAATGCTCAGGTCAACAGATTAACCGTAGCAAGACAACATTCTTCTTCAGTAAATCTATGAAGGTTGATTCTAGAAACCAAATTAAGTTGGCATTGGGAGTTCCAAAAATTATTCAATATGAAAAATACTTAGGGTTACCTTCGCTGATGGGTAAAAACAAAAAGCAAGCTTTAATTATATAAAGGAATGAGTTTGGAAAAAATTGCAGGGATGGAGGAAAAACTCCTTTCACAAGCTAAAAGGGAGATTTTAATTAAAGCAGTTATCCAGGCTATTCCAACCTACACTATGAGCTGCTTCAAACTCCCAGTAGGGCTTTGTTCAGAAATTGAGAGCCTAATAAGAAGGTTTTGGTGGGGGTAGAAAGGAGAACGGAGGAAAGTTCACTGGGTAAAATGGGACACACTTTGTCTTCTAAAAAAAGAAGGCGGAATGGGTTTCAAGGATCTAGCCAATTTCAATGATGCTTTCTTGGCTAAGCAAACATGGAGATTACTTCATTAAAAGGATTCTCTATTTTATAGAGTCTTCAAAATGAAGTTCTTTCCAAACTGTAGTATATGGGAAGCTCAAGACTCTAGCTCTGGTTCACACGCTTGGCATAGCATTCTAAAAGGAAGAGATGTCCTAATTAAGGGTGCAAGTTGGAGGGTTGGGTGTGGAGAGGCCATTAGTATTTGGAATGAAGCATGGCTACCATCACAGGAGCACCCACGGATTCTTTCAGATATTGTACCAGGTTTTGAAGATGGTAGAGTTTCTGATCTCATCAATTCGAGTACAAGTACATGGGATGCAAATTTAGTACACGGTTTGTTTTCACCTGAAGAAGCTGCAATGGTTCTTAGCATCCAATTAAGTCGTACCCCAGTGGAGGACAAAATCATTTGGCCTTTCACCCCCTTAAGTAACTATACGATAAACTCGGGTTCCAAGTTCCTAGCCAAACTAAACTCTATGCTTGTTCCTGCAAGTAATCCGCAGCAGCAAAATGAGGTGTGAAACTGATTTGGGGGCTCAATGTTCCTAGTCAAGTGTAGAATTTCATGTGGCAAGCTTGCAAAGAAGCCATACCTGCTAAGCACAACCTGTTGAAAAGGAAGATTCTAAACGAGGACAGATGTGAACAATGTGGGGTGGAGTCCAAAACAGTTGCCCATGCACTTTGGAATTATTCCACGTTGGACGAAATCTAGGAAAGCACTCTAGGCTTTGAAGATCGAAGTCAATTTGGTGCTTCAAATATCACGGACCTGATCAACCTAACTCACGAGAAAAGGAAGAACGTGGACCTTCTGGCTATGGTGATGTGGACAATATGGCACCGACGAAATCAACTCCGAGTAAGCTCAAACGTCTTCCCCAAAGTCCAGGTCCTTCAACAAGCTACACAGGCCCTTGCAACGTTCCAACAGAGCCAACAATCCCTCATCAATCACACAGCAGTTATAAGACCCCAGCACCATGCTTAGTGGCGTCCTCCTCTAGCAAATTGTGTCAAACTGAACTTCGATGGTGCCATTTTTCCGGAGTTGGGCAAGGCTGGTCTGGGTGTTGTGGTCCACGACTGTCAAGGAAATGCCATTGCTTCACTATCAGAACAAGCTCCCTCACCATTCTCACCAATCATGGTGGAAGCCATGGCTGCTACAAGAGCGATTAACTTTGCACAGGAACTTGGTATTAATGAGTTTGTGCTAGAAGGAGATTTGGAAGAAGTAATGAACACTCTTCGAAGCACAGAAGCCTCATTGACAACTTATGGCCATATTCTTGAATCTACTAAATCCACTCTAGTTACTAGTAAATGTATTGCCTTCACCCATATTCGTAGAATTGGTAATAGAGTAGCACACAACCTAGCTAAATATGCTGACATGTTAGAGGTTTGTCGGTGTGGGTGGAGGATATTCCACCACACCTCTATGATGTACTCTTTGTTAATCCCAGCTGACTTTTTAATAAAATTGTAGTCTTCATTCTCAAAAAAAAAAAAAAAGAGATTTTAGGCACTACTCTTAACATGATGGGGCCATGTTAGAGTGCCCATCATTTTAAGAGTGGTATAAACTATAAAGCTTCGAGCATTAGTGAGATAATTCACAACTACAAAGGTGTTATCATGGCAGCCATGTGCATGAGAGCTCAGGGGATCATGTACATTGAGTGGGCATTTGATTAAAAAACGTGTTAACTCTGGTGTGTTGTTATGCTGTTTATAGAATTTACATGTCGTGTTGTGGATTGGATTTACTTTTGTTTATTATATGATGTTTATCCTTAATCGGCATCCCTTGTTCCTCCCTATCAGTCAAAGAAAACCATTTCGGCCACGTACCGTTAACTCGTCCATCTTTGTATGAAATCTCTCATGCTGTCCACTCTCTGGAAAACAACACTCACAGTCGCACTCACATAGGCCCTATCAATGGAGGCACTTTAGGGGGTAGCTAAGCATGAAAAAAAGGGTTTCACTGAAGCTCTGTTTGTTTCAATGAAAAATTTTATGTGAAAATAGTTTTCCCTGTTAACCTATGTTTGTTAGCATCAGAAAAAATAAGTCAAAGAAAAACTATATTTAGTTATCATAAAAAGTATTGCTAGATTGTTTTCTACTAAATTTTTTTGATAAACAACACTATCTCATGGCAAGCTAAACAAAATAAGTTAGTAGATTATTTTTCAACCTATTTAAGGTTGCAACCAAACAAAAGAAAATGAATTAATTTAATAAAAAAAATCGTTAGAAAAATGACTCATTTTCTAGAAAATTTTAGTATCATAACAAACAAGAATTACTAGATACCCTAAAGCTAGGAAAAAAAATTAATTTTCAGTCAAATTTTTACTTGCATCAAAATATTTAAAGGGACTTATGGAAATAGAACTTCAGGAAACTATTCATTTTAAATTAAAGGAAACCAAATTCTAAAAATAAATGAGTCTTCTATAATTCCCATTGTTTCTTCCAATTTCTATTTTAACTCAACTAAGAAAATTATACATATATCCTTATCCTTTTAATATATTCCTAAATCCCCCATAAATTATCTAAAGTACTTTATCAAAATAGAATGTTAGAAAATTATTTTTCAACTAATAATGGAATGTAAATTACTCAAAAACAACATTTATTTTAAAAATAGATACAATTTACACTCTAAGTTTGGTCAATAGTTATTTTGGTCCTATAAATATCATTAATCTCATTTTGGTCCACATTTTTTTGTAATTGTTAGTCCTTCCATTCATAACTTATGTTAACTCTAAAAAAATAAAATTTTAATACTAAAAAACTATTAAAAGTTCTTTTTAAAAAAATAAAAATGAAAGAAAATGCAAATTACACCTTTTAAATTTAGTCAATTACTATTATTTTGCCTACAAGCTGGACCTTCGTTCTCAATCAAGACTTCACCCTATCTTCCATGTTTCTTTTTTGAAACCTAAGAAAGATGCTCCTGCTGAGAAGGCTATTTGGAAACTGTTGTATACCTATCATCACAAACAATATCCTCACCTTGTGGACAAGGTGCTATAAAGGGGGAGGTATTGCAGTGAAGCTCAGTTATTGCTTAATTGTCTAATAATGATAAGTGGTTATAGCTCATTCGATGATCACTGCTGAGCTAAGGTGGCTAAGCAAGTGGTTAGTTGTTGGTTAATAAGTAAACATGAGTGCACCCAAGCAACATATCACTACATTTTGTTATGACCCATGTTAGGATAAATTATTTGAATTTAGTTTAATGGTAAAATAAATCTCCTATTTAGATTAGTATTGTTATTTATTTGTATTCAATTTAATTCCTATGTTTTAGGAAAGGATTATTTCCAATATTTTAAAATTTGTTGATGAGGTTATCTCATCATTGACTATTTATGTACGTTAAATTCATTAATGAGAATTAAGTAGAAAATTAACAAAAAATATCTATTTTCTTTCTCAAGATCAGGACATCGATCATCTTGAATTGACTACACTATTAATTTATTTCTCAAGTTACAACACATTTCCACCCTTCATTCTCATAGTTCACATTTCCACACTTCATTCTCATAATTCACATCCTACTTTTATTAGACACATTCCATTACCATCATAGATTAGAAAGGTTCACTGCATCAATGAATACAAGAAGTCACAAAGGAGATTAGAAAAGAAAAAACTTAGCAATATTACAGATTTGGTCTTGGTTCTTATCTTGATCTTGAGATGAGATTTGATAAGAAGATTGGTTCTCATCTTTATCTTGTGTATTTTATTGGATAATTAACAGCTTGAGGGCCAAAAATACAAAAACGAGAGTATTGAAAAAGAAACTTTTTCAGTGGCAGTATTAGGATTTGAGGCTGACTTAGGTTCAGGGAACCAGATTAGACATGCTTTCTAAGCAGCAATTTTGGCCTATTTTGTGATATTTTGTTTTTTTGACTCATCACAAAACAAACAAAAGTTAATGATTGGCATATATTTTCGGCGTAAATTTTATTTTTGTCTAAAAAATGTTTTTAAAGTTCTCAAATTTTCTCTTGGTGATGAAGGTATTGCAATCAAATACCATCTAAATTATAGCTTTACTCTTTAAGATTTATCTTCAAACACAATCTCACAAAACAAATTACCTGAAGAAGTACTAAATTAGATCATATAAGTATCAAACTTTTATCAAAACAAAAGACCTGAAAGGGAACCAAAATATATATATATATATATATATATATATATATAGGGAAGTTACGCACTCACCCCACCTGTGCTGTGTTCAAAACCCTCAAATTATTTTTTTTTTTTTTTTTTTATTTTTTTTTTTTTTGAGAATCCAAAATCCTCACATTATGGTGGAAGAAGCAAATGTCATTTAAGCTCATTGGCAACTATTACTTGGATGTATAATTTCTTCAAAATTGCAAGAAATATCACACCACAAGTAATTTGATGCCCGCCAAGAGCCTTGCAACTCAACAAATTAGCACCTCTTAGTGTTTACATGACATCCAAGGTTCAAATCTCCCATTTCTAGTTGTAACTATCAAATTATTATAGTAATATGCATTTTAAGTAATATGCATTTTGAGAAGATCATCAGGTTGTACCTGATCTAATGGAATTGCATTGATACTCCTTAGCATTTACAAAATAAAAAGAAGCTTTACCTAACAACAATAAAACATTTACATTGCACACCCATCATTGTTTCCTTTCTTTCTTTGGTTAACTGGAATTAAACCTACCTTAAACACAAAAGTTCATGTTAGTTGAGCTTATAATTAATAATTAATTAAGCACACTCTGAGACCTTCTTTGGGAACAAAATGGCAGGACAAGTGCAAGCTTGCACAGCCAGTCATTTACATAGTAGTAGCATACTCAATATTACATCAATTTATCCTTAGCATTAAACCTAGGCACACCTCCTAAGCAGTGCAGGGGAAAGCCAGTACCTGCACTCCTGCCTTCTGATCCATTCTTTAAAAGACTCCGTGATCTGGAGTTTGAGAGCCACCTTCTCAAGAACTTAGCCAACTTGAACTCCAGCAAAGGAACTTCCTCCTGATTTTCATCACTGTAGTACTTGGAGCTGTCCTGATTTTCATTGTTGTCACCATCATCAGAACTAATCTCTTCATGAGAATCTGATCCTGATGACGACCTCATTTCAAAATCTACAAGCTCCGTTTCTCTGTAAGCAAAGTGCAGAAACAAGAAGCTGAGTTGCATAGTAATATAGTGCCAATACAAATCAAAAGATGACTTTGGAAACGTCAATCAAACACCCCAATCAACTAGTTCTACCAGCCTCCTTACTTATCAAAAATATTCTTCTGAATTTCTGTTCTCTTGTCTTCCCCCTAAATTTTAATAACTAGAAAATAATGCACTATGGCAGCTACGCACAGGGTATGTTACAGTCTAGAGTCACCTGCTTTAGGCCCATTGATGCAGTGGCTTTCTGCTTATTCACTCATAAACTTAACAATTTGTCCATTACTTCTGTTACAGTTTTTCCCCTCACCCACATGCTAAGTTTCATTATTTACCAAATGCACAAAGACTAAGGAACTTGTAAGCAAGGGTGTCAAGGGAGTGTTAGGCGGGATCACCCCAACTACAAGAGATAATGCCTGATTTTAATTCTAATGATAGCAGAATGAACAGGTATACACAGAGGTAGCCCCGACTCCTAATGAATGGATGTATATATGATAATACAAGTAAACATGTAACATATAGAAGTTAGCATCTTCTGCTCAAGCATTGTGCAGAAAATTGCACATATTTGGGCCAAAATTTATGCTTAGAAAGCATAATCTAATCTGGTTCCCTGAACCTAAAGTCAGCCTCAAACCCTAACAGGGCCACAAAATTTTTTTTTCTTTATTTCAATACTCTGGTCTTTTGTTCTCTATTTGGTTTGACCCTCAAGCTGTTAATAACATATTCTTTTTTGGATAGGTAATTAATAACATAATCATGTGCTTTATTATTTTTTCTACAGTTTGCTTAAGTGATGTACATTAGATGCCTTGGCAAAGCAAAGATTCAGAAAAAATTCCCTAATGCATCTTTGAGCCTGACTAACACGTGTAAGCACCAAGTCTGATAACCTATCACGAATCATGATATAGTTTCCAGAATATCCAACACACATCCCAAAAAATGAAATCCAACACTAATTATAAATGATACTGTGCACAAGTGCATAACAGTGTGCAACCATGATAAAGAAGAACCAAGCAAAGATTCTTACAGTGACTGCTGTTTGCAAGCCATGCTCTTGTTGCTGGGCCTTTTTCTCAAAGGTGAATATTGGACGGACATATGCCTTATGAATTGAAGCTGCATATACCACAAACAGAAACATTAAATTAGAAAGGAAAGAAAAAGAGAGAGAGAATAAATAAATCCAAGAGGTCAAAGGAGAAATCAGAAAAGTGAAAACTAAGCAATTATACAGATATAGAAACTCTAAGATCAAATCTAGAAACCAATATATGGACAAGAGACCTCCCTCTTTTTTCCTTTTTCTTTGGAGGGGCAGGGAAACTAGAAGTTCTAAAATCTGACAATAACATGAAAAAGGAAAAATGCAAATGATTGTCTATTCACCTACTCACCAACCCAATAACACCCAAAAAAAAAAAAAAAAAGAGCAAGGGGAAGGCCAATTAGGATAATGATGGTGAGAAATGAACTGATGAATAACATAACTGATAATTAACAGTTTAAATTTAAAACACCAAGTAGAATGGAGTAACATGATGTGCTAATTTCAAAAACTTTCTTTGCAATAAAAACCAAAAAGAGAATTTAATTTGAACAAAAAAAAAATAAACTCAAGCCATTATGGTTTGGTCCTGATTTCTTTAAGCAATATACATCAATAAATTATAAAAGCAACAGATGAACTGCGTAACATGTACAGTATCAGCTGACAAGGTCATTATCATTTACCTGTAAGTACACATTGTACTATTCTAGTAAACAAAATGGGAGCAGCTTTTCCAACAAAGCCTTGTTCATTCTATCCTTCCTGTCGATTCATAGCTAACACATTTTTTACTTTATTTTCAAAATCAGGGGTGAAGACAATTTTATAAATTCTCGGTTCATTAAGCTTTATGCAAATAGCATGACTTGAACAAAATGAAGCATATATTTCGTTGAAATTTATCTAAACTAACATGGCTACAATTAAATTAAATTCATTGGTCCCTTTCATCTCATATTTATATAGCTTAAATTCCAAGAAACTACAAAGGTGACAAGCAAGCAAAATGTGAGTTTGCATTAAATAGCATGAGTTGAACAAAATGAAGTACATATTTCATTGAAATTTACCTAAACTAACATGGCTACAACTAGATTAAATTCATTGGTTCCTTTCATCCCATATTTACATAGCTTAAATTCCAAGAAACTACAAAGGCCACAAGTAAGCAAAATGTGAGTTTGCATCATAAAAATGGGGCCATCAACTAAGTTTGTATATTTGATACACCCCATCCTAATTCTTAGTTTTTGTTTCCTTGTAAGTACTTCCTGATTCTTACTCTACAAAAATTCAACACAATGTTTTGTTGAAAATGTTAGAAATCAACACTAACTCTCTTGTCTCTAGAAACTTCTAGAGTTTCACTCAATTTGCTTCTCTCCGGAATTCTCTAGAAAATTCTCTTGCATTTCGGAAATTTCTCCATAATGCTCTTTCCGGATCTCTCTATGAGATATCTCTAAAGACTTCTATGTAGAAGTAAAACTTAGCCACATGTTTATAGAATACTCTAGAAGGTTGGAGAATGGCATTCATTTAATGCCAATAAAAAGGAAGATGCTAGAAGCTTCAAGTTGGTTTCCTAACCAACATACACCTAGTATAAATAGATGCGGTGGTATGTGAAGTAGTGTGAGAGACTAGTATGAGACTAGTAAGAGGTGAGAGACTAGTGTGAGACTAGTGAGAGGTGTGCACTAGTGTTAGTGTCAGAGCTTCCGCTAAATTAACAAATTATAAATTGAAAAAGTCAGTATTTGCAAGTTGCAACATGTGCCCATATAAAAAATTAGGGCATGGCTAGCCATGATGCATAAATTAGCAGTCACAAGGCCCCCACAAAAAATTTAGTGGTCAAAAGTTTGGACTCGAGTCAAGAAAACAACAACAATAAAGTCTTAGTCCCAAGTTTTTGGAGTTAGCTATAGATCCTCAATAGACTATTTAGGGCCGGCAATGGACTCAAGAGTCAAAACTCATATATATAATTCTTGTAGGAATAACACTTATAGAGTTAATTCCACATACTTGGTTGAGCAGTGAAAGAAGTAATCAAATATTGTTATAGAATCATCATTTTCAATAGTGATACATATGCATGGTTATACACAATCAACAAGTCGGATACACCGGACGCTAAATTTTACTCACTAACCAAAAACATGATAAAGCAAAGTAACCACAAACCTGATCACCATCCTTGATCCCAAAATTTTGAAGACACGTCTTGTCATTGATTAGCTTCTGACCATTATAGCATAAGCAAAAGTGCCCCCACACATGACACCTAATCGCATCAAATTCAAAATTGGAAATCCATTTATCAAAAACAAAGCATTTACATTACAAAATTAACTCAAATAGTCAAAACCCATTTACTAAAATACACTCAACTATACAGTTCTGAAACTTTTTTTTTTTTTTTATCATCTGAAAAATTAATTAATTAACAAGGCAGAGTTTTACCATGAGATTTCATCAGCTGAAGAAGCAAAAACTTCCTCTATGGCTTGCTTGAGCTCTGCCACCGTGGCATTCTTCGCAACAAAAACATCTGTGGATTCAAAACAAAAAAAGACCAATTTCAAAATTCTATTAATTTTAAACACATAACAAATACATAAGTCTATTAGCTTTTTTTTTTTTCTTTTTTTGGCTATTTCCTAACACAATCAAGAAACAAGAACGATGGTTTTGCATATATGAGGCCAAAAATAAAATATTTTCAAAAAATTATAATATTAAAAATAAAAATTAAACCGAGAATGAGAAGGAGAAGGGTACGGACCGAAGAGAGAAGCGTCGAGTTTGAGGACAGAGAGTTTGAGAAAGAAGGGTTGAGGCAGTTTGTGGTACTGGTGGTACCGTACGAACAACCCTGATGAATTCGCTACTACGTCGTCGTTTGATGTCGGCGTGATATTACCGTTACTACTCTCACTGCTGCTGCTGCTGCTGCTACTCAGACTCTCTTCCTCTTCCTCTTCACTGATGCTTCTTCTGCTTCTGCTTCGCATTGTACTTTTCAAAAATCAAAAGAACAAAAATAAAAAAATAAAAAAAAAAGAAAGCAATTTCTTTGTTCTGAGATTTTGGGTCAAGAACAAAGTTTAAGGGTTTGTTAACAAGTTTGTTTTCTGGTTTTTGAATTTTATTTTTGATTCGAAGAGCAACGGAACGAAGAGAGAGAGATTTTTTTGGGGATTTGGTATGTACGTTTGGTTTTTGTTTTGTTTTGCTGTTAGCTTTTGGAATTTATAGAGTTGAGCAACCGACCGTTAGACTGGCGCTCCGATCCAAGCGTTCCTACACGTGTGCAGTTAATTTACTTTTATATTTCACTGCACCGCCAGCCTCTCTCAGGTTGGACTTTTTTTGTTTGTTTTTTTTTTTTTTTTTGTGTGATAGGATTTACTGTAACCTAATTTATATACACTACAAGCACTTAAATTTGTAAAATAACTATCGCGCTGAGTATGCAAGGTGATGTTGGCAAGTTGTTATATTGGTTTTTGATTAATAGATAGACCGACCTATTTTATTATTTAGTTTAAGAAAAAGTTGATGATATGTTAAAGGTATTATTTTTAGAAAATATTTTTAAAAATATTTTATTGGAAAGAAACTAATTTTTTTTCAATTTTTTTATATTTCTCATAAAAATGTAGTATTAAAATGTTTCTTAAATTTTTATTAAAATTTTTTTCTCTTAAATGGTCCATTAATAAACACTTAAGGGCATTTGTTAACTAGACTCATTTATTTATTATTGAGAATTTCTTATAAAAATTTTCATTAATTTAGGACTCTATATATATATATTTAAAATATATTTAGTTTCTTCTAAAATATATATATATTCAATTGTTCGTAATATTTTTCAAATAAAAAATATGTGAAAATATCATTATGATCCTTATATTTTGGAGTTACTATTATTTTGGTCCATACGTTTTTGTAGCAGTTAATTTGGTTATGTTATTTTCAACATGCAGTTAATTTTTGTTAGTGAGTTAACGGTAAGAACTAAATTGATTATAAATTGAAGATAAAAGAAACCAAATTGAGAAGTAGAAAAATAGTATTTTTGCTTAATCATGGGAGGTTTTTTTTTGGGGGGGGGGGGGGGGGGGGGCGGTGGTACTTTGAACATCATTGCCCTTTTTACAATAGCCTTTATCAAAAATTGGTACAAAATGTTCTAATAAGACAACCAAAACATTTATTACAAGAACTCATAATTAAAATTCAAATACATTTCAAATTTCGTAAAGCAAAGACTCCTTTTCTTTAAGCCATTTGCCTCTAAGTGCAATTAGAAAAGTCACCCTCCCATGAGTAAGGAATGAGAAGTTACACGTTGACACAATTTGAGATTTGTAGGTGAGGGGGGAGTTCCACCTTGTAAGCATTGTTATTGATCTTTGTTAACTTGCATGGACCAACCTTTTGGCATGCAACTTGACAACATTGCTAACAGGTTGTTGTTCCTTGGTTAGGATTACCTGTAACTACATGTTTGTGTGAATAATATTGTAAGTATGTTTTGATATTTATGAATGGGCATTACTATGCATGTTTACTCTAGAATGCAATTTCAAATTATTCATCCTTAACATGCTCTAATCAACATACTCTGTATTATCGGGAAATTTTACTTTCTCCAATCTCAATATTAGAAATTATTGAAGACTTTTCACTGTATAAGTATTTGAAATGATCTTCTAACTGTCACTGTTCACTATAATTGTTCATTGTCACTATTCACATCCATCACTATGTGTGCAGAGATTCCTTCATTGTGCAAACACTGTTCACGCAAAGATTCCATCAAAAGAATTTGGAATTATTATAGTTACTGTGCAAAACTGCGTACTTTTATTGTTTATTGTATTATTATGAATGTATTGTTCATCTTTTGTTTTTTTCACTTTTGTATGCCTATATATATGGCATTATATGAGTCATTAGAGGCAGGCTTTATAGAGGCTGCAGAAGCCACAATAAGAGCTAAGGCAAGCATTAGGCAAACTTTAAGTAGTCCCCTCTCCTCTCTCAGTCTCTTAGGGCCTATTTGATTTGTATTAGGGCTATTTTCATTTTCTGTACTCATTTTCTATATTCAAATCTTGTACTCGTTTTTGTTTCCATCTATTTTCACTACAAGAAAAATGATCTATTGCGGCAGGTGCGAAAACTGCCGCTATATATCGCCTATTGCAGTACGTTTTTGGCTTGTTGCTGTACATGAGATCTATTGCAGTGTTTTATTGACCCGCCACAATAGTTCTAGCATTTTGCAGTGTACTACAGTGGCGAGCCAATGACCCACCGCAATAGACCTGTTTTAGCAGCGTCTCAATGACCCGCCGCAATAGACCTTAAATTGATCCCGGTTCTAAATTTTCCCTCTCTTTTTTTTGTCCCTTTTCATTTTTAGCGCCTTTCGTTTTTAGCCATTTCATTAGTCTCCCACACACACACTCTCTCTCTCAGAGACACTTCGAAAATCTCCTCACTGTCTCATCTCTACCACTAACCACAAACCCACAGCCACAGCCAACACCACTCAACCCCCAACCACCAAATCACAAACAAAAACAAACCACTGTAAACCCAACCCACAGTCACCACCAGCGACCATCACCCACCCACTTGCCACCACCGTAAACCCCAACCCAAAATCAACCCACCACTACAAAACAACCACCATCTCACCAAACCTCCGACGAGTCACTTCTAACATCAAGAAGAAACTCAAAGTTGCTGCCAATCTTGTGAAGTCCAAGGCCCTTAAAACCCCTTTTAATCGAACAATCTCTCTTTTCTCTCTCGATATCGCTTTCAGTTCAAGGTAAAGCTTGCATCTTTTTTTTCGTTTGAGTATGGATTTGCTTGTTGATGATTCGTTTTATTGTGTTTGTGAGCTTAGATCGATGATTAATTCTCTGGGCTTTGTTTGTTTTTCGAGAAAATTTTTGAAAAGATAGGAAATTTGGTCTTATACATGTGCTATTTGTTCTTAATCTGTTATTGATTTTAATGAAACTCTCTGGGTTTAGCTCATCTAGTTTGATTTTTGTGTATCTTACTGGACAAGATCAGCTCTGGTTTAGTTCATTAAATGTGTTAACTAGGATTCGTTTGTGAATAACTTGCTCCTGAATTATTTGTGTAAGGTTTTTCTACCACTTGGTGATGATGGGTGGGTTCATTAGGTTGTGTGGTTGAGTATATTTTGGGGGAGTGGGGGTGTTGTCCGGGTGCACAACAACAACATCAAAACCAAGGCTTCTGACTTCTCCCTATCTCCTCTCAAACCCACCACAAAGGTGTTTGTTTCTTGATAAATTTTTTATTTTTTTATTTTTAGGGTTAGCAAAAAAACCTGAAATTAATAACCCCATTTGAGAGACATTGTATATTTTTCAATCTGAACAAGTTTGAGATTATTAACCTGAAATTAATAAACCCATTTGAGAGACAAAATTTAGGAATTAATTTTTATTAGGGGATGATTATTTGATCAATGAACACATTGTTTATTTGTTGGCATTCAAACCCATCATTCTTGTTCATTCTTGTCCTCTGTCTGAAAACAGGACAGACAAACATGCTCTTTAGATTCTGTAATACGAATGTATTATGTCTCCTGATTGAATTTCTTTGGGAAAACATATAATCTTTAGAGCCAGTATTCTTATTATATTTTACATTGTTTATTACAGGCTTGTTGGACTAAGGCACTGAAAGCTGGCTCTAAAAATTTCAAGAAAACGAGGAAAGATCCCGTGGCCCATGTGAAGCTCTATACCTATTTGATGAGCGAAAATATTTGAAGATTATTAATTGGTAAGTTTTCTTGTTGTGTCACTTCATTTGTAATCTGTCTACCAATTGTTTGTAAAAATACCTAACCAAAACCTTTTTGTGTGAACTTTGTGTCATTTCCTTTGTTGTTCTGTTTTCAACATGTATGGCATGTGTTTACTTATTCATGGGGACTTTTCCTTCCATTTTTGCAAGAATATTCTCGATGTGCTTTGTTTTGTGGCCATGGTTGTTCACTCTCTTTGTTGAATTTAATTTCAAAGAATTTGGTAGGTGAAAATATTTATGATCATTAAATGAAAAACATAAACAGAAAACAAGCTGCCATTTAGTAATTATTATATTTTTTGAAATGAAGAAACCAAGCTGACATATTATTATTCGCAGTTTAGCTTTAATAATTTCCAAGAGCCATAAACAATTTTAGAAAGTGTGAAATTACCTTTTTTTCGATTAGGTTTCTGTGCTCAGCATATAGGAGATGCTTTGTGACCATTCTAATTGGTTTTTTTATTTATTTTTATATTAACATATTATATGGTTAATGAGCTTAATTATGGGAATTTGACCTTACAGGAGAGCCACTGGCCCAATCAGACGAGTGAAAGGAGGTTGAACTGCATAGGAGGTGGTTGCTTCGATTTTGGTTTTTATGTTGGTGAACGATCTGAAGGGTATCTTATGCCATTTTATTCTTTCAAGCCAAGTGGGTATTGAGAGAGGTTTGTTCTCTTTCAATTTGGTTGAGAATTGATTTTTTACTTCATTTCTTTGATTTCTGGTTCTGGGTTTTGGTATGGGTTTCCTTACAATTGTGATTCCTTACCTATTTTTTAAGATAAAAAATAAAAATTGCTGCTTGCCCATTTGAGTTGTGTAATTATATTTCCTGAATTTTGAGGCATTTGATTATGTTGATTGATTATGCTGTAATGGTATGCAATACAAACTGCAAGTATTGTTTTCTGAGGCTTTGTAATGAGATTGCTTGTGTGTGTGTGTGTGTTTGTTTTTTTCTTTTGATTGTGCCTGTGTTTGGTAAAGTTCGATTGGTAAACAGTAGGAATTCTTGGTCCTTAGATTGGAATGGGGATTTTTTGAAGAGTGTGAATCTGGTTTGAGACTTTAGTGGTTTGTATACTCCAATTTAAGCGTTTAAATTTAGTTGCTAAGATTTACATATCTTGTCTGAATTTGTTTAATAGTTTAAGTGAAATGATGCTTCAGGAATTTGTAGACGAATTAGACTTTTAGCAAGATATAATTTGGTATTTCTGAGAACTTTTTGAGTTACCACATTATTTGATTCAAAAGGTTAAGGATGGTTTACCAAAGGTTTTCTTACATATATGGATGTTTTATATTTGGGTCCTTTCTTTAGTGCAATTATATATATTATTGGTAAATTACAAACCCACCTAATGAATTTAAACCCGCGTTATGCAGGACAGAAATTTTAGTGGGCTCTTGATACCAGTTTTGATGTATGATCTTTTAAAAATCAGCACTAAATTGGATTCTTAATGAATTCTTGAAGGGTACTTGAATGGAGTTTGATATTTAAGAAACTAAGTAGGTTTAGGTACTAAAATGATAGGATAAAATTTGATTCGCCCTCAACCTAACCCTCCGCATCTTATTTATCAAGGTTGTCTCCTCCATTATTCATGAATGTTAGGTAAGGGAATTAAAATTTATTCTTCTCCATAAGATAAGACACTTTCTGTTTTTTGTGGAAAGTAAAAGCTAAATCATCAAACTTCTTCTAGTATAGGTAAACACACAGAAGCTGTTGTTTTCATTAATAAAGCATCATGGCCTCTCTGCTCTCTGTACATTTGGGGTGAAAAAGTGAGTTTAGTGGGGTTTTCTCTTGGTGATTTCATTTGGTTTTGGTTAATTTTGGATTTGGAGTTCAGTTTTTGGGGTTTTCTCTTTTTGATTTTATCTGGGTATTGGTTGATTTTGGGTTTGGAGGTTAGTATTGTAGTGAAAAAAGTAATTTTGGGGAGGTTCTTTCTTGTTGATTTTATCTGGGTTTTGGTTAATTTTGGACTTGGCGGATAGTTCAGAGGTTTTTTCTGATTGATTTTCATCTGGGTTTATGTTAAATTTGGATTTTGATTCTGAGTTCTTTCTTTGTTGCCGGTTCTATAATGGGTTTTTGCTACTTTTAGTTTTGGAGTTTTTGTATCTGGATGGTCTTCTTTTTGGTTCTAGTGGCTTTTGGTTAATTTAGTGTTTTGTTATTGTTTCTTTTTGATGGATGTGGAATCTGATTTTAGCTGTTTCATGCTTGTTCTTTTCCAGGTTCTGATTGTAGAAAATAGCGCTTCAAAGGAGAAAGCTCAGGTTTGATTTCCAATTTCCTGTTTTTAGTGTGCTGCATTTGATATCAAGTGCTTAGTATTTGATTTTGTATTGATATTGTGGGGTTTATGCATTATCTCTTTTACCATTTTGTTACTGATAGAGGAAAAAAGCAAAATTTGCCATTATTAGGTTTCATTGTGTTCTGACTGCTGAACAATTTAAGTCATCAACTAAGGCATTTAGATTTAGAAGTAGTAGATTCACTTGATTGGTAGCCTTTCTCTTTCTTATCCCTAGAAATGCAATATACTAACAGCAGGGTTGGCGGGATACAATTGGAGGTTAAATGGGACAATTTTAAGCTGATTTTTTGTTCCATGTCTCACTTAATTGAATAAACAAAAAGGGTTATCTAGTTTCCTTCTAATTGTTGGGCTTAGAATTGTATGGTCTTTGTCTTTATGCATTAAGTTGATTGATTATTGAATCAAAAAAAAAAAAAAAAGTTGATTGATTATGTTTGATAAATCTGAGAGAAAATTCTGTTTTCAAAGGGCTGTCATAAGTCATACTAATGTTATTGCTACATTTTTGCTGCATTTGTATTTTCTGAAGAATGTTTCTCACACAATAATATAACGGATTGAAGTGACCGTAACAGTAGTTAAAGGAACAAAGATTGCTGTGTCTTTAGCTCTATGGCTTCAAAGTTCTATTATTTTAGTTGCTGTTGGTGAGAAACAGTTTGATGCTTGTCGTAAATGAGCTTTAACTCAACTAGCACCTCGTCTCCTAAGTTTTAGGTGGAGGGTAAGGCTGTGGGTTCAGACCCATTGGGTGCGTGTGTAACTTACTCATCAAAAAAAAAAAAAAAAAGAAACAGTTTGATGATTGTGGTTTTGAATCACGAGCATTTATGAAATGTGAATTGGTACAATATGCAAATTGTATGATTCAATTTTGAGTTTTAATATTCCTTTTTGTTGTTTCAACTGTATGAATTCTTTCTACTGTATTTGATTGATTCTTTGCTGACCTTGTCGGGTATGAGGTTTACCTTGTTGGAGGTTGTGTACGAGATCTTATTCTGAAGAGAACTCCAAAAGATTTTGATGTCATAACTTCAGCAGGACTTAAAGAGGTCTTCTTGGTCTATGTTCATGTTCATGTTCATATTTGTGGTATTTTTAACCCAGTTTTTTCATTTTTTTTGGTTAATTTTTTTACAAGTATACTTTTACCCTGGTGGTTAACAATATTACTTTTTAATTATTGATAATAAAGACACTAGATTATTGGTTTATTTTTTCATTTTTTTTTAAAGGGGATTATTGGCTTTATTCTAGTTAAACCAATGCCTGCTGTTTTCCACTTGGTAGTTCATAATCTTTGAGTGGTCATGTTTTGAAGTAGTACTTTGTATTAATTTTATATTCATTTATTCACAGAAGTAACAACTTCAGTACTTTGCAAGAGACTCCATCTTCTCCATTATTGAAAAGTAGCCTAAACCCAAAGTTTTGACATTAATGTCACTTGGAAGTGAGGACACCCTTTGAATAACGTTAAAGCTATAGCTCATTGGAATCTTGACTTCCAATTCGTGATTTAAGGAGTTCCATTGTATAGAAATGGACCATATCAATTTCCTGATTGAGCCACTATTTCCCTGTATCTAAACTTTGTAGTCATAATGTAGCTCAGTTGTGTTTGCCTTCGTGTTTTACTGTTTTTTCCTTTTCATTTGTTTGGGAAAGCTGAAAGCATGAATGATTAAATATTTAAGTTGGTTTGAATGTTTGATTAAGTTTGGCTGTTTGGGAAAGCATGATTTATATGTTTAAGTGTTAACCCCGAGACTCACTGAGTCACTGTACCAAAACTTCCTTTGCCTACACACTTCCCTCTAACCCGAGAAAGTAGAAACCATGGTGATTTGTTTGAGCAAAGCTTTAGCAGCTAAGCCAATACTATTGCTTTTAGCACCTTTTAAAATCTCTCAAAGCAAAGCTTGTGTGACTGTGTCTGTGAGTCTTATCTCAATCCGATCCCAGTTAAACCTCCAAAGCAAACCTTTTAAAATCTCCAAAATCTCTCAAAGCATTTAAGCCCACTTCATGTAGATCCCAACCCAGTTTTCCAAAGGCCTTATCCCAATTCGAACCCAGCTCAATAAATGGCCCAATCCGAAAAAGTACAGAGTCCAAGCCACTTCACCTTTATACACACCAGCCCACATACATTTGTGAAGCCCCAAGTCAGAGTAGCCCAACCCAAAAATTGAAATCAACAAGCCATCGACCCAAACAAATTGTATCCCATGTTTTCAAGTCATGCCCAACCCAGCCCATTATATTCCAACCCCAAATTTGATTAGGAATTAGAATTAGAAACCCTATATTATAAATATTGTTTTTTTGGAGATTAGTAGTTTTGTATATGAAAATGATGAGCGTGCCTGGCAAGCCAGATTTCTAGATCGGCCTCGAAGACTGCTTTTATGGACCGGTCTCCCTGGCATGCAGCTGTGACTTTGCAATGTTTGTATAGCATCATTTATTTTGTGCTATTTTTGTTTTTTTCCTTATTCCTTGACATGCTTTTCTGTGATATTGTTACAAACTTGTTTATGGGATCATTTAAAAAAAATTTATTTATCATTTATATTTTGAAATGTAAAGTGAGCTTATAGTTACATAAACCTAGCTTTTTCAAATACAATATACCAGGATCGTAGTAAAATTCAAAATTTGACCCCTAGTATATCAAATTGAATCCTAATGGGACCAGTGGGTCCAGTCACTGTCACTATTGCTCTTGAAAATGTTAAGAGTATGAAGTAGTTTAACCTGTAACCAATTGGAAGAAGCGTCATAGAAGGATATCAAATGAGGGTTTCATCCTCCTTTGTGTGTAAAGTTTACTTAAATTAAATGTGACTACTTTGGGAAGTTCCTGAAGTCCTTGTAATTGCGATTACCCTTATTTCCTTTCCCTTTTCAAATGTTTTCCCTTTGCAATGTGGTTTTTGTTGTATGCTTGTGGTGTTCATGGGCTTATCCCTTTTTCCATCTATTCCAAAAAATTACTAATCATCCATCCAAACAAATTGCAAGGGGTTGTTTGATGTTTTAGATTTCTTTAATCACATTTTTTGAGTAATTTATTTTCTCTAATTTCCATCATAAACTGCTCTATCAAGTCTCTTTTCTTTTTCAACTTCAGGACTGAATATATTGTAATTGAGTTTGTAATCCTTGTTATAAATTATTGCAATTGATTTTTTTTTTATTTTTTTTTATTTTTAACTGGGCCTTCTTAATTGGTAATGTCAGGTACTCTAATACTTCACACACTTGTGCATGTCACGCTAATTAGGTTATGAGTTACCCAACCAATCCTCTCTTTTTCTTGCTTTCATGTCAAGATTAAAGCACATGGCAAGTTAGAGGAGTGTTTTGACATATATGCATATATATTCACAAACTTACATGCATACATATATACATATTTATATGTATTTATGTTACACGAAGGAGGTAGCCCTCCCTCACTTCTGGGTTAATCCCTAGACCTCCGTTTTCTTAGGGGAAAAGATACCAGCTTTGCACAAAGGGCTGGTAATGTGCTCTAACATGTACACTAGAAGGTAACCAATTTTTCCAAAAATGATTTTTTGTTCACTTTTCTACTAACTAGTTGGTAACCTCATTCTCAAGAAAAAAAAAACTAGTTGGTAACCTGTGAAATGCAAAAAGGAAAGCTTTACTTAATATGATTTTTCTCTCTTACTTTTTTTGTCTAGATATGAAATTTGATAATTGTAGTAGTTATTAATAGGCATTTATTATGATTGAGTTTGTATATGGAACTCATATATTTACCTTTTAAATAAAATATGACATGCCAAGATTTTAATAGAGGGTTTAAATATAAAATATAATTTAAAATAATTTTAATAGAGGGTTTAATATGATTTGAGAATGGCTCATTTGTCCAAGTATGACAATTTTTTATAGTTGCTCCCATAAAATAATCGGACCCATTTGGATTATTTATGCAAATTCTGAAAACTCATTTCACTATTTGGAAATTTATGGGTTTTTAATGCTCTTGTTTGTCAAGTCTGAGAATTAACTTAGGTTTATATATATTCTTTTCTTGTTGGCAGATTGCAAAAAGAAGAGGCACTATAAGTTCGTGTGATCAAAGCAAGTGAAGTTGGTGAAAGACTTAAGGTACTCTCTCTCTCACTCTCTCTCTCTTTCTCTCTGTGTTTGTGGTGGGTTGTTGAATTGAGGCAAGCAGGTAGCTTGCATGGAGTAATAAGGTGGTTTTAGCTGATATTGGAAGTGTTGACTGTTTTGTGCAATATTGGATGATTGTTGTTGAGTTATTTTTATTTGATTAATTCATTTTAAGAGCTTTTCTTTATCTTTTTCACATGTGGAACGCTAAAATGGAATTGCATATTTAAAGAGATGTCCATTCCTAAAGAATATTGCTAATAATGATGTTATAGTTACCAATGTATTGATAACTTCTCTATGCATTTAAATTCATTGTTTGATTAGGAACATCGCTAAAAGTGAATGATTAAAGATGATTTGTTTCTTAAATTAAAGTGAAATTGTGTAAATGAAATGTGTGTTAACTCTTGGTTTATGTTTTCATGAAATCACATTTTAGGTATTTCTTGTAAACCACTTTATAGCAATGGATAAGAGTTGGATGAAAATTACCAATAGAAGATCGCGAGAATATTTAGATGGAGTCCAACAGTTTCTGAATTTTGCATCTAACCATGCACACTCGGATGGAACGATTTCGTGTCCGTGTAAAAAATGCGTGCATACAAATTCGTGGACTATAGATGTTGTACAAGCTCACTTAGTGTCAAAAGGGATTTGTAGGGGTTATAACCCTTGGATTTTTAATGGGGAATCATCGTTTGCAAAGACTTCTACTCAAATTCCTAATAGTCATGTTCAAGAAAATCCGATAGAGTATGCCGATCTTCGTGACATGTTGCATGACATGTTCCCTATACAAGATATGACATCTGGGCCAACAGAAGAAGTCCCTAGTGTGCACCAACCCACAAAAGGTCCTGCACCAACTCTGATAAATTAGTAAAATATTGTAAATATTGTTTGCATTTTGGCTTTAGCTAAAAGTGGCTTTAGATACTTAAAGCATATTATATATAAACATGTAATTTTGTTGAATGTAAATAGAGTCAGAGAAGAATAAGGACCGTCGTTCTAAACAGGATGACTTACATACTGCTGGTTCTTGTAGCTATGTTGTACACGCTGCAAAAAAGGTAATAAGTATTATGATTATTTTTTAAATGATTTTGACTTCGCCTAAAGTTTATGAGAAAATAATATTCATCACTACTTAAATATACTGTTCATAATGTAGGCAAAAACGGATGGACTTCCTGTAGAGCGTGTAGTATTATATCAAATACTACATACTCATAAAGATGAATCTGCAGTTAATTCTGTAGTGAAAGCAAAAATGGTGAGTAATTTCTCCATTGTAGTTGGGTAAACAAAATAGGAATTCAAGAAACAATTTCCTTACAAAGTTGTCTCAAAAATGAGTTTTGTTCAAATAATTCAACTCTTCTAAGTCTTGCAAAATATTGTATATAACTTTTGAACCAGCATGTCTTTTTTGACAAAAACCAAGCATAAGATGAAATCTCATGTGGTTGTTTGAACGCTTGTGTAATTATTTTGAATTAATGATAATTGTTATTAATGATTCTTTTAATTTTTAAATTGATATATTTCAATTTGATGTTAGCCAATAAGCATTCATTTTTATTGTGCGGTCATTTGATTGTTGGATCACATAGCAAACTCCATTTCATTGTGGAAATATTATTCTTACTGAGTTAAGGCCTCTTTGTTTAGTTCTTTTATTGTATCACAGCATACCCAGTGGATGTATATGATTTCTTTTTTTTTTTTTTTTTTTTTGAGAGGTTCATGTGGTGAGTTGCCTATAGATTGTCAATTTTCTCTTGAGGGTTATTGGTGCTTGTCCCATCCTATATATATGTATATATATGTTATGGGGTTATTTTAACTATATGATTTCTAACTTTTTTTGTTTTATTCAAACTTAAATATCAGGACAAAATGAAGGAATTGTTGGTTGAGCCTTCAAATCAATTGCAGTTATCTGACACAAGTGGTAGTATTGCATGGTCAACAGATGATGTGTTTGCCAAAGTGATGAGTAAAGAGCACAAAGGTCGTATTCATGAGGTAGGATTTGGTCCAAGCCCAAGTGGTCGAAGTAGCAAGAGTGCTCTCACAGACATTGAAATACACTCAAGTCAAGCAAGGGACAACGAAATTGCACAACTGAAGGCTTCTTTGGCTGCTATGGAGGATAAACTAGCAAGTTTTAACGAAATGAAGAAAAAACTTAGTCAATTCGAAGAAATGGAGCAAAGAATGACTCGCATGCTTCAACAAATGCAACAAATTTCTTCCCAATGCAATCAGGTATATTAACAAAGACTTAGTCAATGTTTTTTTCTTTGTAAGCACTTTGTTGTTGTTGTGAGTGCTTGATTTCTTTTGTGATTGAGATTGCTATTGTGTTTATCTGTTTTTACTTATGTCAATTATTGGTCAAGTATATTAACAGTTGGGCTTATAGCTTAAAATTAAATAAGCCATAAAATTTGGGGTTTAAAGTAAATAATCAAAGTAATAGTTTTGTGTAGTGACTCTTTTTCTTAGAAAAACATATATGAACTGTACTAATTTTTCCCTCCACTTATAAGAAGGCCTATGAATTAATATAAATTCATCCCAATTATCATTAAGTGAATTAGTTATATTAATCAAAAAAGAGTAAGTCATATTAAAAAGAGACATGTCAATTTTAAAATGACTTTTAGAGGTTTAAAACATAAGAGACATGTCTTCATTTAACTTGTTCCCATTTTTTGCCTTGGTAATATTTTCTTGTCATTCTATTCCATTTATACGCACTTATTGAGTAATCATACTTTGTATATAGGATGTTCTTTCGGCCCAACAATCTCCAACTCTCCAAAAATCATCAACCGCATCCTATCAACCAAGCAGCGTATAAGTTTTATTTTGGTGTTCTGTACAAAGAACAACCGCATTTTTTGCAAGTGTTAAAGGATATTTTTAAACACTTAGGAATTTTGATTATAGTATTAGCTTAATTTGAGTAGTTGTTTTATTCAACAGACCACATTTTTTATTGTTAATCTTATGATGGTGATCATTGACAATGTTATGTATTTGATAATATATAATGTTAATATTACGTTAGGTTGGAGATATTTGTGGTGTTGTTAATTAATGACATTTGGGTATTGTGTTAGTAGAGTCCAAATAGATTTTTATTATCAGTTTTTGCATATTATACTATTATTCTATTCTTGCAGCACGTTTCTTTCTTAGCATCCATCCATATTATTCTCTTCATTTCACTCACTCGTATTGCCTCCTGGGTTGTTAATGGTATATATACACTTTGAATATATAATTTGTAATGGGTCTTTAATAATATGCTTAAATGGATATGGGTGTGATTAATGAGTAATTTAATTCTTCTCTACATAAAGCTAATCTCTTGTTGTGGTTGAATTTATAATTTTATGTGCGCTTAGGACTAGATGAATTTTTTTGGATAATGAAGTTGGATATATGTTGGTTAGTTGATTCATCAATGATCAACCCATGCATGATGTGTACATGGTTTAATGAAGGTGTTTGAATCTCAAGATTAGTTACATGAGTTGAATCATGAATTAAATTTATGCATGGATACATTCATCAAAGTATAAATGTATATAATTTATCCTCATATTTGAACATGAGTTTGCATGCTAGCTTTTTAGTTAGTATTGTGAATCCCATTATTCTCAAGTTAAAAGCTTGATATATCCAAAAGCATTTTTCAAGGTGATTTCCAAATTCTTGTTTTCAAAAGTTAAGAGTGTTTCAAAGTGAAATATATTTTCAAAGGTGTTTTTTTATTGAATGTTCCAAATCATTCAAGTTCTTAAAATTTGCTTCATAAAAATGTTTTTTTTTTCCCAAGAGAAAGTTTCTTCAAAAAATCCCATGAAAACCTTTTTCCTAAACAAAATTTCCCAAAAACCCAAGGGATTTCTTTTTTCAAAAATCCTTTTCCTAGAAAAAAAAAAAAAAAAAAAAAAAAAAAAAAAAAAAAAAAAAAACCCTGAAATTTTCCTTTAAAAAGTATTTTCTTAGAAAAAACTTTTTCTTAAAAACTCGTGGGATTTCCTTTCAAATACTATTTTCCTAGACGATATATTTTGATTATTTTCCAAAAATTCAAGGGATTTAATTTTATTTGTAAAAACCTTTTTCTTTAAACCATGCCAAATCCTAACCTGCTCGGTATTAAGTTAGGAGAGGCGGTGCCATTTTTTTAAGTCCGTTTCTTGTCACATGGGTATGTGCCTCTCATTTTTTTTTTTTTCTTCTTTCTTTTGTTTTGCTTTTGAGTCAAGCAATTCAATTCGTTATTGATTTTCTCTATGACTCTAACATGCCCTTTCTCTAAGGTGCCTCCTCCAATTGGAAAGTTGGTCTAGGCATGAATTTCAACAATTGTTGCAGTGTAGTTTATTCATGGTTATAAATCGGTTCACAAAGCGTAGGTTAATTTCCATTCCAATCCTATCTCATGTGCCTCATCATGCATTGGCCTCTGGTACTTTTTTTTTTCTTTGTATGCTTGCTAGCTTAAATCTTTTATAGTTGTTGCCAACTCATTTTTTTCCTTTTTCTTTTGTCATGCAGACTATGCTTTCACAAGATAGTAAAAGCACGCACAATGTCATGTTTGATGTTTATTTACTGTATATATATGGCATCTCCGTGCTCCTCTTGTGTGCGAGAGCAATTCAATTTTTTGCTTCTAATATTCTGTTTTTCTCTTTTGCAGCAACTAGTCCTTGGCCCTCCCTGTTGGATTAAGACTTTGTTTAAGTGGAAAACCATATTTTTCTGCATTTTCTTATGTTTGGTAATATCACATAAAAAACCTTCTAGAAAAATTATTTGATAACTTCCCTTATTTAACTTGACATGAACTAGAGTTGTTTTTCCCAAAAAAAAAAAAAAAAAAAAAAAACAAAACGACTTTATCTCACGAAAGCTATAAGAAAAATAACTTTATTTCACACGAAAACTAAATAAGGAAAGTTAAGAGATAGTTTTCCAAATCATTTTAAGATCGTTACCAAAATGAGATAGTTTTTTAGAAAATACTTATTGAAACATCATTCATTTTCCAAAAATGTTAATGTCAAAACAAACAGAATTAAAGAAAGTTTCTCTCTCTCTCTCTCTCTCTCTCTCTCTCCTAGCTCTAAATCCTTGTTTTTGTATTTTTTTAGGATGTTCATTAAAAAACTTAAATTATACAAAATTTAAAAAAGAGACAATTTGAAAATATCAATGTCAGTTTTTTTTTTTTTTAAGAATATATCAATGTCACAAAAAAAAATGCAAAAACACGAAATATTACAATTTTTTTGTACTAACAAAGAGAATAAGAAGCAAATAGACTAATAAAAGATAAAGTACAAATTGAAAATGCTGATATGAGAATAATAAAATGACTATAACAATTTCATAACAAATCTTATGCAACAAATTGTTAGCTTGTTATTGGTAGGTAAAATATGTCAATATTGAACTCGAATTAGAGTAATAGTTTACCACATAAGATTTATTGTAAAATTATTGTGAAAATATTGTGGAGGTAGCATTACTCTTATATTTATTGAACTCAAATTCTTAAGAGTTTCAAGTAAAAGTGTTCAAAAATTTTATTACGGTGGTCAAAATATGTTATTTTAGTAAATAATATTTTTTTTTAAAAGTATATATATACAATTTTTTCAAGTTAGAGTGGTCACAGAACATATTAGTTTAAAATAATTGTTTGTATAATTTTTTTTTTGCATGTATAAATTTTTTTTTTTTTTTTTTGACAAGTGAGGGTGGTCCTAGGACCACCCTCACATACAAGTAAAGCTGCCAGTGTTTTTATGATTCCTGATTGATTTTGGTTATTTTTTTTAACATGCTTAGTTGGGTAGTGGATTAACTTAGTCTCTATATGATCAATGTCTATTTGGGAACAATTTGGAGTTGTGACTCATGTGAGACCTGCAATGTGAGACCTGCAAATAACAGGAAAAATAAGTAGATGACTCACATGAGACTTGCAAATAATAGAAAAAATAAACAAAAGTTAAATAACATACATCATTTAAATTAAATTTTAGATTTTAGATTTTTAAAATTTAGTCTTAGTTTTCTCTTAAGAATTAAGTTGACCCCAATAGTCCCAAAAAAGGAAAAGGAACCTCTCATCCACACCTATATTCCCTCCTTAAAAAAAAACCTCATTATTTTAAAATTTGAGCCTAAAATACTTGACACCCTGAAAATTTTTAAATTGGTCTATTGCTTCAACAAATTGCGTTGCAATAAGGCTATGTTTCATTTGAAAGAAAATATTTTCCAACTATAAAATATTTTTTTGAAAATAAATTTTTTTGATGTGTTTGGTTGCATTTTTAAAAGTACTCCGGAAAATATTTTGAAGTATTTGGTTGCATTCCCAAAAATACTATTTAAAAAAAATGTTTTCTATTACTTTCTCATATTTTCTCATCGCCCAAGCACATATATAATAAAAAGGAAAAATTTTAGTTAAAAAAAAAAACTAATTATTTTAAAATTTGAGAGTAAAACATTTGGCACCCTCAAAAACTTTAAATTGGTCTAAAGGACCCAACGAGATATTACTTCAACAAATTGCGATGCAATAAGTGTTTATTCAAAGGTTTTCATGGTAACAAAATAGTAAAGGCAACAAATACGAAATCTAATTAGTTGAAGGATATTATAGCAAAAATTTTATTGTAATAAGGTATTGCTTCAACAATTTGTAGCAATACCACTGCGTACCCTTAGTACGGTGGTCACTCCATAAATATAAGTGTTTGTGGGGTGTGGGGTGTGAAGGGTAAGGGCTGGGGTTCAAATCTCTTGAGGGAGTTTCACACACATATACACTTAGATTAGGCTAGCATAAAATTTCTATCTTTTACAAAAAAAATATAAAATAAAAAAAAAACAATTTGTAGCAATAAATGTTAGAAATGTTAATTGATAATTGGTCCCAAAAAAATGAAGGTTCTTTGTCCTGCACACCATGTTCAAAAAAATAAAAATAAAAAATAACAGCCAAAAGGACTACACAATTAATAACACAAACAAACAAACACAATTTTTTTTGAATATAAAGTTATGAACCTTAAAATTTTTTGTCCATTTCAATATTTGGATTTCCAATACCATTGTTACATTACATCAAACCAAAGTCACAACTCTAAAAGCACAATATGCAAAAATTTTGAATTTAATGCAAAACGTTAGAATCTAAAAATGAAGAGGGTAAATTTACATTCCATATTACTAACGTTTCATTTATTTCGAAATAAAATATTTTCACGAAAAAATTTTCATATTTTACAGTGTTTGTTTTGCGGTAAAATATTTTCAGCCAACCAAAACAACTAAAACAAATTTGTGTAAAATGTTTTACACTTGAAATATTGGTAAAACATTTTACATTTTGTGCTCTCACTCATTCCCCAATACTCTGTATCATTCCCACACTCTCAGTATTTTCTCCAAAACTCATCCCACCATGGTCCCTCTCGCCACCGATCACCGACTCCACCTTAGGCACCATCCATCACTGGGTCCACTATCATAGCTCCACCTAAGGTTTTTATTTTTTATTTTTTTGTAATCCTCCATTGCTGTCGTCGGCTCCACCATTTCTTGGCCACCTCCACTATCATTAGCTCATCCATAGGTTCTTAGTTCTAATATTTTCCCCTTTATTGTCAAGTGGGTTTACCGATCTGGGTTTTTCTTTCTTTTGGGTTAATCGTGGTTGCTTTTATGGGTTGATGTGGATGGTTGGGACGAATTGTGGGTTGTGGTGGTGGTTAGGTTGTGGCTTGTGGTGGTGGAGGGTAGGTAGCTGAAATGGTTTGTGGGTTGTTGTGGTGGTGATTGGGTTGTGGGTAGTGGTAGTGGCTAAGTTGTGCCGATCTGGGCTTTTGCTCCGTTTAGGTCAATCATGGCTACTTTTGTGGGTTGTCGTGGATGGTTAGGATGAATTGTGCGTTGTGGTGGTGGATGGGTTGTGGTTCGTGGTGACAGAGGGTGGGTAGTTGAAATGATTTGTGGGTTGTTGTAGTGTCTATGTTGTGGGTTGTAGTGGTGGTTGTGTTGTAGTGGTAGTTGTGTTGTGGATTGTAGTGGTCGGTTGGCTGCTTTTTTATTCTTTTCCTCTCTAATGTGTATTTGAGTTGTCAATTGAGTGGTGGTAGTTTGGTTTGTGCCAACATGGTGGTGGTTTGGGTGGTCGGTAGATTGGTGGTGCATTGGTTTTTGCTTATTTGGTGGTGGTTACTTGGATTTGATGGGCTGTGAGATTAAGAAAAAAAAATTTCATTTTACCATAAAACAAACACTTGAAAATGATTTCTTGCCATTTTCATGTAAATAATCAAACATTGTAAAATGAAAATATTTTGCTTCAAAACAAATGGAGCGTAAATTAAAAGAAGTTACACAACTATTTAAAAACTAAAACCTACCATCTGTTTAAGTTTAACCACTTTCTATAATTGAAAAAGATGAGGACGAAGTAGCTTATGCTTGTGAGATAAGTGGGAATGGCTAAGATCCAAAAAATGCACTATTTTTTTTTTTTTTTTTTTGAGAAGAAGGCAAAATTGGTAATTTATATTAAACCTTGCAAATCAGAAATGTAACAACGATAAAGATCTGGAGGAACAGACTCCATCTAAACTTGAAAACTAGAACAAAATCTCACTCTCTTGGCTAGAGCATGAGCCAAAGCGTTGCCTTGCCTAAGAGTATGCAAGAAGGAATGGTTCTGAAGAGAACTAATTGAAGACATTATTATGTCTTTTATTAAGTGACTGAAAGAAGAACTTGAGAAATTTCCATGCCGAAGAGCATTTGTAGAGATCTCCAAATCACCTTCAAGGATGGAACTAGGAATACCAATCTCGTGAATAAAGTAAGCAACACTTCTTGCTGCCATTGTTTGCAAGAGTACCACTGAAGGAGGCTGGGGAATTTTTTCGAATAACACTACCAAAACTTTGACTTTTGAATTGCAAACCACCACACCAATGCCTGCTGCATTCTGCTCAACAAACATAGCACCATTATAATTTGTCTTCCATGTATTGGGATCTGGAGGTCTCCAAACAACTTGCCAAGGCCAAGCTATGCTTGTAAATCTATTTCGCAGTTTCTAGAACTCCTACAGATGAGCTCGAGCTGTAGTTGAAATTTTTTCAACAAGTAGAATTGGTTTGCCTGAGCTTTGTTGCGCCTTTGCCAAATTGTCTAGTACACCATTGTAAACAATTCTAAGTTGAGAGAAGAAATCCTGACTTGGCCGAATAAATCTGCAAAAGAGGTTAGAGAAAAAAACATGGGATTTAACAAACCATATGTCTGATGCCAAATTGGTCTGATCTTATCACACAACCACAAAGCATGAAGGGTGGTTTCAGGCTCTTTCTAGCATTGACAACAGCTAGGATTTGAAATGATTTTTCTCTTCCATAGATTCTCTAAGGTAGGTAAAGAATCTGTGCAAGCTCTCCAAAGGAATGACTTCACCTTATTAAGGACTTTCAAATTCCACAAGCTAGACCAAAACTGTTTGGACCCATCTAAATTAGAAGATGTAGCTAACTCATTGTTCTCAACCTCATACAACAACTTATAACCCAACTTAACTGTGTAGACCCCATGCGTAGAATCTGGCCAATACAAGAAATTTGGTTGTGAATGGTGCTCAGGGGAATAGTTTTTATTTTTTCAACTTTGAAAGGTAGGAACACTTGATCCAATAATTGAGAATTCCACCCGCTCGAATCTTCATCTAACAAATTTGCAACAATACAATCCTCATGAAGAAATTGAACAGGAGAAACCACCTTGCCATCACCAATCCTAGGGAGCCAATTATTCTTATAAATTCGAGTAGTGAAACCATCCCTAATCCTCCATTTGGCACCTAAAGAAATAACATGTCTAGCACCAAGGATGCTTTTTCACGCAAAGGAACTAGATTTCTCTTTAGCATCAAACATGGTTCAATTTGGAAAATACTTGGCCTTTAAAAACTTTAATAAAAAAGGAATTTGTATCATGAATCAACCTCCAAACTTATTTAGCTAGCATAGCTTCATTTAATTTTCCCAACTCTCTAAAGCCCATTCCACCTTCATAAAGGTAAATGATGACACTTTCAAATTAATTATGATCCAATTTAATTCTTAGGATAACTTACACCAATGTTTCACAAAAATGACATCACTCTTAAATATTTATACACAAAAAAGATGACACCTCTAGTATTTGGACAAATACAACATATAAGTACATTTCATCTCACATCGTGACTTCCCTTACAAAATGTTCTATTTTTATAAAAAATATATGTGCTCTCTTGTACAAATCTTAAGTGGGCTGTGTCATTTTCAACAAATCTTGAGGAATGAGTGACATTTCATCTATAGTTTGGATTAAAAAAATTAAAAGAATTGCACACCATGAAGGAAGTCACAATATGAGAGGACATGTATAAAAATATTTATACTAAACTCAAGGAAGTCAAACTTTAAAAATAAAAAAATAAATTTTTTTTTAATAAAGCTGAGAGCATGGGCTTAATTATTACATTTTATACAAACCTCAAGGAAGAGTGTCATTTTGCAAAATGTTTGGTAGAATCTCGTTTCATGAAAACCCCAAGTGAGATTGATTGAATTTCTAAAAACACCTTCTCCCATTTAAAACCTGAAATTTCCTTCAATTTGAATTCATACACATGGTATTTATAATCCAAATGTCTTAAAAAACCCGTGTAAGCCATAAAAAATCAAATAAATACCATGTACACAATTGCAAAAAATTGGAGTAAATAATTCTTAATTGTCAAAGATGAGCAATTCATTACAAGTCTTTATATTTTGTTGGACCATTGGATTGAGTTGTCCTACCAACCATTTTCAAATGCCCAAACATAATTATATAAAAGCATTTACATTTGATAATGCAAAATGGGTTTTTAGCTAAATTAGACATCATTGTAGTAACATTAAAAAAAAAAAATCTCACACATGCTTGTCTATTACTATTCACAATTATACATATTCTTCAGTGCCTATAAAAAAATACACAAACATTGTAGCATTTGTAAGGGTCCGTTTGGTTTAGACATGACTCAGTTTTCATAACTTAATACTTATAACTCTAACTCAAATCTCATAACTCATAACCAAACCCCACTCTCACTCAAAAACTCCAAAATTGTTGTTTGGTTAAAAACTTAGTCACATACTTCAACTTTTAAAGTCCACTTTTTGCCAAAATTATGGAATCCACCCTATTGACACTACACAGGGGTTATGGTTGCTACCCGCATCCATTTCCTCTTCCTCTCTCTCATATTCTCCCAAGTCCATCACCACAATCAATGGCAAACTCATAACCCACCACTGTCAACACCACCAACGGCCACAAAATGGGGAAAAAAAAATCTCAACCAAAAGAAAAACCAACCATTAGCTACACCCACAAAAAAAAAAAATTTATAATCATCAATACCACCACCAACCACACAAACCCACCTCCATCACAGCCCAAGCTTCAAACCACAACTACAAACATAGAAAACCCAAACACACCAACACGGTGATTCAAAATTGCCAACCCAAACCCAAACCCAGGAATCCTTAGATCGAAGACCAAAATCACAAAAATGAGGAGTGGGTTTTTGTTTCTGGGCATATATTTATGCGTGGATGAACATGGTAAGTGGGTCTCAAGAAGAAAGAAAGAAAGAAAAAGAAGAAAAGAAAGAAAGACAAAACCATGAAGAAGATGAGGAAGAAAAAAAAAAAAAAAAACCCGTTGGTGGTGGAGTGGGTCTGATGAAGAAAGAAAGAAAGAAAAAGAAGAAAAGAAAGAAAGACAAAACCATGAAGAAGATAAGGAAAAAAAAAAAAACCCGTTGGTGGTGGAATGGGTCTGATGAAGAAAGAAAGAAAGAAAAAGAAAGAATGAAGAAGAAGAAGGAGAAGAAAAAAGAAAAAAGAAAAAAAAAAGGCTGTTGGTGGTGGAGTGGGTATGAAGAAGAAAGAAAGAAGAAGTAGAGAAAAAGCAAAAAAAAAGGGGGGGGGGAGTCGATGGAACTCTGTAAAAGGAGAAAGAAACAAAGAAAAAGAAAAAGAAAAAAAGTAGTATGACACTGTTTCTTGACAGTAACAAGTCCTAAAAATGGGTCTCACAAATTTTATTTTTTTACCATTTTGCCACTATCACTCATAATCCATAATCTAAAAATACTAAAATTGTGTTTTCAGTTTCCATCATCCAAACTCAAAATTTTGAGTTTTTGAGTGATAGAAACAAACATCCAAAACCAAGCCAAACACTGTATCATTTGTGGGACCCACAAGTTTTGGATGATGGATCATGAAAACTGAGTGATATCACTCAGTTTTTGGACTATCCAAACAAGCTCAAAATCTTTTTTCTGTTTTTGTTTTTTTCACTCTCACACTTTTACCTCTACTATCTTGTTAGTACGTCTTTCCTTTCTTGCACTCTATCTCCTTTTCTCTTTTATAAAATTTGTTTTGTATTTAGTGCTACCTTATCACTAATATGGTGAGAACCAAAGTTGTCAAAATCGAGATTTTACATAGGATTGTGGGAGGTAGGTAGGATCATGAATCGTAGGATTATGAATCATAGGATTGGATCATGGATCATAAGATCCTACCTATTTTCAAATTTTAAGCAAAAAACCTATTGATAGTGACTTGATATGTTGAATAATCACTTAAAATATGAATCCATCCATTAAAAAAAAATATTTGCATCATAAAATGTAATTTGCACGCATTACAGCATTAAGTCATACTAACGAAACAAAATATATTTAACTTTTGACATAATATATCTAAAAGTTCAGTACATGTTTAATTAGCAACTAAGTACCAAAATATTATTTACACATATGGAAAATGTTTTCCGAATTCTAAGTTCCAAATCCAAAATAAGTTAGGCTAGTTAGCAAATAAAAACTAGCTAATTACAAATTTACTATATGTAACCCAAAAGAGAATTCCTCTTCTAAGGTTCTTCTAATCTAATCACTATTATTATTATCACCCATTTCATCATCTATGTCCTTCCCAGTATCAATATCCATAGTGTAATCATCAAAATTCTTAACTCTCTCAAATCCAGGTGGGGGCCCATCACTATCAACATCATTAGAACCATCGTCATTATCATGATATTCATCACTAATAATATCACGAACTAGCACACTTTTTTCCTTTGGCAGTAGCTCTTGAAACCTCATCATCACCTAACATTGATAACCAAAATATACAAATATACAATTTTTTTTATATGTATATAAATATACAATAGTGATCAATGATCACACATTCAAACTATACATAGGTAACTTGTATAAATATTAACTATAAAGGAAGGCTTTAGAGTTATAAATTAATACCTTCATTGTCTTCATCAAAATCTGCACCATCATTTTCTGAATCTACACCATATATTGCTAACTATCATCATCAAAAGACAAATTCTCCAAACCAATTTTTTCTTTTGTACTTGATGGTTTAGCTCTTTTCTCTCTTATCTTCAAGTTGTACATGACGAAGACCAAGTCATTCATATTTTTTTTTTTTTCTGGTGTGAGCGATTTCTCCTTTTGGAATGTACCTATAGTTGTAACAATTTTAATAGAGAATTCTCAAACAAAGGGGAGGGGGGAAGAAACAAACTTTTAACTAAGAAAGAAAATGAAAAATCATCTTGTCATAATATACCAAAGTCATTTGGCCTTACCATTTCAAACACACTCCAATTTCTTTCACAACTAGAAGAATTACATGTTAAGCTCAATATTTTTATAGAAAATTTTTTCAATTCAGGACAGTCATCTCCATATGAGTCCCACCACTCAGCTAATACATATATGAATTACAATGTCTTAGTCTGAAGAATATAATCTACAACTAATAAAGATGAATTTGAATGCAAAACAAAAAATGAAAAACAAAATTGTTACTTGGCTTTTTAGTATTTCTAGCTAGTATGACAGCTTCAATACCAAAGAGTCCCTTTGCTTGTTTGAATTTTTCAAGTTGGACATCTATCTTTTTCCTTATCACTAACTTCTGGAACCATTAGTTGAAGACACTTATATAGTCCAAATTTAATATTTGAACTCAGATCAAAATAAAGATCATAATGAATAGAAGGGTTCAAATAGTATCCTGCAACATGCAAAGGTTTATGATGTTGCATTTCCCATCAATCATCAATAATATCCCATATCTCTTTGTAACTACAATTTAAAATAGTGGATATTATATTAAAAAAAAACAATGACTATATATTTAATAAGCTAATGAATTGAAAACAAATGTAAATTTAAGGAAGATATAAATAAAATGGTTACCTCTTTTGAACATTATTGAAATTTTTCTATATTTCTTCTTTTGCATTTTCCATTTCTAGAGAAATGAATCCCATTGGAGGTGTATTAGAGTCAACCATGCGAAGTACCTTTAAAAGGGGTATTGCAGCCTTCAAGCATTTGACAAGAAGTAGCCAAAAGCCGTGGTTATCCATAAGTATGGCATGAATTCTTTTCATTTCTTTTGTTTTTGTAAATTTACAACACCTCCATTGTTCTGAAGAAAACATTGTCATCAATTCTCCTTTGAACTCATTAAGGCATGATAATGTCAAATATGATGTTGCAAATCTAGTGGCAGCAGGTCTAATCAATTCCATCCCTTTAGTGAAATCCCTCAACCAATTTAAAAGCATAGATTTAGAATATATGTACATTGTAATCTTCTTCCTCTTTGCAATTGTGTACTTATGGTCCTTTATCTTTTTTTCAAAATCCTCAAGCATTAAATCCAAGCAATGGGCAGCACATGGAGTCCAAAACAAGGATTTTCTCTTCTGCATCAACATCTCTCCAGCTAGTTTGTAGTTTGTATCATTGTCAATCACCACTTGTACAACATTCTCCTCTCCAACACTATCCACAACTTCATCTAACATTTGACAAACTTTTTCAGCTGTTTTAGATATGTCAGATGTGTTTATAGAGTATAGGAAAATGGTTCCCTTGAGACTATTCACCAAAAAATTACAAATGGATCTCCTTTTCTTATTAGACCAACCATCGACATAATTGAACAACTTGTTTTTTTCCATTCAACTTTATATTCTTCAAGCATCTGTTGTGTAAAATCTACCTCTTTCTTCAAGAATTTCTCCCTAATCTCTTGATAGGAAGGAGGCTTGAGGCCAATTCCAAATCTTGAAATCATATCAATCATTCGCAGAAACTCTGGATTTTTGACACAATTAAAAGGAATGGCACTAGTGTAGAAGAATCTAGTGATTTTTGGTAACAAATTTATCCATGGAGCCTATGCCTATGCCCCTCCCTTTTGATGAATGTAGTTGTTGTACTTCAACTAATTCATCATCACTGCCATCATCATCTTCTTTTATATTATACCACCTCTTCTTTTTTGTAGATGCTTTATCTTGGGCATTCAAAAAAGCCACAAATTTCTCCTTCACCTTTTTTGGCACATTAGGACAAGTTGAAACATTTTTCCTAGTCCCAGCTAAATGATACTTCAGCCGATATATACACCCACTATGTATTTCTTTGCAATAATTCCATTGAACTTGCCTTGAACCTACTTCAACACCATGATCCCATCCCGGGTCAGACCTATTTCTTGGTGCATTTTTTTGCTTAATTTTATTTTTAGCCAAAGTAGACATTGTATATTTGTACTAGAGTTACAAAAAAGACACCAAGATACAGAGCATGCTCAAAAAATCACTCAGAGAATTCATCAAACAAGTTGTGTGCAATTCTAAACTACTAATTGTGTTTACTAATATTTCTCAAAGAATTAAACAATGAAGATCTTGTTTCATAATTTTTCAAATTTTACTTAATTTAGTTAACAAAATGGAAAAATAAAAACCTTAAAAGCTTTGTCAAAATCATGTACACAACACAACAATGTGGAATCAAGCTATCAAAGTACAAATAAATGATAAACTATTAATTATCAAAACAAATTACCCAATAGCAGAAAGCTTAAAGGCAATGATGGCTCACAACAACATCATTGAGAGGGCTGAGAAGTGCTGGGTTTTTGACAGAGGACTGAGGAGGCATGGCTATGGGGCTGAATGTTTCTAAATATTTTAGGTTTTGTTTTTTAAAACTTTAAACTTAAGTACTATAGGTTTTTTTGAGATTTTATGTTGACATATGGGTAAATTTGGAACTTCAATTCGTTATTAGGCTTCTGATAATCCGTTGGGCTTATGGGTTTAGTTGGATTATCTTACCCCAAACGAATCCCACAAAAAAAAAAAAAAAAAAAAAAAATCCCAAGCTAAAAACAAGTTTTGGTAGGATCGATAGGATCCTACGATCTTATTCGATCCTACACAATCCTACCATTTTTATGATCTTCCTACGATTCTAAACTTTTTGGTGAGGTAAGATCATAAAATCATGTGATCCTACAATCTAGGTTGCGATTTTGACAACCATGGTGAGAACAATGATGGGATCAATCAGGATGTTGGCAATAATGCGGTGAGAACAGCAACTACAAGAACTTCTCTCTCCTTTTTGCTTTTGGCCTTTTTATTTTTTATTTTTTTTTAACTCAGGTTGACTAAAGGTTAATTGAACAGCAATGGCGTGGTGAGAATGACAATGAGCCTTATCAATAATAGCAGCTTGAAATTTGTTTTGTGTTACGAAATGAGTGGTATTTTTTTATTTTTATTTTTATTTTTAAGTTCAATTGTGTGTAGAAAAAAAAAACATAGAAAAAAGTTATATTTAAATTATTTTAATAGAATGTATTGTAAAATTAGTTATGTTACTTACGTAAAGAAAACATGATTTTTTGGTTGGTTAAAATCAAAATAGAGAAATTATAGTTTCTACTTTTATTGATATAAAATAAAATTAGAGAAATTATAGAAAACCTCTTGCTTTTGCAAGGCCCAATCCTATCAATCCAACCTATGAACAACACAAAGCCCAAACCCAAGTGAACACCCAATACCCTCAAGTCACGTGCCATCGCCATACATCCATCTCCCACAAAAATATAAACCAATAAATTCACACCCATTTTCTCTCTATTTTCTCACTCTCTCTGTCTCTCTCTTCCTCACTGAGGGAAAGAGACTCTCACACACAAATCCCCAAAACCCTAGAAACCGCCATTGAAGGAAGCTTTGAGACTTCCCTCTCATTCTTCTTTCTTCAGACCTAACCCTACAAACCAAAACCCTCTCATACACTAAGTAACCTTCAAATCCACACGCACTATACTTCGTTTTCTTCTTTTCATTAGGTTTTGCTAGGGTTTTAGGACCCTCGTTTCCACCATGTGGAACAACGGCCAGATTGCGCCGCCGGGGACCACTGGCTCGTCCATTCCTCCGCCGCCGGCGGCGCAGCCATCGTACACGGTGCTGCCTTCGCCTGCCGAGGCCGAGGCGCGGCTCGAAGAGAAGGCGAGGAAATGGCAGCAGCTCAATTCGAAGCGGTACAGCGACAAGCGGAAGTTCGGGTTCGTAGAGACGCAGAAGGAGGACATGCCTCCTGAGCACGTCAGGAAGATCATTAGGTCAGAGCTTTTCATTTTCCTGAGAGCTTATTTGGAGTGTTTGTTGAAAATTTTGAATTGCTGTTACTTTTTTTTTTTAATCACTGGTGATTTAATTATGTGTATTTTTAGGGATAGGAGATAGTTTAGGTGAGTAGTTATAGGATTTTGTATGTGGGTACTTGATTATTGGGGTATTTCTGGATTATAATTTGGTATTTTCAGTGAAGATTTTGATGGGTTTTTACTTATTTCCTATTTGTTAATAGTATTACATGATTTCATATGTAAACACACAGAGACACGCGTATATAATCACAATTTTGTATGATTTGTTTGAGCTTAGTTGGATGATTGGTTATATTATCTATAATTTATAATTGACCTCACCCTCCACCCTTCTTAGAAAGGGGAGGAGGTACCATTTAAGCTAAAACCTATTGGTGATTTTGTGAATCTAATTGTGTTTTTTTAGCATTGAAGATAGTTAGGTGAGTAGCTGTTGGATGTTATATTTGGTTACTTGATTTATTAAAAATTTTTTTTCCAGGGTACTATTATAAGAAATGGAGTTCCTAGAAAGCCTGTATACATGATCCAAATAGTTTGTTAGGCAGGCAGGCAGGTTTTCATTTTTCTGTTTGATTTGGGATTTTATTGATGTTATACTATGTGATTTCGTGTGTCGTTTTTCTACCTTTCATTTTGGTGTCATAAGTCTAAACATTTTGTTGACGTGGTTGTTGGTTTCGCTGAAGTATGAAATTAATGGCTGAAAAGAGAAGAGATATTGAAACTGTATTTTAGGATGTGAAATCATTGTTCTTTTCTGGTGGGCTGGTTGTTATTAGTGATTAAAGGTTTTGGCATTCGGTACTGCATATGCTCTTTCTCACTTAGTCTGCCTTTCTTCTTTGGCTCATAGTATTTATTTTTAAAATGTCCCCAAGTAATAGATTTTGTCTCACTCCTTGCTGTATTACGGAAGCCACTTGTATTTTTATTTAATGTATATTTTTTGATATATTTCTATATGCCTTTTCATTTAAATTTTTTTCCCCTGTATTCCCTTCTGTTTTTATCTTTAAAAGTATCTTTGTGTAACTGTGGGATTAATACAGTTGGTCACCATGAATTTTTGTTGTATTCATTTTTGTGTTCTCTTCGACAGAGACCATGGGGACATGTCCTCTAAGAAATATCGTCATGATAAACGTGTCTATCTTGGAGCCCTTAAATTCATTCCACATGCAGTTTACAAGCTTCTTGAGAATATGCCTATGCCATGGGAGCAGGTATGCATTCTTTGCTTCTTTTTCATTTCTTTAGATTTTTATTGATTGATTTATTTATTTTTATGCTTAGAATGTGTCTTATGCGTTTCCCCTTGCTGAAGCTTCCTTGCTACATTTGTGGTTCTAGGTCCGCGATGTGAAGGTTTTGTACCATATTTCTGGGGCTATTACATTTGTGAACGAAATACCATGGGTCGTTGAACCTATATATTTAGCTCAGGTTTGTTTCTCTTCTCTTTCCTTTTGAGGATATTCTTTTTTAGTTAATGAGGAGATCATGGGAGCTCAAAGATGGTATGGATAGCTGTGTCATAAATACTGTGCCGTATTATTTGTTATCATATTGTCATTATCCCTTTCAATGATGATGGCTGATCAAATCATAAAATTTTACAGTGGGGTACAATGTGGATCATGATGCGAAGGGAGAAGAGGGATCGTCGGCATTTCAAGAGAATGCGGTTTCCACCATTTGATGATGAGGAACCTCCATTGGACTATGCTGATAATCTTCTAGATGTTGATCCTCTGGAGCCTATCCAATTAGAGTTGGATGAAGAAGAGGATTCTGCTGTATATACTTGGTTTTATGACCATAAGCCTCTTGTGAAAACAAAGCTTATAAATGGTCCAAGTTATCGGAAATGGCATCTCTCTCTTCCTATCATGGCAACTCTTCATCGGCTTGCAGGACAGTTGCTTTCTGACTTAATTGACCGCAACTATTTCTACTTGTTTGACATGGAGTCTTTTTTTACAGCCAAAGCATTGAATATGTGTATACCTGGTATGTCTTCCTTTTTCTCTTCTTTTCATTTTTTTTAATAATGTTTTGCTTTTCTTCTGAGTTCTTTGGTGCTCTTAAGAATCTTCTTTGATACTCTAGGGAATAGATTTAATCTCTGTATATAATTGGAGTAGAATTTTTGGTGTCCACGTTTGGATACTCTCAAAAATAACCCTATAGTATATTTTAGTCTACTCCTGCCCCCCTCACTATACACGCAAATAGAGGAATAAATGAAGGAGATACAGAAATTTAAACACTCAATGCATTGGAAACGCTCAATGCATTGGAAACGCTCAATGCATTGGAAACGCTTGGTGTCCGCTTTCCAGTAAATCTCAAAAGTAACCTTATAGTATAATTGAAACTTGTCCTCCTACGAAATAAGCTCTAAGGGCATAAATTAAATTCATTAGCACAAAACAACCCCAGAAAATTTGAAACCTACTATCAAGCGGTTATGCAAACTAAAACTTCCCCATTAAAGAGCAGTTGCTACAACTTAGAATTACACCAATGTAAATCTCTCCACTCTTGCTTTTAAATTGCTACTATCAGTTTCTAAAAGGAACGCAACCACACAACTGAAAAAATGGTGCCCTTCTAATAACCAACCTCATCATCACTCCAAGAAATCTAACAACGTAAAATGCTAGCTTGATTTCACAAAGAATTTGCAAGAGGAACCTGATAATCACTACAATAAAACCAACAACGGTGCTGCCTTGGTTGTGTCTACTATCTGATTGATATTTGTTTTGTTGCTGGTTATTCTCATTGCCCTGACTTGTGTCTTTTCCATGGAACTTTCAAGGCAAACACTCAATCACTATTATATTGAAAGGGTAGAATATTAAAAAGTCATTTGTACTATCGGTGTTATCTTTAATAGCAACTTTTCATGTCATCTTTACTTTTCAGAAATGTTTGAGCAACCCTCCCAAACTACCGATCCAATTCTTCCTTTCATTAAAAAAATCAAACATAATGCATAATCAAATCCCCAAAAGGCTTTCAACTTTTACAAATTTTGGAAGGAATATCTATCTATTCCAAAGTGAGATGGGAAAATCATCGTAAAAAAGAAATCCAATTGAAAGTGCGTGGCCAGACAATGCTAAAAAAGGAATGTCTGAATTCTCCTCTGTTTTGTGCTAGCTGGAGGTGACATTTTTTTGGCAAATGTGCCACAACGACAACAAAAAGCTATTGTGGATAAAGGTTGTGATGGGTGGGCCAGAGAAGGAGGTTTGATAACAAATTACATCTAATCTAAACTTCAAAGGAGATGGGTGTAATAAATCAAAACAAATTTTGGAAAAAAAATCAATTTCTTTTGTAGTGAACAATCTATTATGAAAGAAAGTTTCCAAACTGGTAAAGAGGTTGGGGGAGGGGGGGGGGGGGGGGGGGGAGGTGTTCAGAGGGTGGGGGAAAATCATCCAAACAATACCAAAAAAGGGAAGATAGCCTTAAAACCACAACCAAGGCCAAGGAAGCCAACACTGATTGATAGCGATGGCCGGCGTTGCATACTTTTATCTGTAGTGTTGTAATCAAGGAAATCCCATGGAGAGAATGACAATGACACAAACTTAGCAAGTGGTAGGAAAGTCAGGAGTGATGTGGACCTGTTACACAGCCAATGCTTGGTTGAATTGTGTTGCCATGAGTAGTGACAGTAGTCCATAAAGCTGCAAATTGTAATACACATTATATCAAATGTACATAAACCATTGATTTAGTAGTATATTCTATAGGATAGCAATTGTTGTTGGAAACAATTTGAATAGGCAATGAAAGACATAAACCCAGTTATTCTTCATAGTCTGTATTTACTTTTGCGTAAGAATTTGTACCATGGCATAATGTAGTGAATCGTTATGCAATTTGGTTGGATATACTTCTGTATACACACATGTTGATGGTCTAAATTAATTTTAAGGGTAGGTTGTAATGCAATTGTCTCATGGGACAAATGTATAAACCCTGAATCGGGATTAATGGAAAAAATTTACAAAGAAAAAAGAGTATATGAGCTTGCATGTAGTAGTGCGTGTGATGAGGCTAGTTATATATCATATGGTTAGAATACTCTAATGACTGGTTGGGGTTGTAAGGAATCCCATTAGTGCCATATGGTGCCTGTTTGGCATTGTTGTAGGGGATAATTTGCGATAATTTGTAAGAGATAATCCCATTAGTTGAAAAGGTCTTTAGTGTTTTTGAGTATATGAGAAATTACAGTGAATAGTGTGTTAAAGTTCTAAAATTTTTTTGATAAGAAATAGAAGTTCTAGATAAAGCAGTAGAGGTCTCTCCTAAAAACTCCAAATTTCAGCTTTAGCCTTATAGTTCTTTTTTAGTGGGCTGCATCTAGACACCCCAATTTTTCTTGGCAAAGAGCTTTAGATCTCTTGAATTTCTTCTATGGTGTGATGTGATATCAATTACTAAATTGGGCATCTTTTGATCTATTACTTAATATAGAATAAAAGAAAGATTCTTATAATGTGTTATGATGGTTTAGAGGCTGTTTAATTTTAAGGATCTGCTGTGTTTTCAGGTTGGGTTTTTTTTTTTTTTTTTTCAATCTATATTACTTGGTTCATTTGCCATGCTGGTATACAGGTGTGCTGGCTGGCAGTTGGTTGTATGCTGTGCTGTGGTCCTATCATTACCCAGTGTTTAGAACTTAGTAAATAATTTGATATCATCAGAATTTGTGAAAATTATTGTTTGTTATTATTTACTTATCTAAAAAGGGGGAACAAAATGGAAAAGAAAAAGTGAGTTATGTGATGATTTTGAAATTTTATATGCTAGGTAATCTAGTATCCTTGTTGTAAAGATAATCAATTTGGTTACAATTAAAGTTTTATATACTTTGAGAGTTGCTGTTAGATTGCTTTTTGTTGGCCTTCAATTGTGTTCATAAGTGTGGTTTGAGTTTGTATTTAATTTGTTTCACTTATGCAGGTGGACCTAAATTTGAGCCTTTGTATCGTGACATGGAGAAAGGTGATGAGGATTGGAATGAGTTCAATGATATTAACAAGCTAATTATTCGATCACCTCTCCGGACAGAATACAGAATTGCATTCCCTCATCTCTACAACAATAGACCAAGGAAAGTAAAGCTGTGTGTGTATCACACTCCCATGATCATGTACATAAAAACCGAGGATCCTGATTTACCTGCTTTTTATTATGATCCTTTAATACACCCAATAACTAGCATTAACAAGGAGCGGCATGAAAAGAAAATTCGTGATGATGAGGATGATGATGATTTCTTCTTGCCGGAAGGGGTGGAACCTCTGTTGAGGGACACTCAACTTTATACTGACACCACAGCTGCTGGAATTTCTTTATTGTTTGCCCCACGCCCTTTTAACATGAGATCTGGTCGGATGAGACGTGCAGAAGACATACCCCTTGTGTCGGAGTGGTATAAAGAGCATTGGTGAGTTCTTTATGGTTATTTATTTATGTTGCTCTGTCGTATATAAAGCATATGAACTATCTAGTACATATTAAATATCATTTAAGTTGATCCCTGCCTTTGCTTTTGCAGTCCTCCATCCTATCCGGTTAAAGTTCGAGTCAGCTATCAAAAATTGCTAAAATGCTTTGTGTTGAATGAACTGCATCACAGACCTCCTAAGGCTCAAAAGAAGAAGCACTTGTTCCGATCTCTGCAAGCAACTAAGTTTTTCCAAACCACGGAACTTGATTGGGCTGAGGCTGGTCTTCAAGTTTGTAAGCAGGGCTATAACATGCTAAATCTGCTGATACATAGGAAAAATTTAAATTACCTCCACCTTGATTATAATTTCAATCTGAAGCCGGTGAAGACCCTCACTACAAAAGAGCGCAAGAAGTCACGTTTTGGTAATGCTTTCCATCTGTGCCGTGAGATTCTGCGCTTGACAAAGCTTGTGGTTGATGCCAATATCCAGTTTCGCCTGGGTAATGTGGATGCCTTTCAATTAGCCGATGGCTTGCAATATACATTTTCTCATGTTGGTCAACTGACCGGCATGTACCGTTACAAATATAGGCTTATGCGGCAGATCAGAATGTGCAAAGACTTGAAACACTTGATCTACTATCGGTTCAATACTGGTCCAGTTGGGAAAGGACCTGGATGTGGGTTTTGGGCACCAATGTGGAGAGTGTGGTTGTTCTTTCTACGTGGTATAGTGCCTCTCCTGGAACGGTGGTTAGGGAATTTACTTGCACGTCAATTTGAAGGGCGCCATTCGAAAGGAGTGGCTAAGACAGTTACTAAGCAACGTGTTGAAAGCCACTTTGATTTGGAGCTAAGAGCAGCTGTTATGCATGATGTTCTTGATGCTATGCCAGGTAATCTTTGACTCAACCTATTGTATTTCTTTATGGCTCGTGGTTTTCCCCTTTATTTCTTATATTTTGATTGTTATTGTCTTTGTGATTCCAACATTGTATTATTGAATTGCAGAGGGCATTAAGCAGAATAAAGCCAGAACAATATTGCAGCATCTCAGTGAGGCATGGCGATGTTGGAAAGCAAATATTCCCTGGAAGGTTCCTGGTTTGCCAGTTCCCATTGAGAACATGATTCTTCGTTATGTTAAGTCAAAAGCTGACTGGTGGACAAATGTTGCCCACTATAACCGTGAGCGTATAAAAAGAGGAGCCACTGTCGATAAGACAGTTTGTCGGAAGAATCTTGGAAGACTGACTCGTCTTTGGTTGAAGGCAGAACAGGTGCAGATACTGACTTTTTCATTCTTTTGTGTAAACTTCCACCACATAATTTGTGTGTGTGCACAGTTTTCTGAAGGAGTTATTGGCCTTTTTCTTTTTCAATTGTCTTTGAATACATGTTTTTTTTTTCTCTATCTTATTTGTCTTTCAATTTTCATTTTCAATTGTTGTAGGAACGACAACACAACTACTTGAAAGATGGTCCATATGTCACACCAGAAGAAGCAGTTGCCATTTACACTACGACAGTGCATTGGTTGGAGTCAAGAAAGTTCTCTCCCATCCCGTTCCCTCCATTATCATATAAGCATGACACAAAACTTCTTATCCTTGCTCTGGAGCGGTTGAAGGAATCTTATAGTGTAGCTGTAAGGTTAAACCAGCTTCAAAGAGAAGAGTTGGGTCTTATTGAACAAGCCTATGATAATCCACATGAAGCACTGTCACGAATTAAGCGTCACCTGCTCACTCAGCGTGCATTCAAAGAAGTAAGTTATTTGATTAATGCATTGATCTTTGTCCTTTGTACTTCACAACCTAGTAGAATGAGTTTGAACTGAGTTTTTTTTACCTGCAGGTTGGCATAGAATTTATGGATTTGTACAGTTATCTCATTCCAGTTTATGAGATTGAGCCTCTTGAGAAGATTACAGATGCATATCTTGATCAATATTTATGGTATGAAGGTGACAAACGCCATCTTTTTCCAAATTGGATCAAGCCTGCAGATTCAGAGCCTCCCCCACTTTTGGTTTATAAATGGTGTCAGGGTATAAACAATTTACAAGGAGTATGGGACACAAGTGATGGCCAATGTGTGGTGATGCTTCAAACAAAGTTTGAAAAGTTCTTTGAGAAGATTGACTTGACAATGTTAAACAGGTATGTAATGGTTGGCCCCGTTGCAACTGTAATCAGTGGATTTTTGGAGTTCTTGAATTATTATCTATTTATGTATTTTTTACTGTGGTGTTGCAGGCTCTTGCGACTGGTTCTTGACCACAACATTGCTGATTATGTCACCGCAAAGAACAATGTTGTGTTGTCTTACAAGGATATGAGTCACACAAACTCATATGGTCTTATCCGTGGTCTCCAGTTTGCTTCTTTTGTTGTACAGTATTACGGACTTGTGCTGGATCTCTTGCTCCTTGGATTGACTCGAGCTAGTGAGATTGCTGGGCCCCCACAGATGCCTAATGAGTTCATTACTTATTGGGACACGAAAGTTGAGACACGGCACCCTATTCGGCTTTATTCTCGATACATAGACAGGGTCCACATATTGTTCCGCTTCACCCACGAAGAGGCTCGAGACCTTATCCAGCGGTATCTTACTGAGCATCCTGATCCTAACAATGAAAATATGGTTGGATATAACAACAAGAAGTGCTGGCCTAGAGATGCAAGAATGAGGCTCATGAAACACGATGGTATGTATCTCATTCTTTTCTTTCTTTAGAGTTATGACTTAACATTTTTAAACGAATGAGGCTTTCATTAATGTTAAAAATAATGTTGTCATGACTATGTTCTAAATTCTCCTTTCAGTAAATCTTGGGAGGAGTGTTTTCTGGGATATGAAGAACCGTCTTCCTCGAAGCATCACTACATTGGAGTGGGAGAACAGTTTTGTTTCTGTATACAGCAAGGACAATCCAAACTTGCTTTTCAGCATGTATGTTTATCTAACTAGCCACATTATTTTGTATGTGTGTGTGTATTTTTTTATTTATTTATTTGTTTCTTGTGTTGGACCTATGTTTTCCAGCAATGATCATGTGTTCAATGTTGCTTGGATATTTTTTTTAATTGATACTTGGAATTTCTTATGCACTGTTCTGTCTGCCTCTTCCATCTCTCAAGCTGGTAGCTCCTGAATATTTTACACAACAATTTGAAATGTGAATCTCAACAAACAGAATTAGTTCAGTGTTGCTCCAGACCTTATTCAATGCTGAGAAATTGTTTCTGAACCTAAAATTTTAATTAATTCGTTGTGTGTTTTGAGTGAGCCTTTGTTATATGTTGTATATGATCTTATAGGAGAGGTTTCCGAATCTTAGGACCCATTCTGTTTTCTTTGCCTCTCTAGGCTCAATCTCCAAGAGGTTTGTCAGGTTATTACTGTGATGTGTGTTTTTTGACGAATGGACCTGTGGTCTGAAACATCTCCTCTCCTCTTTGATCTTTAGGTGTGGGTTTGAAGTTCGGATACTTCCTAAAATAAGGATGACCCAAGAAGCATTCAGTAATACAAGAGATGGTGTTTGGAATCTGCAGAATGAACAGACCAAAGAACGGACTGCAGTTGCTTTCTTGCGGGTTGATGATGAACACATGAAGGTGTTTGAGAATCGTGTGAGGCAGATTCTTATGTCTTCAGGATCCACAACATTTACAAAAATTGTCAATAAATGGAATACAGCCTTGATAGGTACTTATTTTGAAATTTTTATTCTGCCTTGTTACAGCTGTTTGACTTCATGAGGATATTTATGAATGTTTTTTTTTTGTTTTTTGTTTTTTTTTTTAAATAGGTCTCATGACTTATTTCCGTGAAGCCACTGTGCATACTCAAGAGCTGTTAGATTTGCTGGTTAAATGTGAAAATAAAATCCAAACCCGTATTAAGATTGGGTTGAACTCAAAGATGCCTAGCAGGTAAAGTTATTGGTCACATAAAATAATATATTCTAGTTGAAAGTTAATCTCAGTACTTATGAAACTCAATCTGCCTTCAGGTTCCCTCCTGTCATTTTCTACACTCCAAAGGAAATCGGAGGACTTGGCATGCTTTCTATGGGTCATATATTGATTCCACAAAGTGACCTCCGTTACAGCCAGCAGACAGACGTTGGTGTAACCCACTTTAGGAGTGGAATGAGCCATGAAGAGGACCAGCTGATTCCAAATCTTTATCGATATATACAGGTAATTTGAGATTCACTCTTCATTTGTATATGGTGTGCTTGTGCATTTTCTTCAATTTTTTGACATCATATTGGTTTCTTGACAGCCATGGGAGAGTGAGTTCATAGATTCACAGCGTGTTTGGGCAGAATATGCATTGAAGAGGCAGGAAGCTCAGGCTCAAAATAGGCGTTTGACCCTTGAAGATTTGGAAGTTAGTATTTTTACCCTTTTTATTTTTTATTTTATTTTTATATATATATTTTAGGACTTATACAAAAGTCATCTATTCTAATGGCTTTCTCAATTCTTTGGACAGGATTCATGGGACAGGGGCATACCTCGTATAAACACTTTGTTTCAGAAGGACCGACACACATTGGCATATGACAAAGGATGGAGGGTGCGTACTGACTTCAAACAGTACCAAGTTTTAAAACAGAACCCTTTCTGGTGGACACACCAGAGGCATGATGGGAAACTTTGGAACTTGAACAATTATCGAACTGATGTCATTCAAGCTTTGGGTGGTGTTGAGGGAATTCTTGAGCATACCTTATTCAAAGGAACATAGTGAGTATACTGTGTTTTGATTTTGTTTACAGTAGTAGTTACAGTCGTTGTCATTATCATAAATCTATTAGGATTGCACATGATTCTATTCTGCAATTAGGTGATGTGAAAGAGACAATTCAACATGTATCATCTGGTTGGTTAATACACATAGTAACATTGCAGGTTAGAGTTTATTGCACTGTAGTTCATAATTGTAACAAAATTTGAACTTGGCCTTCCATCCGATTTGTTATATTGTAAGATTTTATTTGATAGGTAATTACAATTCACATCCTTAGTGGATTGAACCCATGACTTGCCTTTCACTTTTAGCTTATGGGGCAGAAATGCTATTTGGTCCAAAATGCCATTAGCATCTGTGATTCTGTATTGGAAGATTTGTTCATCCTTAGGTTGGCAGAAATGCTATTTTTGCTCTAGAGACTGAACCGTATCTGAAGGAAGTATGTGTGATATGATAAAGAACAGATATAATATTTATTTTTCTAATTGTTACTGTAGTTGTGGGATTATTTATACAGTTATGGTTGTCTTTCACTCCTGAATTAATATGCTTTTAAGAGGAAAAAAATTTGACTGACTTTGCTTATCTAAAAATTTATAGCTTTCCAACTTGGGAAGGTCTCTTCTGGGAAAAGGCATCTGGTTTTGAGGAATCAATGAAGTATAAGAAGCTGACAAATGCTCAGAGATCTGGTCTCAACCAAATCCCTAACCGTAGGTTTACGCTTTGGTGGTCACCTACGATAAATAGAGCAAATGTGTACGTGGGTTTTCAAGTCCAATTGGATCTAACTGGAATCTTCATGCATGGGAAGATCCCTACCTTGAAGATATCACTGATTCAAATATTCCGTGCTCATTTGTGGCAAAAAATCCATGAGAGTGTTGTCATGGATCTTTGTCAAGTTTTGGATCAGGAGTTGGATGCTTTGGAAATTGAAACTGTGCAGAAGGAAACAATCCATCCAAGAAAGAGTTACAAAATGAACAGCTCTTGTGCAGACATTCTTCTCTTTGCTGCACATAGATGGCCGATGTCAAAACCTAGTCTTGTAGCTGAACCAAAGGATGTGTTTGATCAGAAAGCAAGCAATAAGTACTGGATAGACGTGCAGCTCCGCTGGGGAGATTATGACTCTCATGATATTGAGCGTTACACTCGGGCCAAATTTATGGATTATACAACAGACAATATGTCTATATATCCATCTCCTACTGGTATGCTTTTTTTTTTCTTTGTTTGCTTTACTCTGTTCGATCCTTAAGTTTTGTTGGTTTGAAGTAATCAGCATTGAACTATCCTTTCAGGTGTGATGATTGGAATTGATTTGGCATACAACTTGCATTCTGCATTTGGTAATTGGTTTCCTGGGTCAAAGCCTCTGCTTCAGCAGGCTATGAATAAGATCATGAAGGTGCACACCTTAATTTTTTTTTCTCATGTTATAAATTAGTGTAGGCATGTAGCATTGAACTAATGGTTCTTTGTGCATTTGCAGTCAAATCCTGCTTTATATGTCTTGAGGGAGCGGATAAGGAAAGGTTTACAGTTGTATTCTTCTGAGCCCACTGAACCATATTTGTCATCTCAGAATTATGGAGAGATCTTCAGCAATCAAATAATTTGGTTTGTTGATGACACAAATGTGTATCGTGTTACTATCCATAAGACATTTGAGGGAAATCTTACAACAAAACCCATCAATGGTGCCATCTTTATATTCAATCCAAGGACTGGACAGCTGTTCCTGAAGGTCTGTTTGTCTTTTTTTTTTTTTTTTTCTTTCATTTTTTTTCAATGATACTTTTAAGTTCTCTCTCTCTCTCTCTCTCTAGTTCAGACACTGGAAATTTATTTCATGATATGATTTCTTACAGGTCATCCACACAAGTGTGTGGGCAGGACAAAAGCGTCTTGGTCAGTTGGCCAAGTGGAAAACAGCAGAAGAAGTTGCTGCTCTAGTTCGGTCTTTGCCTGTTGAAGAACAGCCAAAACAAATTATTGTGACTCGTAAGGGAATGCTGGATCCATTGGAGGTTCACTTGCTGGATTTCCCGAACATAGTTATCAAAGGAAGTGAGCTGCAGCTTCCATTCCAAGCATGCTTGAAGATTGAGAAATTTGGTGATCTGATTTTGAAGGCCACAGAGCCGCAAATGGTCCTTTTCAACATTTATGATGATTGGTTGAAAAGTATTTCCTCATACACTGCATTCTCCCGACTCATTCTGATCCTGCGTGCGCTACATGTGAACAATGAGAAGGCAAAGATGTTACTAAAGCCTGACAAAACAATCATTACTGAGCCACACCACATCTGGCCATCTCTCACTGATGATCAATGGATGAAGGTAAACTCCATTATTGTAATAGTGTACATTTCTTTTCTTGGATTTGTAGCTTAGCCCCCCCCCCCCCCCCCCTCTAAAAAAAAGGGTCACTTTTTCTTCTCTCTAAATATTTCACCTTAATTTATAGGTAAGAGAAGTCCGTACTTTTTGTGACAAATATTTTCAGAGATGTACTTTATTTATAAAATAATCATTCATATCCTGTTCTGCTGTGGCATAATCAGATTCCTAATTTTGATTATATATTCAGCAGCAATAACAATTCTATCAAACATCTATTTATAAACAGATGGTCATGCTTCCCTTTAATGATATGTGTTATGCTAATATATTTTATGGTACAGGTTGAGGTTGCTCTTAGAGATCTCATACTGTCGGATTATGCCAAGAAGAACAATGTGAATACGTCAGCTCTGACACAGTCTGAGATCCGTGATATTATACTTGGAGCTGAGATTACTCCTCCTTCTCAACAGAGACAACAGATTGCTGAGATTGAGAAACAGGTGATGCTTCTTTTTCTGCTTCCTATTGGTATTAACATTGTCTTGGTTCCTGATATAAACTAGCATTATTTCTGGACAAAAATGGTGTTTCTTGCAAAATATATTGTTAGGGAAATCTCCTGATTTGATGTGTCTATTGAACTCGGTGTGTTATTAAGTTGATCATCTTCTGTGTAACATTATCAGGCGAAAGAAGCAAGTCAGCTGACGGCAGTTACAACAAAGACTACAAATGTGCATGGTGATGAGCTTATTGTAACCACCACAAGTCCATATGAGCAAGCTGCGTTTGGGTCTAAAACTGATTGGCGTGTGAGAGCAATATCTGCAACAAACCTCTATCTTCGTGTCAATCATATTTACGTGAATTCAGAGGATATAAAGGTGCTGATCTACCTACTCTGTTATATCTGATAATCACTGATTGTTTATATTTACTGAAATGGAGTACACTTGATAATACAGGAAACAGGATATACCTATATCATGCCAAAGAACATTTTGAAGAAGTTTATCTGCATGGCAGATCTGCGGACACAAATTGCTGGTTACTTGTATGGTATAAGTCCCCCTGACAACCCTCAGGTTAAGGAGATCCGCTGTATTGCCATGCCACCACAGTGGGGAACCCATCAGCAAGTCAATCTTCCATCAGCCCTCCCAGAGCATGATTTCCTGAATGATTTGGAGCCTTTGGGATGGATGCATACACAGCCTAATGAACTTCCCCAGTTATCACCACAGGTATTTGTCTAATCCAGTACGCTTTATTTGTTTAAATAGAAATGCTAAAGGTTTACTTCTCATAGAGTGGTTTAAGTCCATGATTTGTTATCTTACCTGAGATTTTGCTTGCAGGATCTCACAAGTCATGCTAAGATCCTGGAAAACAACAAGCAATGGGATGGAGAGAAGTGCATTATTTTGACCTGCAGTTTCACTCCAGGTTCCTGCTCCCTAACTGCATATAAGCTGACACCATCGGGGTATGAGTGGGGCCGTGTCAACAAGGACACTGGAAGCAATCCTCATGGTTACCTTCCCACTCATTATGAGAAGGTCCAAATGCTTCTCAGTGACCGTTTCCTTGGTTTCTACATGGTAAGAACATCATCCGTCTTTGAAATATGCTTTGGTTGGTATGCTTTTGATTGGATTTTGTATTGACGTTTGTCGTCATTCTTGGAGTTAACTTGATCATTCTGTGGTTTTTGTTTCTTAGATGCCGGATAATGGTCCATGGAATTACAACTTCATGGGGGTGAAACATGCACCTAGTATGAAGTACGGGGTCAAGCTCGGGACACCACGTGAGTATTATCATGAAGACCACAGGCCAACTCATTTCCTGGAGTTCAGCAACTTGGAGGAGGGAGAGACTTTTGCTGAGGGAGACCGTGAGGATACCTTTACATAGGAGTCGAGATTATTAACAAATATTGTTAGTTACAATGAGAAGTAATTGCAGTACATTTGCAGACTTGGGACAGAAATCGTAGAGCCCTTTGTTGTAATAATCATGTATATCATGATATGGATGGATATATTATATCCAGATTGAGGTTGTAAGCTTTTTGTAGCGATTGTAAACTAGTCGGTTGTATATATAATATTTTGGTATCTAAAGTGCATACATTCGTATTCAAGCTTAAGACTCGCACCTCTTTTGTTAGTGTTTGCTTTGGCGTTGTATTGCATTTGGAGGAATGTGGTCGGTGGTCTTCTGCAATTAGTTGTTGCCTTGCCCGTCCAGAATGAGGCCTTGGACGTATGCTAGAAGAAAATAAAAAAAGAGAACTTAACACAATCTCTATGCATAATGATGATGTTTATTATTATATTTTTTTGGAAAGGATAATGACGGCTGTTTATTTGTGCTACTCCCTACTTTGAGACTTTTCTTGATTAATGATATGGTCTGTGTTTTTGTTGAGCATGTAAGATGAGAGTATCTAATGACCTGCTGATTCTATTCATCAATTACGATGGCTCTTGTTTCTTGACAGCTCCAACAAAAGCGCAAATCTCAGATTGGGCTGTACTGAGATACATAATATGTGAAATGGAAAAGCCGAAAAATCCACAAAGTGTAGTAATGCGAGAGCCAAAAATTTAGCACAATTCAATAAATATTAAATATAGTTTCCATGTCATCCACTCCACGATAAAGTAAGAAAGTAGATGAGCAGCACACAAATCTTACATCAGCCACAAAACCATAGTAATAAAAGGACAGCCAGTGCCACCTTGCCTTGAGAAAACCAAATAATAAAATAAATACAAACTTCATATCGAATGTATACTGGAGTTAGTAGTGTGATTATGTTCAATTTTAAAGCTCATTCTCCTCTTTCAATTCCTGTTTTGAATCTCTCTCCTCTGAGATGAAGTCTGTGCTGTCTTCAGCAATGGAAGTCCCATCATTATAATCTGCAGCACGAGGGGCCTTGAACAGTTCATCATTTTCCAGTTCAGATAATTTCTCTTTTGAGATTCCCTTCAGAATTTCCACCACCTCAGGCATTGTGGGTCTTTTCTCAGGCCGAACGTGAGTACATACTAGTGCAACCAAGACAAGTCTTTTCAGCTCCTCATTGACGAACTTGCCGTTAAGCTTTGGATCCACTAGTTCATCATACTTGCTCTCACAGACCAATGGCAGTGCCCAATCAGTAATTGAGCGTTTTACAGCTCCATGTTTTTCAATGGGTTTCTTGCCACTTGCAAGCTCTAGGAGGAGTATTCCAAAGCTGTAGACATCACAACACTCATTTGCTTTCCCTAACATAGCATATTCTGGTGCAAGGTAGCCAAGGGTACCCTTAACTCTTGTTGTCACATGTGTTGCACCCTCAGGGATTAACTTGGCAAATCCAAAATCAGCAACCCGAGGCTGAAAATCTAAATCTAGTAACACATTGCTTGCTTTGATATCTCTATGGATTATATGTGGAGTGGATTGGTGGTGGAGATAGCTGAATCAAACAAATTAGGAGGTTATGTATATGGCACAAGAAAGATGAATAGGAAAGTCAGGATCAGTACTTACGCAACGCCCTCAGCAGACCCAATTGCAATACTCATCCGTCGGTCCCAATTGAGATGGCATTCTGCAGAGTGCTGCCCATGAAGATGAGAGAGTAGGCTTAAATTTGGCATGTAATCATATACAATCAAACGCTCTTGCCCCTCAGCACAATAACCACGTAAACTGAGCAGATTCTTGTGGCGTACTCGTGCTAGTATCTCAACCTCAACAGCAAATTCCATCTCTGCTTTGTTGCTCCAAACCTTCAACCTTTTGACTGCAATCTGCAAATATATATCACCTCTCAGAATGGTATTCAGTTTATAAGAAGCATCACAAAAATATCGAGGAAAGGCTGTATATAACAAATATATGCCCTTGCAAAGATTACCATCAGGTGAGGAATGTTGAGGAAAGGCTACTACTTGGTAATAATCAAGCACATAATAAGTTGTGATAGCATCCAAGACTCATCGTCAAAGAATAAAAGTAAAAATGAGTGCGTTTAGGGGGGAAAAAAAGTTCTAATAGCATTAAAAACGGATAGTTGTTTTTTAATAACTACAATGCCAGTCAACTTATACATGTTTTACGATTACAACTAAAGTGATTTTTAGAGAGAGCACTCCAAGTGATATTTGTAAAAAGCATATCATGAAGTTCTATCCCCAAGCACTTTGAATCAGTTATCATTGGGTTTCCACCCAAATCAATTAGTTCCATTTGCACTCCTGCAATTCAGTATTATAATTTTGACATTATATATAGGAAAAAATGCACATTTATTTCAGAGGATGACTAAGAAGTCCTAATCAATTTGCATGAAAAAGGTGACCAATACAAGAACAGCATTAATTTTATCCTAAGGGATTAGTGCACCATGTACTTTAAGAGGCATCAATTGATCCAATTAGCAGTATTGTCCAAATTTGGCCCAACAAAGCACAGAACCATGTTCTTACTATGTCAGTTAAAGATGCAAGTTCTCTGTGTCTCAACATGGACTGTAAAATTATTAATATCCATCAGGAAGAGTGATTATGATAAAAAAAAAAGGGTGTACTATTGGCAATAGCCTACCTGGAAGAAGAGGGCTTCAAAACAGAATGATGATGGCCAAAGTTCTTCAACCTATGAGGTTGAAACTTAAAATTAAAGCACTTAGCTTAGGTACTGATTAAGCCCACAAATTTCTGGGTTACAGGACAAGTCTAGTGAAACAGAAGTGGCAATTTTCCATTTACGAGTATGTTATAAGTTTGATACTTTCACAAGCACCTTATGTCCAACATTGCTTCAGTGCATGTACATAGTCCAAGCTAATTATCGCAGTGACCAATTCCCCACCAACTCCATGCATACCCACCACAAAATCTTTTTTTTTTTTCTTATCAAGAGAGAGAGAGAGCTCATAATATTTTTTCTTATTCTTCTCCGTCTGAGCATGAGGTTGAAATCATTTTTGTTTAAGAAGTCACTTAACCTGGTGTCTTAGGGAAAATTACAACCAGCTAAGCTGAATCACATGTCTTGCATACCATGACTTCCCAATGCTATGTTCTTGCTTGACTTAAAAAGTCTGCCCTGACTTATCATTCCATTTTACAATGCTAAGCTACCAGATTTTTGAGGTATGTAGAGAAAGGATAAGTACACAGGACACCACTTGCTGTCAAACATAGCAAAAAGGGAAGCTCAATATTTTTTTTGTTGGTAAGTAAGTTACATATGCATCCAAAAGGTCTTGAGCCCAAGAACTCACTCTCCACCTAGAACTTATATGGGGAGGAGGTGCCAGTCAAACTAGAAAGCTCAAATGTCATATTGTTTTGTTATATGCAAGTTAAAGTTTGATGACATAGATGTAATGTCAGTGTTTAATTCATTCAATGAAAATCCTGCCTCGCTAAAACAGAATATAATGGAAAGAAATAGGAAAAAGCTTTTAACTCACTAAACTTCTTGCCATGGAAGTAAAGAATGTTCCAGCTCGAGCAATCTAAATTGACATTGTGGTCTGTTGGAAAGCAATGCTGACACTAGGAAAAATCAATCACTGGTTTAGACCTAAAAAGCATCTGTAATGTAATTTCATATAACTCGAAGAGACCATCAACATGTTCTGACACTGAGGCTCCACCCCACCTCCTCTAGTGGCGTGTGCTCACACAGGTCTGAAATAAGGTTGGACTGGATTCAAGAAACTACAATGCCCCAAGCAGGATTGGGTGCAGTGGCAGGTTTATGGTTGCCCCATATATATATATTAAACTTAGAAGTTCAATTAATACATACTTGGGTTACAAGTCTGGATCTATTGGTATTATTACAAAGTCTGTTATGATCAGCACTCCACTCAACTCTTGTCTCTCGCCTTGATTCCAACTTACTGGGGTTGATCCGTTATTCCATTGTCAGCTAGATATCTTTCTTGGCCATTCCACCCTAAGGCCAAATTCTTCGGTCACCTCTTTGTTTATCATATCCATCTTTACTACTCGAACCTCCCTCTTACCCTTTTCATTCATTCAAAATGAAATCAAGCCTCTCTTTCTCGTTAATGCATTTGAGATTTGTTGTACATAGTCAAATCATCTTGGGCATCTCTTCCTCATTTTTTTTAATAGGTACTATCCCGCTTTTGAATGGATATCACAATCCTCCTATTTATCCTCTAATATAAAAATTGAATAAAGTAAAATAACAGGGGTGGAAGGATAGGGTTTTGCCACCTCACATTCACTCCATTCCCAATCTTGCTTATAAACCATTTCTGTCCTCCAAAAACTAATTCCTTCACCATATTCCACTTCAGGACACTATTCTTTCTCTCTCTCTCTCTCTCACACACACACACACACAATTCACAGCTTCAGGCTACAACCTTACTCAGTAACATTTAATAAACTTGATTTCCTTTTTTTTCTTTGAAACAATCTTATTTTTTTTAAGAGTATAATAATACTGGTTATAATCTGATTTTTCTTTCACTTCAATGTTTGAATATAAGCCTCAAGCAAGTAGACATGGGAAACTAACCAGAATCTACGGAGACAATCACCATTAACAACAAGAACACAACTTACAATTGACCAGGGCAATTCATACTATTCAGCCTCCCATATCCGTATGTGCATGACCTCCTAGACTTTACAGTTAGAAGTGAATGTTTGCTAGAGCAAGCTATGAGTCTTAATTGCAATGTTTAATATCCATACAGCACATTTGGATGCAATTTTTTTTATACAATATTTCATCGGGTCACATTTGAAATTTACCTTTCAAGCATGCATTTCATTTAAAATTTTGAACATTTAAAATATATTCCTTGTTAAGTATTCTTTCTAAAATAAAAGAAAATTAAATGTTTGACAAGAATGGAAGAAAGTAAACAAAGGTCACATGGCTGTTTAGCTTTATTGGCATTGTCTTATAGTCACAAGTGTATTGCTAATTTGCTATTGATCAACTTCAATATTCAAGACCAGCAAAAAAAGGAGGTGACAAACTACCATAAGCGGAACAAAGCACTATGAGATAATATAATTCGTAATAAAATAAACAGATCCAGAACCTAAAGTTAAATCAATCAAAACCAACACTCTTAAGATACTCATTTTCTATGTGAATTTTTCACATATATCAATAACATAGCCATTGAATGTTTTGTGATAAATATAACTGTTTTGCAATTGCACAATCAACAAACAATAAGCAGAATTCACAGTAGAAAGTTTAAGCAGAAACTGAGAAATGGATTCATTACTTGTGATCCATCCCAAAGCTGACCCCAGTAAACACTGCCGAATCCCCCTTCTCCAAGCTTGTTATCATAATTAAAATTGTTTGTAGCTGCATGCAGCTCCCTCAAAGAAAAGACTCTCCAAGTTTGCTGCTTCTTCCCTAGTTCACTCCTGTACAATCAACCACTCTATAACTAACTTGCGTCAAAACATTATAATGAAAAAGTGAACGCAATTAAGCCTGATATAATTTCATATATGTGTATATGTATTACTCTTCGTTTAGTTTCTCACATAAACTAAAGCATAACATGTTTTTCTAGAATCAAACTAATCAAATTTTTAGTTAAGTGATGCTCAGGTATTCTGTTCTATTGGGTCATTAAGATTACATTTTTAAGTCTCCTGATTCTATTTTCCTTTTCTGTCTTTTCCCACCAAACACCAAACAACCAAATAAAGCTATTTAAGAGAGATTCCTCTCAAGTCTCACCCACACCCAAAATCTAAGCTGAACCCAGAATTCGAAACTCTTTTCAGCTCTCATAATCATCAGAATATAAAGCACATCACAACAAAAGACTCAAGCTTGAATAATTAACACCATTGAACAAATACTATATTTCAAAAGAACAAAAACCCACAAAATAAATCAACATAATAACTTCATATACATACCGATCTGTACCCTTTCCACAACATAGCATTGAAAGAAAAGCCATATCCCCCACTCCTATCAAACCCACCAAACAAAAAAGTAAAAAAAAAAAAAAAAAAGACTCCCCCTTTAAAATTCTGGGTTTTGAAAATCAGCTCCTTCTTCTTCTTCGTCTTCTTTAACTTAGCTTGTTGGAGACTAGAGGTCAGAGAGCTTGTTGGAGAGTAGAGCTCAGAGCAAAGCTGAAGCTGAAGCAAGTTTAGATTCGAAACATAACCGCTTTGGAATAAAACAAAGACATTTCTTTCTTTTGTTCTCTCTCTCTCTCTCTCTCTCTCTCTCTCTCTCTCTGTTTTTTTTCAGTGTGTTTGTGTTTGAGAGTCAAGAGCAAAAGCTAAAAAAGTATTATTTGTTTAGGCAAATGTTAATGTTAAGTTACTACGAGAATTGAGTAACAACAACAGCAAAAGAAGAATTGTACTTTCTGTTTTACTTTTGTAGAAGAAGAAGGAAGCGTGTGTTTGTGAAAATTGTGGAACATGGAGAATAGTATTGGGTAAGCACTTATTTGTTGTTGGAAACAAAGTCTTCTTCTTTAAGCATTTATTTTTTTTACTTTCTTTTTCTATTTGTTTCTATGGTCCTACGCAGCTGTTGTCAATTTTTTAAATTCACATTGATGGGGATGGGGGCCATTTTTCAAATAGTTTTCCGTTACATGATAGCATGTCAATATAATTTAAAATTAATATTGTGTTATTCAAAAAAATAAATTATACTTTTTTTTTTTGAGAAGGAAAAATAAATTATACTTGGTGGTTGTTGTACTGTGGATTGAATTCAAAGGAGAGTCCAATTTTTGTACTAAACACAAGGAATAAATGTTAAACTCTAATTTGCACATGGGAATTTTTTTTATTTTTTATTTACTGACAGTTATTGTTATTATTATTGTTGGATTTTAGACAAATCAACTCAATCAACAAAATTTTTGCTTTCAAATAAATGATATGTGTTTAAATTCTGTCTATTCAATACAAAATCATTGATGTTTTAACTTAATAATAGAAACTTAATAATAGAAAGTAATAATGATGGAGTGAATGCTATAAATTTTTACTATTTATATTTAAAAAAAATAAAACAAATACTATTTTCAAATAAAGAACATGAGTTTGAATACCATCTATTCAAAACAAAATCATTGATGTTTTGATATGAGAATAAAAAGCAATTATAATTAAGTGAATACCATAACTTTTAAATTTTATCTATATAATAAAAAAATTTGTGTTTAGATATTACTTATTTTGGTGAAACTAAAAACTTATGGCTGAAAGTACTGTAAATAAAAGTAAAAATTAGTTGAAATAGTACAATAGGACCCACAGATAGTACCAAAAAGTACAGTGAGGCTATGAATAGTAACAAAAATAAGCTGAATAGTAAAATAATTTTAATTTTCCATTCCAATGCAAATGCACACTTATTTTATATATATATATATATATATATTAATTTCTCTATCTCAATTTAAATACTTGTACTTTTCCAAAGAAAATCTTTTTTATAAAAAAAAAATTTAAGTTTTGACAAATTTTAAACTATTAAAATAATTTCTTGAGAGTAATGCTAAGATATTAAATTTTTTTTTTCATGTTGAAAAAAAGTCAAATAAAGTCAAGCTAATAGCCCACCACTTCCTCTCCTACTATTTACTTATATATATTTTAAAAAATTATAAGATTTCTATCTTTTATAATAAATTAATAATCACGTTATTTAAATTTAAGATACTTATTTTGAGACAGGCAAAAATGCTAATCCAACTGGCGTGTGTGTGTGTATATATATATATATATATACATTTTTTTTTTCTTCCTCCGTATAATTGTTGAATTAGCATAATTGTTGAATTAGGACATAGCTTTTGTAACACGCTTGCAACTGTGGTTACTTGTTAGTCATTAACCTTGTCTATGTAATCATCTGTGCAACTCTTTCTTGGATTGAAAAGACTCTGCAGAAAATTCCATAACACATACTAGTTATTTACTGAACAGTAAAAGACAAGGTGTTTCTTGTCACTGTATTGCTGTGTATATGTTCAAATTATTTGAGGATAAAAAATGTCAGTATCACAAAGCCTTTTGGGAAAATCCTCTTTAATTTTTGCTTCTTTATGGTAGAAAACTACGGCACTTACTTAACCCAAAAATTACTAAACAATTAAAGGCTAATCAAACAATCAAAATTTTAATTGAGAAATTAGTTGGTACCTGATAGTCCAACTATTAAAATTATATGGAGAAATTAGTTGCTCTCTTCTTGAAACCATGTAACTACTACGACATTGCGACCACCTCGGTCTCAACTAACACGACGTACCACGGAGAGCCATGGTGAAGTGCCGTAACTATTTTAGTAAAAAAAAAGAAAAAATGAGTTTAATCTGAGGAAAAATTAGACCTCTCAAAAGACTATGTTTGGTAACTGTTTTTTCTCTTTATTTTTGTTTTTAAAAATAATTTTTTATTTTTGAGACTAAAAAACTTATTTGGCAACTCAAAATAGACAGAAAACAAAAACTGTTCTCAAAACTCAATTTGTGAAGGAAATTGAAAACTGTTTTCAATTTCTAATATTCAAAAGTCAATGAAAATACATATTTAATTTAATGAATCTGTCTTATTTAATGAATTGGCATTAGAGTTCAAATCCTAGTAACAACATATATTACTATTTTTTTTTTCAAAAAACTATCTTTTTAATTTCAACAAACTAAATATGTTTTTAATATAAAAAATACAAGAAAATTATTTTTTCTTTATATTTCCAAAAACAGGTTTTTGAAAATAGAAAACAAAAACTATTTTGCAAAAGTGTTCAATTTTTTTGATTGACTCCAAAGTGTTCAATAAACAATAAATCAACCTAAACAACATACTCAAAACAAATAATCTTAAGCAACAATTCTGTGGACATGACATACAACTTACCTGTAAAGGTAATGTAAAGAATATGAATGATTTTTGAGGTGATTTTTGTTCCGTTGTGTTTGTTAAAGTGCAGTGAGCCCACAACATGTGTTTTCAAAAACATAAAATCCTTCAACTTGAAAGGAGATCCAGTGGCGATTAGGTACATAACATAAGGACAACTCGCATGATACTGTTTTTCTTTTATATTCATACTTTATCCCTTCGTATTAGCATGATTAGTTTTTTATTATTTACATTAATTTTTTATTATTCATCTAATTTTAAGATTCTTCTTTTGTCTTTTGTCTTTCATTGGGTAATTTTATTCTGAAATTCCCCCTTATAAAATAGTCTGGTCTGGCAGATAAGCATCCAAATTACTAATTACCAAGTGTATCAAGGTTTGAATTTTATTATTTTTTTTTAATTTTAGAATCCCAAAGAAAGTGATTTCGGTTGCCGGGTATCAATGTTTGATTTTAGTTAAATATACTTATCTACTTTGAGCCTGGGGCTTATTTGTAATATTTACACAATTTTTTTTTTTTAAAAATATCACAATTGCTTAATTTTAAGATTCATCTTACCTTTCAAATCATTCTTTAAATTAACGAAGAGTTTTCAGATATCAAATATTTTGCCCAGAATTTCGCATACTCCCAATCCCAAGTGAGACGAATGGCAACTCGACTTGAGTGAGGATGAAATTTTCGATGCAACTTTCGGTTCCAAACTCTGTAATTTATTGATTTTGACACTAATTTTGGATTTTACAATTTTAGGGTTAAGTAGTGTAGTTAACTTTTTTTTTTTTGAAAACATCACAGATAAGGTACTAATAAATCCCAGAGTAAACCCAATTCCCTCCTTCAGTTTACCTAGTGGGGAAAAATCCACATGCCTAAGTAAATTGTTTTTTTGAAGCTACATGCCAAAGTAATTAGTATATCAAAGAAAAGTATATAATTGCTGGGAAATTAAATTCTATAAGGACATAGTGTAAAACTCATGTTTTACTCCTTTAATTCCAACATGCCATATCATCTTATCATACATTTAAGAATAAACATAATCACACTCAATCAATTCTAATACCTATATAAAAATCCAACTAAATTGAAATTTATTGAGATGTTATTAGGTGTAATAAGATGTATTGAATTTTAAGTAAAATACTGATATGACAATCACTTATTAAATGGTGTAAAATATAAATTTTACACTTCATCCTTATAGAATTTAATCTCAATTATACACGGTGCATTAGCATACATTGGTTTTACTTTTAAATCTCACTGCCAACACTGTTTATATTTAAAAGAAAAAAAAGCATTCCTATTTATTTATTTATTATGAAAAAAAAGTGTTGTTATTGATTAGTGAGTATCCTTTATTGAGGGACTATGCAAGTGTTCTTATGTGTCCATATTCCATTGACCGTGTTTTTTCATAAAAAAGAGGGGGAGGAGTTATGGACCCCAAAGAAAAAAGGGTTATTCATGACAAATTATTTTGAAATCTAAAAATAGAATATTAAATACCGTGTTTATATATGTGTTTAAATAATAATTTTTAATTTTTTTAAAAATATATATAGATAAAAAATGTATGTAAAAATATGTGTAATATTACTTAAAAATTAAAAATATTTGTTTAAAATTATGTACCAAACAACCTTAAAGCACTTAGTAATAACATTTTTTTATGAAGTAGACATCTGAAATTCATTGAATGCAACTAATTTTTTTATCATTTAATTCACACATTTAAGTCAATCCAATTGATTGAGATTGGTGATGTGCCTACATGATTTGATGTATTATTTTGATTAGTTTTTTATTCAAATATTTTTTTGAGAGAAATTCCCTATCTTATATTATTATTAGCGAGATTCTCAATTGTTATCTGTTTGGTAAAAAGAAAAATATTTTTTTTTTTGGTTTTTTGTATCAACTTTTTTTTTTAAACCCCAAAATTAATTTTTTTAAAAAGAAGTTAATTTCTATTTTTTTTTTCTTTTTATTTGACAAATAAGTTATCAAAAACTGTGAGAATAGCAAAATTCTACCCAGGAAATGTTTGTTTAACAATTTTAACTCCAGGGATTAGATTTCCAGTCCACAGTGAAGGCACTAGTGTTTATTCATTCTCGGAAATATAGCAAAAAAATTGATTCAAGTCTGGATGAGCAATAGAAAATTAAAAGGTACTGTGGATCCTCTAAAAAATTAAACGGTACTGTGGTAGGTATTTATAGATTAAACCGTCAAACTTGGTGGAGCTTTTTTTCCTTGATTGCAAATAGGTGACATCATTGCTAAAAAGTTCAATATATAATATATTGTCCCACAATGCTTAAATTATTGGGACCTACCGTAACTTGATTAAGATCTGGATAGTACCTAAAAATGACCTAAAATAATACCTCAAATCTACTAGTCCAATTGTTTCTATCAAAACTTACTTTGAATATTTTGAATTCTGTTTTTGAATCTTCCTCATGAAGCAAAAGTTGTTTTCTTGGTAGGAAAAGAGCAATCAAACACAACTACTAAATAGTTATAGTACAAAATTTTTATATAAATATATCTAAACGAGTTTAGCATTTGAACAACTAAAGTACCATTTCGACAATCAAGTGTGAGATCCCCATATCCTGAGCTAGTAGAATTCCATCTTTGGTTGCAAAAATGAGTTACATCCAGAAATTTGAAAACAATATCTCTTTGCATCGTATGCACCTTTTTCCTGGTTAGATGAACATAGTGTGTTTATCCAATATAAAACTCTTTTGTTATTTTGGATTGGAACAATGAATAAACTAAGCTGAAAGAGGATAAAAAAATTTCGGTACATGCCAACTTGTTAGGAATTTTTTTGGATTCCTATAAAGTTCAATGACAGAACCCAAGAAAATGGAGAAATTGCTAAAAACTACATAGTATTACTGTATTATTTGTAAGAACCCAAGAAGCTTTGGCTGGTTGGTTGGCTGTATCTGTGCACGTGACACAGACCAATTGTGTCCATGGAAATTCCAATACATTTATATATAAGAATACAGGGACTATCTGGCATTTTACCCCCTTTTTTTTTTTTAATTGGCAATATACCCTTGTTTCGAAACTATATAGATTCGTGCCCCTGTTTCGATACTCGATGACCCTAAAATCGAGTTACTTAAAGTACTCGATTGGTTTAAAATCGAGTTATACCCGATCAAACTTAAAAAAAAAAAAAAAAAAAAAATGCATAAAACTCGAGAAAGTGAAAATCGAGTACGAAAACGCCACTATAGGACTTAAAAACGTCACTATAGGGCTAAAAAACGCCGCTATAGGGCCACTGAAACTGATATTGAATACTTACAAAAAAAATTTCCAGAAAAACGTCACTATAGGGATGAAAAAACGCCGCTATAGGGCCGATATTCGTACTTGGAAAAAAATTTCCAGAAAAACGTCACTATAGGGATGAAAAAAACGCCGCTATAGGGCCGATATTCATACTAGTAAAAAAAATTTTCCAGAAAAACGTCACTATAGGGATAAAAAACGTCGCTATAGGGATGAAAAAACGCCGCTATAAAGCCACTAAAGCTGATTTGCATACTTGTAAAAAATACTTATAAAAAATTTAAAAAAATTTTCATGAAACTCGAGTTCCCGGAACTCGAGTTCTATGCAAATTTTTTTTTTTTTTTTTTTTGAGTTTGATCGGGCATAACTCGATTTTAAACCAATCGAGTTTTGCGTTGAAACTCGATTTTATGATAATCGAGTATCGAAACAGGGGCACGCCCCTATATAGTTTCGAAACAGGGGCATAACGCTAATTATTTTTCCCCAAAGGGGCAAAAGGCCAGATAGTCCAAGAATACAGCTACCAACAATTAAGTTCCAATTTCAAAAATTTTGTGACCTTTTATGTATTCTCAACGAATTAATTAGAATTGTCCACACACACACACATATATATATATACACACCATATGAACCAATTGTGTTAATAGAATTTCAATACATTTATGTAAATGAATACTAATACCAAAAATCAAGTCTCGATTTTAAAGTTTCGAAATAAGATATAGTTCCTCAACAGATTAATCAAGATTATTCACACAAATTAAGAAAAATAGTCTTAAGATGTTCTTGCAGTATAATGAAAATTTGGAAATATTTGGTCTTATGAACCCCACAAACAATTGAAAATAAGTAACGAAGATTCCTATAAAAAAAACAAATAAGGAAATACAGAATAAACTATGGACAAATATACAATTACTTAAAAAAAAAATTTGTGAAAGGTGTGGATATAACTATTATGATTATATATTTCAAGTTTTATGCAGTAGCCAGAGATGCACTGCATTATGATCCAAATTTCTCAGTTGGTAGGCCTACTAATCATTGATGCCAGACTAGATTGCCAATAGTTTTGGTGTGCCCTCCCTATATGACTATTTCTTTTTTTTTGAGAGACCCTTTATATATGACAAAACTGTAATGGGGTAGTTCTAAATTCTTTATTCAAGTTACTATATTTTGTTGTATTTCGAATATGATTGTTCTAGATTTGTTTGATAGTTCCAAGGGCAAACACTATATACTCTTCAATACCCTTCTTGGATTACTACAAGTTTAAACCTTTTTTTTTTTAATTTTTTTTTTATCTATACCCCTTTTTGGGTTTTTTTTATTTTTAATATACTGTCCGGCTTGATTGAAAAAAATTGTTTTAGAAAGTCAAGATTCAATGTGTTAGAAGAAAAATAATAGACAAACAAATTAATATTACCGTTCACACAGTGATTAACATTGTAATGGCCTGTTTTTCACTAATTTATGTTCAAAATTATTAGTCAAATTAGTACTATAAATTACCTCAACTTACAAAATGAATATTTTGACTGCAAGTCTGTAACAAAAAAAGGAAACATGTATCATAATTCATGATTTTTTCAAATTGTTTTATTAGATGATGATGTTAAGGTGTTACTAATGAAAATAAGATGATACTGACACACCTTTTAAATCTAAATTGTGAGGGAAACAACACTGTTGTTTCTTCCATTAGTCTATTTACGCAAAAGCTAAAATAAATATAAGGCCCTTTCATATTCAGTGAAAAAAAGAAGTTTTAGGCCTTTTCAAGTCAATCAGAGTATCAAACTGTGTTTACATGCTAGTAAAGTAATCAAAATTCAAATTCCAACAAGCAACTTGAGTTAAATTAGGCCTTTCAAATCTCGTTTTCCTGATTCCTTTTCGTTCTGTATTGAATGGTTGAATTTTAATGCATCAAATAGTTGGGGGGCTATTGTGGGCCATCTTGTGTGAACTGTAACAAGCCCAACAATAAACCATTCTTTACCTGGGCCTCCTCACTGACTAACTTGGATCACATACACCCTCGTATCAACCAAAGCTGTCCAGCTTTTTTTTTTCAGACAAAAAAAAAAAAAAACCAAAGATAAGTAAAAAGTTATACGCAGGGCCTATACAATGGAGTGCTTGTTACTTATCCATCCCAATTTCTAATAAAGATGTATATTTTTTTGTTAGTTAAATGATACGTAACGATAATTCACAATTAACAAACACTCTTATTTAGATTTGAGGTTCAATTGCCGTTTACATCAAAAACCGATGAGTGTCTTGGTTTAATGATAAATGAATATTATTAAGTGCGGAAACTATAAATTGAAACTCTTCCCAAAAAAAAAAAAAAAATACTCTTTTATCTTTTCATTTTATCCATAAATATTAGCTAAAGAGATAAGTAAAAAGTTATACTGAGCAGGGCCTATTCAATGGAGAAGCTAGGCCACTCTCCTGGCACATTCATCTTCCCTGTGATTTCTTTTATACTTAAAACAGTGTCAGATGAAGTCTTGAAGAGGTGGAAATAGTGTAACTACTTTTCTAACTTATTCATGATACAACTTAGTATATTACACAAAACATTATTACATTTCTGTGTATTACATTAAAGTCAAAGTACACAGGACAAATGAAGTTACCTGAAGCAACCTAACGTAAACTGAAAATTTAAAAACTGCATCAGATGAAACATTAAATGTTGTTGGTCCAGAGGTAGAAAGATGCCTTACTATTCTTGCTGACTCAGGCTTTGGCATGTCACATGAACCAATACCTGGATGAGACCATGAATCCAAATCTTCTTCAAAACCACTATTGGCATTGTAACAAAGTCCTGAATTGTTGTAAAGCCTCAACTTACTTCTCATCCTCCAGACCATGTCTCTCCCAAGAGGAACTCGACCAGTTAGTCGATTATCGTTTAGTCTTAACTCGCTAAGATTCTTCAAGTCTTGGAAGTTCGAAGGAATTGAACCGTTTAAGTAATTGTTGTCAAGATAAAGGACACGAAGGTTTGTTAATCGGCCTAGCGATTCAGGAATTGGACCGTGTAAGTTCATGTTTGACAAAACTAAAATCATTAAACCTTTCAAACCCTCAAAACAGTGACTAGGAATTGGGTTGGACCCCATTGAATTTCCTTTGAGATTCAATGCTTGGAGAGAAGTTAAGCTTCTAAGTGGTGAAGGAAGTGGGCCCGAGAGGCGATTATAGCTTAAATCCAGGAGCATAAGGTTTGTTAGGCCGTTAATTGTGTCGGGGATTGGACCATTTAGACGATTACGGCTAAAATCAATTTTGATCAAGGAATGGCAGGTTCCAAGACTAGGTGGAATTGAACCAGTTAAAAGATTTTGGCTAAGGTCTAAAATGTTCAGAACTGAGAAGCTTAAACTAGGAATTGAACCGGTTAGTCTGTTCCCACTCAAATCTAAAGACCTTAGACCGGTGACTTGGCCTAGGGAGACTGGGATTGAACCATTGAGATTGTTTTTGTGAAGATCAAGAACCCTTAAATGAGTGAGATTGCCTAGTTCACTAGGTATGGGACCCACATGCCCATTTTCTCTAAGCACTAAAGTTTGTAGCGTGGAACCCAATTTACCTAAAAACGTTGGAATTGGTTGGGGAATGTAACTTAAACAACGGTAAAAGAGTAAGGTCCTAAGGTGTGGAAGTTTAGTGATGGATGGTGAAATATAGGATCGGGTTGGGTCGCAAGGTGGGAATGCGGTGTCGTCGGATAAGGTCCCGAAGGAGAGTGAGACAATGTGGTAGATATTGTCCTTGTCAGGCATGCACTCGATACCGTGCCATCGGCTACGACACACGTCGTGGATGTCGGTGGCCCAGTTATTGCCGGTGGCCCTCATGATGTCATAGACTGCTTCTTGCTCATGGGGGTCGGTTCGGATCCCGTTCTTGTTAATGGAGTATCCACTTTGAGGCCCATCAACTAGGCCAGAGGAATCAGACATTATAACTGTAAAAGGCCTAGCAAGTGGCAATAGACACAAGAAAATTAGTACTAGCACTAGTAGTACAACAAAGTTTTGAAGTGAGAAAAAGAGTGCCATTTTGTGAGAGTGGAAAGTAAGTGGAATGAGGCGATATGGGCGTTGAATTTATAGGGGAGGGCCGAGCTGTGAGGTAAAGTTAATGAGGTGGGTCAGTTTGGTGCTGATAGATAAGTGAGAAAAATTTTTGGTTGGTGCATGGATTGAAGTGAACTAATAATGGGTTCACGGGAATAGGAAGAGTATAAATAAATACACAGAATTTAAGGCATTAATGTGTTTCACGGGAATTTCACTCTCACCAATGTTGGGCGAGAAAAAAAAAAAGAGTACCAATGTTTAGGCGGTGGGTAGGAGACTCTGAATATGGATTCAGAGTTCAGACCTAGCTGCTTCATGTGATCACATTCACACGGCCTACTTCTCTGCAGTTGGTATCAATGTAAGGTCTATCGAATATAAGTTTTAATTTTGAAACGAACAAGAGAGAGAGAGAGAGAGAGAGAGAGAGAAGGAGTTCTAACATAAAATCAAACCAAAACATCACTTAAAAGTTAGTCTGAGTGGAAGCGTTTTTTTTTTTTTTTTTTGAAGCGAGTATAAGTTGAATATTATTTATTGTAATATTTGTCAATTTCTAAAAAGTGTAGTTAATGTGTTTTCTAAAATTAAATTTAGTTATTATTTTTTTTCAAATAGTGGTGTTTTTTTTTTTTTGGAGAAACAAATAGTGGTGTGTTTAGTATACATTAGGGATTAAGAGCTATAGATACCAAATTTTGTTTGAACCTAGATTTTGATGGAAATTATAGTCTTAAATTAAGCATTAATAGTAGTTCCCTTCTCATAAAAAAAAAAAAAAAAGTAGTTCCTTAATTTTTTTTTGTTGATTTTGATAATTCTTTTTATAGAATTTACCAAATTTGGGTGAGCTTTTAACTAAATTCCAACCATTTAATCCGATTAATTTTGATCCTATATTAAAAAGTCCATTTAGTTAGCTCAAACTTTTATTTTAAATCTCTATTAGATGCTGAGAGTTTGAATTTTACTACAAACTCAATTTTATGTATATGAAATCATTACTAGATATGCCAACATGGTTGCTTCAACAAGAAAGACTTTGATTGATTTTAACATCAAATTGCATTATTTATATCATCATGGTTGATTAACAAAGTTGTTATTTTTCCCCATAAAAATAATTGAATAAACTTTACTTATGTAATTTCCTATTTTCATGACATTTCACTCTATTTTAAGTGTGATTTCCCCCCATTAGTAGTCAAGTGAAAAGGAATTTCAAACTTTTTAATATAGGATCAAAGTTAATTCGATCAAATGGTCGGGTTTTAGTTAAAACTCACCCAAATTTGGTAAATCCTATGAAAAAATTATCAAAATCAGCCAAAAATAAAATAAAATAAAAAACCATTCAAACCATGCAAACGCTTAATTTAAGATTTAAATTCCATTGAAATTTAGGGGCAGAAAAAATTCATTATCTAAATCTCTTAATCCCTAATGCATACTAAGTACAACATTTTATTTGAAAAAAAAAAGACTCAATTTAATTTAAAAAAAATCATTAAATTGAATTCTCACCCCCTAAAATTTATAATTTGCATGTTGAAACCATTTTTACTCCTTTAGTTATTATGATCTCTCTCTCTCTCTCTCTCTCTCTCTCTCTGTGTAGTATAAAATAATGAGAGTTTTTTAGTTTTATTAATATTTAATTTTAAACCACTATTAGATGTCGGGAGTTTGAATTTTACCGCTCACTAAATTTTATTAATCATTACTGTATAGGTTGACATGGTTGCTTCAACAAGTAAGAATCTTATGGGTACTAACGTATAATTTCATTATTTATATAATTTTGGTCAATTAACAAAGTAAAAAAAAAAAAAAAAAGGCTCAATTGCATTGATATTGGTTTTGTAAAAAAGAGTCAATTTCATAAAAGGTCTTTATACTTTCTATTTTATGTGTATAGCATGACACCAAAAAAAAAAAAAGGAATGAACACAATTTTTTTTTAAATAGCATGCATGTGTTACAAGGTTATGTTTAATAGTATGTTTATGTATATGAATATGATTATGTTTAGAAAATATTTGTTGTAATATTTGAGTCAATTTCTATAAGTTGAACATTATTTGTTTTGCTCGATTTTAAGTTCATTTTTTTCTCATAAATAGTCAAATTAAAATGAATTTCAAGTTTTTTAATATAAGATCAAAATAAAAACACATGATATGAATCTCAAGTTTTTAATAAATATCGACAACACATGATATGAACATTTAAAAATCAAAACTAAACAAACATTTATTCATGCATCACCAAATTAAAAGAGATAGAAGAAGAAGTAAAGAAAAACTACCTCTTGCATGGACGTACTCTTTTTCTTGAAAGAATATTTTAGGGTTCAAAGAAATTTATGCAATTATCTTTGAAACCTAAAAATCCTTGCTTACAAAAAAGAAATTCTTAAGACTAAAGCCTCCACAACCTCTTTAATGTAAGAGGGAAAATACCAGAAAGGGAAGTTAGACTGAAAGCGTGAAAAAGTGTGCTAAATGATTCAATCTCTATTTACAGAGGCTGGAAGGCTCCAAAAAATAGCTTAGACGATTAGAATACAAACTGGGATGCGTCCTTATCACTAAAAAATGGAAAAGGATGTGTTTTAACTTAATCCTAATGCCCTTGAGCCAAGGCCTAAATGTGCGCTAGTCGGCACTTGAAAAGTGCCAACAAAAAAAGTTATCTATCCAAACCGTTTAAATTATTAATTTAAGATTCAAATTTCCATTAAAAATAAAATAAAAATCTAAGCCTCTAAATCCCTAATGCATACTAAATATGCGACTTTATTTGGAAAAAAAATTGATTTCTTAAAATTATTAACTACACTTTTTAGAAATTGATGCAAATATTACAAAAAATAATGTTTAATTGATGCTCCACATAATTTAAACTCCTACAAGTAACATCAAACAATAAAAGCATCAATTTGCATTTAATTATTTTTCAAAATTTGAATATATTTAACAAACTTTTGTTTTAAACATAAACATAAACCGCACAAATGATTGTGCTTGATCTTCTTTCTAAAGAGATTTGATTCGGAACTATTATATGTCCAAGGTCCAATATTAAAATAATTTTAGAGGTTTGCCTTGACTTTTTTTGTATTAACGAATTATTTGATCTATTAGTTAAATAACATGCGATATTGTAGAGTAATTATGAGTCCAAATCTAATTTTGAAATTGAATTATATCAATTATTCTATTTACAAACAGAGTATTATACACATGAGTCACTGACTTTTTTTTTTTTTTTTATTCATGTACATAAAAAGTATAAACTTATTAATTTTAAACCTTGCATACAACAGCTTAATAAAATGTATAAACTTATTAATTTTAAACATTACTTCTAGTAATATTTGCGCCAATTTATACAGTATAGTTAAAGATTTTTATTATTGACTTATATTATTTTTTAAAATTTTTTTAATGTATTTAATTTTCAAATAGAGGCGTGTTTACTATACATTAGGGATTAAGAGCTATAGATACCAATTTTTTTTTGCACCAAGATTTTGATGGAAATTATAGTCTTAAATTAAGCATCAATAGTAGTTCCTTTTTTTTTTTTTTTGTTGATTTTGATAATTCTTTTTATAGAATTTACCAAATTTGGGTGAGCTTTTAACTAAATCCCAACCATTTAATCCAATTAATTTTGATCCTATATTAAAAAGTCTGTTTAGTTAGCTCAAACTTTTATTTTAAATCTCTATTAGATGCTGAGAGTTTGAATTTTACTACTAACTCAATTTTATGTATATGAAATCATTACTAGATATGCCAACATGGTTGCTTGACTTGCTTCAACAAGTAAGACTTTTATTGATTTTAACCTCAAATTGCATTATTTATATCATCATGGTTGATTAACAAAGTTGTTATTTTCCCCCCCAAAAAAAAAAAAAAAAAAAAATTGACCATTCAAACCATGCAAATGCTTAATTTAAGATTTAAATTCCATTGAAATTTAGGGGCAGAAAAAATTCATTATCTAAATCTCTTAATCCCTAATGCATACTAAGTACAACATTTTATTCGAAAAAAAAAAAAGACTCAATTTAATTTAAAAAAATCATTAAATTGAATTCTCACCCCCAAAAATTTATAATTTGCATGTTGAAACCATTTTTACTCCCTTAGTTATTATGCTCTCTCTCTCTCTCTCTCTCTCTCTCTCTCTCTCTCTCTCTACGCTATTTGTAGTATAAAATAATGAGAGTTTTTTAGTTTTATTAATATTTAATTTTAAACCACTATTAGATGTCAGGAGTTTGAATTTTACCGCTCACTAAATTTTATTAATCATTACCATATAGGTCGACATGGTTGCTTCAACAAGTAAGAATTTTATGGGTACTAACCTCTAATTTCATTATTTATATAATTTTGGTCAATTAACAAAGTAAAAAAAAAAAAAAAAAAAAGGCTCAATTGCATTGATATTGGTTTTGTAAAAAAGAGTCAATTTCATAAAAGGTCTTTATATTTTTCTCTTTTATGTGTATAGCATGACACCAAAAAAAAAAAAAGAAAAAAAATTGGAATGAACATAAGTTTTTTTTAAATAGCATGCATGTGTTACAAGGTTATGTTTAATAGTATGTTTATGTATATGAATATGTTTATGCTTAGAAAATATTTGTTGTAATATTTGAGTCAATTTCTATAAGTTGAACATTATTTGTTTTGCTCGATTTTAAGTTCATTTTTTCTCATAAACAGTCAAATTAAAATGAATTTCAAATTTTTTAATATAAGATCAAAATAAAAACACATGATATGAATTTCAAGTTTTTAATAAATATCGACAACACATGATATGAGCATTTAAAAATCAAAACTACATGTAGAGAACTAAACATTTATTCATTGTAATCCATTGTCTTGTTTGATGCCCTCTGAGTTTATCGGGTCCAGTGGGCTTTAAGTTATATACCTTTTTATTATCAATAAAGTTTTTCTATCTTTTGCTCAAAAAAAAAAAAAAAAAAAAAACATTTATTCATGCATCACCAAATTAAAAGAGATAGAAGAAGAAGAAGTAAAGAAAAACTACCTCTTGCATGGACGGACTCTTTTTCTTGAGAGAATATTTTAGGGTTCAAAGAAATTTATGCAATTATCTTTGAAACCTAAAAATCCTTGCTTACAAAGAGAAATTCTTAAGACTAAAGCCTCCAGAACCTCTTTAACGTAAAAGGGAAAATACCAGAAAGGGGAGTCAGACTGAGAGCGTGAAAAAGTGTGTTGAATTTTGAGATCCAGTCTCTATTTATAGAGGCTGAAAGACTTGAAAAAATAGCTTAGACGATTAGAATACGAACTGGGACGCGTCCTTATCGCTAAAAAATAGAAATGATGTGTTTTCACTTAATCCCAATGCCCTCGGGCCGAGGCCCAAATGTGTGCCATTCGGCACTTGAAAAGTGCCAACACAAAAAGTTATCTATTCAAACCATTTAAATTATTAATTTAAGATTCAAATTTCCATAAAAAAATCTTAGCCTTTGAATCCCTAATGCATACTAAATATGTGACTTTATTTGGAAAAAAATTGATTTCTTAAAATTATTAACTACACTTTTTAGAAATTGATGCAAATATTACAACAAATAATGTTTAAGTGATGCTCCACATAATTTAAACTCCTACAAGTAACATCAAAAAATAAAAGTATCAATTTGCATTTCATTATTTTTCAAAATTTGAATATATTTAACAAACTTTTGTTTTAAACATAAACCGCACAAACGATTGTGCTTGATCTTCTTTCTAAAGAATTTGATTTGGAACTATTATATGTCCAAGGTCCAATATTAAATAATTTTAGAGGTTGCCTTGACTTTGTTTCTACTAACGAACTATTTGATCTATTTGTTAAATAACATGCGATATTGTAGAGCAATTATGAGTCCAAATCTAATTTTGAAATTGAATTATATCAATTATTCTATTTACAAACAGAGTATTATACACATGAGTCACCGATTTTCATTTTTTTTATTCATGTACATAAAAAGTATAAACTTATTAATTTTAAACCTTGCATACAATGGCTTAATAAATTTTGCTCTCAATTGAAATGTTTCACATTTAACTTATACTCTCTCCTCCCGCTCTTTTATAGTATGCTAATTTTAGTATAAAAATATAGGTTTTTTTTTAGTTATATTAAAAATTTTAAATCTCTATAAATACAGAAAGTTTGAATTTTACTACTTGCTGAATTTTACGTAATGAAATCATTACCAAATACGCTAACATAGTTGCCTCAACAAGTTAGAATCTTATTGGTATTAACCTCTAATTGCATTATTTATATCATCTTGGTTGATTAAGAAAGTAAAAAAAGATTCAATTGCATTGGTATTGGTTTTGAAAAAAAAAAAAAGAATTTAAAAGATCTTTACATTTTCTCTTTTATGTGTATATCATAGTACAAAAACAATATGTATATGGAATGAAAATTAAAAAAAATTGTGCATGTTTAACAAATTTATTATTAACAAGTGTATTTATACAATTATGTTTATGTTTAGAAACATGTTTATTAGATATATTATACTTTTACAAATAATTAAATGCAAGTTGATACACTTATTGTTTGATATTACTTGTAAGAGTTTACATTTTGTGGGGTATAAGTTGAACATTACTTCTAGTAATATTTGCGCCAATTTATAAAAAGTATAGTTAAAGATTTTTATTATTGACTTATATTATTTTTTTATAAAAATTTTAATGTATTTAATATGCATTATGGATTAAAATTTGTAGATATCGAATTTTGTTTGCACCCAGATTTTGAAAAAAAAAAAAAATTTGTGTCTTAAATTAAACTTTACATGATTTTAATGGTAGCTCCTTTTTTTTTTTTTTTGGGTTTATTTTAATATTTTTTATAGGATTTACCAAATTTGGGTCAGTTTTAACTAAAACCCAACCATTTGATCAGATTAATTTTGATTAGGAAGATTATTTAACTAAAGTATATTCTATTATTTTTTTTTAAAACATAATTCAACTTTGTTAATAGACCACGATGATATAAGTACTTTGCAATTAAGGGTTAATGGCAATAAGATTCTTATTTGTTGAAATAACCATTTTGATGTATCTGGTAATGATTTCATTACATAAAATTGAGCAAGTAGTTAAATTTTAATTCCTGACACCTAATAGAGATTTTTAAAGTTCAAAAGAAACTAAAAAAACTCTTTTATTTTATACTAAAATTAAGAGAGAGAGAGAGAGAGATCACAGTAACTAAGACAGAAAAAATTGTTGCTACATTCCAAGACTATTGTTCAAAATACAAATTTTAGGCAGTCATAATTCTGATATATAAAATAGCATTGCTATCAATTTGATACCTATGCCAATGTCAAACTTGTCTTCCTACTATGACCATCCAATGACAGAATGCAGATATAGTAATTATTGAGCCATAAAGGAAAATGCATTTGCTAATAATATTGATAATCTTCTACAATCATTATAAAAATAATGATTGTAGTGATTGCCATATACACAATTATTCCCTTATCCATATATGTTTCAACTTATTCAAATTCCTCATTGATGTATAGTAATGCTACAAGCATTATATCAACAACCCAAAAGCAGATATATATTATTTACCACCTCATTTTTGTTTAGACTTCTTAACTTTATTATGATGGAAATTTTCTTTAATTTTGGGCCAATTGGTTAATTCTCTCCATCATTTATGCAAAATAGATTGACTACTTGCTAAGTCTTTATAAGCCTATCTAGTTTTCTACAATTGAAAGGTTTCCCGGGATTTGGAAAAACTTAGTTACAAACACATAATACGAATATTTATAAAAAATAAATAAATAAAAAAAAACTTAAAAACTAAACATATAACAGTTGTTATTTCATTGACACCAATAGTTTTTGAATTTTAAACACTAACACCATGACCTTGTTTCTTTTCCATTATTTATTTACATTTTGGAATTAAAAAAAGATTTATACTCAATTGCATTAGTATTGGTTTCTTTAAAAAAAAGACTAAATTCAATAAAAGGACTTTACATTTTCTCTTTTATGTGTATATCATAGTACCAAAAAATAAGTACAAGGAATGAACATTAAAAAAAAAAACTTGTTTAATAGCATGCATGTATTACAAGTGTATGTTGAACAAATTGTTTATGTGTAAACGTATTATTCTTTTTAGAAAAGTTTTTGTTAAACGTATTAAAGTGTTTGTTAATTGTCATCACTTTATGTTGTTCTCAATCCCTTTATCTTGATTAAGCTTCATGACTTGGAATCAAAATGATTAATTAAAACTTGTTTATATTTTACGAGTACTTTTTATGCTTTGAATTGTCAGCTTATAAATTTCCACTTGAGATAAGCTAGGCTTGATTGATGTTAGAAAGGAAACATATACAACAGTAGAATAAGCCTTGCAATACCAAAAGAACCTATGTGATTAACTAGATTCTGTGGTCCACAAGTTCTGGTGGAATCTACAAACGGGTTCGAATTATTTTTGGACTCATATTGCTTGGTCTACTCTTTGTAGATCTAAGAATGTAGGTGGTAAATTGGCAAGGCTAACTGGCATTCATGATAAATTGCAATTTGGTGAGTATTTGGTGTTTCAAAAATTACAAGGGGTGGTGGTTTGGTTCTCTCTGGAAAAAAAGATATTGAGCTGCATGTGGAATCCTAGTCTCAGAATCATATTGATGCTTTAATCAATATGGGGAATGAGGATGCCTGGAGATTTACAAGTTTCCGTGGAATTCTTGAAACACAGCTTCAAATGGAATCTTGGAATCTGTTAAGGGACCTACACCAATGTTTCTCTCTGCCTTTGTTATGTGTGGGTGACTTTAATGAAATTGCAAAAACTCATGAGAAACAGGGGGGTCAGTTGAGACCGCATGCACAGATGAAAATTTTTCGGGATGCTTTGGATGCATGTGGACTCATAGGCTTGGGATTTGTGGGTAGTAAGTTTACTTGGTTTAAAAATTTTGCAAATGGTGTCTCAGTGTGGGAGAGACTTAATCGTGCAGTGGGATCTACTGACTGGTTTGCTCTTTTTCCAACCGCTAAGGTAATCCCTATTGACTATGTCACATCTGATCATAAACCAATAATGATATTACCTAGTGGTGCACATATGAAATCAAAAAAACCGTGGAGATTTAAACTACTGATGGTTCCCCAATGAATAAGGTGGTGGAAAAACTGATGGTCTGTCAGAATAAACTCTAGTGGTGGAGTAGGAAGTCTTTTGGTTATATTGCTCAAACACTTGCCAAGAAGAAAAAGCTTCTTAAAAAAGCTGAAGAGTTGGCTTTAAGGGGAGATGGGATTGTTGGACTGATTGGGTTGAAGGATTAGATTATGGGTTTGCTCTTAAAGGAAGAGAAATTATGGTAGTAACTATCAAAATATTTATGGATGAAATCGGGGGACAAAAACACAAGTAATTTCCACAGCAATGCCAAAGAGGTTTTGAAGAAATAGAATCTTGGGACTACAAAACTCAAATGGGCTTATGTGTACAGGAGATGATAACATGGCTACCTCGTTGGAGTCTTACTATAAAAATCTATTTACCTCGGCAAACCAGATTGAAATTGAGGAGGTGGTGCAATACACAACTAGGGTGGTCACGGATGATATGAATAGCATGTTGGTTGGGGATTTTACAAGAGGGGAAGTGGATATAGAACTTAAGCAAATGGCTCCCTTAAAAGCACCTGGCCCGGATGAGATGCTTCTAATTTTCTATCAACATTATTGGGATAGTATTGGAGGGGAGGTAACGGAAGCTATTCTTTCATGTCTTAGTACTAGCAAGATTATTCCAGATTTGAACCACTTTCCTTACACTCGTTCCTAAGGTCAAATGCCCTGAGAAAGTTTCTAGATTTAGACCAATAGCTTTATGCAATATCTTGTATAAACTTGTTTTTAAAGTGTGCTGAGGACTCTTTTTTCGCCCCATATGGCACTACTTCATTGGCAACCCACGTCACATCAACATATTATTGATTTTTTGGATAAATCTCTTTGAAGTCCAAAATAAACTCATATCTCATTAAACTACAAGGATTGGGCTTACATGGCCCACGAGATCCTTACTTCAAGAGGCGGATTAATTGTCCATATTTCCTCTTCATCAATTGGGATTATAATCCCACGACATCATCAACATCAACATATGGATCGGGTTCAAGCAATGAATACTCATGGCCCATATTACCTCTCTCATATTCATGGAAAGTGGCTTCTCTAACAAAAGTTATATTAAATGACAACAAAACTCAAGGTATGTCATCTCATTTTTGGCTCATGATCCAAGCTCATGAGTCTCTTTGGGGAAACTTTGGGAGTTGTGGTTTGGAGGGTCAAGAGGTATGTTTAGTAAGCTCCAACGGTTTAAAGTTGATAAAGTAAACATGTTGCTTGGCGTGTCTTCTCCAACTCCCTAAACTCTGACGATTCAGTGTGCAGCGGGTAACATATGGTAAGCCTTTCTTATCACATAACACTTAAAATGATAAAACTCCTCATTGCTCTTTTTCTAAAACTTAATATTCAAAAACTCTAGCCATCTAAATGTTGATAAAATAACTATTCATTTTATCTCCTGTTGTTCTTATACAAATTTGGAAACCTAATCATATTATTCTGCATAAACTATATTACTAATTTTAGCTAAAATCTAACTCAAACACATGGCTTAATTTGATTGGCTATATTTAATCTCTAAACATATAAAATATTTATGATATCTCTTCTACCTAGTTGCTATCTGCCATATCAGACCAAATATTCCTCTACCAACTATTAGAGCAGAGCATTAAATATTCTTTTTGCTCACTAAGATTAAGTCACAATTGTTGAAACTAAAAATAAATGTGTCATAGGTGCATGCACCTATACGGCAACACAAACAGCAGTGACACTAATGCTGTGGACTAAATGGATGAGACTAAGTATATAGTCATCTACCAAAAAAGGTGATTAACATATATATATATATATATACATATATATGGGAAATGCTAACTAGCATTGTGCGGTGCTGGTTAATGTTTCCCAAATTGAATCCGACTTAATAAAGGTGACAAAAAGTTATTAAAAAAATGGTCAAAAAAGAATAAAAAAAATTGTTAAACAATTAACAAAAAACTGAAAAGGTAAAATAAATGTAGCAAAAAGCTGTAAAAAGATTGCTGTTAACGGGCACCTTATGGTGCCCTGTTAACACAACCCTCTCTTTCTCTCTCTCTCTCTCTCTCTCTCTCTCTCTATATATATATATATATATATATATATATATAAATAGGGGTCCATGTGAGGCTGAAACCTAGTCTGCCATTACCTATAAGAAAGGACTAAGAAGAGAAAAATAACGAGCTAAAGGAAAGGTGGGCATCGTGAAAGACTAGTCTGTCATTATCCACAAAAAAAAAAAGAAAAAAGAAAAAGGAAATAAAGGCTGAAGAGGTGGCCATGGCAGGAACAAAAAAAAAAAAAAAAAAAAATATATATATATATATATATATATATAAATATATAATAAAAAAATAATTGAAAAGCTGAAAAGTGGGTGATGGCATGATCACGTGAAAGAAGTTAATGGTCCGGGAGAAATGCTAGTGCAGTGCTGCACTTTCTTTGCAGTTTTGGCTCATGAACTGATCAGTTAAGAGAAAAAATAGGGAAAACTGCTTCTTAGTTCCTCTATAAATTAGAGAGGAACACGCAAAAAAAATAAAATAAAATAAAGGGTAGCATGCACACAGCAAAACACAGAAAAAAGAAAGAAAGAAAGAAGAGAGACATAGACAGAGATAGAGAGCAACAAGCAAAGGAGGAACACACAGCATTAGGTGGGGATTTTATCAGTCCCTTTCTTCTTTAAATCTCTCCCTCTTCCTCTTCTTTAAATCTGAATTTTTGTTTGGTAAAACAAATAGGGTTGGGTTTCATGAGGAGTTCCTAACTCTATGCATGAAGTTTTAGATACGAGTCCTTAATTCGTAAATCTTATTTGAACATTACCAAATAAAAATTCTTTCAAACTTTGGTTTAGTATTTTCTCAACTAGAGTCTTTGACTCTACCAAATCAAATTCATCAATAGAGTTCTTGACTCTACCATATTTTAATGGAGTCTTTGATTTTACCAAATTAATGGAGTCCTTGACTTTACCACATCTATTGGAGTCCTTAACTCTATCAAATTTATGGGGTCCATGACTCTATCATTTTAGTGGAGTCTTTGACTCTACTAAATTAATGGAGTTCTTGACTCTACCACATCAATGGAGTCCTTGATTCTATCAAATTTATGTAGTCCTTGACTCTACAATTTTAATGGAGTCATTAACTCTCCAAATTAATGGAGGATTGTCCTTGACTCTACCAAATTAATAGAGTCATTGACTCTACCATTTTAATGGAATCCTTAACTCTACTCTATTATTGGAGTCCTTGACTCCCAAAATTATCTTAAGTGGGCATTCTAATTCCTTCAAATTCCAACATGACTCATTCTTTGGGATTCGTAATCTCTTAATCAAGATTAGAATTAATAATTCTCAAAATAAAATGACCATAAAAATTGATTTAAGGAAATTTTCTAATTCCCAATGTTCATAAAAAATAAAATTGCTTCAAAGGAGTTTTCTCTCCCTTAATTAAATTTGGGAACCTCAATTAAAATATCATTAAAATTCTTACAAAGAAGCAAATGAAAGAAAGGGAAAATTGCTTGGACGTTTAACTTCTCAAAGATAGAATCCTTGGTTCAATTTCCATAAAAATATGGTCCATGACCTATCCTTGAGATTAAAATCAATTATCTAACCCAAAGCAAAATTAAGTCAATGCTTAATCAAACACCAAGTATTTGGCTTAAATGTCCATTATTTAAATTGGGCAAAATCATATTTGAGGATTTTAAATCTAAAACCTCACGTTAAGAACTACGAATTGGCTTGATCCCCGTCAAGGGTACGTAGGCAACCTAAATAAATTATTAGGTGCAGCCACAAATAAATAAAAACACATATCCCCTTAAACATAAAAATAAATGAAGTTATGTACAAAGACGATATGGTTGGAATCAAAGGGCCTTCCCTTGAAACAAGGGATTGTAATTAAGAGATACATTATCTTGAATGGGCACTACTCACATCAATAAAACTCATATGCTAAAAGGCCTATAGGTGAAATTATGTTTGATGAATTTGACTAATTTCTTGTTAAACATAATTTAACAGCGTTTGTTAAACATAATTTAACAATTATTGTTAAACATTGGTTAACAATTTTCGTCAACAACAACACAATGAGACTTTAACTAGATTTCTAAAGCTTCATTAACTATCAATCAGTCATTTTATTACTTACTAAAAATGTGTTGTAATAGAATCTTGGACCAAAAATATAAACACCCAAAAAAGGAAACATTTTCAGCAGAACACCAGTAGTGTGTTTAGCACTTGATATCTAGTTGAAAGTGATATCACCAGCCATTTACTGCTCAAATCCCAGTAGTTAGTTGCTATGCCCAAAATGGTAAGATACCCTTAAAAGAGATCTTACCATTTTCAACCAAACCCATGAAATAAATGCTGAGTATTCTCTCTAGCAGCTTGACATCATCCAACTAACCTCATCTACTTCTGCCCTAAGCAACTTCTATCTTATGACAGATGTGACAGCTTTTTCTGACAGTTGGGACAACTTTTTAAGAACAGCTGTGACAATTGACCCAACAGCCTTAACATTACTAAATTTCCTCATTTGGCTAAAAATCAAAACCAACTAAAGAAACTATCATTTTCGTACTAAAATCCTTTCATTTTCTACTGATCTTTCCTCTAGCTGCTATTACCCAAAACAACAAGATCTCATATTAAAGCCCTTCTCCTAGAAGGTACAAATACTTCTTACAAAATCTCTTCTCATGGAAGGCACAAACCTATCTTACAAAAGCCTTTCACATGGAAGGCAATACTATTCATAGCTTCACAACAACTAAAAGAGCATTGTCAAGGGGAAACTTATCTAAGTGCATGATAAAAGGGACAAGCTTAACCAGCCTCTACACACAGCTGGACATACTCTCTCTCTCTCCAACTGCACCCATTTTTCCCCTTCAATCTTGAAGTTATCATGGTAAACTGCCTCTCCACCGCTAGAGTCATTCTGCTGGAATGTTATTAACTCATTGATGTTATACAGCTTGAGCTACAAACCATATAAAGATAATTGACTCTGCTTCCATATCGTTAAATTTACATCATTGAGTACATGATTACTTCACCTTTAAATACATATTATTTTATTTCAACTACTATTACAACTATTAATCAAAGCTATTATATCAAACGCATATTACATATTTATTCAACCTTTATCATGATTCTTAGACTTTGGGCTTTACTCATTTTATAGGCTTAAAAGTACGCCGGTAGCCATTGGACCACGTGGCCCAATGTTGAGTTTCGGATGCAACTCCCCATACTAACCCGGGCCTAGCAAGGTCACCCCTTCAGCGGATAACACGTGGCCGTGCGCACCAAAAAAAAGGCCCCCGAACAAAGTGCTAGCAAATAGGCTTACAAAAATTTTGCCTCAGATAATTTCTGAGACACAAAGTGCTTCTCAAGCTGATAAGGATATTTCAGATAATATTTTGGTTGCCTTTGAAACTTTACATCACATGAAAACCAAAAAGTCTAGAAAATTGGGGTTTATGGCAATGAAACTTGATATGAATATAGACACTTCATTTTGTATCCGTTAATAACCTTTAGTGCCTACCCCAGTGATGAGCTTGATATTTGTCAACCAAGGCTAATTAAAGAGTTCACAATAGTTTGGAAGTAATCACAACTAAAAAAATGCTTAAATCGCTTTGAAATGATGCTGAAAAATGACATTTGCTCACTGATTTGACCATAACCTTTGATACACAAAGAATGTTTAAGTTAGGTTTACTTCATTGGAAAGTAGACATCCTAGGCTCCAATTAGAATACAAAATTTTCCTAATTTGGACTTATATCGAGTGAATTATGACCGTTTGAAGTTTGGCCAACATAGCTGGCAAAATTAGGGTTTTTTGGGAGTATGCATACACATGAATCAAGGGTGAGTTCACACCCTCGAAAGACGCGTACACAGGCTTGATTCTAGGTTATTAAAACATGAGTTTTGAGCCACTAAAACATCATAAAACATGAGTTTTGGGCTACTAAAACATCATTCTTTGATGTGAGCTAACCCCTAAACCCTTGGGAATGTCCTAAGACCTCTAAATAGTCCTGAAGCAAAAACCCTAGTTTTAACATATAAATACTCACCTTATGTCTCCAATCAAAAGGCTAGCTGGAAAGACTGCCTCCAACTTTTCAAAACCTCATTCTCTCTTTTTTAAAATGCTAGGGAAGCAACTAGAATGTTTTTTCTAAATTTTCAAAACCTTTTTTTCTAGCACAAAACTAAGGCAAAAATTTGTTCTTAATTGGGTTTCTTAAAACCTTTTCAAAACCTTTTGTTCCTGAGTTATGATTACCTAAACTATTGTGTTCTTTTTATTATTCTTACTTTCTCAATCTAATCTTTGTGTTGTAGGCATTGAAGGATTGGTTAAACAATCTCTAAACTCATAATCTTAAGCTAGGTGAGTGTTTTTTCCATGAACTACTTCTTTGTTTAATAGGATTCCCATGAGTTTCTTAATGTAGTTTCTCTAACTATTAGACTGGTTGTTTTTAATTCTTTTGATATGTAATGGTTGTTTGTAATATGTTCTTAGTGATTTTGTGACTTTATTTCATTTCTATGTTATATTGACATGTTCTTTATTTTTACATTAGTTTGATTATTCACATGTGTTTTATTTGATTGTTGTTATATTTATTTTATGCATGTTAATGTAACCATGATGTAGATTTTATTTAGTTTTGTTTTTCCTTTGTTTATTTCTTTGATTTAGATTCAAGAATGCAAATGATTAAATCATAAACATGTGATTTTTACATATTTTGTGCTAAAGGATGTGTACAAATCATCGAGTATGCGTGCACATGATTTCGACCACGCGTACACATAGTTGAGTATGCGTACACACCCCTAAACCCAGATTTGACAAAAATCTTGCTTTTATTGTTTTAAACATTTTTCACATGTTATTTGATTATGTTTGACTTTGTTATGTTAATTATTTATGTTTAATTATTTTCCATGTTTGTTTGAGTCTTTTTTCCATGTTTGGTTTATTTGATATTTTTTTCTTGTGTGTTTTATTTAATTGTCAACATTTCATGTTTAATTTATTTTGTTTGATTGTGTTTTATTTTTTTCCTTTTTATATTGTGATGTGACCTTTAACAAGTTGTGTGTGTTATTTTTTTAAGTGCATGATGTATGTTTAGGTCAAGGATTAGGGCTCTTTAGTAACTTCTTTATTTAAACATGGTCTAGCAACATATAATGGAGGCTGGTCCACAAATTGGGCGGGCTTGGGTGCCTAACACATTCTCAAGTTGTACCAATAATTTGGTATGGAAACCTATGCATGTAAGTGAGTGGCCTAAAAGGCCCTATATGGTTCCTAGACTTGAGGCAGTGACTCCATTTTTCACCTTTTGCCTGGTCCACTCCAAGCCCGAGGCGTACTTCCTATTAGGAAACCCACTCATTCGCGGATGCTTGCGCCCACAATGAGTAAGGCCTACGATAGGGTGAAATGTAAGTTTTTGTTGAAAATAATGGAAATGACGGGTTTTCATAATAGGTGGATTAGGTAGATTTTGGAGTGTATCAATTCTGTATCTTTTTCTATCTTAGTTAATGGAGGACCATGGGGGTATACTATTCCTTCTAGGGGCTTAAGACAAGGGGATCCTTTATCTCTATATCTTTTTTTCCTATGCTCGGCAGGGTTGAACCGTTTAATCCAACGTGCTGTTAATGTGGGGGATATTCAAGGTTTTTATCTTTGTAGAAGAGAGCCGAGAATTTCTCATTTATTTTTTGTAGATGATAGCCTCCTATATTGTCGTGCAACAATGGGTGATATTCAAGCTATTCAAAGCATTCTTTAGGTTTAGGAAAAAGCCTCTAGTCAACAAATTAATACTGAAAGACCAACTATTTTTCAACAAAGCAGTAACTGAAGTGGTGAAAAGTTCCATCAAAGACTTACTGGGTGTGCCTAAGATAAAATAGTATGAGAAGTATCTCGAGTTGCCGACAGTGGTGGGAAAAATTCTTATCTCAAGCGAGAAAGGAAGTTTTATTGAAGGTGGTTGTTCAAGCCATTCTTGCCTTTGCTATGGGTTGTTTCAAGTTACCTTTGGGTCTTTGCCGAGACATTGAGATGTTGATTCATAAATTCTGATGAAGAGCGGTGGAAAATTCATTGGAAAAATTGGGAGATTCTTTGTCAACCAAAAAAAGATGGCGGAATGGGGTTCAAAGAGTTTGCAAAGTTCAATGATGCTATATTGGCAAAGCAGATTTAGGGGTTGATTCACAATACAAATTCTCTCTTTTATCGTGTTTTTAAAGCAAAATATTTTCCACATGGTACTATCTTTGATGCAAAACAATCTTCAGGTTCATATGCTTGGAAAAGCATCTTGAAGGCAAGGAGAGTGATTTCTATGAGAGCAAAGTGGGGTAGGTGATGCGAAGTCTATCTGAGTTTATAAGGATAGTTGGCTGCCAGGGAAATTAGGGGGACAGTTTTGTCCCCTCTTTCAAACCTCAACTGTGAGGTGAGGGTGGCTTATTTTAGATGCTTATTTTCTGCCATTCGAAGCTCAAAGAATAAAATCCATGTTGAGTTAGCGGAAGCTCTAACACTAGATTGTTGAACAAAAGACTGAACAAAAAGCTTTTATTTAAATCTTGACTCTTTGAATTACAACACTTTACAAGCTCTAATGCTTTGACTCACTAACACTAGTGCACATGCATCACATTTCTTTCACTGCACACATGGCACTTACCCACCGAATACACTTGCACACACCCCAATTCTAGACACCTACACACACTAGCTCTTGATTCTATTTCACTCTACACACTTGCTACCTATGGCACACACTTCACAACTTCATACAACTTCACACATCTCTCACTTGGTGCTTTATGACACACACTCACTTCACACCACTTTACAAGTCTTTCACTCACCTCATTACATCTATTTACACTAGATGTATGTTGGTTGAAACCAACTTGAAGCTTCTAGCTTCTTCATTTTTATTGGCAATAGATTAACGCCTTTCTCCACCCTTCTAGACACCTTATAAATTTGTGGCTGAAATTCACTAGTGTAAAGAAGTTTCCAGAGACCTATCTTGGAGAGAATTCCAGAAAGAGAGCAAGAGAGAAACGTCCGGAGTTAGAGAGAAATTTCTAGAGAGAGAGATTGTGTAAGAAGTTGTAGAAGTTTCTAGAGAGAGGCAGTATTGATTTTTAACAATCCATTCCATCATGTGCTATTCCTCAGGTGGATTCTTTATTCTGGCCATTATCTGTTGTTGGGATCTACTCGGTGAAATCAGGCTACAAACTACTGTGTGAAGATTCAAGAGAGGCTTCTGCTTCGGGCTTCAGTTAGTGGGCAAAGACAATTTTTGGTTTGGTTTATGGAATCTCAAGGTTCTTGAAAAAATTGAACATTTCATGTGGAAGGCTTGCACAAACAGTCTACCAACTAAAGTAATCTTGCTCAAATGAAAAATACTTATGGATTCATCCTGTCATCTCTATGGCAAAGCAGTTGAGGATACTATGCATGCACTATGGGAGTGTGAGGCGGTGAGGATAGTTTGGTGTAGGGATTTTGGCTAGATAAATAGGTCCAAGCTTCCCAAGGGTCATTCATGGATCCGATGGGATTACTTCTCTTAAAGTTCAGGACACCTGATATTTTTGCCACAACAGCTTGGTTTCTTTGGTCTCACTGAAATAAAAACAGATGAAGGAGCAAACCCAATCGATTGAGAGAATCAAGGATTCAGTCTAGAGTTATCTGCAGAATTTCAAGGCTAGCCATGCTTCCAATTAGGAAAATAGTTTGGGTAGGGTGAATACAAGACAAATTTTGATGATGCTATTTTTGATGAAAGCAATGAGGTTGGGATTGGAATTGTTGTTAGGAATACCCGGGGCAAGATGCTGGCTGCTCTATCGGGAAAAAATTCAAAAACCTCTTTCTGTGGAGATTTCAGAGGTGTTAGTTGCAAGACGGGCTGTGAAGTTTGTTTAGGAAATTGGATTACATTAATCCAAATTTGAAGGTGACTCGGAGATTGTCATTAACATGTTAAGAAAGGGAGGTATGCTGTCACCTTCCTTTGGTCACCTAGTAAAAAATATTTTATCTTCTATTAGCTCCTTAAGGAGTTTTTCTTTCTCTCATACTGTTAGACAAGGGAATGCTGTTGCACATGCCTTCACCTAGAGAGTAAGGCTTTCTTTTCCTTTGTTTGTCTGAATGAAGTCTGTTTCACTGGATTTGGATGATGCTATTGTGGCTGACTTTCAAGCTTGCTGATAATATTCAGATGACTTTCTTCTCAAAATAACAACAAAAACAATAGCAATAATAATAATGAAGGTGGTTTGAGTTTCACAAAATTTTGGGTATACAACCTAGCTAGCCTTTGTAAATTAGCCTGGTGGTTATTATCTAGAAAAAATTGTTTGTGTCAATGTTTTAAAGGCCAAATATAAGGTAAGACACTATTAGCTAAAACATTGCTCTTCAAGTAAATTCTCTCCAGTCTAGAAAAGCTTGTTAGGTGTTAAACATCTCATCTCAAAGGTGTTAGGATTAGTGCCCTTAAATCCTATTGAATGATGCTATGTATGATATTAAGTGTGACATTATGTTAGACATTATGTATGACTTAATATTATGTTTAATAAATTTGTTTTATTATCATCTGAAATAATGGTAACATGAATATTCGAACATTATCATATAGTCCATGAGATGCATAGTATGTGATTTATGTGAAGAGTCACAGAAGATATAAATCACAAGTTCTTTGTAAACTCAGAATTATAGTTCGTAGTCGGTGATGAAATTGGGCATTTCATCTGCGAAGACTATAACATATCAACTACGATGATTTGTCTTGATCATGGAAGTGAAAACTTCTAGTTGATGTGTTAATATGTTCTAAGAGTTAAGACATATTGAACTGGACCGCCATGAGATTTATTATTTGCCTAAAGACTGTCAAATGAATAATAAATCTCATGACTTGTATTTGCATGAACTCTTAATCCTGAGAGAATAATGAACCTGATCATGAGGTGTAGGTTGCTTTGATATATCAGGAGTGAGATCTATAGTAATGGTCAAAACCTCAGTATGTTGGGCAGCCACATTAAGTGTTGATGGAATATGTATTCTCAAGATGGAATTCATAATCTCTTAACAGAGATATAAAATATTCCCTTGAGATAAGTTTAATGAGTTTGTTATTCAGAGAGTTAGGCCTAACCACTTTAGTAAGACTAAAGTATATATTTATGGAATTGGATTTCATAAATATATAATGAATAACATTAAAGGATTAAACCGGGTACTCAAGGATCAAGATATAGTAATTTACAAAGTGGCAATCTATATTAATGACTTTGTATTACTACGAATATTTTATGAAGGGGTTGCATGTATAATAAAGTCTTGGGATATAATATATAGATAAGACCTAGAGTGCAACTATATTTATATAGTGGTATTAAATATAGTTAATGGTAACTTTGGACTTGTCAAGAGTTGATAGAAAAGCCCAAGGCCCATTGGAGCTAGTGTCTTATTGGTCCCTTTTGGTCCCACTCCAAGCCACACACTTAAGCCTAATTGGTAAGGCCCAAAAGGCCAGCCCAATTAGATATATTGGTTAGATACAAAGGGAAAAACGTACAGAAATATATTGGTAAGAAAAACATCATTGAAATGGTGTAGAAGTGAGTGATAGTCACTCTCTATTAATTCATTTGTTACCAATTGAGAGACCACACATCTTGGGCGATAGTGGAATTGGAGTGAAGATTAAGAGTATTTCCAAGTGCTTCAATCTTCGTTTTTGGAATTCACCGCTTCAAGGTACGATCTCTTGTTCTCAAATTCTGAAATTTACTTTATGCATGTTAACAATATCGAATGAAGTAGATCCGTTCAAAACTTACTTTTCCGCTGCGTACATATTTAATTCCATCAAAAGGTTGCTTGCAAGATTGTGGGTGAAAGACATGGCAAAACGGGTGGCTCGGGTCGGGTCAATTGGGTTGCGGGTCAAAAACGGGTCATTTTAAGCGAGTTAAAATCGGGTTCGGGTCAATCGGGTTGCGGGTCGGGTCGGGTTGACCCATATTTTTCACATGAATTTTTTTTTTTTTTTTTTTATAAAGAAAACAACATGTATTTGCCATTTGGAAAGTTATGCAACAAATTACTTGATGTAAAATACATTATTTTGAATTCACCACTTATATCAAGAATAAATTTAGTTAAACTTATTAATACTTATTCAATAATTTTAAAATTATAGAAATCCTAACATTGCTATCTAAAACAAAATAACACAAAGATGAGTAAAATAAATACACAAGTTTTATTTCTACACAATATCAACATTCCAAAATATAAAACAAAATTACAAATGACTTATTGGATAACTCATTTGATAAAGAATAAAAGCATATAAGAAATTTACAATTTTGAAAATTAATTTTATAATCAATTATCAATTATGGTTGACACTCTATTTCAATTTGAGATATACTTTAAAGTTTGATTGCTTACTTATTTATACATGGTCTTTTTTATGAATATCATATCATTGTTAAGCAACACACACTCTAGGAAATATCATAATTTATTTTGAAAAGCCGTTTATTTTGGACATAAATTATTAAAAAATAGGTCTAAGTATTCATAATTTATGCTAATTTGATACTTTAGCTTCACTATTTTCACACTTGTGAATGTTTCTCACACATATTTACAATTTTAAATCTATATTTTTAACTCTACTGTAACTAGATTATCTTGGCATATACTTTGCTATTTGATATCCAAAAATCTTTACTCATTATAGAATGTTCAACCATTTATCTTTCAATTAATTTGCATGCAGTTATGTAAATGTATCAATTGTTAACTTAAAGTTCACAATAAACAATTAAACCAATATTGTCTTAGTTCTGCTATTTTTTTACCAAAAAAAAAAAGTTTTAAATTTTTGCTTCGAGTCAAAAAAATCAGGTTTGGATTGAGTATTTTTCGGGTTGGGTCAGAAAATTCTGACCCGTTTTGCCATGTCTAGGGTGATGGTACTCCTTTGAGTCATTTTTTCATTTTTCAAAGAAAGCCTGGTGTTCTTTCGCCATGCATAACGTAAGAAAGAGAGTGCAATAAGAATATGGGATGATCTGTGGGTTCCAGATGTTCAAGGATTTATTCCTATCCCAAACAGGGGAGCTGATCTGAATGGAATTCTGCTTACCTCTCAGTTTTTAAATTCTGAACATTTGGATTGGGATATTCACAAATTAAAGTTGTGGTTTGAGGATTCCATTATCGATCTAATTTTGAAAATTCCAATCTCTCTAGTTGCTGGTGTGGATAGCTGGGTTTGGACTACTTCAAGTTCTGGGGTTTTGTTAGTTAAATCGTCCTATTGGATTTGCAAGGAGGAGGCACATCATAATAATGATTCTCTAGAGCTATATTTGGAAAGCCAATTTGCATGAGAGGCATAAAATGTTGATATGGAGGATTGCAGCAATGTTTTGCCTACAAATGCCAATCAAGTAAGTTCTTTGAAATTGGTGATGATATTTTCCTTTTGAAAATCAAAAGTTGAGTCCTCAATTTTATCTTTTTGCTCTATGTCCAGTTGCAAAACCAGTTTGGTTCAATAGTAAATGGCGGTAAAAAATGGATTCATTTGGTTTCTCCTTGACAATGGAACTTATTCAATTCTTATTTCCCTTCCTCTTACAAATGGTTCGAGCCAAAGGACGAGTTCCTAATGTTTGGAGCCATCCTGTGTGATGGAATTTGGAAGTTGAGGAATCATGTGCAATTTGAAGATCTTTCACTGAGTTTTGGTGAATTAGTTTCCAAAATTTGGAGGACTTCTGTTGAGTTCAAAATCTTAAAGAGTTACTAATGGGCCTCCTATGAGTCTTGGTCCTTCAAAGCAGAGCTGGTCGCCCAAGCCGTTTTGCTGTTAAACTCAATGTGGATGCAGCAGTTGATCTAAATTCTCATCCATAGATATCGTAGCGAGAGACTGGAGATGAGAGTTGGTTTTTTCTTGCTCTCATAAAGCGAATACCATCCTCCCTCTCCAAGCTGAAGCTGAAGAAATTAAAATGGCACTGTCTTTGGTTCCTAAGATAGAAGTGGAGAGTATTCTTATTGAGACGGATTCTAAGATCTGTCATGAAGCTCTCCTAAATCTGAGTACCCTCCTCCTTGGAGACTAGCTTCCTATTTACTTGAGATGCACTCTATGTTATCTGCTCTTACTAATGCTTCTATGTCTTGGGTGCCTAGACATGCTAATATGGCTACACACACTTTGGCTAAGTGGTTTTTATCTTGTAATTTTTTTGGTTCCTTTGGTTTAGGCAGCTGCCCACCCTACCTTGGTTCAGTAATTAGGGAGGAAGCTTGCTCTTGTTTGTAGTTTTCTTTATGTTAATAAAGCGTTTTCCATTTGTTTCTTCATAAAATAAAAAAGACCTCTTTCCGCTAGCGATGTTAATTCTGTTTCAATATAGTGCTCCCTAATTGGTTCGGTAGTTTGCAAGAAATTTCCTACTAATGACTGTAACTTACCATCAACTTTGATATTTATTGCTTAATTAAGGCTTGCTCCTTTATTATTTTCTTTTTTAACTCTCTTGTAGTTGTGGAACAAACTCTTCCCACTAGGCTACTACTATGTTAAAAGTCATAACTTCTTACTTATATGCCGTCGCAGTGAATTGGCAAATGGCAAGTTATAGTTTCAGGTTCAGGTTGAGTCATCTTGAAATCTGGTTGAAAGTTGAAACACATTTTTCCATTTTAAGCCCAAAATGTATGCATAATAAAAGCAAGTGTTGCAATAAATTTGACTTTCTGACTACAAAGTACCTGCACAGAAACGGGTGCTGGTACGTGTACTTGTACGGTATGGCGACACGTCAATTTTAGAAACAAGAAGGCGCAGGTGCAGCGAAGATATATATATTAATTAATTATTAAATATATATTTTTTATTTTTTATATATTGTTTAACATTTTTTTATATATATTAATTTAAAAGTAATAGTAGATAATAAAATAAATACATATTAATATTATTATTTAGTATTACTAATTACTATTACAGAGCCAAGTGATATAAATTAATGAATTTAATATAGTGGTTTAAAAAGAAAATTATACTAAAGGAGAGTAGATATTTATTTTTTAAAAAAATTAAATTGGGGTTATTTTGTAAATAAATGAATATGTTTGGATATTTATATTAATGAAGCTTCTATAGGAAGTAGGAACCTCTAATCCCAAGTCCCACCAGCTACCCACGTGCTCCTCATTTTCATTTCCAACCCCACAAAAGTTCCAGGTGCTTTCACTCCCCTCTTTCTCATTTCCAACCTCGTAAAAGTTCTACTTTATTTCTCTGGGAAGGTCCAGAGACACAGATGGTTAGGGATAATAAACAAAGTAATAATAAAAAAATAAGGTTAACACAAAAGATAAACAGAAAATAGATGGAGGCATAAAACTGTTATTTGTAGACAATAACTGCCTCCACATTCTTGTTCCTAAAAGGTTACTGCAAACTTGTCACCAAGATATAACCAAATTGTTGGGTTGTAGAGAGGGAAAATTCCCAACCTATCACAAGCTGACACGTCATGCTACCAAGTCCACAAAATACAGTCAATTACAAAGTGCCACGTATTGCTGCTAGGTTTTACTATCACTACTCAGAAGCCAATGGAAATTTGCCAAGTGTCATGCAAAAACCAATCACGCATCAGAGCACGTGTAAGCAGTGACACGAGCAACCTTGCACGTGTAAGCGATGACCCAAGCAACCTTACATGTGTAAGCGATGACCTAAGCGGACCAATCAGATTGTGACATGTGTCACCAATCAGACTCCGCCACATGTCGCTCACCCACCTCCAAACTCCTATAAATAGAAGCCTTCCTAAGGCATTTCAGAGAGGGTTAGAGAGAGGACATGAAGCCATCTGAAGTACAGGCAGCATCAAAGAAGATTCAGAAGCATCAGAAGTACAGAAACTCTGCCGGAACCAAGCTCTAAAGCCTCCAAGAACTTCAAGAACTTCAACCTTCGAATAAGAACATTCGAAGAGAAATCATCAAAATCATCCTCCTAGATCCAAAAGTCTGCGGGAATCAAGCCTAAAGTGTCCGAAAACCTCACAAACCACAAATTAGTGAAGCTCTACGGATTCAAGCCTCTAAAGCACCGAAGAACTTCCAATACAAACCTTCAAATACGAAGAATATTCGAAGCAGGATCAACCAAACTACTTGCCTAGATCTCAAAGTTTACTGGAATCAAGCTTGAAAGCCTCCAGAAACCTCAACAAATCACAAATTAGCGAAGTTCTACGGATTCAAACCTCTAAAGCACCGAAGAACTTCCACTACAAACCTTCGAAGACAAAGAACACGAAGAACACGAAGAACGTGAAGAACAAAGGATTTCTAACAAGCTCATAGCCAGAGATTCATTGTAATTCCATTTCAAAGATTTTCGATCCATTCTTTAGCCAAATTGAAGGATATCTTGTGTTCAAATCAAAATCACATTACCACAAATCCAAATCAATAAGTCTTGCAAGGAGATCGAATCAGAGGATCACTCTTTTGTAATCACAGAGAATTATACCACAATCATCAATACAAATTCACATTTGTGCAACTATTTTACTTGTTTGATTTATTTCGAACTGAAAAATTTAGTCGTCCACATGGGTTTTACAGATAATAATTCTGTAGAATGACTACATGATTTTTTGTATTTTTTTTTTCTGACCAACTTTTGGGAGGGAAAGGATATGATTTCAAGGAAACATAAACCTCTATTTATACGCATAAGGTTATATTTCATCAAAAAGCACATATGGAGAGTTAAAATGTTTCATAAAACCATTTACAAGGCTTGAAACATTTTTAAACGTTTGGAACAGTTATTAGAAAATTCTGCAGAAAATTCAGTTTTACGAGTCTGGATTGATCGAGAGGAATCGAGCATCGATTGAAGACTCTTTTAGATTGATCGAACAGGAATCGATCATCGATCGAAGCAGGCAGAGACTCTAGGGTTATTTTCCTTCATCACTTTGATCGATCGAGCAAAATGTTCGACCGATTGAACATTCTGAATTTCAAATTTCACTTAGAAAATTTCAGATCTTGAATTTTCACTTTATGAAACAATATTCTTCAAACTCAAATATCATTATTACAACCTATCCATATATATACCTATATATACAACACAAATGGTAGCACAATTTCGTTCACCAAGAGGAACAAGACTTGAATTTGTACTTTTTTTTTTCTTCTTGGTTTTATTCTTCTTCTTCTCTATTTTTTTTTCCTTACAAATTTTCTAGTTTCATTTTTCCAGATCTGAAAGTGCATGCCAGCCAAATCTTTTATTTTGGCCATATTAGTCGAAATTCATCGGAACAAGTGAAACAACCTGAAACTTGCTGAAATAGGTTCGTTAGTTCTTTTTTTTTTTTTTTTTTGGTGATAAGTATTATATTTACAACATTTTTACAACAAATCCTAAGTGGAAGGTTGTTACTGGTTGTCATTGTCGAAGCAAAAAAGTAATCTTAGTGCTAGGTTTAAATTTGAACCAATAACAACTAATTAGTTCTAATTTGTTGTGAAAATGTTGTAAACGTAGCACTTTTTTTTTTTTTTTTTTTGCACGAGAAGTGTCCCAACCGTGAATGATTGTTATTATTTTTTAAAAAAGGGAAGGACACGCGTACGCCGTGTTCCGTACGCGTCTGACACTGACACAACTAGCAAATTGCCTTGTTCGTGCTTTCTTGCTTTCTAATAACATTACTTATTTGATATCTTCCACTAATGGTGTTAGTTGCACAAGTGCATAGCTCTTAATTACATATTACATATACAAACCTCCTCCAATTCCTTGTATCTAACCAAAAATTGGTCATTTGAACACTTCCTTTCTCTCCCCTGTAAGAGTTTCTCTCTCTCTTAGGTAAGAGTTTCCTTCCTCTCAGTACGATGTGAGTACTTCCTCCCTTAGGTCCTATGGCTTAAGGGGTCCCTGCTCTCATCCCATATCATCTCATCACATCTCTTCTTTCTCAATCTTTTTCAATAGTTGTCTTTCACACTATTCTGTCACTCAAGATCTGTATGGAACAAACCATAGTGGATAGCCTAAACAAGCTACAGCTCACGAAAGAAGAAGAGGAAGATATTGTTATATCAAAAAGTACACCAGATTTGCTTGAAGAGTGCTCACTTAGCTTATTTGGGAGATTGCTTGCAGATAGACAACAAAACCAGCGAGCATTTAAGAGTACGTTAAGATCCGCTTGGAAGATGGGTTCTGACCTCAAAATCGTGGAGGTTGGAAATAATATTTTACAATTCAAATTTAGCTCAATGTACCAGCTAGAGTAAGTTAAGAAGAGCGGACCGTGGAACTTCGAAAATAACTTACTCCTTCTATGCCGATGGAGACCAGGTTTGTCAACAGCCAATATCTCCTTCTCTCACTCTCCATTTTGGGTGCAAATTTGGGGTCTACCGTTTGAACTTATGACAGAGGACGCTGGGAAGGATATTGGGTGTAAACTAGGGAAGTTTATTGAAGTAGATAAAAGGGCATTGCAAGCAGATCAAGCAAAGTTCCTACGTGTAAGGGTGGACCTGCTCATTGAGAAGCCCTTTAGAAGAGGGGGATATATCACAAATATTGATGGAGAAAGAGGCTGGGTTGCCTTTAAATATGAGCGATTGCCCACTTTCTGCTTCTCTTATGGAAAACTAGGACATGATGATAAGCACTGTAACATGGTTAGTGAAGGTCAGCCTTTGGACTGGCAATACGGAAAGTGGTTAAGAGCTGGGGGCGTGTCCAAAGGAAAAAATGAAGAGATAAAAGGCTTAGGAAGTAGGATTCAAGAATTGTTAAGTGGTGGAGACACCGGTGCAAGGTCGTAGTCTACGGCGAAGGACCTAGATTGTTCTGTTCAAGGTAGGAATGGAGAAAATCAAAAATTGGGTGGGAGCAGTACCATCGAGGACAAGGAGAAGACAAGGATGAAAAGATAAGAGGGGAGGTTAGAAGCACTAGCAGCAAGTTATCAAAGTAGATGGGACAGTTGAGGAAAGGTGGAGCGTGAGGCATGAATTACTGAACAATATTGAAGCACGTGAGGGACAGATGCAAGATAGAGAAGGGTTAGCCAGGGAGTTATTCAAAAGTATCGGGGAAGTTGTAAGAGAAATGGGCTAGACCAAAAAGCCCAATAGTGAAGATCATGTAGTTGCAAGCCTATTAAGGACAAAGACGACAGATGAATGTGGAGGAAATGGAGAAGTGGTGCTCAGCCCAACAAAGAAAAATTAGGGACAGCAAAGGGTAAGTTAAAAATGATTAAGAATGAGAGGCGAGTACAGAATAGAGAGGCCAGTATAGTCAATGATAGTGTGATTTTTCAGACCAAAGCTAACGAGAAAGGAAAACAGATTATGGGTAAAGGCAGCTTGAAAAAAGTTGCTCGTGCGAAAGGAAAAACAAGTGATGAACAAACTCTCGCCCTGATGAAGGAGAGAGGAACAAAGCACTTGAGAGGGAAAGAAGTTTTAGAGGAAGAGAATACTCGGGCCCAAAAGCGTTTTTGTGAAACAGTCCTCTCGAGTTTAGCGGACTCTGTTATAGAGTCAGTTTAATAGGCTGCACATTTCTGTGTTTAGTTGGGATCCTTGGGCTTTGTCTGTTCTTGTAGATTTGTGCACTTGAAAAGGGAGTTCAATAGGGTAGTACATAAGCTTTCTTAGCTGGCTGGTGCATGTAGGGTAAATCTTTTTTGGTTTGGGAGGGACTATCTCCATTTGCTGTTCCTGCGTTGGCAGGTTTGTAGCTTGGTGTCTCTTTCCTTTGTTTTTGTCTTTCCTGTTGTACTTCAATTTCTTGTGGCAATGAATCTTTGTTCCTTATCAAAAAAAAAAAAAAAAAAAAAAGGCCATTTGACGGTTCCCACATTTTTCTTGTGGGCATAGTACCCACATAAATCTGAGCCATAGATTTTTTTTTTTGTTTGTTTTAATCTTGGCCGTTTATTTTGTTTTAATGAATACCAGTTACTGGTCATTTTGTATATATATATAAATTAACACATACAATTGTTCTTCTCGCTTGCGTTCTCTCACTTCTTCTAAAACTACGTTCTCCCTCTCTCCCTTGAGTTCCATCTGTGTTGGGTGATTCTCACTTGTGAAGGTTTCTCAAAAACATCAAAATTACTTTGGTATAGTAAATGGTTTTTGCTCATGATCGGACAATTGTAAATCCAAGTTAGGCAAAAAGTTTAGAACTACACACTTGACGATACACTTTGACACAATTTAGACGTGTGAAAAGTAGTGATTGAATTTTTTTTTACTAACTACCAATGATAGACGTGTGTAAGTAATGTAACCCACTTACATTTTGACAAACGTGCAAATTGTGTCCAAGTATGTAGGTAGGTGTGTGTCCGAGCTTCGTGGCCATCATTTTTAGGAATTGAGGCCCAGACAGAGATTATAAAAGCTAGTCGTTCACTTAAACCAACTGTTCTGCCATGGTGTGGCCGAGACTTGAATTTACCAGATTAGACTTTGCGTTTCACTATGACCGTGGCTTAGTAATCTACAATGGTATGCCCTCTATAATGTAGGCTATCATACCTAAAATTACAATCACATGCCTTCTATAATGTTGTTGTCTTTAGATAATCTTCAGTTTAGTAGATGACTTTCTATTCACATTTTCTTAATACACTTGATTTTTGTGTGACAACGGCATGGATTTGTGTTCAAGTGGAACAACGACACTACGTAACTATAGGAAGCAATCTCTTAGGTGGGTAAAGAAACCTCATGGATCTTGTAAAGCCTTGATAATCACTAGACCAACAGGATGGGAAAAGGCAATCACTCTTTCTTAATTAAAACCAGCATTCTTAAGTTAAGACTAAAAGAGGTAGGTAGTCTCGGTGATTCTTAAAACTCTGTTATTGCTTCTCCTAGTTTTGGTAAATCCAAAGGATTTTTTTCTCATTTTTTCATGCCTCCATTGTTGTATGCTTTCCATAGCTTAACCAACAAAATAACAGCTTCACTACTTCTGTTCTTTTTCAAAGTATGCATGAAGGTGAGAGCTGGCTGGCTTGTGTATGTCTAAGTTGAGATTAGGCCAAAGCCCGAATACTAGTTTCATTATTCTCATGCATCAATTTTTGGCTTGAGAAGTTATGTTCATTGGCTAATTAGTCCCATTGCATATGTTCTAGCACAAAATCATCGAAAAAGCTGTGTATAATGTGTTGAAGCTCAAAACTCCACCAGAAAAAAATCATTCTTTGTCAAGAACCTCTCTATTTTTTATTGTCTTAGAATGCTTGTAGAGTTGTTATATATTATTGTTATATATTAACATGTTAATTATAGATTTGTGTGTACAATAATTAACATGTTAATTATTGTTATATATTATATTGGAAATGATTATGAGTGGGTCTATTTATAAGACCAATGGGCACCACTTCCCCGTATTCGACCCAATTTCTACTCCAATATATTTTAGGTCATTAATCATCACACTTATAAAATAATTATGGAGTTTCTCTCTTATCAGCATTTTAGGCAACTAATCACTACTCTTATACTCCCCGGAATTCAAACTCTTACAATTAACATCAAACAATAAAAATTTCAACTTGCATTTAATTATTTCCAAAATTTGAATATATTTAACAAACATTTTTTTTCCAAAATATAACAATATTTGTATACATAAACATAACATGTTATTTAACATAAACTGCAATAATAATTGTGCTATGATCTTCTTTATAAAGAGATTCAATTTTTTTTAGCAAAAAAAAAAAAAAAAGAAAAAGAGATTCGACTTGTAGCTAAATTTTGTCCTAAAAAAAATTATTCAATAGCTTGCATGTGCTAAAAGTTACAAGTTTATTTTTAACAACATGTTAATGTATACAATTATGTTTATGATTTGAAAAAATGTTTGTTAAAATATTAAATTTTTTGCAAATAATTAAATGCAAGTTGATACACTTATTGTTTGATGTTACTTGTAAGGGTTTAAATTTAGTGGAGCATAAGTTGAATATTATTTTTTGTAATATTTGCGTCAATTTCTATAAATTGCAGTTAATAATTTTTGATTGAATTATCCTTTAAAAAAAAAACTTGACGTATTGAGTATGCATTACGGATTAAGAGATGTAGATACCAAATTTTGTCTACACCCATGTTTTGAAAAAAAGAAAATTTGAGTATTAAATTATAGGTTTACATGGTTTTAATGGTAGTTCCTAATTTTTTGTTGATTTTAATTTTTTTATTGGATTTACCAAATTTAGGTGAGCTTTAATAACTAAGGTGATAAAAATGATCGCAACATGCAAGACTACCATTTAAATTACAAACTCAGCCACATATAATGGCATTATCGTCAATCCAAAACTGATACCAATGCGAATATGAGCCTTCCTCCAATAAGCATCTAGTGATTCGCTAATAATATCGACAATTTTCTTCAATGGTCATGCACTTGCCCTAAATGTTGAACCAATAATAGTCATAGCAATTGCTATATACAACCATTATATCAACAACCCAAAAACAAATTTGTATTATTTATCACCTTATTTTCGTTTAGACTTCTAAACTTTATTATGATTGAAACTTTCTTTAATTTTGGGCCAACTAGTTAATTATCTTTATTTTTTATGCAAAATATATTTACTACTAATTGCCAAGTGTTTATAAGCCTATCTAATTCATCGATCAAGAATTTTGGCAGGATTTGGAACAACTAAGTTACAAACACATATTAAGAATATTATATTAAAAAAAAAAAACTTAAAATTTAACTTCTCATATAACAATTAGTATTTCATTGGCACTAATAGTTTTTGAATTGTAAACATTAACACCAGGACTTTGTTTCTTTTCAATTTTTTTTTTTTTTTTTTTTTTTTTTTTTTTTTTTTTTTTTTTTTTTTTTTTTACATTTTAGAATTAGAATAATGTTTAGTACTAAATTGCATTAGTATTGGTTTCTTTATAAAAAGAATGAATTTAATTTTCTTTTTTCTATGTATAGCACAGTACGAAATAATATGTGCATGAAATGAACTTAAAATTTTTTTTTTTTTTAATAACTTGCATGTTACAAGTGTAAGTTAAACAACATGTTTATGTGTACACATATGTATATGTTTAGAAAAGGTTTGTTAATGTTCATCACTTAATGTTGTTTTCATTCACTTTATCTTAAATCTCCACTTAAGATAAGCTAGGCTTAATTGATGTTAGAAATGAAACACATATTGTAGTAGAGAGATCCTTGCAATTTCCAAAAAAGCCTATGTGATCCACAGGTTCTAGTGGAATTCGAAAACGGGGTAGAAACATTTTTGGACTCTTATTGCTTGGTCTATTCTTTGTAGATCTAAGAAGTTTGTGGTTTGGGTTTCAGAATATTTTGAGAATTCAACCAAGATATCCTTTCTAAATTACCCTGGTGGTGGTTATCTGGAAAAAAACTGTATGTGTGTCAATGTTTTAAGAGAAATGATATAAGGTAAGACACAATTAGCTAAACCATTGCTCATCTAATAAATTCTCTCTGGTCCGAAAAAGCTTGTTAGGTGTTAATCATCTCATCTCAAAAGGTTTTTTGCATGATTGTGGGTGATGGTAACGCAAAAGGAATATGGGATGATTCGTGGGTTCTAGATCTTCGAGGATTTATTCCTATCCTAAAGAGTGAAGCTATTTGAATGAAATTATGCTTGTCTCTCAGATTTTGAATTCTGAACGTTCAGATTGGGATATTCACAACTTAAAGTCGTGGTTTGAGGACTCTGTTATAAAAATTTTGAGAATTCCAATCTCTCTAGTTGCGGCTGTGGATCTTTGGGTTTAGACTCCTCTAAGTTCTGGGGTTTTGCCAGTTAAACCAGCCTATTGGATTTGCAAGGAGGCACATCAAAAAATGACCCTCTTTGGAGCTATATTTGGAAAGCCAATTTTGCATGAGTGGCATAAAAATGATAATATGGAGGATTGCATTGGATGTTTTGCCTACCAAAGCAAATTTTGATAGGTTCTTTAAAATTGGTGATGATATTTATCCTCTTTGCAAATTAGAGGTTGAGTCCCCTCAATTCATCTTTTTGCTCTATGCCCAGTACCAAAATCAGTTTGGCTCAACAGTCAATGGGTTTAAGAATGGATTCATTTGGTTTCTCCTCGGCAGTGGACCTTATTCAATTCTTATTCTCCCCTCCTTTTGCAAATGTTACGAGCCAAAAGGACGAGTTCCTAATGTTTGGAGCATCCTGTGTGATGGAATTTGGAAGTTGAGGAATCAATTGCAATTTGAAGATTTCTCTCAAGTTTTGATGAATTAGTTTCCAAAATTTGGAAAACTTCTGTTGAGTTCAAAAATCTTCACACACTAAGGTTTACCAGCCTTGTCATTACCACACCCAACCCAAATGAAATACCAAACAAAACCAAGATGCCATGGACCCTCTCAAGTTCTCCACCTCCCCAGTTGCACACGCGTGTCACATGACAAATTGGGCCTCCTATGAGTTTTAGTCCTTCGAAGCAAAGCTGGTCCCCGCCCAAGCCGTTTTACTATTAAACTCAATGTGGATGCATCAGTTGAATCTAAATTCTCATACATAGTTTTGGTAGTGAGAGAGACTTGGAAAGGGAGTTGGTTTTTGCTTGCTCTCATAAAAAGATTACCATCCTCCCTCTCCAAGATCTGTCATGAAGCTCTCCTAAATCTAAGTTCCCTCCACCTTAGAGAATAACTTCCTATTTCCGCCTTTGGGGGGGGGGGGGGGGGGGGGGGGGGGGCACAAAATCTATAAAAAATTAAATGTATTTTCATAAGATTTTAGAATTTCACCCTAAGAAAATTATTCTTGTCCCACCCCCCCCCCCCCCCCCCCCCCCAAAAAAAAAAAAAAAATCCTCGGGGATTGACCCAGGTGGAGGCCTAAGGGGGATCGGGCCCCTGGGGTCCAAAATTTTTTTTTAGTTATTATATATTTCATTTTTGTAGTTGGGTGTATTGTAAAGTGAGGTGATAAAATAAATAAAATGGGCTTTTTGAGGTGCTAAAAGCTAAAATTTTTAACACCCCCACTAAGAATGCTCTAACTTAAACAACAAAAAAAAAAAAAAAAAAAAAAATCCTAGCTAGCCTAGTATTAAAAAAAATTTATTATTTTGTTTTTGTTGTTATCTTTGTTGGTAAATGATTGCATCTTAATGTATTTAGAAACAACGATTTTGAGTATTTATAATTTTTTAGTACTATATGGATGTCAATTTGGTTTTTTTTTTTTTTTTTTTTAACTCCGGCCCCTACTAGCTTAAAATCCTAAGCCTGCCCTTGAATTAATCCTTGACCCTTAACATAGTCCAAACAACAACAATAACAAAAATTTGTCCATATATATATATATATATATATATATATGTAAAGTTGTGATTTACAACTATATTTTATATTGGCTTTATTCCATAACAAAAAAAGTTGTATTTTCTTTAATTTTGTTACTTGTATTTTGTGGGATTTTACTATATTGGGTTTAGTATTAAGTTGGTGAAGAATCAAGCATGAAATGAAGAATCAGTTTGGTTTCGTGAATAGCTAGCAAGAAGAGTAACTTGTGAATAGGGCACATGAGAAGCACATGCTGAAAGCTGAAAAGTCAAGTGCCAGGCTACATTTCGTAAGTGCTTCGCGAGACAGGCCATCTTGTGAGGTACCTGCAAAACTCTTTGCTTGGAGAATTTTAAGTGTGACTTTCTTACCCTTTACCCATACTATATATATCATAATTACCCACAAAAGTAAAGAGACTATTCAGAAAGAAAAAACCCTAAATAAGTTTTCTACAACATAACACAGCCATCTTTTAGAGAGAGAGCTACTCATTCTTTAGTTAGAAATCATTGTAGCGTTTTCTTCTTCCCTCTTCCATTGTCGTACCTTGAGAAGGGATTTATACTCAAACACAACTCACATATTTTCAAAGTTTAGAGAGTGTTTTGGAGTTTAACTTTGGGGATTTGCTAAAAGAAGTCGGTGAGGCTCGGCGGATGTAATTGTGCGTATTGCGGAATTTGGAAAGCTAAAGAAGATAAGACTCCGAGAAGTCCATTGGTAGCAGGAACTTGGAGTGCTTAAGTACATTGGGTAGATTAGACTTGAAGGATATTTTGTTATTTGTGTACTCCAACTTATTCACTAGTAAATCGATTTCGACTTGGAGAGTCGCGGAGAGGTTTTTCGCCGAATTCTTCAGTTTCATCTTTGATAACACGTCTTGGTGTTATCTTTTATTTGCATCTCTCTTCCCTTACTCTTGTAATTTACTTTTATTTTTTATTGTTCATGCGTATGCATTACAGTAGATTCGATGATTGCGCTTCATTTGCTCTTGTTCCACACATGGATAAGTTAGAGTAAAAGCAATCTAATCCTAATTTTAAGTGTGACTTTCTTACCCTTTATCCATACTATATATATCCTCATTACCCACAAAAGTAAAAGAGACTATTCAGAGAGAAAAACCCTAAATAGGTTTTCTACAATACAACATACCCATCTTTTAGAGAGAGAGCTACTAATTCTTTAGTTAGAAATCATTGTATTGTCTTCTTCTTCCCTATTCTATTGTCATACCTTGAGAGGAGATTTGTACTCAAACACAACTCACACATTTTCAAAATGCAGAGAGTGTTTTGGAGTTTAGGAAACTTTGGGGATTTGCCAAAAGAAGCCGGTGAGGCTCGACGGATGTAATTGGGCGTATTGCAGAATTTGGAAAGCTAATGAAGATAAGACTCTGAGAAGTCCATTGGTAGCAGGAACTTGGAGTGCTTAAGTATATTGGGTAGATTAGACTCGGAGGGTCTTTTGTTATTCGTGTACTCCAACTTATTTACTAGTAGATCGATTTCGATTTGAAGAGTGGCAGAGAGGTTTTTCGTCGAATTCTTCGGTTTCATCTTCGATAACAGGTCTTGGTGTTATCTTGTGTTTGCATCTTTCTCCCCTTGCTCTTATAATTTACTTTTATTTTTTATTGTTCATGTGTATGTATTATAGTAGATTCGATGATTGCGTTTCATTTACTCTTATTCCACACTTAGATAAGTTAGAGTAAAAGCAATCTAGTCCTAATTTTAAGTGTGACTTTCTTACCCTTTACCCATACTATATATATCCTCATTACCCATAAAAGTAAAAGAGACTATGCAGAGAGAAAAACCCTAAATAGGTTTTCTACAACACAACACACCCATCTTTTAGAGAGAGAGCTACTCATTCTTTAGTTAGAAATAATTGTAGCGTATTCTTCTTTCTTCTTCTATTGTCATATCTTGAGAGGAGATTTGTAAAAGAAGCCGGTGAGGCTCGGCGGATGTAATTGGGCGTATTGCAGAATTTGGAAAGCTAATGAAGACAAGACTCCAAGAAGTCCATTGGTAGCAGGAACTTGGAGTGCTTAAGTACGTTGGCTAGATTAGTCTTGGAGGGTCTTTTGTTATTCGTGTACTCCAACTTATTCACTAGTAGATCGATTTCGACTTGAAGAGTCGTGGAGAGGTTTTTTGCTGAATTCTTCGATTTCATCTTCGATAACACGTCTTGGTGTTATCTTGTGTTTGCATTTCTCTTCCCTTACTCTTGTAATTTACTTTTATTTTTTATTGTTCATGTGTATGCATTACAATAGATTCGATGATTGCGTTTCATTTACTCTTGTTTCACATTTAGATAAGTTAGAGTAAAAGCAATCTAGTTCTAATTTTAAGTGTGACTTTCTTATTATTTACCCATACTATATATATACTAATTACCCATAAAAGTAAAAGAGACTATTCAGAGAGAAAAACTTTAAATAGGTTTTCTACAACACAACACACCCATCTTTTAAAGAGAGAACTACTCATTCTTTAGTTAGAAATCATTGTAGCATCTTCTTCTTCCCTCTTCCATTGTCATACCTTGAGAGGAGATTTGTACTTAAACACAACTCACACATTTTCAAAGTGTAGAGAGTGTTTTAGAGTTTGGAAAACTTTGGGGATTTGCCAAAAGAAGCCGGTGAGGCTTGGCGGATGTAATCGGGTGTATTGCGGAATTTGGAAAGCTAATGAAAACAAGACTCCAAGGAGTCCATTGGTAGCAGGAACTTGGAGTGCTTAAGTACATTGGGTAGATTAGACTTGGAGGGTCTTTTGTTATTCGTGTACTCCAACTTATTCATTAGTAGATCAATTTCGACTTGGAGAGTCGCGGAGAGGTTTTTTGCCGAATTCTTCGGTTTCATCTTCGATAACACGTCTTGGTGTTATCTTGTGTTTGTATCTCTTTTCCCTTACTCTTGTAATTTACATTTATTTTTTATTGTTCATGTGTATGCATTAGAGTAGATTCGATGATTGTGCTTCATTTACTCTTGTTCCACACTTGGATAAGTTAGAATAAAAACAATCTAGTCCTAATTTTAATTTTGGGATCTAAACAAGCTCGTGCATTTTAGGACAAATCGAAATTTTCAATATATATATAAAGAAATTAACCACTGGTCCAATTTCGATCCCTTTAAAATCTTGAAAAAAAAAAACCATTTTATCAAATCGTTCTAATTTAAAAAACAAAACCTCTAAATTAATACTTACCACTGATATTGAATCACTGCACCCACACCTTCACCTCACGCTGGAGAGGCCCACAGAATATTGGCTACTCCACATCAGTCTTGTTAGATCGATCTACCACTGGTCACCTGGTATTTTTTTTCTTCTCTCATTATCTCTGAACTCATATTCTGTCCCTGTAAACTCTATTCTGCTTTATCCAACTTTTCCAGTGAGCAAAGAGTGAAGGTGAGTGTTTTGTTAATAGTTAAGTTTTGGTAATCTTTTCTTAATAAGAAATTTAAGTTAAATAGTTGAATTGGTATTGGGATGTGGTCAGCAATGTTAGTGGGATATTACTCACATTAGTAAATATGGCTGGTGGAGTTGAATAGTAATTGGTAAGGAATTTTGTTTTTGGTTTTTTCAACATTGAAGTTTATGTTTATCTGTACTAGCCAGAATAGTTGATATATATATATATATATATATATATATATATATATATATTAGGGTTATTAGTGTCAAGTCATTGTGTATGTGGGTGAATAAGAATTCATTATTTTTCAACTTTAATGCTTAAAACTCTAGGTTCTTTTTGTCAGTTTCATCTATTTTATTGAGCGGTTCATTAATTATTTTTGTCAGATTTGTGATTTGTGTCCCTCATTGAGTACATTGTCAGCCTTACAAAATAAACATCTTCAAATGCTTTATTTTATTTTTGGCTTTGGATTGATATTTTTCTTACGTTCTTTTTTACTTAGGTTGCATTTGGTTAAATATTTTCTGAGTATGAAATATTTTTAGGTGAAAATATTTTTAGGAAGAAGAAAATATTTTCAAGTATTTAGTTGCATTTTGAAAATTGTTTTGGAAAATATTTTTAGGTATTTGGTTGCATTCTAAAAATGCTATTTTTCTACTAATTTCTCACATTTTCTCAGCTTCTAAAAATATTTTATAATAGAAAATTTCAATATATAAACTTAAAGAAACAAAAATCAAAATAAAGCCATTCATTACACTCAAAAAAATTCTGTCAAAATGAGAGAGGAAGGAAGAAAGAGTGAGAGACTGAGGGAAAGAGAGATGTAAATCGAGAAAGAGACAGATATAGGTCATGGGTGAATCGATCTAGAGGTGGCGGCGATGATCCTTAGACAAAGACGACGAGATTGGTCATGGGTGGGTCAATCTAGAAGGAGGCGGCAACAATATCGAAAGGAGGAGGAGACGATCTCAGGTAGGCGATAGCAATGAGATCGAGAGGACTAGACTTCGATCTAGAGGATATATAGCGGCGCTAGTGGCGCGGGCTTTAGGTCCCAGGTTCAAGCTCTCTCTCTCTCTCTCTCTCTCTCTCTCTCAAGTACACACAGGAAATGATTTGAAGGTAAATCTAAAGTATAAACCATTTAACACTTTAGACCCACCTATTTTACAATCAAACTAGTTCATTTTCAGCCCAAACCAAACACTTTTCCTCATGTAAAATATTTTCCCAATTTCCATTACAACCAAAACAAGCACAGCAGTAACAATAATTAGTCTTATAGTGAATATATAATGGAAGAAATTTTTTATTTTTTTATTTTAAATTAACTCTTTGATTCCCCACATCTATATAAATAATTCTTTTCTCCTAAAACACTATGGACATGCATGGAGAGTATCCTCAGCGTGTTCAATACAAACAAATCGGACCCAAACACCTGGGGGGGTTTTGGAGTGTTCACGTTTCTTACATTTTATTGCCTAAAATGTATAATTTGTCAATGCCGAGTGAATTTTTATATTTTTCCTTATCTTTTTATTTTTTTGGAATAAATTTTATTATTATTCCTTAGATGTTTTACCATAGGTTTTCCTATCAAATTCAGTCATATGACTGCATTAGCAAATGAACTATATGATTGAATCTAATTGTCTTTGGTGGATACTATCACATTTTATGTTGCATTAATCAACGTAGCTATATGATTAAATTTAATTGGAAAATCTACGGTACAAAAGCTAAAAAATGTACCTAAGTTTTTATTTTTATTTTTTAATTTTTGTAAAGTTGATAGTTACTAGATATTTTTTATAGATAAATATGTCCAAAACTAGTTTCTATCATAGGTCATTTGTGTTCATGTGAAAATATCTAATAACCTAAATCCAATCAACTTGGATAAACTAATTTTATAGCCTAATATATATATATATATATATATATATATATATATATATATGTATGTATGTATGTATGTATGTATGTGCGTATTACAACCTTAATGATTATTTTATTTGGATGAACCAATTTTTGTTAGGTAAAAATAATTCTCAGCCTTACCGCTATGTGCTTCATTTTTTAGGATCGTATCTTCTTATGAAACTGATAGATCATAGGTCAGTAGCAAAAGTCTTCTTTCAGCCCTTAGGTAATTCAACAAGAAAAGCTATTCTAATATGATAGAGTTCTCCTAATTAGTTTTATGCTTTTGCTATTAACTTATCATCGACTATGATACTTTATTGTTTGATTTGGTACTGTGTCACAACTTTGATGCATATGCTGCCGCAGTGAAGAGTAAAATGGAAAGTTTCAGGTTCATATTGTCATCTTGGGTTTGGTTAAATAAGAAGACCTTCTTTGTTGTGTATAACAAGCCCAAAACATTTGTATGATAGAAGTAAGTGTTGCAATAGGTTTCGGCTTTCAGATAATACCCACATATGCACAACACACACAATACACACACACACACATATATATGCATTCCTTAATTATGCATATGCACCATGATCTTCCATCACATATTGTTGTCAGTTGCTCAGCTCATGGCTCTTGCTTTCCTATATACGCCTCCTTCAACTCCCTGTTACTAACCAAAAACATATGAATTTAACTTTTTTTTTTTTTTTGGGTTTCCCAAGGTATCCCCAGGTTTTTATCGCAGAACTAATCCTTCGAGGTATTGTCGAGTGCCAAGGCAAGGACCTCTCCCAAGAAAGTTTGCTGCATCCACAAGGCCTCGAAACTGAGGCCACTTGCTTAAGCGACCAGAGCCCCTTCCACTCAGGCCAACCTTCGTTGGTAAATTTAACTTCTTTTAAGTATCAGGGTAAGCCTGGGTTTAGTTAATGATAATTGTACTACCCAAAATAAGTGGATTTTCAAATAGGTTTTTTATTTTTATTTTATTTTTTTAAATTTATTTGTAGGGCACAATTCGATTCAGGTTGGGTTCAGACCTGACTCGCATCCTAATGCAATACAATTGATTGAAATTCCTATCACCTGAAACTCGACCATCCCGGTCGAGTAGGGTAACTCGGGTATTGGGTCGGGTCTCCTCTCAATTTTTTTCCCAATTTTTAAATGTATATAAATTTATTATTTTTTAAATTTTATATTAATGAAAATTTGGTTCTATGAATTCAAATGTTTCACTTTACGGGAAATTATTGTATACTCCCGGAGTACCATAAATGCGTGCTCCCTCCTCTCACATGAATGGTGGGTCCCACTAATTAAATTCATGGTAGGACCCACTATTCATGTGAGAGGAGGGAGCACGCATTTATGGTACTCCGGGAGTACCTAATAATTTTCCTCACTTTACAGCCTGAAATAATATCAAAAAGTCCAAACTAATTATATCTAAATTTAATATTAATCACGCCATGTTATTTCCAAATGTGACTATTCTATTCATGTTTATTTCCTTCTAAAACAAAGTTTAAATTTAAAATGAGATTTAAATTTGGAATCAAGGTCTAATGGAGGAATACTAGTTATGGAAACATCAATTTTGGCTAGTCAATTTTTTTATGAGAATTTTGACTAGTCATTATTTCCTCCTTAATTCTTATTTTGAGAACAAAGACACATCATTTCCAACCATGTAACAATTGTACGTGTCAATTGTTTTTTTGTTTTTTATTTTATTTATTTTATTTTATTTAAGTATATTCGGGTAGGATCTCCACCCTTTGTGTAACAAATATTAATGCATTTTTTTATTAAGTTAATGCATTGATCTTCTTCTGTTTTGATTGTCTATCAATTTTGGTCGGCCAGCTCCTATCCCAGTGTTTCTGTTTTATTAGGCTTTGCATGTGTTTGCTTTCCGCTTGGGTTTGTTTTGACCTAGTTGCTTACCTTTATATACACTACGTTTGTACTTTTTCTCATTATTACGATTTCTACCTTTAATCTAAAAAAAAAAAAAATGTTAATGCCTAAATGTGATTAGAAAACTTTTTTTTTTTTTTTGGAGAAATTATTAGGTCCATAAGGAGGATTGCTGACGTGGTCTTCCCTAACCTCCTAACCAATAAAATGCTATTATTTATGCAAATGTGATATCACCCGGTAATTTTTTTTTTTTTTTATTCCTTATAATGATTTGGAAACTCACTCATACATTTGTATAGATAACATCACCTCATTGGTTGCGAGGACCACATCAGCAGTTTTCCCGGCGTACCTAACAATTTCTTCTGTTTTTGGGGCTATTTTACTAATTTAGTGATTGACATTAAAGAGAGAAGTTAAGTCAATAATAATGAGCATTAAGACTTAATGCCTGAGTGCAAGATTTGGGGGAGAAAATATGGAAACAAATGACAACGTGGATGACCAAATTCAAAATGGCATTCAAACTTGGAATAATTTGAATATGTAGGAAATCTATATCTATACTACTATTTAAGGGGGTTTCTCTGTTTTGACCAGATTTTTTTGTTCAAAAATACCCCTATAGCTTACGTTTAAGCATGGACAAAACTTGAGGATAACATTGTAAAAATATATCTCTAACTCTCACCTAAAACATTTCCTACAAAATAGGACCACTCTCCCACTAACTTACTTCTTTATCCTTCTCCAAAAAAAAAAAAAAAAGAAAAAAAGAAAAAGAAAAAGAAAAAGAAGTTAAAAAATTATAAAAAATTTTGGATAAACATGGGGATGTTTAACTATAAGGGCGGGGGAGGGGAGGGGGGTTGTTTAAATTTTTTTTTTTGTTTTTTTATTTATTTAAATATTTGATTCCTATTTGTATTTGTTATCTATTTGAATTCAAATACTTCATTTATCTTTATAAAAAAAATACAAAATTACTTCTTCCAAAAAAATGTTAAAAGAATAATATTATCTCACATAAAAAAAAAAAAAAGAAAACCCTAAATTTTAGATAAATTTGAAAAAATATTTCTTACAAAATAGGAACACTCCCACTAACCCACTTATTCTAAACTAACCTCTAAGCACGCACTCATGAGCTTGCTTAGAGGCTTTTCTATTTTTTGTGTGAAGGTTAATAGTGTTTATTCATCATAATTCAAAGTTGTTATATTTTCCAATCACAAAAATAGCTAGAGGTGTGATGATATTTATACCAAAAAATTATTTTACTCACAAATGCATAAATCTCATCACTCCCCTAGATATTTTTGTGATTGAAAAATATAGCAACTTTGAATTATGATGAATAAATACTATTAACATTTACACAAAAAATAATAGAGCCTCTAAGCACATGCGTGAGCGTGTGCTTAGAGGCTAGTTAAGAATAATTATTTTACCATTTTCGATTGTGTCAAAGTGTCAAACAACTTTAAATATATATGTCCATAAATGAGCAATATTATTCCTTAACTTATATATGTCCATTTTTTTATATGTTGAAAGTGAAACAAATATCATAAATCTTCTTTCTCAAAAAAAAAAAAAAAAAAAAAAAAATCATAAATCTTTAAATACATTAATTTCTTTCTATATAAAAAAATTTTATATAATATTTTATATTCATTATTATCATTTTTGATTCTTTGTAACTTGGTCAAGACCACGTACAACTTTTAGATTTGCTTAACAGATTCGTGGTATGTTGTTGTTTGTGTGTGTGTGTGTGTGTGTGTTTGTGTTTTTAAATTTTAGTTTAGGAGGGTCCGATTGGACCCTAGACCAACCCGAGACCCTAAACATACCCAAAAATTTTGACCCAACCTAAACCAAGCTTCCATTCAACTGGCCCAAAACCCTTTGGGTCAAGTTGGGGTTGATCGAGCCAAGCGGGTATTTGCTTAGACCTAATTGATTTGTGTTCATAAAAAAATATTTTAACTTAAATCCAATCAATATGGAAATCGGCTTATTTGAATGCTAATTTTGTTTGGTCAAGAAAAATCTCTAAGCCTTACCTATAAATTTGCTTCAACAATAAGGACTGTATTTGCTAATGAAATGAAAAAGATCAAGTTTAGTTCATAAAGAAGATTTGCTTCTCACAAATATTTAGCATACGAAAGAAGCGTTACATCATTTAAAACCCAATTTCATTAAACGCTGTTAGAGATATATTAACCTATTAGCATAGTCCCAAGCTTAATACTACTTTGTATGTAATTCAAGACTCTTACTTGCACTAAAAGTCTATTAGTTTAGGGTTTAGTCTACTATATATACCCATGTTATGTTTCATTGTAACAAATGTTTTGTACTATACTCTTATATAATAAAGATGTAGTCCTTAAGGGTTTTCTTGGTGAATGTAGACTGTAAGGCTGAACTACGTAGCCATCGTGTTCTTATGTTCCTATTTTATACTTCTATCTTTCGCATCTATTCAAGCATATTCAACATGGAATATATATCATATCTAATATTTAACATGGCATCAGAGCCACCTTTTTGTGGCTATGGTTTTATGTCCTTACGATGTGTTTAAAAGCAATCTTTGTCTTCCTCAATGTTTTTTCGCTGCATTCATCTTTTTTAGCTTCTCATTGTCGCAGTCAAAACTATCTGGTATAGTCATACTACTGTTAGAAGTTGCATAAAAACTGCAAGACCACTGCCTTCCTCAAACTCAAGGTAGGTGTGAGACCAACTTGAGGTTGTCAACCAAAGCACGAAGGCATCCCTTAGGATGTGACTTGATGAAGATATCTACAAGTTGATCTTTAGAGGAGATCGAGAATAGCTTGAGAGCACCATGGACAAGATGATAACGGATAAAATGACAATCAATCCTGATGTGTTTAGTCCATTCATGAAAGACATCATTGTGAGTAATATGAATGACACTCTAGTTGTCACAAGAAAGTGAAGTAACAGAGGATGTGGACACATCCTAAGTCCTTAAGAAGCCATCATAGCCAAAGGAGCTCAAATGTGGTATCAGCAAAGGCTTGATATTCTGCTTCAGTATTGGAGTGGGCCACAAGGGTTTGTTCCTTACTTCGCCAAAAAATCAAAGAACCAAGAAGAAAGTAATAACCAATGGTGGACTTGAGATCAGTGGGATCTCCTACCCAATTAGCATCAGAGAATGCACAAAGAACAAGAGGAGATTAAGCAAAGTAGAAAAGACCATGAAAGAGAGTGGCTTTCAGGTATCGAAGAATGCGCAGAACAGCAACATAGTGAGTAAATCGTGAAGCAGACAGATATTGGCTCACTTGGTGAATAACATAGGAAATATCTGGAGGAGTGATAGTGAGATAAACTAGGCTGCCAACCAAGCGTCTGTAAAGAGAAGGATTAGACAATGGTTTCCCTCTAAGAGAGTCAGATGCGCATTTTTGTGGCAATGATTTTCTGTCCTTACAGTGTGTTTAAAAGCAATCTTTGCCTTCCTCGATATTTCTTTGTTGCATTCATCTTCTTTGGCTTCTCATTGTTGCCGTCAAACTCTCTAGTATAGTCATGCCACTGTTAGAAGTAGCATCAATACTGCAAAACCATTGCCTTCCTCAAACCACTGTTACAAAGCCAAACTTCATTCAAGGGGTCTTTTCAACCTTATCAAATCTTAAGGTTTTATCATGCTTCCATCTTGAGTTTGAGAGGGGGTGTTAGAGATATATTAGCCCATTAGCATAGGCTCAAGCCTAATACTATTTTGTGTGAAATCTAAGTCTTTTACTTGTACTAGAAGTCTATTTGTTTAGAGTTTAGTATACTATATATACCCATGTTATGGTTCATTGTAACATAAGTTTTGTACTACACTCTTATATAATAAAGATGTAGTCTTTAAGGGTTTCCTCCGTGAATGTAAGCCGTAACTTCATTCAAGGGGTCTTTTCAACCTTATCAAATCTCAAGATTTTATCATGCTTCCATCTTGAGTTTGAGAGAGGGTGTTAGAGATATATTAGCCCATTAACATAGGCCCAAGCCTAATACTACTTTGTGTGAAATCTAAGTCTCTTACTTGTACTAGAAGTCTATTTGTTTAGGGTTTAGTCTACTATATATACCCATGTTATGGTTCATTGTAACACAAGTTTTGTACTACACTCTTATATATTAAAGATGTAGTCCTTAAGAGTTTCTTCTGTGAATGTAGGCCGTAAGGTTGAACCACGTAATCATCATGTTCTTGTGTTCCTATTTTATACTTCTATCTTCCGCATCTATTCAAGCTTATTCGACATGAAATATATATCATAGCTAATATTTAACAAACACAATGCTTACACAAATGGTATCTAATTTTAACTAACATGGTGCTTTGTATATTGAAAAATGAAAATTGCTAAAACTACAATTTTAAAAAAATAAAATAAAAATATGGATGTAGTAATTTGATTTGGTAAGTAAAAAAGTGTTGTTAGTGATAAGTCCAAACGAGAAAGAACTAGAAAGAATCTAGTACTTCAATAATTTGCAAAATTTTGTTTACTATAAATTGATTAATTTTAATATTGAAAATGATATGTGGAACCAGTTAGCAGATTATATCCCCACGTAGTTTTGAACGTCTTTCTCGACTAATGTATGCACAACACGCAGCCTTTCAAGTCATTATTTAAAAACTAGACTCATTATATGCGCTTTATGCGTGTAATAATACTCTTTTTTATTTATTTATTTATTTATTTTTTTAGTTTAGTGTTATAATATTTAAAAGTGATATATAAATAAACTTTTTTTTTTTTTTTACTAAAATACAAAACTTACTCTCTAAGTTTCACAATTTTTCATTTCAGTCCTCTAAGTTTGGGTTTTGTCATTTCAATCCTCTAAGTTTAATTTATTCTCAATTAAGTCATCTGTTAACAATATGTAAATTGCTGTCGTTATCTATAAAAAAATGACATTTTTTTGTCAATTTTAAAATTTATTATTTATTTATTAATTTTAAGAGAACATTAATATTTAAAAAAAAAAAACCAGAATTTAATTTTAAGAGGTCTGTATGGAGAAGAACAACACCAAAGAACATAACTTTATTTCTCTCTCTCAAGTCTCGCCCAAGAAAGAAAAGAAAGGGCCAAAACTCCACCATGGCTGACAAGAAAGAACAAGAAATGAAAATCCCAATTTTCACAGATCTAAAAAATGGTGCCATCCTCAAGAACTTCTTCATTGTCAACATACCTCCATCACCAACCTCCATTTCCGAAGATTATGAAGAAACCTTATTTGTTGGACGACACCCAGATTGCAATATCACCTTAACTCATCCCAGCATCATCAGATTCCACCTCCAATTCCATTCCAACCCTTCAATCCAGCACCTTTGTCTCAGTGACTTATCTTCAGGTATATAAATCTCTATCTTTGTTTCTCTATTTGATACAAAATTGAGTCAACTTGGTTTTTTATGCCTATGGCAACCCTATTTTCAGCTGCCTAGTACCTCCTAGAGTGGCATCATCAAATACACCTCCTGACCAGAGCTGAGCTGAGTCGCCGAGTATCCCTGGACCGTCTTCTCCCTCTTTCCCCCTCTTGGGTTGTTCTCCTTGCGAGGCCACTTCTTAAAATTAATTTTTGGGTAGTTTTATTTAAAAATTAACATTTTCTTAAAATTAATAAATAAATTTAAATTTAAATTAAAAAAGGGACAAAACGGTGTCATTTTGCTATAGATAATGGCAACAACTAATTGATTGTTAACAAATGACTTAATTGATAATAAATGAAATTTAGAGGATTGAAATGACAAAACTCAAACTTAGAGGACTGAAATGAAAAGTGGTGAAACTTCAAGGGTACGTATTGCATTTGGTAACGTGGAATTATGTTTAAAAATGAAATAGAGAAACTGTCTTAAGTTTTAGGCTGAATGGAGAAGATAAAGAAAAAGCCTAAAACTTAGGAACAATAAATTACTCTTTTAACGAGTTAGTATTTTTAATTTAAAATTATTTAATTAAAAGATAGGGGTATTTTAGAGAGTTTAAGAATTTTTGTGAGGGTATTTTAGTACACAAAATGTTGAAACCCAAATAGGAAATCTTGTTATTAATTGTATAGATAGATAATAATATATCAAGTTATTTAAAATACAATTATTAAAAAAAAAAAAAATCAAGTCATCATCTATACAATCTATAGGAGGATTCCTCTCTTTGAATTGGACATTTATGTGATTCAAAAATACCCTCATTAATGAAGAGTAACTTCTCTTAGAAATAGGGTCATAAATGTCAAATAACAAATTACATTTTGAATTCAAAAAGAGATTTCTTAAAATTTAGGATTTTTTTTCCCTTCATGTTCATCTTTGTATTCCCTAAAATTTTTAGCATTTTTTAAAACACCCCATTGTAAAAAAAAAAAAAAAAAAAGTGTGTGTGTCTTATTTTTAAAACTCCTAAAATTTTGCATTATTTTCCCTCACGTGTGTCTTATTTTTCCTACCTAAACTTTTTTCTATATCACTACACCACTTTCAAGCACACGTTCAAAAAAAAAAAAAATTACAGTTATTGTTATCTCTAAAGTTTATCCTTTTTATTTGTTTGAAAAATAGAAATATATATATTTCCAAATTATAATAGATGCGAATTATGAAATTTATTCATAAAATTGAATTCAAGTTGAATATTTAGTGTGGGGACGAGCCCAACGCTGCGAATTGGGCTTAGGGCCCAATTTGTATACCATTATTTGTCCGAAGAGGTAAAAGAAGTCAATACTGTGCCCGTTTGGCAGAAGTACGCGCGGAAGGATGCTGGGATACGTTCGAGGGCTACCCTGCCCGTCCGAAGAGGTCCCAACGTTTGATCATCATGGTGCTTGACCAACCAAATATGCCGAGGACGAAAGTGACCTTTCCAACTGATTCCACAGAGGAGAGTAAATCCTGGATGTGCCTGGGGATGAGGAGGACATGAAAATATCTTAAAGGAAAAGCTGCTACCACTACATTTAATGCACTGCAGCAACTTTCCTGACCGCATTTATGTGGAGAAGACACCTGAACAGTGCAACCTCAACCACTACCACTCGCTGCAAGTTAAAGCAAATTTCTGATGTGACTAGTACTCAAGTGGATGCCTGGATGAAGAACAAGTGTGCAGTGAAGATGAGGTAAAAAGTGTATATATAAAGGAAATAGGTCTCACGCCAGAGGAAGGAGGGAGAAAGAAAAAAAAACTCTGTTCACTAAGTTGATAAATGCTAAGCCTCTTCGGACTGAAGAAATTTTTACCATATATTAGTCTGAATGTCTTTTCGCCCTTGTTTGCTTGGCCTGAACCGTTGCTAAACCCATAACCAGCCTAACTGTTTGACCCATTCTCTATAAATTCATTGTCGGGGGTTTGTTAGGCTCACAATACGGAAAGTTGGTGCCTAGTCCGTCAAATTTGAACCCTACATTTAGCATATCCAAGTATGTTTTAAACTTTTAATATAAGTTTAGTTCCACTTTGCACTATAACAAAATGTAATTTGGGCAATGAATATTAGTGAGGAAAATTTTTTCATCACCAAAAATACATTTATAGCAACAAAATCCAATAATTAAAAAAAATATATATAACATTTGGTCACGAAAAGTAATTTTCATTGCTATTGTTGATTTGAAATAAGGGCACCAATGGGAAAAAAACTTGGCGCAAACTTAATTAATCTATGGCGACAAAATATTTCGTCGCTGAAAGTTGAGATTTTTATTAACAAAACATTTTGTCGCTATAGGTGTTGCTTTGAACAATATAGGCGATGAAACTCATTTTGTTGCCAAAGATAACCAATAGCAACAGAAAAATATCCTCGCTAAAAATAATCACATAAAATTGGGTTTTTTTTGGCGACAAAACTATTTTCATTCCTGAAGGTCATCAATAGCAACGAACATAAGTTATCACTAAAATCCTATGCATAAAAACTGGCAGCTTTAGGCAATGAAACCAAGATTCATCACTAAAAGTAAGCAACAGTGACAAAATAAATTTTGTTGCTAAAGAGGAGTACTTAAAAATCAAGTAAACAAAAAAAAGAAAAGAAAATAATATACTCAGTTTATCATGCTTCTAATTCCACCTGTGATTAGAAATTGTTCAAATTACAACTTTACATAATTAAATCCGCCCATTCATTATTTATTGTATATAGCTTGAGTAATTATTCAAAATACAATTTTTATATCCATATTTGTCATCTGTGCAACTACAATCTTTACAAATCTAAATAAATTAACATTCCAAATACATATATGAATAAACAAAAAATCAAATTTAATATCCAAAAACACATAGCACATAGCACAAAACAAATCTAATTACAAAGAAACTATAACATTTTTAGTAGCTAGCCATAAAGGACTCTGCACCTCAAGAAAAGAAAAGAAAAGTACAGTCTCATTCCAAACTACATACTAGACTCCCACAACTACAATCAACTAATTACAAAGCTAAGTTATTATAAACAAATACAACCAACAAGATTTTTCTAAGTTATATAGAAATTTCATAAACAATCATAATTTGGAAATCAAGATAATTTTGCGATATCAAACAAACCACAGTGTAAAACAACTATAAAAATATATAAAAATTTTCCAAACATGGATACCTATAATGAGTGAAGACTATGAACGTCTTGGAGGTAAAGAGTGAAGATGGTAGTGATGCCAAATACAACGTCGGATCTAGAGTCGTTGCTAAAGCTCTTTGCACACCCACTAGAACCCTTAGATTACATGGTGATTCAGTGAACACCGGACTCTAAATCCTCTTTACTAGCATCAAACTCATCTAAATCTAGGACTCCTTCACCAGTAGATGAGGTTGCAAAGAGATCTAGGAAAGATTTGGTGGAATTTTTTTTACCTTAAGAGAGAGAGAGAGAGAGAGAGAGAGAGAGTTGTATTCTTCTTTGTGAAAAATTGGGGGAAAAACTGACAGTAAAAGAGAGAGGTTAAAGCTTCTCAAAGAGGTTTCGGTTTTCTCATGGTAGCCTAGAGTTTTAGGTTGCAAAACATGGACATTGGACAGAGACATTGAGGGTGACAAATAAGAATCTTAGTTTTAATAGAATTGGATTGTGGAGTTAGGCAAAGACTAAAAGTCTAGAAAGACTTATATTTGTAACTGAATGGGAAAGACTTACATAGTAACATATTTCATAAATTTACAAAGATTGTGGGTAGGAGAAAAGCCATACGTGGGCTCACTTGGATTAAAATAATATGTAACTTAAGTTTAAAAGTGTTCCATGGTTAGTTTAGAGAGAGTGTTAAAAGAAATTAGAGGAAAGAAGAAAAATTAGTGGGTAGTAGTAAGTGGTCTCATGCGGACTATGTTATTATTAAGATATGTGTAATGTCATAATAATGTGTTTATTTAGTAAACATATATCAAGCCTTTTATCAAGCTATAAACAAGCCTTTTTTTGGCTTAGGTCCGGCTTGTTTAATATTGGTAGTTTATATGAAACATGTTACTACTTCTTTAGGTGAGGCAATGTGAAAGAAACAATAGAGAACAAGTGGAAAAACAAGTTCACAAAAACTCGGTTGACCAAGTGTCCACCGAGTGTCAACTGAACTCTATATGGCTCTTGAATTGAAATTTTGTATATATTGGTGTTAACTCTCATTTTCACTTCTTCCTTTTGATTTTCTATTAGAAACACAAGAAATCTTTTGAGTTTTTTTCAAAATTGCTATTTGTAAAACTTAATAGACCTGGTTTTATCTTGTTGACAAATTTACTAGAACACTTGTGTGGGACAAATATTATTTAAGGAAAGTATTTCCATTGTGCCTCTAATTCATCAAATTTTTCTGTTCGTTTTCTATATCATTTTCGGAGTTATGTGTGGTCTTGTTAGTAAATACTACATTAGGTAGCTTTAGATTTATTGCATATACTTTCACTCTATTCTAATTGATTTTGTTTACATTAAGACTGGAAGGTTGAATTCCTATAGGATTTTTAGTATGAGATGATTTGTTCCATTGGTTTTCCTTAGGTCACTATATAATTTATCTCTATATAATCTATTTTGTGTGATGTTTATCAATTGAGATATATTTCATAATTAGACTAATTAAGTACTTGATTAATATTGGTTAATCTTGTCACAATCGAGGTCTAAAACCCTAATACCCTTATTTCTTTTATTAAAACTATCACCCAATTTGAATGCTTTAAGGTCAATCCCAAAATTTGCTTCACTTTATTTTCTTAATGGAGAGAGAGAGAGAGAGAGAGAGAGAGAGAGAGAGAGAGAGAGAGAGAGAGAGTAACTATTTAAGAACAAAATTCGCCAACATAGCCTTCCCTTCATTGCCTCCTCCCTCAATAAACGGATGCAAGTATAGTTGTAATAGTTCTGATTTAGATGAATTAATTTAGGAGGTGCAATTTTTTTAATGCGAGTCTCTTCAAGCTATACTTTCCTTACAATAAAGTTAGAGAGCTTTTGCTAAAAGCACGCATGGCTAGCCTTATCTATGAATTCAACGTAGGTATATCTATTGTTATTGTTATTGTTATTTTTATTGATATATAGACTTGTAAGTGGAATATCACCTTTTGTTTTTTTAATTAGTCTTTTTCTTTTTTCAAATACATTGAGAATTATTCTATTGAATTTTTTTAATATTTTATTGATTTACTGCAAGTATAATTCATATAACTTTGTTTTACATAAATAATGACTTTGTTGATTTTATAGACAAAAATAGCTCCAAAGATTGCCTTGCATTCTTAAGATAATGGCCATGTAAGTAGTTTCAAACATTAGATTAAATATTAACATATGTATATACATTAACGAACACACATAAATCATTAACTAATAAATTATATAAACAAAAAAACAACTAAATGAATATATATATATATATATATATATATATATATATATGTTAATAACTTAAATTTAAAAAATTTAATAACTTTACTTCCCCCTTTTTTTTTTTTTTTTTTTTTTTTTTTGCATTAACTTATTAGTAAAACTGTTAGTGGTGTTTTGGTGTGAAAGGTCAATGCATTAGTTGATAGAATTCTGTAATTGTGAATAATAAATATATGAAAAACCTTAACTAAATTGGAGAATGAAAGACACCTAATTAGAGAAAGGTAAAGCAAAATTTCGGAAGACATTATTGTAGACAAAAAAAAAAAAAAAAACAAACAATAAATAAATCATCAAATAATTTCTAAAATAATTTGAAAGGAAAATAGATTAAAGTATAATTGCAACAATCTTACATTTAGATAAAATAGCTTCATTTACTTAAGCAACAAACTTGAGAGGGGTCATTCTACGGTCCCCCTTATTTATTTTGAAGGGTACGATACCTACTTAAATCTAAATATAATCCTCACTTCTACACCTCTTAAGATTCAAACCAGAAATTTGCCTAGTAATATTGTCCATCCACTTTCAACAATATTAGCAAGCCATGAGCCAGCTATGATTTCTAATAAAGTAATCGCAATTGCTCGTGTTTAAATCCAGTCTCGTTTATAAATAATACTATATAAACTAGAAGACTTGAAGCAATCCCTACACCTAACGATAAATTTTATCAATAGGATTAGTATTTTTTTTTTTTTTTTAAGTGATGAACAACATAAACAAATCAAAAGATAATCCAGTGAAAACTTCAATAATGACAAAGCCGAAGAGCAAAAAATGTTCACCTAAATTGAATCCAATTATCAGCCCAGCAATGCTAACAATGATGAAAATGTTCCAACTTCCAGGAATCCACAACATTATTTGAAGCCTAAATTTCTCTTCTTTTCTTTCAATAATAATAATAATAATAATAATAATAATAATAATAAAATTATTATTATTATTAGAATTAGATTATCTCCTTTTATTTTAATATTTTACTGATTGTGTGTAAGTGTTATTCATGCAGATTTCTTTACGTCACCAATGACTTTATTGATTATATAAATGAAATATGGCTTCAAAGGTTGCCCTTCATTCTTATTATGATGGTCGTGTGAGTGGTCTTTTTACTTCCAACTTGAAATAAAGGTCGGAGCCAAAGGCAGAGCCTCACATTCCACACCCCCCCCCCCTAAAAAAAAAAAAAACACATACATACATTTACACACTCGAACATTTACATAAACAGAAAAATATGTATATACATAAAGGAACACAATTAAATCATTTTCTAAGAAGTTAAAAGAAACGAACAACTAAAAGAATATATATATATATATATATATATATATATATATAATAACTTAAATTGAACAAATTTTGAAACGTAATCGTAAATTTATTTTTGATTTTTTATATTTTATTAAAATACTACAACTCATTTACCCTTTCTTTGCACAAACTTATTAGTAGAACTATTAGTGGGTGCATAGGTGTAAAATGTCAATATTTTAGTTGACAAAATCTTATAATTGAAAAGAAAAAAAAAATTATATATATATATATATATATATATATATATATATATATATATTGTGGGGCCCATTGTCCGAGTTGGGCCTGTGGCCCGATGGCCCAGTCTGAGGACGCTCACATGTCCGAGGATGGTTAAAAAGTGTTATTTTGAGAACGCCATAATACAAAAAGATGTAAGTTACGTGTAATAGCCCAAATTACTTCCGAGGACAAGATCCACCTCTGAACCGAGGGCTGAGGTGAATATAACTATTTTAGTACTTAAGGTCCTTTACAAAGTTACGAATGAACTGAAAGTAAACATCAACAAAGGAGGAACCGGAAAAGGTAGCAAATATCTCATAAAGCTGCTACCTCCACATTAAATGCTTCCTAGCTAACTCTCTGGTTGCATTAATGTGGAGGTGATACCTGAACAGTAACCAAGCAGCCTTATGACCGCCAAGTAAGAGTTCCAGGACATGCTGGATGGAATGAAAAGAAGCTCCCAGATTAAAACCTACACGTGTACGGCGAGAATGAGAGAAGGAATGCAGTATATAACAAGAAAGAATATGATGCCAAAAGGAGGAGGAAAAAAACACGAGAGGACCCATTAAGATATTCTCTGAAAACCTAGCCGAGAAGGAGAGGGATCATAAAAATAAATTAGTTCAAGGCTTCCTTTATTGTAGAACGATCATGTCTCTTTTCTACCCATTGGACTTAGCTCTTACGCCCGTTTTCTAAAAATTTTATTGTTTAGGTCCAATTCAATTTGAGTCCTTACATATATATATATATATATATATATATATATATATATATATAGAAAACCCTAACTAAATTGGAGAAGAAAAGGCATGTAATGAAAAAAATGTAAAACAGAAGGACTAATAAAATTTTTTGAACAACATTATTGTAAACTAAAAAATCGTAAATAAACCCATAAAAATATTTTCCAAAATAATTTGAAAGGAAAATAGATTAAAGTATAATTGTAACAATTCATCTAGTGATTTCTCAGCATCATTTAGATGTTAATTCCAATAAATCTCTGCAAACATGGCAAATTAAAGTCATCAATTTTCATTTCGTTTATCTCCTTCTAAATTTAAAGTTCCTCTGGATCTTATTTTTACAGATGTATGGGCCCTGCTCCTCAAATTTTAGTTAATAGAAATCGTTATTATTTTCTTTTATTGATGACTTTTCTAAATTCATTTGGTTGTAACCTATTTCCTTCAAGTGATATGTATAATTTTTTTTTTTTACAATTTCAACCCATGTTGAACGTTATTTTGAAATAAAAATAACATTTATTCAATCAGATTGGGGTGATGAATATCGTAAATTGCATAATTTATTTTCAATCAATTTGTATCTTTCATCGTATTTCCTGTCCCCATACACATCAATAAAATGGTTCTGTTGAGCGATCGACATATAGTTAATACAGATGTCAACTTTCTTGCATCTGCCTCTTATCTTATAAATTAGCTCCTTTCTCGTATTACCAATCACAAATCTCCTCTTGAGTTACTCTATCATCAAATACCAGATTACAATTTTCTCAAAACTTTTGGGTATGCTTGTTGGGCTCATCTTCGCCCGTACAGTTCTCATAAGCTTGACTTTCAATCAAAATTCTTCCTTCTCAGAACCTACCTCTTTCTCAAGTGCTTCTAAACAGCCTAAATAGTGTCATGCTATGAATGAGGGATTCACTGTTTTTATGCATAATGGAACTTGGTCTCTCGTTTATCCCAAGCCTCACATGAATCTTGTTGCTTTCAAATGAATTTTTCGAATTAAAAGAAGCGTTGATCGTTCTGTTGAGCGTTACAAAGCCTTCCTTGTTGCATCAACAACACAACGTTTGACTATGGTGAGACTTTCAGCCCTGTGGTCATTTCAAGCTGGTTACCATTCGCACTACCCTTTCTCTTGTTGTCTCTCGCAACTTGGATATCCATCACCTTGATTTAACGAATGCCTTTTTACATGGCTTCATTGATGAAAATGTCTACTGAACCACCTAGTTTTGTACATCCCCTCTTTCCCTAATCATGTCTACCATCTAAATCAGGAACTTTACGGTTTGAAGCAAGCTCCACAAGAATGGTATCCTCGCTTGAGTTCTCGTCTCCTTAATCTTGGCTTCGCAAATTTTAAGTCTATTACCTCTCTGTTTATATATCACCCTAGCTCTGAACTAATATTATTTCTCATTAATGTTGATGAGATTATTGTCACAAGTTTGAGCTCTTCATCCATATCTCGGCAAATCAAAACACACCAAAGTGATTTTGCTCTCAAAGATCTTGGCCTGTTGCACTTCTTCTTCAGAGTAGAAGCAATCAATATTGACAGTGGCTTGTTCCTCTCTCAACGCCGATATATATAAGACTTAAGAAAACCAACATGAATCACCAAGCCTATCTCTTCACCAATTGCATCCAACAACTCTTAAGTCAATTTACTGGGAATTCCAATAAAAAAAATTAAAAAAAAAATACTGGGAATTCATTCGCTGACCTAACCCTCTATTGTAGTTTTGTGGGCTCTTTGCAATACCTGTCTTTAACGTGCCCTGATCTGGTACTTGCTGTGACTAGCACCTTGCCCACAAAGCAAGGACATTGCTCGTGATGGGTATACAACAGTTCCCAAATAGCATTCTCAGCAGGGGCATCTTTCTTAGGTTTCAAAAAAGAAACATGGAAGACATGGTGAAGTCTTGATTGAGAACGAAGGTCCAGCTTCTAGGCAAAATAATAATTGATTAAATTTAGAAAGTGTAATTTGTAAAATAATAATTTATTAAACTTAGAAAGTGTAATTTGTATTTTTTTTTCATTTTTTTTAAAGGAACTTATAATAGTCTTTTAATATTAATAAAAAATTTTTTTTTTTTGAGAGTTAACATAAGTTATGGATGGAAGGACCAACAATAACAGAAAATGCAGACCTAAATTATATTAATGATACTTATAGGACCAAAATGACAATTGACCAAACTTAAAGGGTAAATTGTTGTTTTTTTTAATAAATGTTGTTTTTGAGTAATTTACATTTTGTGGTGGGATAAAATAAGTCAAACTTTATTTTTTCCTCACACAATTAATTTATAGAGATAGGATGCCTTTGATTCCCTTGTTTAAGTGAACTAAGCTTGAAATGAAAGGATAAATGCTTAGTATAATTATGAGACATAAGAATTGATTAACAATAGCCTTGGATTGCTTATATTATGTTCCTTCGAATTGGTCCGAGATACAAATTACGCTTGTTCTAATATTACAATGATGATTCTCTATTTCTTTCTTTCCTCAGATGTTTCATCCCCTCTTCACAGTGGCCTCCCTACCTTATCTAGTCTCCCAGGTTGTATCTTGGCTTTCCACTTGGAGGATTAGGGTTCAATTCCCTTGATACTTGTACCTTATTAGAAGGTTTCTACACCAGGTTATGAGCTACGATGACACTGTTCAGAGGTCATTTCCTCATTAATGCGGTCAGTTAAGTGGGTTCAGAGTATTGAATGCAGAGGTGATGAGTGCTTTATCTGCATTTTTGCCTTTCTTGCTTGACAACAAATCTTTCTTCTCTTCCTCGGTTTATGCTCGATGGTCTTCAGAACTGGTCCTTGGTCCTTCCGAGGATAGGTCAATATCCTCGGGGTCTTCGGGCATTGCAATCTCCTTGAACTGGTGGTGAGTTGTTTATATTTTCCCGAGAACTTGTTGTTAGTGCTTTCCAAGGTCTATTCCTCTAACATTGGCCTTCTCTCACGTGTCCTTGTTCTCAGATTCTCATCCTCCCACACATTCCATTATTAGTTGAAAAATAATTTTCTAACATTCTATTTTGATAAAGTACTTTAGATAAATTATGGGGGATTTAGGAATATTTTAAAAGAATAAGAATATATGTATAATTTTCTTAGTTGAGTTAAAATAGAAATTGGAAGAAAACAATGGGGATTAAGATGAATAGTTTCCTGAAGTTTTAGGCCCATTTGGTGATATTGTTCTAGTAACGTTATTTAAGTGTTGTGGAAGTACATGTGGGTGAAAAAGTGTTATGAGAATACATGTTGTGTTGTTTAAACAACAAAAATTATTGTTTAAACAACACAACCAAACACCCCTTTTATTTCCATGATCCCCTTTAAATGTTTTGATGCAAGTCAAGAATTGACTACGGAAATTATCTTTTTTCCCTATCTCTAGGGAATTCTAGTAGGTTCTATTTGTTTCAAAACTAAATTTTTCTAGAAAATGAGTCATTTTTCAAAAATTATTTTTTATAAAATTATTTCTTTTTTTTTTTTAATTTTTTAATTTTTATTTTTTATGTTTGGTTGCAATCTTAAATGTGTTGGAAAATAATCTCCTAATTTCTCATATATCACTTACCATAAGATATAGTGTTTTTCAAAAAATTTAGTAGAAAACAGCCTCAAAAATACAAGCAATACTTTTTATGTTGATCAAAAAATTACTTTTTTAACTCATTTTTTCTGATGCTAACAAGCACAGTTTAACAAGAGAAACTATCTTCACAAAAAATTTTCATCGCAACAAATGGAGCTTTAGTGAAACCCTTTTGTTTCATGCTTCACTATCCCTTTAGTGCCTCCACCGATAGGGCCTTCGTGAGTGCGACTGTGAGTGTTGTCGTCCAAAAAGTGGACTGCGTGAGAGATTTCATACAAAGATGGATGAGTTAACGGGACGTGGTCGAAATGGAACTGCGTGAGAGATTTCATAAAAAAAGACGGATGAGTTAACGAGACGTGGCCGAAATGGTTATCTTTGATTGATAGGGAGGAACAAAGGGTGCCGATTAAGGATAAACATCATATAATAAACAAAGGTAAATCCAATCCACAACACGATATGTAAATTCTATAAACAGCATAACACCACACCAGAGTTCATCTTAGCAAACACGTTTTCTAATCAAATGCCCACTCAATGTACATGAAGGATCCCTTGAACTCTCCTGCACATGGTTGCCATGATATCACCTTTGTAGTTGCGAATTATCACACTGATGCTCGAAGCTTTATAGCTTATACCACTCTAACGTGGCCCCATCATGTTAAAAGTAGTGCCTAAAATAGTAAAATCGAATTTATATGACATTATTTGATAGATAACAATGTTTTTTTTTTAATAAAGTTTCAAGGCATCCACTTCTCATTTATGTGCTTTTTATCATCATGTCAAGATATTAATCAATTTTTTTATTTAACCAGAGATTAAACTCTGGATTTCTTATTTAGTCCATGAGATTTATTATATGTGATTTACATCGGGTTTTTTCCTGTGCCCAAATTTGGTGGATATAGAACCTTTTTTTTTTTTTTTTTTGGCCAAAAAATTATAAACCAAAGAAAAAAAAATGTTCGAAATCCTAATTTCTAGATTAGATCAAATTAGAAGAATGGATTTTCCAAAGATTTGTTACTGGTGAAGAATTTTCCCAACTTGATTGTCATAAGGAAAAAAACAAAAAGATTTTTGGATTCGTAGTTTATTAATTGCGTTTTAGTTTCCGGCAAAAAATAGTAAGAATAAAGAAGACGAGAGTTTTTTTTTTTTTTTTGGAGAATCAGGCTTGACCGACCAGGCCGAAAAAAATCATTTCATTACTGGACTGTCAGATACATGTGCTAAAACATTGCCTTGCTGACGTGTGTGAGAGAAAGAATAATACTGAAACATACTGGCTGAAGACACAATGTCTTTAACTAAATGGCCCACCACTGGGTGCTGGAAACTCTGCTTCTTAATAGCTGAAATATCCTCTTCAGAATCTCCTTCCAAAATTGTGCCACTGAAACCAGGTTCACGGACAAACAGGACAGCCCGCCTTGCTGCAATTGCTTCCGGTGCAACAATGGATGAAGGCAGAGGAATAATTTCGGACAGTGCAGTCAAAACTTGACCGGAAGAATTACGCACCACCGCTCCAATTCCTGCATCTCCCAAATCTTCAAAAACCGCACCGTCAAAGTTTGTTTTCAACAGACCTGCATCGAGTGGCTTCCAAATGACTTTCCTCGGCAGCTTCTTTGATTCAGGCTTCGCACAAAACTGCTGGAAGTCCGCTAGATGCTTCTACGCCAACTCCGGGATCTTCTCAAGGGATGCAACGGCCTCATTGACTCTGATTTTGTTTCGCCGATTCCAAATAAACCAGCAAATCATGATGAAACCTTCAACTCCACAGGGATTCTGCGGCGCCAACCTGAAAAGATCAACAAAAAATAAAATTTTAAAAAGTTAACTAAGCTAGTTCTTAAAAAAAAATAAAAATAAAAGGTTAAGCTGTATCAGCTTTAGTTTGTTCCAAAACTCATGAAGTACAAACAATTTTTGCCTTTTCTTCCCTACCCCCACCAAACTTCCAAGCAGATATATATATATATATATATATATATATAATTATTTTTGAAATATTAATTACTGAACTTTGATGATAGCTTACATTAGTTTAATGAAAGTTGGCAATTTGATCCAATCTCGTTAGTATACCAGTCAACCCACACCACAAGTTCTATTGGCTCCTAATTTCTAAAGTCATAAGAGCATCTGTAGCATATGTTCTATAAAAAATGCAATTTTGAAACACAAAAAGCCTACTTTATTATATTTTACCACATTATTTTACAACATTGTATTTATCAGATATTTTATCATTCAATTTTATACATTAAAATAATATTTACTACACATTAAAATAATATATTATCTCCTCCCTATCACCAACAGCAACAACACTGACCAACCACTACTGGCACAAACCCACATCCACCAACGCCACCCTAAAAAAAAAATTAAAAAAAAACAACCAAAGAGATCGGCACAACCACAAATCTCAAACCCATCGGCACCATCCCAAATCTCAAATCCACAACACCATCCCAAAATCAACCAACCATAGCTCAAATTAGCCAACCATGACTCAAATTATCCAAACACAACTCACTACAACCATCCAAAAACACAAAACCACCAAACATAACCCACAACAACCACCCTTAAAAACACCGCCACAACCACCGCAAGAGAAAAAAGAGAGATCTGGCAGTGTGTGAGATGGTGGAGGGCGAGATCGGAGAGACCTAGATGGCGAGATGGCGGCAGGCGAGATCGGCAGGCAACACAACCAACTCCACCACCCAAACCCAAAACTCAACCAACAACCTGCCAAAAACCCTAACCCAATTGACCCATCTATTGTCTTAACCAATCATGACCCAGTCCATAGCTCTGCCGCTCAATAAAGAGAGAAGAAATAAGATTTTTGGGTTTGATTTGAGGTGCAAAGAGAGAGAAAGACGTTTGAGGCTGAGGGAGGAGCTGGGAATCTGATCTGAAGAAGAAAGAACACTGGTTGGGAGAGAGAGACAGATTGTGAGGAGAGAGAAAAGTCGAATAAAAAAATAATAAACGCAAATGCCATTCTCGTCCGTACCATGTCAAAATTGCAACGGTATTATTCAATGTTGCAAAGATTTGACACATTTAACACATCTGATAAAACTCCATTTTTGTGTTTGGTGTGTCAAATATGCCAAATATTTGGCATTTGGCACATTTGAGAGAGCTGCTACGGATGCTCTAACGTACAAGAAAATAAGCAATCTAATCCCATAAACAGAGATGCAGTTTATAAGAATTACTCTGATTCCATAATTCTAGGACGGAATTAAGTTTTATGTTTAATGGACCTTCTTCTCCTTCTAATAAATTAGTTAACTAAAAAAAGCCCGTAAATTTATGTCTTAATTGCATGTGATTAAATTCTATAAAGATGTGGTGTAAATCTCAAGTTTTACCTTTCCAATCCCAATATGTCACATCATCTTATTACATATTTAAGTATAAGCACAACCACACCTAATCAATTCTAATACCCATATATAAATCCAACCAAATAAGGAGTTTATTAAGATGTTATTAAGTATGGTAGGATGCATTGAATTTTAAGTAAAATGCTGATGTGGCAATTTCTTATTAGATAATATAAAATATGGGTTTTACACCTCATCCTTACCAAATTCAGACTCTAATTACATAAGTGGATATTGTTTAATTGAATTTTGGTTTGTAATTATAACATGAATTTGACTTTCACAAGTATGGAATGTATTATTGCTAGTTACTGTTTCTTTGCAAGTCAAATCCCCTAGATATCATGATTCTTACATTCACTTGGATGGAAAGTATTGATGGTATTATTATCATTACTTCACATAAAATGCCAAATTGAGTTCACAAATTTCCTTAAGAATTTTTGAGGTGTTATGTTAAACAAGCAAATATTACATCAATCTTTTAATTAATTACTAATTGATTTTATTTGTGCATGTCAACCTTCCTATAAATGCATATTGCATAATTTGTAGGATTATGTCAATCATGCATTTTTTAAAATTTCCTAACTTAACTTATTTATCATTCATAATATATTTAGAATGTTTAACTTCTTTTGTTTGTTTATCTATCAAATAAATTTAGTCTGTTAAATGAGTAAGTTTAATACCATAACTAGTACAACTTTGTCGTATAGTGACTTGTGAGTGGTGGAATCATAAATTCACATGAACCCACCATTTTATTTCCACCACTTACAACTTACCACGTTGGTAAATTCTGGCAAATTGTAGTAGACTTAGTCCTGTTAAATTACTAGAACGTATTCTTGCCATATATATATGCCCCCTCTTTTAACTCATGTTTCTTCCGGTTGAGGGAGAAGCGGTCAGGGAGAAGCGGGTCAGGTATCGGGTTGGAGAGTTTGTTGTTCTAACATGAAACAGCAGCATTTGAATGCATATTTTACTAACTATGCATGTTTGGAAAAGAGGAGCCAATAAAATCTACGACAGAAAATTCATACCAGTCAAATAACAATCACAACAACAATACTAACATCGACAATTAAGAGAAAAAAAAAAATCATCAAATTCCATCGGTTTAGTTTTACCTCTACTTCTTAATCTTGTTTTGCTTCGGATCAATCACACTATCACCATCATCAAGCAGAAGAAGGCTCCCAGTAGAAGTTAGAGGCCTAAACAGAACAGGCAAATTCTGAACCTTAAGCCTCTCGCTTCTTTTCTTTTCTAAGTCATACCAAAAGAGATTCTTACTATTTTCCAACAGAACTTTCTTGCCGTCCCTGGAAAACTTTAGAGGCTTCACAAACCCAAAATTCGAATTCAAAGAAATTTTATTTGCACGTAGATCAGTTTTATAAACCTTTGTCCAAGAACTCTCTACTCCATATTCCTTCATCAACCAAACATCATGATACATATTCTTGCAATCATTCACAACAAAACATAGGCATCCTCCTAACACTCCCAAACCCGTCTTCTGAATATCATCAGTATCAATTCGTTGAACCGGTGTCTTATAAAAATGAAATTCCTCGTTGTTTGCAAAATCAAAAGCAAGAATTTCCTGATCCGGCACGCTTCGATCTGGAATAGTTAACCAATGCGCAGCTCCATTCGTGGAGACTGCTGGCGATGAAGATATCCAGGGCAGCACGTTTGGCCCTTGTTCTACAACTTTTTTCCAAGCTTGTAATTTAAGACTATAGATCTTGACTTCAATTCCTATAATCAGTAGAGGACGGTATCCTTCGCAAAATTGCGCAATTCTCACCACCTTATAGTCATCATTATGAGGATCATGTCCGAATGCATATACAGTCAACCAAAGCGAGTCCTCGAAACCGGAAGGCCTCTGTACTGGTTCACTTGGCAATTTCTTGTGCTTCCTTATCAGTGGATTCCAAAGAGCGATCTCTTCGACACGGTTATGAAGGCAGACCAAGCCATTGCAGTAATCCACGACGGTGGTCTCCCTTGTTGGACGGCCTTGTAGTGGCGGGTAAATTTCCATGGCCTTAGGCAAGCAATTTTTATTATCACGGCGGAAAAAGACAGATAAGAAATTTAAGGACGGAACGCTAGCTATTTGGTCGATGATTATGGTGCAATCTCTGTCGCTGTTGATGGAGCGCTTGAGGTGGGTATTGATGAATCCTAGCCCTTTGATTAGTTCGGCCCATGACTTCGAAACGCAGAGAAAACGTACGACGCTCTTGACGGGTAATCTGCATAGTATATGAGCGATTAAATCAATCGGAATATGTGACTTCATGGTCCTCTTGGAGGAGACGGCAGGGGTAATGGTGTTCATTGGATTTTTATGGGTGGTGAAGAAGTAGTAGGGTTAGGGACGGTCTTCTCTCGATCTGTCATATATAAATATATATATATATATATATATATATATATATATATATATATATATATATATATATATATATATATATATTTTAGTACAACTTGTGACTTGAATGGAAAAGAGAGAGAAGAAAAGAGATCTAACCGGGGAGACCGAGATAAATTCGGAATTGGATTAAATCTCTTCCTTTTTTTTTTTTTCTTTTTTTAAGATAAAATTATAGAATAATGGAGAAAATTGCTTCTAAATAATAAGCAAACTTTAAGGAATAAAAAATACCTAAAACGTGGGGGACTTTTTTTTTTCAAATGTAAAACCATGCTACAAGTAAGAGTTAGAAGTGTATTTTTATTAGATTATTATTTAGTTTTGTTTCTACTTAAACCTAATGGAGTAGGAGTATTTTTAAACCGCGGAAATGTCCATTCCAACATTTTAGTAATAGGGTATTTCCACAAAAATGTTTGTTCCTCTTAGTATGTTCATTATAATTTGTATGAGGCTAGTACTATTATGTGATTGTATGTATGGTACCTTGCACAGTTGCACCTATTAGCTGTTGTTATAAGGCCATAAGTAGTAAGTAGTAAGTACACCTATTTGCTACATAAATTTCCAAACCAAGAAACTTTATACAATGGGCAAAGGATACTTTAGTGTCGTCAGATGCCTAAAAATAGTTTCTTTCTTATGTAGCGTTTGGTACAAAGTAATGTTTTTGGATTCCCAGGAATATTTAAAAATTCTCATGTTTGGTTGCAAATTACGCCAGGAATCAGATGCCAAGAGAATTTGGATTCCCCCTTTAAACCCCTTAGGGATGGCAATTTCTGCCCGACCTGCGGGTACCCGACCTGGCCCGACCCTAATGGGTCGGATTTTACCCGGCCCAATAAAAAAATAGGGTCGGGTTTGGATTTTAAAAAAAAAACCGAAACGGGTCCGGGTCGAGTCTGGGTTTTGAGAAAAACCCGGCCCAAACCCGGACCCGACCCAACTTGCTTAGTTTAGCAAAAATTACCAAAAAACCTAACTATATATATTACCACATATCTAACCCTAAGTCTCACTCTTCTCTCATTCTACCCTCACTAAGCAGTCGCCCCTCTCTGCCTCTCACGCCTCAACCTTAGTTTTCAGTTTCCACTCTCACTCTCAATCTCAACTCAGGCAATCATTGATCAAGCCCCACGCAAGCCCTCCCTCAAGCAATCAAGCCCTACGGAATGCCTCACCGACAAGCCCAGCCATGCTGAAGCATCAAGCATCTCGACGACAAGTCGAAACTCTCAACAATCACAAAAATCTCCACAACCACCGTGACTCACAACTGGATGGGTTTGGGTTTTTTTTTTTTTTTTTCGTGTTTTTGTGAGCAAAATTTGGGTTTGGGTTTTGTTTTTGTGAGCCAAATTTGATGGTTTTTTTTGTGTTTTGTTGGTGGGATTTTCAAATTTACTAGTTTTATTTCTGGATTTGCAAAATTTCTGGGTTTGTTAGATCTTGGCATCCGTTTGGATGCCAAGAAAATCACCGGGAAAATGTTGTTCTGTGATGATTTGTGATTTTGGGTTTTTACCGATTTTTGGGTTTGTGATTTTGGGTCGGGGCCCGCGGGCCCCGAGGGCTCCGGCGGGGCGGATTGGGGGTGCAACAAAAAAACCGATTTATTAAACGGGCCGGGTTCGGGTTACCAAGATAGACCCGCGGGTCGGGTTTGGGTAAAAAGAAACCCGGCCTGAACCCGACCCGTTGCCATTCCTAAAACCCCTCTCAGTAGGAATATGAATTCCCTTTAAAACAAGTGGGTATCCAGATTCCCAAGCTTAAAGAAAATTGTATTTTTTATAAATTGACAATTTTAACTATTTTTTCTTATCATTTAAGCGATTAAGATAAAATATAAAACAAATCATCAATATCTTTTCCATTGTCCTTATCTTTTCCCACCAAAATAACATAAACAGGATAAACAATTCTATTAATATATTTTTTAACAAAGTTCTATTTAGGTTTCACGTGTGGAAAAAAAAAAAGTTTGAAGGGAACCCTCCATTATTGTCAAGTGTTCACTTTTGCTGTTGTGTGTGTATTGCTCAACAAATTATTAATAGTTTATATTTTGCTTTTCATTATTTATTTAGAGGAAGATTTTTTTTTTTTAAAGGACTTGGTAATTCACATTCAAATCTAAGGATAGAATGAGAAAAATAAATAATTCATTTAAGATTCCTGGGAATAAACCAAACATTATCATCTCACATTCTTAGGAATCTTAAGAGATTCCCAATGAAACCAAACATAGAAATAACTACATTCCTAGGCATTCAGATTGCAAGGAATCACATTCCTAGGAATCTAGATGCCAGGAGTAATTTAGATTCCCATGTACTATTGGTGTCCAAGAAACACAATTTATCTTGATCACATCATTGCAACATTTAATTAGAGCTATAACATTTTAAGATTTAAAAAAAAAAAAAAAAAAAAAACATTACAGATAAAACAAATGGATAAAGTTTTGCTTTTCTAGTTATCTAAATTTGAGATGAAGAATAGAATTCAAATATTGGCAGAACTTTAGAAAGAGACAATTCCAAATCAATTCCTAATACAACAATTTGTTTATCAAGCAATGATTACCCTTCAAAAATACCTACTGGACAGCCAACAACCAGTTTGACTGCTAGGGTCTTAATTTCATGTGAAAGGGGTGTGTGCAGGTCGGATTTGGCTGGTAAAGGCCAATATTTTTATCCAATCTGCCACTAGCGGGTTGGAAAAATTTCAATCTGCCACTGACCCACCAAAGTCTAAATCCGGCGAATTGGTTACAAATTTTGATGGTTTTAACTTAGCAAATCAGGCAAGTTGGGCGAGTTGGCATTAACAATGTTCTTTAAAAAAAAATTATCACAAACTACAATTCATTGTTGCATGATCTCAAAATATAACTAATGCACACAAAAAACTAAAGGTGGATTTCGTTGAATAATCTCAATTCCAACATAAATATAGGATAAATGAAAAAGAGATATATCATCTCTAATAGACCATGTCTCCACAAAAAAGAGAAAAAGTAGGCTGCAGTCTTACAACTGCGGAAAATTAAATCAATAAACCCAAAGTCTTAAATTTCCAAAGTCACATCAAGGATTCAAAATAATAACATGCCAATATAACAAATAAACTTCAAAATGGTATGCATAGTCTCAAGATTTACAAGAATATATGAGACCCAAATTAAAAAGACAAACAACATACTCAATAAAAATATAGATACAAACATTAAGCAATACAAGACAAAAAAAACAATTACTTTTGTGGTTGTCTAGGAGAGAACACAGTTGATGGAAGGTGAAGAATTGAAGGGATAAAAAAAAAAAAAAAAAAGAGGCTTCAAAAAGGTTAAGGAAGAGAAAGATAAAACAACATGAAAGAGGGAGGGAGGGGAAGCGGCTGAAGGTGAATGCTAAATACAAAGTATATGTAGTATACAGTTGAAGTGAGTTTACGATTGAAGTGAGTTTAGGGTTTCAATGTGGACTTTTTATCTTTTTTTGAAGGACTTGATTATTGATTAGCTGTAAAAATTGATCAGGTGAATTGATTAACTTTAAATACAAAATATGGTTGATCAATTTGAACTAATATATATATATATATATATATATATATATATATATATATATATATATATATATATATATATTATGTATAATTAAGCGGGCGGGTTGGGTTGTAGCAAGTTGGCAATGTAGCAAAAGGGGTTTTCCATGGTTGGTCCACGTCAGGATAAATGGCAAGGAAGTGGCTTTGGTGCTCTTTAAGGTAATTATGGAGGACTCTAATGATTCTTTTGGATCTGGCTTCAAGGGTCAAGGTCTTTATTTGGTCTTTTATATCTGGGGGAAGGTTTTCTATCATATTAAGGATATCATCAGGGGCTGCAGAGGAAGAGCTTGAAGATGAAGATGGATCAGTAATAGGATATACACAAAGGGGTAGAGGAACAATTGTGGTGTTTATAGCTGGAGGCTTTCTAGACAGATAATCAGTGATCAGGTTATCTTTTTCTTTAATGTGCTTTACCTGGAAAGACCATTGTGAAAACCAATTTGACCATCTGAGCAATTGAGAATATGGAAGCATTTTTGAAAAAGAAGACATGTGCAGCTCAACTAGAAATTATGCCCAAGAAGATGGAACTAGAATTTTTCAATTCCATGTTTTACTACAAGAATCTCCTTGAAAGTGGAGTGGTAATGAAGTTCTGAAGGCTTGAATGCACCACTTTTATATCCACAAATGTTTCTTTTTCCATCAACTTCTTCAAAAAGAACTGCTGCCCAATATTCATCACTTGCATCTGTCTGCAAAATTCGTTTGCCTATTCCTGGAATCTATAGCGGGGGATGCTTTTCTGCTAATCTTTTTAATTGTTGAACTGTTTTTGTGTGAACAGAATTCCATTCTAGTGGGGTCTTCTTCAAGAGTTGAGCTAAATAATTCCTATATCTAGAAACCTTTGGAATGAAGTCGGACATGTAATTAACAATTCCAAGAAACTGTTGTATCTGCTTGGTACTTGTGAGCTTATCTGGAAATTCACCAAGAGAGACAGCTATGTGAGGTTGCAAAGTGTATTTACCATCTAAAATGCTTACTCCTAGAAAATTTATAGAAGATTGTCCAATGGCCATTTTCTTTTCCGAAAGCATTATTCCTTGGGATTTCACTAAATTGCAAAATTCAGTGAGCAATTTTTCATAGGATTCTACATCTTTTGAGAACAGGAGGATATCATCCACATAAATTAATGCATTGGCCAAGAGTGGCTGGAACAACATTACCATTGCTTTTTGAAATTGAGAAGGAGCATTTTTTAGGCCAAAGGGCATGACTGTCCATTGATAATGATGATTTGGAATGCAAAATGTTGTCTTGTACCTTTCTTCTGGATGGATTCCTAATTGCCAAAATCCTGCTTTAATATCAAATTTTGAGAATTTTTGCATTTGAAAGATGCTGGAAGAGAACACTTTTGTTTGGCAAAGGGAACTTGTCATTTGCAAGAAAATGATTAAGATTCTGATAATTAATGACTAATCTGAGTTTTCCTCTGACTTGTTTAACATGCATGTTAACATAAAAAGCTTCACACACCCACAGGGAGGTTGTAGGTTCTATAAGGCCTTCAGAGAGGAGGGTAGATAACTCTTGTTTGGCAAGGGCTAAATATTCTGGGTTCATCCCTCGATGACTGGCTTTTGTAGGGTTTACATCTTCATTCTTTTTGAAGGAAATGTGTATTTAAAATTTGGGTTCTTCCACAAGGGGTTTGAACATTTAAGGAGAAATTCTAAATGGCTATTTGCACAATAATCACTACACCAAAATGAAGATGTGTGTACCATTGTTTTTACCATGGAATTACAAACTCTCTAGGAAGAGCAAGAGTGATGAAATTTTCATTTTCACATGCTAGAATATTAAATTGATCAAATTTGGAGGCTTGGACAAATTCTTTTATGGTAGAAGGATGAGAAGGGCTAATGATTTTTTTTCATGGTTTTTTTGAATGAAGGTTGGGGTTTATTAAATACAATATAGGGATTTACAATAGAGAAGTCAATAATAGGGATTTTACTATCTTCAGGTACATGGGAAATTTCATACAAGTAGTCTAGTCTATTTGTTGTGGATGTACGAAGGGAAAGATCAAAAGTAGGTTTAGTGGTATCAGTGACTGCTAAAGATGAACTAGTCATGATAGTTTCTTTAAGAAAGAACTGTTTACCCAAAACCAAACAGGACTAAAACACCAACTCTAAGCTCAAACATCCACAAGGTAACAATGGGAAATTGGGTTCTTTGAGACTTTTCAAGTCCAGTGTTCTGATGTGAATAATACAGAGAATCCACATATTATGGCAACTGTAAATCACAGAGCATACTAATTAAGACAATAATCAAAGTATACTGATCAAAGGAGGTGGAAACTATATAGTGGATAGGCTCTGATACCAATATAGTGTAGAGTAGAGAGTAGATGGAAGGGGGTGTAGAAGGTAGATGAAAGGGAGTGTAAGAAGATTATGGAAACTAGTTAAGGATATATATTATTAAGCAAGTATATAAGATTACATGGAAGTATGGAATAGAACACATAACAAGATACAACAAACTAACTGATATTATTATATTCAATTAAAGATATGTCTGTTTCTTTCAGTAGTTGCTAATACCACTAAACCTACTTTTGATCTTTCTCTTTGGTGTTCTGATGTGAAGAATACAGAGGATATATATATATATATATATATATATATATATATATATATATATAGATTGTTTAACTAGTCCAATTTCCAATTCTCCATCTTTTAATAGTCATACTGTTGTCCTTTCCTTTCTTTTTCATCTTTACATTATTAATGTCAAAACCAGAGGAGGTTCGAGAACACCTTCTTCAATTCCCAATGCCCTGTTTCCATCCATTGATTGAACCCAATGTAACTTAGGTGGAACTACCATCGTATTACATTTTGTTGTATCCATAGCTTTATTAAATTATTATCAACATACACACCTCCTCTGTCATCTCTTCTATACATCACATCAGTACACTCTATATTATCGATCAAAGTATGATGATCGCAATGGCCTACTTGTCTCAACCGAAGCAATCCATCATCACGGTACAATCCATCATAATGGTGCAATGTGCAGGATAACTTCTCTCTTTCCATAAGCCTTTAAAGAAAAACAAAAAAACAAAAACAGATAGTAAAGGAAAAGGATCTTTCGTCCAATCGAAGCACACGCAAATCTTTCTGGTGATATGCTCTTGTGCTTATCACCAAAGGTTCCATAACTTATCACCGGTTACCTCTCACTGACTAGATGACACCGATGCGCATATCACCAGTTTATCAATACCATTTTTATTTTTTTTTATTTTTTTTTATTTTTTTGCAGTTATTATTATTATTATTATTATTTTTTTTATCTCTTGTAAAAATTTATACCTTATTAGCTCTTAATTTTAACAAAATAACTGGTGATATAAACATTTTTTTAAGAGAAAAACTATAGCCTACTTGCGAAAGTGAAAATTTTAGAATCCATAGCATTGTTTTACAAATTGCTGTCTTTTGCTTACTCCATTTTCAAATTACTACTTGAACTTGTATTTCGGATCGAACTACAGACTGTTAATTGATTTATTAATAGATAACCATTAAAAGAATGATTAATAATCCTGTTTTTATAGACATTATACTAATTAATCAGAGCCAACATTTTACATAGACACTTGTATTAATTATAAGATGAGAAGATGGGTTCCAGAAGTCCTCTATTGTACTCTAATTTACTTTAGACTTCTATTGATGAGTGTCTTAAGAATATTTTAAGGTATTTTTAATACTTTTGTTATAAAAAAAAGGTATTTTAAATACTTTAGTAATTTTTTTTCATCTAAAAAAAAGTAATTTTTAAAAACTTTTTAAAAAATAAAATAAAATTTATCTAAGAGCATTCACATCAACCTCCTCAAATTTTTAGTTAAACTAACTCAAAAAACTTCATTTTTTCTAGTTTAGCTATTTGTGTTCCTTTTTCTTTTTTTTTTTTTTAGATATACATAAGCTTTAATACTTTATTATTATTTCAATTAAATATTATTTCTTTTTATTTATTTATTCACATTTAAGATTTAAAAAAAAAAATCACAACCAACTGCAACCACCCATCAAATCCCTTTAACCATGTCTTGTATCACCCACAAATAATTTTATATAATTTATATTTCAAAAATCCATTATTTTTGTTTGTATTGGTGACATAAGCATGACTTGCTTTGAGCATCTATCCCTTAAACAAATTGTCTTAGGACGTGTTTGGATATTGGTTATTTTACTGAAACTAAAAACTTATTGCTAAAAGTACTGTAGATAAAGGTAAAAGTTAGTTGAAATAGTACAGTGAGGCTAATAAATAATACCAACAAGTGCAGTAGGACCCATAAATAGTAGCAAAAATAAGCTGAATAATAAAATTTTTTATTTTTCATCCCAATCCAAATGCATACTTAATCTTAACAACGCAATGTCATATGAAGCACTGTAGAACAAATATTTTCATGGTAAAGAAAGGTTGAGAAAAACATAAACTTTTTCATTTTTGAGTCTGGTGAGGGCACTACACAAAGTTAAAAATGTGGAAAAAAATATTGAGACAAATGTGTGAGTTTTTTAAAATTTTTACTTATATATTTGTTGAAATATTAAAATAGTCACACTAACGTGAATGCTTTAACCACGTTAAAATGGAAAAAAAAAATGCAAAAGAACTATTGAATAAATATCTTATTACCTTTATGTGAGATTATCAACAACAAAAAATTATTACCTTTATGTGATTGGTGACATGTCAATTTGTAAAATTTATATAATAAAATTTTTATCATATCTTCCATCTCTCAATTAAGATTATGAATACCAACTAGTGAATCAATGACAATAAACATTTTTTTTCTTTTAATAATCAAGAAAGGTAGGATGTGAAAAGTGTCAATTAACATTTGATATCACTTAACTTGTGTTCTTAGTGCACCCATTAACAAGACATTTTAATCCAACATCTTTCTTTCATGAATCTCTTTTTTTTTTTTTTTTAAAGGCTAAAATTTAAATACTTGCGATAGGCAATTGTCATCAATTATCATAGTATAATTATTTAGTACTTTCGGAGCACAATAGATGCATGTTCTACAGTCTCACATATATAATGAGTCTCTTCTAGTCATTGAATAGTTATTCGGCATCATAATAGGTATCATACGTAGATTTACTTATTTATTTATTTATTTTAGTGTTATGGTAACATATGTTGATCTGACAAAGAAATTATTACTTTTTTGATAATTTAATAGTTATAATGAGGGTGGCGGAATTTAAATCTTGAATGTCATGAATATATCCAAAAATACTAATCAACTGAATTACAAAATTCTTAGCATTTAACAAAGATAGCCCATATTGCAACATATATTAGGCTACAACAAAAATCATAACCAAATTTTGTCCATCTCCTTTAAATGTGAAAAGGGGAAAATAAAAAATAAAAATAAGCCTTTTAAGAAAGAGAAATGCTATATTTACAATATTTTTACAACAAATATTAAACAACAAATATTAAGTGGTAGGTTGTTATTGACTATTACCAGTGTAAAAAAAAATAATTTAAGTTATGAATTCTAATTAGAACTAATAGTAACTCACCACTTATAATTTGTTGTGAAAATATTATGAATGTATTAATTTTCTTAAAAAATAAAATAATAATCACACGAGCTTATATATGAGATGTGCTATATTTATAACATTCTCGTAATAATTCCTAAGTGACAAGTAGTTTTTACTGGTGGATGAAAAAATTAATTTTAATAATTACTTCAAATTAAAATCAATATCAACTTAATTTGGTTTGAAAAGCGTAGTAGAGATGTCATTTATTTTCTCATTTTTATGCAGAAGTGGGTCACTTGCTGTGAGAGAATTTAGGAAGAGAGAGAATATATATAAAACAGAGTTCCTATCATTGCTGCTCATTTTCTTTTGGTTTCAGTTTCACTTCTTCGCTCACTCTCTCTTTCTCTCAGTCTTCATTCGCTGCTACTTTCTCTCTCCAACTCAATTCAACCAAACAAGGTGTGCGTATATATATACTATATATTATGTATGTATGTACGTATGTGTGTATGTATGCAGGTATATTTTGTATCAATGTGTGCGTATATGATATATGAGTATGGATATGATGATTGTGAGTGGTTTTGGTTTGGAATTGGGGGAATTGGAACCCTAATTTGTGTGGTTTTTGCAGTGATATTAGGAATGATCGGTTGTTTTACTTAATTTTTAGGTGGGTGTTTGGATAGGAAGAAAATTATGTCTTCGCTGAACAGAGAAGCTGTTTTTCTGATACTTCAGTTTCTGGACGAAGAGAAATTCAAGGACACTGTTCACAAGTATGGATTCTTTTTCTTGTCTATTCTGTGTTGTTTCCTTTTCTATGCAAGTTTGTGTTTTCTTGGTTTTCAGTTTTCTCTGGTGCCAAATGATGAGTATAGTGAGATTTTCAAGAATTCAGTAATTTTTTTTTATTGTTGGGTTTGCTTTGCTTTGATGCTGATTGTGTATTTGGGTATGTGTGTGTGAATGAAGGTTGGAGAAAGAGTCGGGGTTTTACTTCAATATGAGGTATTTTGAGGAATGTGTCAGCAATGGTGAATGGGACGAGGTGGAGCAGTACATGTCTGGGTTTACTAAGGTCGATGATAATAAATTTTCAATGAAGATTTTCTTTGAGATTCGGAAGCAAAAATACCTTGAAGCACTGGATAGGTAACTTTCTTCATTTTTTTTTTTTAAGTAATGTAAAAATTGCTAATGCTTTTTTGCACAAAATGAATTGTGTATCGCTAAGTTTTCAGGGAATAATGACTTTGTCTAAGTGGTTATTCTTATCCTTTTTGGGTTTTTGTTTTTGTTTTGCAGGCATGACCATGCTAAAGCTGTGGAGATTCTTATGAAGGACTTGAAAGAGTTCTCTAAATTTAATGAAGGGATTTTCAAGGAAATGACACTGCTTCTAAACTTGGGAAACTTTAGGTTTGTTGAATGTTTCTTGGTGAAACTATATTGATAGATTATATTGTCATGTGTTATGGGATTTGTGGTCTAAGTTTTATCATAGTAACCTGTATTATTAGACATTGAAAAACAAGGAAGGTAGAACGGTGCAATGGGTTCATTATTCTGTATTACTTGGGTTGATTTGTTGGATTGTGACACAAGGATTCCTGGAACTCAAAGGACAGGTTTTTTTTTTTTTTTTTTTTTTTTTTTTTTAAATAAGAAAATATTGAATAAAAAATCATAGAAAAAGCTTAAATGTAATGTGCCTCGTGGAAATATTTTTTGCCTTGAACTTGTTTAAGGTGCATTCTATGTTGGTATTAATTAATGAAGTGCTCATCTTTAGGTGTGTGTTGATTCTTTTACATTTGATTGGATTTTTTGGATTGTAATGTGCCTTCCTGTACCTTTTATAAAAAAGATTAATAAAAACACACAGGCATGCACTTCTTTAGGTAGCATAGATTACTAGTACCAATTATCTAAAGAGTGTATGTATCTATAAATGTTTTCTGTTTTTATTAGTTTCTTCTTGTGGCTTAACATTTGAATTTTATCTAAAATATTGGTATGTATTAGAGTATTAGATTCCAACTAGTAAATCCAATGTTTGATCTCGAAGGAAAAAATGTTATTGAAAATGATACTTTGAAACCAAAAAAAAGAAGAAAAGAGTGTTAGATTATGTATTTTTGCTTGTTGATTGTTCAGTTTCAGCTTTTTTCTGGTAATAGTTTAAGGGTTGTGTTACCGGGCACCATAAGGTGCCCATTAACAACAACCTTTTGCAGGTGCTTGTTAACATTACCCATAGTTTAATATGGAAGTTTTATTGAAAGACACATGCATTGAGGTGGTAGGGAGGATGTAATGTCCTTGGATTTAATGGAGTTTATAGCTTACCAAGATTAAGGTCTTTTTGAGTTACAAATCAAGACCAAGAAGTTAAAAAGTAGATGATATTGGTATTTTCATGAATTTTCTACCATGTGAAGGTCAAATATAGAAGGGAAAGACAACAATGTGTTAAAACACAACTGAGGATGCTAAAGAGAGTATGGATATTTTTGAGATGTGAATTTTGATTTAGTGTTATGCTTTGTCCCTGTTAAAGAAATAGGAATATATATTATGGTTTTACCTTGTATTGTATAGGTGGTGAGCAGTCTCTACCAGCTGTCCCTTTCAAGGGTATTCTTGTCCTATTCTATTCACCTTTTCTATATAAGGAATGAATAGTATGAAAACCGGCAGAATTCCAGCACCTCCTTTCTATGCTTATATGAATCATTTATACATACATCATTCATTAACATGGTATTAGAGCCCTAAGTCTTGTGCCTTTGATTCATTTGGGGATTCTTTTTTTTTTTTTCTTTTTTTTTTTCTCCTCATTATCTGTCTATGTTTAAGGCCCTTTCCATGTGGGTCCAATCGGTTTCAGTATTTTGTTACTTTTGTAGATGATTGCTCTTGAATGACTTGGTTGTTCTTAATGAAAACCTGTTATGATATGAGTTGCTCTTTGCGGTTCAAACATCTGGGGGGGGGGGGGTGGGGGGGGGGGTGTTGCTGATTTGGGATAAACAGTGGGTGGTCGAGAAAATTGATGTATGTGTTGGTCAGTTCTCTGTTAGTGTTCTTCTTAGGGGAGTATTGGATGGTTTTGAATGGGTTTGTACTGGTCTATATGGTCCCAATGCTGATCATCATAGGGCTGCTTTGTGGGAGGAGCTCTAGGGTATGGGTCAAGTGGAACACAGCTTGCTTGTTTCTTGTTTGGTGATTTTAATATTATTAGATACCCATGTGAGAGGCTTGGTTGTGAGACTTTTAGCCCAGCCATGTTTGCATTCTCGAACTTCATTGAGAATAATTATCTAGTGGATTTACCATTGGATGGGGCTTCTTTCACTTGGTTTAGAGACACTGAGCCGCAAGCTATGTCCCGTATAGACAGGACTCTAGTTTCTGTGGATTGGGTGGATCATTTTGGGGATTTGTCTCAAAGGGTGCTCCCTTGTGTTATTTCTAACCATTGTCCGCTTTTGGTGGAAGCTGGTGGAGTTGGTAGGGGTCGCTATGCTTTAAAGTTTGAGAACATGTGGCTCAAAGTTGAGGGCTTTGTCGAGAGAGTTAAACAATGGTGGGAGGGATATAGCTTTATAGGCTCCCCAAGTTTCGTTCTAGCTCAGAAATTAAAGGCTCTTAAAGAAGACCTCAAGAAGTGGAATAAGGAAGAATTTGGAGATTTGGCATTTAGGAAGAAGTGTTTGCTGTCTGAATTAATGGGTCTTGATGCTAAGGAAGAAATGTTGGGTCTCTCCAATGTGGAACAATCCCTCCGAACACAGGTTAAAGGTGATATTGCAGCATTAACTACTTTAGAAGAGTCTTTTTGGAGACAAAAGTCTCGTGCTCTGTATGTGAAGGAGGGAGATAACAATACTCGGTTCTTTCATAGCTTAGCGAATTCTCATAGAAGAGCTAATCACATTAGAAGCATCGAGGTAGATGGAGTCTTATATGAGGACGGATCTGCAGTTAAATCTTAGGTGATTCAGTTCTATCAAAATCTCTACACGGAGACAGGTATGTGACGTCCAATTGTGGATGGACTTGATTTTGCTTGTATTGGAGAGGGTGAAAGGTTGTCTTTGGAGAGGGAGTTCTCTAAAGAAGAGGTTACCCAAGTTTTGATGGAGATGGAGGGGGATAAAGCACCTGGGCCAGATGGATTCACCATGGCTTTTTTCCAAAAATGTTGGAGTGTGGTGGAGGTGGATGTCATGGCTGTGTTTGAGCACTTCCACAGGTATTTAGTGTTTGAAAGGTCTTTAAGTGCCTCGTTTCTCTCTCTAATTCCCAAGAAAAATAATGCTATTGATGTTAAGGACTTTAGGCCTATTAGCTTGGTAGGGAGTGTGTACAAGCTGCTGTCTAAGGTGTTGGCAAATAGATTGAGGGTTATGCTAGATAGTCTCATCTCTGAGTCTCAAAATTCTTTTGTTGGTGGGAGACAAATTTTGGATTCAGTGCTTATTGCTAATGAGTGCATAGATAGCAGATTGAAGAGTCATGTTTCCGGTGTGGTTTGTAAATTGGACATTGAGAAAGCCTATGACCATGTGAATTGGGATGCATTATACTATTTGTTGGGTAGAATGGGTTTTGGGGTGAAATGGAGGGGGTGGATTAAGGCCTACATAACTACTGTTCGCTTTTCTATTATTGTGAATGGTTCTCCAGTAGGTTTTTTTTGGAAGTTCTCGTGGGTTGAGACAAGGTGATCCGCTGTCCCCTCTACTTTTCTTTTTAATAATGGAAGTACTAAGTAGGATTTTAAAGAAAACTGAGGAGTGTGGTCTGCTTAGTGGTTTTCATGTGGGGCCATTTAACTCCATAGGGGTACGCATTTCACACTTGCTGTTTGCAGATGATACCATCTTGTTTTGTGATGCTTCTAGAGATCAGTTGATGTCTATTAGGCTAGCTTTGACATGCTTCCAAGCAGTTACTGGTTTGAAAGTAAATGTGGGGAAGAGTGAGATTGTTCCGGTTGGAGAGGTTGGAAATATAGATGCTTTGGCTACCATACTTCGTTGTAGGGTGGGTAGTCTGCTTATGAAATACTTGGGAATGCTGTTGGGTACTCCATATAAAACATCTGTTTGGAATCTTATCTTGGAATGGATGGAGAAGAAACTCTCAGGTTGGAAGCATCTTTATTTATCAAAGGGGGGTAGACTTACTCTGTTGAAGAGTACTCTTTCTAGCCTTCTTATGTACTCTCTATCCTTATTTGTCATCCCTGTAGCTGTGGCTGATAGGTTGGAGCGTATTCAGAGGAATTTTTTATGGGGATATTTAGAGGAGTGTTTCAAGTATCCTTTGGTGGCTTGGGAGAAGGTGTATTTACGGTTAGAACTGGGTGGTTTGGGGATCAGGAAGTTAGCGCACTTTAATAAAGCCCTGTTAGGGAAATGGTTATGGAGGTTTGGAAGAGAAGACACTCACCTTTGGAGGAGGGTTATTGCAACTAAATATGGAGAGGGTCAAGGGGGGTGGACTACTAAAGCATGTAGAAGGGCCCATGGATGTGGTTTGTGGTGTGGTATTCATGATGGATGGGAGAGTTTCTCCAAACACGTGGCCCTAGTGGTGGGTGATGGCACTTGTATCATTTTTTGGCATGATAAGTGGGTTGGACAGAACACACTTAAAATGTTCTATCCTCAGTTGTATGTGCGTTCCAATGACAAGGATGCTTGCATTTTTAATGTATTATGCTACCGAGAGGGTGGAAATGATAGATTTTGGAATGTGAGATTTTACAGGGATTTTCATGAAAGGGAGTTAGAGGTTGCCTTCTCTCTTTCCTTGAGTTCATTCAATCTCAGATTCCTAGGGGTGTTGGGAGTGACACTTCTCATTGGTGTCTCAATGGGAATGGCAAGTTTGATACTAGGTCCGATTACAATAACATTCAAGGTGCGTCTGCCTCCAATTTTCCGTGGAAGGGCGTTTGGAAAGTTAAGATTCCTAAGAGGGTGACATTTTTTGTGTGAACAGCGATTCATGGGCAGATCCTTACATTAGATAATCTTATGCTTAGAGGGCGGATTTTGGTGAATCAGTGTTGTATGTGCTATCGGAATGAGGAAACTGTGGATCGTCTCCTCCTCCATTGTCCTGTAGTTCACTCACTGTGGATTTACATGTATCAGATTTTTGGGATCCAATGGGTCATGCCAGGCTCTTTGGAAAGCTTGGTGTATTGTTGGAGCAATTGGCTGGGAAAATTTAATTTAGACATATGGAATATGGTTCCTGGCTGTTTGATGTGGATTGTTTGGACGGAAAGAAACTAGCGCTCTTGTGAGGATACTGAGAACTCTTTGGTTCCATTACAAGCTCTATGCCAGAAGACCTTATTTGATTGGTCTAAGAGTTGGGGCTACTCGGATTGTTCTGCTATCCTAGAATTTATTTCTTCTCTTAGTTGTGCACTTTAAGTTTTTTCTTGTTGTTTGATGATGTTTGTTTGTTTGTTGCATTTCATTGTGTCCACCATCATGAACACCTTGTATTTGCTTTCGTTAGTGTTAAAGTTTGTTTAATAATATTCTTATTACCTATCAAAAAAAAAAAAAAAAAAAAAAAGAACTATTTTAATGTCTATCTTTCAATTTTTTTGCAAAGATATAAAAATTAATTTGGTTACAAAATCTGTATCTTGCTATTCGAGCCAACGAATATGTCTTGAAGACATCCTTTACCTTGTATCTTTTTACAAAGGCATTGTCAACCTAACTACTTGTCCTCACATGCCACAATGAAATGGTGTTTCTTAGTGAAAGAATCGCCATACATGTCACAAAATCTGTTCCTCCTCCTCTTGGCAAACATATTTGTCGGTTGTAAATGGGTCTATACCATCAAGTTTCACCTTAATGGCTTTGTTGATCACCTTAAAGCTTTTTTAGTTGCCTAAAGGCTATACATAGCCACATGGTATTGATTATGATGAGACATTTTCCCCCGTGGCCAAGATCTCTTCCATCTCTGTTCTGATATCCCTTGTTGCCAACCATGATTGATTGCTGTATTAGATAGATATCAAGAATGCTTTTCTTCATGGTGATCTTCTTGAGGAAGTCTATATGGGGCAACCACTGGGGTTTATTTCTTAGGGGGAGTATTATAGCAGTGTTTGTTAATTAAAAAAGGCATTATGTGGTTTCAAGCAGTCACTAAGATCTTGGTTTGGAAAGCTCTTTGAGGGAAACTCAAGCTTCGGCCTCCATCACTGTCAAATGGGTCATTAAGTTTTCCACTTACATATTGATGTCAGTTACATGCTGCATATTGTCTATGTGAATACTATAGTAATTACGGGAAATGATTCTGATGGTGTTACTTGATTGAAACAATTCCTGGAGCGACATTTTCACACTAAAGACCTTGGTGAGCTCCTCTACTTATTAGGTATTGAGGGGTAAAATCCAAGCACGGCACCAGTTAATCTTGAAGGATATATGTGCTTGATATCATTGAGGAGACTAGATTGTTGGGTTCGGGCCCTGTGGATACTCCTATGGACCCAAATCAGAAAATCTTAATGTGATAGGGAAATGTTTTCGATCCTAGCTGACACCGTTGCTGGTTGGGGAACTAACTACCTCACCATCACAAGGCTGGATATTTTATTTGCTCTTACCGTGATAACTGATAAGTTAGTTCTTAGAAGCCTTGTGGGGGATCCTGTATTGGGATGCTACTATTCAGATATTCTGTAACTGAAGAAAGCCTTAGGTCAGGGCATATTATTTATGAATAATACCCATCTTAAGGTAGAAGGTTACGCCAATCAAATGAGCAGGATTACCTTCAGACAGAAAATCTACCATGGGATATCCCACCTTGAGAGGGAATCTTGTGACATGGAAAACTAAGAAACAAAATGTATTTGCTCGATTGAGTGCATAAGCATAATATAGAACAATGGCACATGCTGCTAGTGAACTAACATGGCTAAAACACTTCTTTTAGGATTTAGGCTTCACAGTACCTACCTATTCCAGTATCCTGTGATAACCTAGCTGCTATACACATTGCTTTCAATTGTGCATTCCATAAGAGGACCAAGCACATCAAAGAAGATGTTACTTCATTCAAGATAAGATTTTAGTGGAGACATAACTACACCATTCTTGCCCTATTTTATTCACCCTTTCTATACAAGGAATGAATAGTGTGAGGCCTGTGGCAGAATGCCAGCACCTCCTTTATGTGCTTATATGAATCATTCATACATCATCAATCCTTAAATACAACTTTGCCTAGCATCCATTGGGGATTCTACCAAGCTTAGACACATTTGGTGGGGTAGGATAAGGTGTGTGCGCCTATGGTGAATGGTGGTTTGGAAGTAAGGAAATTAACTACTTTTAATAAAGCCTTACTAGGAAAATGGTTGTGGTGGTTTGCGGTTGAGGAGACACGGCTTTGGAGAAGGGTTGTAGCTTTGAAGTTTGGGGAAGAGTGGGGGGGATGGTCTTCCAAGCTGGGTAAGGGTGTACATGGGTGTGGTTTGTGGAGAAGTATCTGGAAAGGTTGGGAGGTTTTTAGCAAAAATATTCAGTTTGAGGTAGGGGTGGGGGATAGAGTGAAGTTTTGGACAGATCGGTGGTGTGGAGATTTATAACTCCAATTGACCTTCCCGATTGTGTATGGGATTGCTACTAATAGAGAGGCATCTGTGGCCTCGTCTCTTGAACGGTTGGGGATAGAGGAACGGAGAAGTTGGAATGTTCATTTAATTCAAGAACCAAATGATTGGGTGATGGGTGTTGTGGATGAATTCCTTCGTACCTGGGAATTTAATTTACTTTCAACTGAGAATGGAGATCGTATGAGATGGAAGTTGACAAAGAATGGGGATTTTGACATCCGTTCATTTTATAATAAGCTACAAGGTCCCTTGTCCATTATCTTTTCTTGAAAGGTTAAGCCTCCTCAGCGTGTTTCTTTCTTTGTTTGGATCGTAGCTTGGGATAAGATTCTTACAGGTGACAATTTGCGGGGCAGAGGCCTTCATTTTGTTGACTAGTGCATTATATGTCGTTGTAATGGGGAGATAGTGGATCATTTGCTACTCTATTGTGAAAAAGCTTATCGGTTGTGGAGCTTGGTTTTTCGATCTTTTGGGATTTCATGGGTCTTGCCAATATCAATTGCAGATACTCTTTTCAGTTGGTGGAATTGGTTTGGAAAGCACTCTTCTAGTATTTGGAATTTAGTTCCATTATGCCTAATGTGATGTATTTGGAGGGAGCGAAATTGGCGGACTTTTGAGGACATGGAAAAATCCGATGACTAGTTGCTTGCTTCTTTCAGTGGTTCTCTTTTTGAATGATCTAGGGCTTGGAGACTCACCTCTAGTGATTCTCTCCCTTTATTCCTTAGTTCTCTCCTTTGTAATTAGCTTTTCTTGTCCGTTTGTTTCTTTTTCTGTAATCTTTGATCTGCCTTATGCTTTTTTTGCATGAGGTAGCTTTTTGAATATACATCTTTCTTACTTATATAATAAAAAATAAAAAATAAAAAAAAATAAAAAAAAGATTGTGTAAAATGAATGTTTACTGGATGTTGTGTCCTTTCTGGACTCCAAAACAAAATGGATTGTTCTAGGCTTGTTACTGTAGCTTTTTGAGCAAATTGTACATGGGGAAAGTTAGATGAGGGTACCAAGTGTTGACCTGCTTGGAAACAAGTTACCCACAGGGAGATAGGAAAAATGAGTCACATTTGAGAATTGTGATTTGAAATTAATTTGTCAAAGTGTGCGACAAGGAAAGGACAGTATATGATACTGTTACATCTTTATCTATCTGTCAAGCTTGATGAATTTCATTAAATAACAGAGAATCTAATTTTAGACGTATACCTCTTGTTCTGCCATTCATGTACAAATCTATATTATCTCCCTACCCCTTTTTGTTATCCCATCATCATTATTTCAATTTTTTCCAAAGAGAGCATTCAATAATTTAGTATTCAAATAAAAAGCTATTACTTTCCAAAATTACACCCAGCAACTTTTAAAAGATGTTATTCAATACTTTTCTGCTTAAAATAAGGCTTTGTTTGTTTCAGCGTAAATATTTTCCAAATATATATATATATATATATATATATATTTTTTTTTTTTTGTATATGCTGGATTCAAAGAAAGTGGGACTTTTAGCTTAATTCTGATGTATGAAGCTTCATGCAAACATTTGTCTTCTTCAGGGAGAAGGAGCAGCTATCCAAGTATGGGGATACTAAGTCAGCAAGAGCTATAGTACTTGCTGTGCTAAAAAAGTTGATTGAGGCAAATCCACTTTTCCGTGATAAGCTTCAATTTCCCACCTTAAAAAACTTGAGGCTGAGGACATTAATCAATCAGAGGTGATTAAACAGTCTCCTAAATAACTATTTATGCTTTCCTTCAATAGGAATGTAAAGTTTTTGTTGCCTTCTCTGATTGTTTCTATTGTTATTCTTGTTATATTGCAGCTTAAATTGGCAGCACCATCTCTGCAAGCGCCCTAGGCTCAACGCTGACATCAGAACTCTTTTCGCAGACCACACTTGCTTAGAATCACCTTGTGCTTATCTTCCCGTTGCAATTCTAGCGGATTCCATTCCAAAAGTTAGTGCCTTACTGCCTTTCCTCCACTAGGTGTTAATGGTGTAAGTCAATTATAATAAGTTCTCTATTTTTGGGATAAAGGTGTTCTATATTTATCAAAAATATTACCTGGCTGTCTATTTGTTTTAGCCATTTCAGCCAGCAAAATCACGTGTTAAATATTTCATTGGGACCTCAATGTGTTTTTCTCTTGTCCATTTTTTTAATTCTTTATATTCATTAGAATGGAGATAGCCAAAGCCTGCCAGATGCAAAATTAAAATATTCTGATGAAGAGATATCTAAGGCTTGGAAGCTGACTGAACTCAACAAACCATCTCAGCTTCGTTCCTTGCGGCTTCCTGACTGCCACTTGCCTGTAAGGGTAAGTATATTTTTCCTAACCCCCATTGAGGTTAATATGATGTAATTCCTCTCTTTTTCTGCCATCATTCTGCACAAATTGTACATTAGTTTTCTAGGTAGTTGGGCGACTTAAAAAAAAAAAAAAAAAAAAATTTCTTCCAAGGCAGGGGTGTGCCAAAATATTTCCATATTTACTTCTATATTTCATTGAAAATATTGATCAGATTAAGTTTTTACTATGATCATTGATGACTATGTACTAAGAGTGTGAGGGATCTTGATCCATTTATCTGGGGGGTGGGGGGAATCAATGCTTACATGATTGCATAATGCAGCAAGTTCAAGTCCATTTTATTAGTATCATTTTGGATTGTTTGTGAATGGTTTTTCTTTTGTATTATTAATTGATGACATATCTTCTTGTCTGGATTAGTGTAGTACTGTTAGTGCCACGGTGGATCATATGCATTCATGATCCATGTTTTGATGAAAATTTCATGGAGATTCTGTGGTTCCAGGGCACTAATACCATCCATTTTAACCAATTCTATTTTTGTTGCACTTTGTTTGTTGACTGTTACATAAATGCACACTTCAAGAAATTAAATTGTTTCTGACCTCATGGTTCACTGACACTGTATATTGTGCCTCAAAGGCCCTTAGAGCCTTGTTAGTGTTCTCATCATCCTACCATTGCTCTACAAAGCTTAATATGTTGTTTTGTTTAAATTTATTTTTTGAAACATTATGCTACTTGGCTAATTTGTCTTAAGTCTCTGCTTTAAATCTTGAATGCACCCACAATAGCTTTTTATTATAAGTTTTTCCACTGTTATGCGGATTATAAAAAACAAGATAGATGGGAAGTGTTGGATTAATGGAAGATGTTATGTTATAAATTGTCATACTTTTGATGTAAGATCAGTGATAGAGATGCTAATATAATTACCTTACCTGTCTTCCTAGAGCAGGTCTTATGACAAATTTGTTTTGTACAAGTGTTGCCCATTTCTCCGTATCGATGATCTTAGCACTCTAGGATCAAGCGCTGTCCGTTTGATAGTAGGTCATACATATGGTTATTATATATGTTGGTTATCTTGGCCTTTGGTTCTATAGACACGAAGTTTCTACTTTATTTTCTCTAACAAAAAATTTTGGAACAATTTACATTTTAAACCTTGTACTTTAGGTATGACTTCAAATTAAATCCAATAGTTTCGAAGTATTAAATAATTCTACAAATTAAACACTATAATTTTGTTATTCTTAAATTGAATCCTATACTTTAGGGTATGATATTAAAACTTTAGGGTTCGATTTGAAATTAGCAAAACTATAAGGTTTATTTTGTAACAAACTAATACTTTAGGGTTTAATTTGAAACCTTGAAACTATTCGATTTAATTTGAAACTACCCTTAACATATATGATTAAAAATTTAATTGGCCCAACAATTTTTTCAGCTCTGGTATCATTTTATATTTCTAGTATGTGTTTTATTGAGGCTCATGGACCTATTATATTCTGAAATTAATTTCCAAAAAATTAATTCTCTGACATGGTAACCCATCCTGTTCTTATTATTCATATTTTATTTTAAATATAGATAATCACTTATTGTTTGTGTACTTTGAATAGAAGTTGTAAGGACTCAAATTGATAGGACCCAAAAGAGGGATGGGTTTAAGCCCAAACAATAAAATTTCTAGAGAGCAGGTGTAAAAGCTAATTCCAATTGGTAGAAAAAGACATGATCATTGTGCAGCAAAGAAAGCTTCAAACTAGTTAAACGATATCAACTCTCCTCGGCTAGGTTTCAAGGGGTATCGTAATGGATGCTCTCGTGTTTTTCTCTTTTTTCCAAAAGTCCTCTCTAATGTCACCTACTTTCCTGTTATATACTACATTCTTCACCTCGTTTTCACCGTACACGTGTAGGATTTACTTTGGAAACTTCTTTCTGTCCCATCTAGCACTTCCTGGAACCTTCGCTCAGTGGCCATAAGGCTGCTTGGTTACTGTTCAGGTATCACCTCCACATTAATGCGGCCAGAGAGTTAGCTGGGAAGTATTTAATGTGGAGGTAGCAACTTTAGAAGATATTTGCTACCTTTCCCGGTTCCTCATTTGTTCTATATTCACTTTTTAGTTCATATGCAACTTGATGGAGTACCTTGAATACTAAAATAGTTACATCCACCTCAGACCTTGGTATCAGAGGTGGATCTCATCCTCGGATGCGGTTTGGGCCACTATACACGACTTTCATCTCTATCTCATATTACTCCCAAAATACCTTTCTTTAACCATTTTCGGATAAGTAAATGTCCTCGGACTGGGCCGTTGGGCCACAAGCCCACTTCCTATGATTTCTATGTCATCTTTTTGGGCAACCGGCCCCACAGAAGTCTATAGCTTTTGAATTATAAGCCTGCTGGATCATTTTCAGGCTTAAACTGGCCAAACTGATGTTTAAGTGTACCTAACAGTTATTAAATCACATACTTTTAATCTCCTTTTTCAATATTATAGAAATCTTTAATGTTTGTATTGTTTCAAAATAGGAACTTATTTCAAGTCCAAGGGTCTGTATTTGTCTACTGTCAATCATGTCCTGGTTTAAGTTTATTATCCACTTGCCGGAATTCTTAAGTAATGTTTTTGAGAATATGTTCTAAAATGGAGAGAAAGGAGGCCAAAGAAAGAATCCCTCAAGTTAATTCTATAATTTTTTTTTTATCCTCAATTGTAACAGTTCCTTTTCCATTTCAGATTATTGGGTTGTCATATACACACATGGGAGGTGCCATTTTGGCATTAGCATTTAATGCTGTACACAAACTTTGGAAATGGCAGACAAGTGATGGGAAGGTATGGATGCCTTTGTTATTAAGGGCTGCATGCCCCAACTATATTGTTATTGTAATACACTTAGCACTTTACTAATGCTTCGCTTATTGTAGGCAACTTCTAGTGTGCCACCACAATTGTGGCAACCGCCCAATGGAATATTAATGACCAATGATATAAGTGACACACGTCTTGATTGTGCTGTTCCATGTTTTGCTCTTTCGAAGAATGATTCTTATCTTTTGTCAACGTCTGGTGGAAAATTTTCCCTTTTTAATATAACAACATTCAAGGTAATGTCATTTAATATATCTAGTACCTTTCTAGGGGTCCAATTGCCTGGAAGGTTTATAATGGGAACACATTCCAACTTTTTTAATGAACCCAAGCATTTGTCGTGCAGACAATGACAACATTCATGTCCCCACCACCTGCAGCAACATCTGTTGCTTTCCACCCAAATGACAACAACATCGTTGCCATAGGCTTTGATGATTATTCAATTCATATCTACAATATCAGAATTGATGAGGTAGTAGCTTGATCAAAGACCTATATTATTCAACCAACGTGAAATGTGTTTATGAAATTCAAAATAGTGACACTTAAAATTTTTTATGTGATATTTGGACAGGTCAAAAGCGAGCTCAGAGGTCATCAGAACAGAGTAACTGGCCTAACCTTTTCTAATGTTTTAAATGTTCTTGTATCATCAGGAGCTGATGTTCAGGTATATTCTTTAAAAATTGTGAAATGAATAGAATAGAATCTCTCTCTCTCTCTCTCTCTCTCTCTCTCTCTCTCGATGAGCTTGTGTGCGCATGCTTGTGGGGTGTACTTGCATGAGTATATACTTGTGAGCTTCTATGGTGAACACAAGAGGCTTAATTAATGGAAAATAACATTTAAAGCTGTCATTTTATGATTCATAATTGTGTAAACTGCCGGAGGGCCTAAGAGGCAATGGCCCTGTACCTTTTTTATTTTTGAGTTTCTCATATTTTAGTACAATGTCACCTTCTAATATATTACTATTAATAAGTACTCGGTTGATTTTTCAACTCTACGTCTAATTTGACATGACATATTTGCATATAATATTTTATCGAATTTTCCCCCCTTCTTTTTTTTCCTACTTTGAGTTTGTTCCTTTACTTGTTTTTGTCTACTGTCTCCTTTATTGTACTTGATTTCCAATCTCATCTTCTTATGTGGCTTCCTGTGTGTTTTTACAATAAGAAGTTAATTTTATTTTGGTGCTTCATTTATGGTGATCATTCAAAGTTGAATGCATTATTTGTGTTTACAAATTGCACTGAAGTGAATCGACCAAAAGAAATTTTACGTGCACAACAATAAAGATTGGGTATTTTGCAAATATTTTTCTAAGTAATACAACTGAATTTTCCTGTATTATATATTTGGATACACATAAATTTTAGTCTGGTCATTGTCCATGGATTTATATTAGAAGAAAGAAGCCAAAGGTGAGTCAAGCACGAAATTTTTTTGGGATGTTGGCGTCAGAACTCTAGTCTGGAATTTTTGTTTAATGGAAGAGGTCAATTGTAGAATAATGTTAATAATTGTAATAATTTATGCTGAATTTATAATGTGATAATTAAAGCTGAGGTTTCCTGAAACTAAGAACAACTAGTCAAAGTCTACAGAAACATTGAAGCTTTTAATTTTCTGAAGAATATTTCAGGAGCAGGAGCTTTAAATTTTATCAATATCTATGCTTATGTTCAGTCTACATGTCTGAATATAGAGGAAAAAATTCCTGATTCTGTGAAAGTTCTATCATAGAAAAAAAAGCATGTCTGTTTGGAATAACATTTTTTTTTCATGTGCTTTATATCGTGCTTTTTGTTTTTTAGTAGTATGAGATAATGCAAACACTGGCATCTACTGTACAGTTTTCTCAATTATTTTTGAATCTCTTTTATAAATCATTGCAACCAGAGTATATGCTTCATCAAACTGTAGGTTTATTTTAAGATGAGTATGTAGCTTGACGCTTATTAAGATGCGTCATGCAATTTTCCTGTACTCAATTTGCCATTAAGGTGTAGTTTGATGTAGTTCATTTGATGCCCTTAATCCCTTATTCATATGAAGCAAGCATAATGATGTGGCTGAGTGTGCCTGGATGATGTGGCCATAAGGTGGCAGAATCAAGACACTCCAATAGGACTAACTGTGTGGCCAAGTTTACTTTTCAAGCAAGGCTATCTTTTAGAACATGTGATCAAATATTTTGACTATGTGCACAATTGATTAGGATTAGACATGTGCTTGATTGATTTAGACGTGGGATAAATGTTGTGTTATGTATAACTTGTAATTATTTTAGCATGTGACTAATTCATCTTCATATGCTTATGAGTTAGATAGTTTTGATTATGTTGTCCTAACTAATTCGTTGGTGTATAAACAGCAATGTTTAGCCATTTTAAAGGAAGCTTTTTGACATTGAATGAAAAATTATGTCTTTGAGTCTCATGTTTGAGGCTGAGAATTTTTCTCCCTCCTGAGCTTGAGATGCTTCTTCCTCACTATCCACCAATCAATGAATCAAAGAGTTTCTCACTTTTAATATGAAGCATTCTATTTTCCACTTCATTGTAGTTGCAGATGCAAGAAATCAGAAATATTTTTGTGTTGTATGTCTTGATTTTACTTGGATGGGTGACTGACTTGAAGAAGTATGCCATATTAATACATTTTAATTATTTGTTTTTGTGTACTGATTCCAGCTGTGTGTTGATGCTTGTGAAGAAGCATCATGAAATTACAGTGTACTTAATTTTCGATTAAGGTGTGGTTGCAAATGCTAGAAATGAGAAATATTATTGCATCATGTCTTGATTTTTGTGCATGGGTGACTGAATTGAAAAAATTTGCAATATTAATTATTATTTTTATTTTTTTGGTTTTTGGGTACTGATTTCCAGTTGTGTGTGTGGAGCATGGATGGATGGGGGATGCATACTAGAAAATTCTTGTATATTCCCCATGGACGTGAATCATCATCTCCTCTTGCACCAACCGGTGTTCAATTTCACCAAGATCAGATCCATGTACTGGCTGTCCATGAAACTCAAATAGCCATATATGAGGCACCAAGGTTGGATTGCCTTATGCAGGTCTGTGAGGCATAATTTTCATTTTACAAAAAGTTATAATTATTAAGCATTAATGAGTTTTGTATGTCATATTTTTGTACTTTTATGATAGAATTGTTTGATTGTTAAATGTTAAGTCATGATATATATGAATCAGGGTTCTTTCAATGTAATACATTTTCATTGGGTAAATATTTTCAGTATGAATAATTTTCATGAAAAACGATTATTTTAGTTGTATGGTTCAAACCTTGAAAATAATTTTCTAGTATTTGGTTGCTCTGAAAAGCTTTATATTAATACCAACAAAATCACAAAAAATAGTCAGCAATGATAATTTTGGTAATAGAGGTAGATGGGGAGGGAGGTGATTGGTTGTGATGGCAGTGTGGGAGAGTAGGGGGGAGGTAGAGGTTGAAAAATGGAGGTGAGGAAGGTGACACGGGGGATTGGGGGAGGGAGGTAATGGTGGTAGCACAAAGGAGCTTTTTGGGGGAGGGGGATAAGGTAGCATGCTTTATCATGAGTTTGTATACATTTTTTGAAAGTATAAACTATTTTCTAATATTCTAATGTAATTGTTTGTTAACCATGAAAACGTTTGCTATTGACTAGCAATTTCGATTGCGACACACTGAACATTGGAAGAAACAACATTTTTTCTGAAAATATTTTATGCTGAAAAAGAATGGGGCCAATATCTCCTGTGTTGAAAATAGCTCTGTAAATGCTCAAATCTGCATGCTTTTATGGAGGGAAAACGGGTTATTTTTTTGCATCACCGGTAGTTAGTTATGTTGAAAATACCTTGGTATTAATTTTTTTTTTTCATTATTAAATTTTATTGGTGATAGTGGTTTCCTCCAGAATCAAGTGGTTCAGTCACAGATGCTACATATTCATGTGATGGCCAGTTAATCTACGCAAGCATTAAAGATGGTAGTGTGTGTGTCCTTACTGCCACAACCCTCCAACTGAGGTCTAGGATTACTCCTGCTGCATATATACCTCTTAATCCCAGGTGCGCCTTGATGTTGTTCATAACTCTTAAGAACTATATGGTTTATGGGTGCTTGTAATCAAAGTAAATTTGTATACTCCACGGTTTGCTTTCTTCTAACCGTTGCTACTGCTGGACATCACTAGGGTTTATCCAGTTGTTATTGCGGCTCATCCGTCTGAACCTAATCAATTTGCAATTGGACTAACTGATGGTGGAGTACATATTATTGAGCCCCCAGAATCAGGGGGAAGCTGGTGTGTTGCACCTCGACTCGAAAGTGGTGTTGGTCCTAGCATCAACTCTGCGCAGCTGGTTCAGGATGATTCAGGGATTTAACTAATGAGCATGCACGCATCAATTTTACAGACCCTTTTTTATTCCAAAAGGGAACTGCAAATATTTAGGTTTTTTAGGTGCTCAGACGAAAAAGCTTTCATCAACCAGTGGTTTAAGACTAGAAATTCTTCCATAGTTCAATACATACAAAAGAAAATGTACAGTAGTGTTGATATTACGATAGAAGAGGCATAGAGGAGAGCAGTTATTAGGGCAGAGGGAGACATATTTACCTCTTAAAATAATACTGAATAATAATCTTGAATGTTTAGGAACTCAGCAAAAATTTGTCATGATAGTGGAAGGTATTGATTGAACTTATTAACTTATTTAGTTATTCCTTCTTTATCAGCTTTAATTGGTACCCTCTATACCTATTTGCTTTATGTTTGTGCAACCAGCATGTTTTGTACATTTGGAGCTGCAGTGCTGCACTCTTCGAATTGATGAATCAATCATCAATATCCAATGTCACAAATGTGTAAAATGATCCGAGGCATGACTGGTTCAAACAAATCTTAGTTTGAGAAGGAGGGTCATTTTGTGTGGAGATGTCTCTCTGGTCATTTTGGCGAGGGAAAAGGAAAAGAAAATTGATTTCATGCGAAAGGAATACGACAAAAAAGAGAAGCACCAATTATATTCACCATTTTTCTTCATCATTCTCTTGGGGGAAAAAAAAGAAAAACATAAATGCATGTCACAAAATGCAATTAAAATTCTTAATTTGCATTTACAGTACAAAATGCAATTAAAGTCAAATATTTGAGACTTAACATTAATGCAATTAAAGTCAAATATTCAACTTCTCTTATGAGACTAAACATAATATAATTTTGTGTCATATAAATAAGTTCTTACATTATGACTTTTAATCATATCAATAGGAAAATTGAAAAGAAAAAGAATAATAACGTGGATTCTAATGTGGCTCAATCGGAGCGCAGCATCAATAAATGCTATACTTCGACTTTTAGATATTTATTGTTATAAATTAAGGCCTAACCAAATTGTAATGGATTTTGTTTTGTGACCATCAATATACATGGTTATTATTTATCTTTTAGGTAAATTACAATGAATGACACTCCGCAAAAAATTAAGCAAATGACACGCCCATTCCTTAAGGTTTGAGGGAAATCTACACATTAGTCATTCGATAAATAACAATAATAAAATATTCTAAACTTTGAAAAGTTTGTGATATGTGCGTAGTACTCTAAGAATTTTTTTTTTTTTTTTTTGATAGGTAAGAAAGTGCGTAGTACTCTAAGAATTGTAAAGGGAAAGTGAAAATTACCAACAATAAATAATAATAATAAGGTTTGTTTGGAAATTTAGACCCCGGTTGATAGAATACAAGTTTTAAACTCAAGTTGTTAATTAAATTTATTATGAATAAACATTGTTAAAATAAATAAACATTAATATCATGTCAATATCATGCACAGTGAAAAAGTAAATAAGAAAAGATATGATGACTTAAGAAAACCAATAAACTAGTTTCACAGTAAAAAACTTGGGGAGAAACCTTCCCAAAAAGCAATTCATTATAATAAAGAGAAGTTTCAGATGTAGTACAAAACCTTTATACCTAAACTCTACAATCCCCGTAGATGAACTTAGAGTAGAAACCTTCTACCACTTCAGAACCTCTGAATTCTTCAATATATGAACGCCACCCTTTTGCACAGATCCCAATACGTGACTAACCAATGATGCATGGCTCCCAGTACATGACTAACACACCAACTTGAAGAAGATTGTTGGCTGCAAAGTTCTTCACTTCATCAACAATGAAGATCAAGAAGCACTTGGTTACAAAACCCTAAGGCACAAATTGTAATGGATTTTGTTTTGTGACCATCAATATACATGGTTATTATTTATCTTTTAGGTAAATTACAAGGAATGACACTCCGCAAAAAATTAAGCAAATGACACGCCCATTCCTTAAGGTTTGAGGGAAATCTACACATTAGTCATTCGATAAATAACAATAATAAAATATTCTAAACTTTGAAAAGTTTGTGATATGTGCGTAGTACTCTAAGAATTTTTTTTTTTTTTTTTTGATAGGTAAGAAAGTGCGTAGTACTCTAAGAATTGTAAAGGGAAAGTGAAAATTACCAACAATAAATAATAATAATAAGGTTTGTTTGGAAATTTAGATCCCGGTTGATAGAATACAAGTTTTAAACTCAAGTTGTTAATTAAATTTATTATGAATAAACATTGTTAAAATAAATAAACATTAATATCATGTCAATATCATGCACAGTGAAAAAGTAAATAAGAGAAGATATGATGACTTAAGAAAACCAATAAACTAGTTTCACAGTAAAAAACTTGGGGAGAAACCTTCCCAAAAAGCAATTCATTATAATAAAGAGAAGTTTTAGATGTAGTACAAAACCTTTATACCTAAACTCTACAATCCCCGTAGATGAACTTAGAGTAGAAACCTTCTACCACTTCAGAACCTCTGAATTCTTCAATATATGAACGCCACCCTTTTGCATAGATCCCAATACGTGACTAACCAATGATGCATGGCTCCCAGTACATGACTAACACACCAACTTGAAGAAGATTGTTGGCTGCAAAGTTCTTCACTTCATCAACAATGAAGATCAAGAAGCACTTGGTTACAAAACCCTAAGGCACAAAGATGCAGTAGCTTCTTTCAGAGAGAATAAGGCACTCAGTCACCTTTTGCATGTGTTCTCCTTGTATTCTCTTATGTGACGGCTTTTAAAATAAACCTTATACATGTCTAGGGTTGTGAGAAAAGAAACCCTACACATACATGTCAGCATGGGCTGAAAATCAAATTTGAAAATTCTGATTTCGTAATTCTAGATAGATACAGCTGTTGAGCTATCTGTCGAAACCTCAATAGATAAATTATCTGTCAAGCAGTTGTCAAGCTTTAATGAATCAACACTTCTTCACTTGTTTCTTGGACAGATTTGCATAACTTAAATACTAGACTTGAACTCTTGTTCCTTGAAATACTAAATCCATCTTAGATCTACCCAAATACAAGTAAAGTGTGTTTTGTCAAAGAATAAGCCAAATCTAAATGACATATGTTCATGACATGATTCACATATGTCCTAATAAGGTTTAAATACATGGTTGATTAATAATAGTCTTACATTTTCCATTATGGAAGTTCGGATTAGGTTCTTCTACGACAACTCATTTATGAGTAATTCTTAGGTGTCCTTGGAGTATGAAAATGATGCTTCTTCCTCTCATATTCATAATGAGGTTCACTTATTAAATTCATGATAGGGTCTATCATGAATGTGAAAGGAGAAAACATAATTTCTCCATACTCTGAGAATTTTTAAGAATTTTCCCTCATTTCTTAACTACCAAGTCTTGCCAAAACAAAACCTTATTACACTTGCGTGTATCTAGCTTTTTAGGACAGATGACCCAAATTGCTGAGAATGTAGTGGTTTCAACTCAACTATCAATCCAAATTTGGTTAAGGGGGTTTGAATTTAACATGTTGGGTGTAAATGTGTAATTTTTAAAATATATAAAAGTTATCACGTGGTTAAAAAAAAATACCACATCATTCACTAAACAAATTTTGGGACCAACATTTTATTTAGGGTGAAAATAAATTTTTAAATACATAAAAGTTATTGCGTGGTAAAAAAAGAAAAAGAAAATATCACATCCTTCACTAATCAAATTTAGAGACCAACAACATTAAAGATTTGGCTCAGTGGTTCCTAAGGTTTGGACACTCTTATTTGTAAAAAAAATAAAAAATAAAAAATAAGGAACCAGCATTCAGTTTAGTGTGAAAATAACTGGATGTAGGGTCCGTTTGTTTCGGGTGAAAACGTTTTCAGGAAATGATTTTACGGAAAATGGTGTGTTTGGTTGTTACTTCAAATTTGGTCAAACTGAAAATAATTTCCGGTTGACCGAAAATAATGCCAAAATCGGGTGAAAACGGTTTCAGGTTTCATTTTCAGCATTCAGTTTAGTGTGAAAATAACTGGATGTAGGGTCCGTTTGTTTCGGGTGAAAACGTTTTCAGGAAATGATTTTACGGAAAATGGTGTGTTTGGTTGTTACTTCAAATTTGGTCAAACTGAAAATAATTTCCGGTTGACCAAAAATAATGCCAAAATCAGGTGAAAACGGTTTCAGGTTTCATTTTCACTTCAAATAAAATTTTCCGGAAAACAAACCGAGAGAACGAAGAGAGAGAGACCCAGAGCACGACGAACCCAGAGCATGACGAACCCAGAGCACGCCTTCACCCACGACGAACCCAGAGCACGACGAACCCAGACCCAGACCCACGAGCACGAGCACGAGCACGACGAACCCAGACCCAGACCCACGAGCACAAGCACGAGCACGACGAACCCATCGCCTTCACCCAGACCCAGACCCACGAGCACGACAAACCCAGACCCACGAGCACGACGAACCCATCGCCTTCACCCAGACCCATCGCCTCCTCGAGCTCGCCGATCCACGAAACAGACCCATCGCCTCCACGCTCTCTCTTCCTCGATCTCTCAATTTGTTTTTTTTTTTTTAATTTGATTGTTGTTGTTTTTTTTTTTGGATGAACTGATTGTTGTTGCCGGAATTTATTGTTGTTGTTGTTGTTGTTGTTGTGTTGTTGTTGTGTTGTGTTTTTGTTGCCGGAATTTGTTGTTAAATTGGTTGTGGTGTTGAAATTTTTTGTAATAAAATTTGTTTGGATACTGAGAAAATGTGAAATTTTCCGGAAAATAGCATTTTTAGAATACATCCAAACACATGAAAATATTTTCCACAATAATTTTCATAATTCAACCAAACACTTAAAAATATTTTCCTTTTCCAGAAAATAGCATTTCTAGAAAATATGTATTTTCTGGAAAACGTTTTACACAAAACAAACACAGCCGTAGATTCATTAAAAAAGGAAGGGTCATGCTAATGAGTGTTCTTAGGGCATTCTTTAAGAATTCATTTTAAGAAAGTTTTGACGTCACTTTTATGGAAAATAAAAAAAGTTATTAAAACATTAATTATTTTTTTTCTTTTCTCATAAAAACTTACTTTAAGTGGATTTTTAAAGAGTGCCTCAAGGGCATTTGTTAGTATTTTCTAAAAAAAGAAAAAAAGAAAAAAAGAAAAAAAAATGAGGTTTAAGGAAAAAAAAAAAAAAAAAATCTCAAAAGTCAAAGTCACCGTAGTTTTCCGAGACAGAGAGAACACAAAAATTGAGGTACAGCGTACAGTAGCAGATTAATGTTTAAGTCTGCGACCTTGACCTCCCAGATAGAAAGTTCAAAGGCAGAGCTGATGTGATGACTACCGATTTGATCATCTCTAGTTAATCAAATTCACCAGACAGAGGAATTTCATTTTCATTTTCATTTTATGTAAGGTTGCCTCCAATTCCAATTCCATCTGTAGTTAGTTTAGTTTAGTTTAGTCTGCATGAGCATGATTGTTCCTATATTCGACAATTTAAGGTTGATTTATTATTATTATTAAACTTCCGCTTTTCTTTGCTTAGCTTCCTCTTTATCTGGATGCTTTTCTTTCTGCCTATTTTTTCTTGCCCATCTCATCTCTACAAGTTTAATTATAGATGTTTGATGTCATTTTCTTTTTTCTCTGCTTGTTGATTTAGAGAATATTATTAATTTAAAAAAAAAAAAATAATGCTTTCTTTCTAGTTTTAGAGAAGTGGGTTTGAAGTAATTATTAATCATTCCACTATTTCTTTGCAAACTTCTTTGTTTCTTTCTTTCTTGTATAACTATTGATTTTTTTTTTTTAAATAAAATAAAATTGAAACCCTTCAGTCACAAATTTCCATTGAGAAGAAATAGAGCAGATTGAATGGAGAGGAGAGAGAAGCAGAGAATTGAAAGAGCAGAGAGAGTGAAAAGGAGAGAGAGGCAGAGAAATTACAGTGACTTTTTTGATTCTCTACCGGACTGTCTCCTCATCCACATCCTCTCCTATCTCCCAACTCGAGACTCCATCATCACAAGCACTTTGTCAAGCAGGTGGAGACATCTCTGGACTCTCATCCCATACGACTCCTCCAAGTCCAAGGGCCTGCCAACGGATGTTGTCGTCAACTTGAATCAGGGTTCTGCTGTCAACACCATGGATTTTCATCCATCCCAACAAACTTTGCTTCTTGGTAAGCTCTTGCTGCTGCTCATACATCTTCAATTTTTGTTCTATGAGGTTGTTTAAGCTAAAATTTCTTCTATTATGTGTTTTATGTTCTATCAAATTCAGCTGGAACAAATATTGGTGATATCATAATTTGGGAAGTTGGAAGGAGGGAGAGGCTTGTTTCTCGAAACTTCAACGTTTGGGACGCTGAATCACGTTCAATGGCCTTGCAGGTTTAACAGATATCTACACACTTATTTTTAATTTTTTAAGTTGGACAATAACAATACGCTCTAGGAAAACATATGAGGCTAATAATCTCTATGTCACTTGATGACAGGCATCGTTGGCCAATGATTATACTGCATCTGTTAACCGTGTGAAGTGGAGTCCTGATGGTGCCCTTTTTGGTATTTTACTTTGAGGGGATTTATTTTATTTTATTTTTAAATTACCTTTTGTTCCAAAAGATTAAGATATTCTTGAGAAAAAATTTGCATCTCTGATGATCTTTCTTGCTTTCCATTTTAGGTGTTGCATATTCAAAACATATAGTGCAAATATATTCCTATCATGGTGGTAATGATTTGCGGATCCACCTAGAGGTTTGTTTATATATATATATATATATGCATGCTCTTACACACAATTGTGTATTTACATACATACATACAGTTGTGTGTGTGTTCTTACATAGTTTTTAGTAATTATTAAAATATAATACTTACTGGTTCTTTCAGCCCCTTTTGTTAATAATTGTGTATCTGCCATGAATTTTTTTTTTTTTTTTTTTTTTTTTTTTTTTTTTTTTTTTTCAGATTGACGCTCATGTCGGTAAGGTGAGTGATCTTGGCTTTTCACATCCAAACAGACAACTCTGCATCATTACTTGCGGAGAGGACAAGAATATTAAGGTTTACTTTACTTGGCCTATTCTTTCAGTCTAATAATGAGGCTGGACTGTATTGTGAAAGACTGAAAGTTCATTTCTGTGCAGGTGTGGGATGCTGTCACTGGTAATAAGCTGTACACGTTTGAAGGGCATGAAGCACCAGTTTACTCTGTGTGCCCTCATCATAAGGAAAACATTCAGGTATTTAGTTGTTTTATTTGCCTTTTCTTCAGAGACATCCAAGTCTCATACCTCAACTGGAGTTTTTTTTTTTTTTTTTTTTTTTTTAATTTAAAATTTTTTTTTTTTATGATAAGTAACTTTTCTTCAGAGACATCCAAGTCTCATGCCTCAACCGGATTTTTAGGCTCAGGTTATTATGCATTGTTAAGCTTAGCAGCTTTACCTAAATATTTTGGTGCACTTATTATACCCTAAGGCTATGCTTGCAGAGGGGGCTCATGCATTAATCAGAATAAGGTTTTGCAAAAAGAGTTTGAGGCGAAAGATTTCTTTCTTCCCTTTGTTCATTGCCCTTTTTTTGTCAAATTAACATTTGAGCTTTCGTCTTTCCATCTGAAGTATTATGGTTAATATATATATTGCTATTTTCCTGGTACAAAAATGGGACTATTCTTTTCCACTTTTTTCCTCGCAACTCTAAATTGCTTTTGGAAAAAAATGGGAAATGTGAAACTTAATTGCCACACCCTAATAATCCATAGGGTTGCCACTTGCCCACAGCCCCCCTCCCCCCAACCCTTCTGGCTTCTCCTGCTGTGTGGATCTGCTTTAGATCATTGAAGGTTTTCTTGCTTCCACAGTTCGTATTTTCAGCAGATATCAATGGGAGAATTAAGGCTTGGTTATATGATAATTTTGGTTCAAGAGTTGACTATGATGCTCCAGGCCAATCTTGCACGACAATGGCCTACAGTGCTGACGGGACAAGGTAGTAAGGATGTTTTATTACACATTACTTATCCAACTATTTATTTCCTTAAAATTTTCGTTGTGGTTGGGCAATTGCTCAACTCCATATCATGTTTCTTTTATTGTGTGCATCATAGGCTATTCTCATGTGGGACTGGTGAAGAAGGAGAATCATACCTTGCCGAATGGAATGAAAGTGAGGGGGCTATCAAGCATGTATATAATGGTCTTTGGAAACGGTCTGTGGGGGTAGTGCAATTTGATACAATGAAGAACCGGGTCCTAGCTACCGGTGATGAGTTTCAGATAAAGTTTTGGGACATGGATGATGTTAACATCTTGACTACTACAGCTGCAGAGGGTGGATTACCGGTAATGCCCATGGAATCCCTTTTCTTGATGTGCTTGGCAGTATTTTGAAGCCCTTCTTATAATTAAACAATCTTTTCCTTGAATATCTTTTAGGCTTCTCCTTGCATTCGATTTAACAAGGAAGGGATACTGCTCGCTGTATCAACAAGAGAGAATGGAATCAAAATACTTGCAAATGCTGATGGTCTACAGCTTTTGCGTTCTATTGAAAATTGTGCAGTTGATAACTCCAGAGGACGGAAGACTTAGTTCATGGGCCTTCTATTGAAGTTATGTTTGATTGTAAAGGTCATGAGGTTGAGGACTCATTTTCAAGTTCAAATTAGTTTGCAAATTCTAGACTTTAAGGACTTTATTATGCACTAGGGATTTTTATTATGTTGTGTTAATTATTTTCATGGAATTTGAGACAACGTGTCTGTTAAATTCATTAAATTGAGTACTTAAATTCAGGTTCTCATACCAGGCGGGGCATTTAAGGCAATGTTGCATCAGTATGGCCACATTAAGTCTTCATTTGCAAGTGATTGGCCGGGTGTGAGCAACAACTTAAACACTACAGTGCCTTGATTTCTGGTTGTCAGGATTCTGTGTATTAAATTAGATCTCTGGTAAAAGGAACTGAAACATTTCATGCCTTGTTGACTATTCTATGGGCAACAGGATACAAATTGCAAGTATACTTGCAATGGATAGGGCATTCGCATTGAAATTGATAATGATGGAAGGCAAAAAATGGATAAAATTTTGATAAGAGTTGATGGAGGGTGACATAGGTAAGAAATTGAAGAAAAAGGTTATGGATGGGAAAAAAAAACAAATTGGTTGAAGATTCCACTGGTCCACGTGGTTCATCATCCCTCAACTTTTTAAATGAACTGTTTTTATCAAAAGGCAGTATATGTTAGGCAAGGAAACTTGATGTGGGTTGTTACTATTATTGCTCAATGACTCCATCATATAGAAAGATCGTCAAACAGAGTATATCTTATCTATGTTTGACTTGACAATGCATTAAAATGAAATTTAACAGGAATAGGTGATAAAAATAATTAAATAAATAAAATTTGAGGCACATTCTTCTATTTGTTTACAGAAATTCTCATGATTTTGGGTTCTCATAAAGGATTAATGAGAAAAATTGGGAAAAAAAAATGGTGAAGTAGAGATCATTGTCTAGAATTTTCAATGACTGAAACTTCTAAGTATCAGGATGAAGATCAATACTATTATAGGGAAAAAAAATTTTAAAAAATAATGATTGTGCTAGTGAAAGAATCCACATAATTTGCTAGCTAACTAACCATTTGCTACTTGGACGGGAAAATGAAATTCTCTAAAGCAGATGGCTCCAAACATGGCACAATGTAACGAAAGAATTAAAGATTTTTTGATACTATAGTCAAGAACACAAAAGGTTAGTACTATCACGAAAGCTTCAACGGACAACACCAGCTGTCAGTATTACAGACTCACAAAATAGTTTCTTCGCCAACATTTTGTTTTGCAGCAGAAGCCACAGCCTCTTCCTCCTCCTCTTCCTCATGAGGAGATTCTGCCCTTCAGCACCCAGTTTCCCATAATCGTCAGCAGCCTCTCATGTCTTCCCATAAAGCTCTCTTTACTTTGTTGATGAAACTGTGTTGCTTGAGGAACAATTAAAATAATGATAGATAACCTAGGAGTAGGCACCTAGTGGCTAGTGTTGTAAAAGTAAATTCAAAAACCAAGAATGATTGTGAAAATATATTGGGCTTGAGAAAGATGGTGTAAGAAAATTTCACTATGAAATTGGAGAATACAAATAAAGTAGTATTAAGAAATTGTTACAAAAGGCATTCTCAAATTCATTTATATTACAACAGATCTAGAACATTGTCAAATCTGTTCTCAAATTCATTTACATTGTCAAATTTGTTCATATTAATATCTCTGGCAGTTGAACTTTTGCCTAATGTAGAATGAATTGAATAGAATGAAATTAGTACAACCATAACTTACAAGTATAGACGACAATATTTAGGCTACCACGAATTTAATCTAATTGAATTAGGGGAATTAAAAAAAAAAAAATGTGTATTCGAATAGGGTTGCTTGTTTTGATGATAAAGAAGTGCAACAACATGTGTGAGATCTCCATATTTCAATATCTAGATTTGTCCAACTGACAGCAAATGAATTTTATTGACTAGAGATTATAGCTATTCCTAACAATGAACTTGACCACAAAGTTGGTACTTTTCTAGCCTTGAATTGAAACATAAAGTAGGTATATATAATACACAAATAAAAACCAGAAAAAAATAATAAATAAAATTTGTTATCAATTCAATGTTGTTTAGGAGCTCATAACTATTTTTTGAAGAAATATGAGAGTTTTTATATTCGTTAGGAATTGGGGATGAACATTCATCATCTACACCAAATTTATTGTTAATCAGACTTACCTTCTTATGTGAACTAAAAAATTACAAAATTTATGAGTCTAAAGAAACTAGCAACTATGAAAAAGTAAGGGAGTTGCTGATTACTTTTAAAAATAGTATGACTTCCTAAGGTAATTTCTATCAAGATAAGAAGAAATCGAAGAGTAGTGAAGCTTGCAAAGAAGATAAGAGCAACTTTGTTTCTAAACAAGAAGGGAAATGACTATAGCTTTTCTTTACCTGCACAAAAAATTGATTGGTTTATTATAAAAAATTCTCTTTAAAAGTTTAATCTTAAAAAAGAATGCCACTCTAGTTGGGGAGAACGTATTTGTTGGTGTCTTAGCTAAATAAAAAACAATTGGACACCATACGTTAAAATTCTATCATATCTATATATTTATTAAAAAAATAATATTTAAAAGTGTAATCCTCACTAAGAAGGTTTCTCTAGTTGAGAAGAAGGTATTTGATATCAAATGATATTATTAAAAAGTATCATTGCAATACAAACAAGAAGAAAAATTTGAATCCTATAAAAATTAAAAAAAAAAAAAAAAAGAAGAAATTGATATTAACAAAAAGAAGAAAATCCTAGATTACTATATATTAAATAAGAGTTTCAATTTGATTTAAATGAAGATGAGTTTTATTTTAAGAATCTTATCATTGTCTAAATGTCTTTTCCAATCCTAAAATTTCTCAGAACTCCATAATTAACGTTTAAAAAAATTAAAAAATAATGAATTAAAAAAAAGAAGAAGATGTTTGTAGGGTCACGATTTACAGCCCAAGTCTAAAGTGTACAAGACTTTGGCTCAGTAAGCCCAATACAATAGAATTTGTAAAGAGTAGGTCGAAAACCTGGGCTTTTATGAAATTAACAACGGCTAGTATGAGTTGTAAATATGATCAAATGATGACAAAGTCAATAATCTTGCATGAAGGTGATGTCCGAGGAGGTAGCCTGTATTATAAAACCTAGTAAAGATGATTACAGATTATGTTTGTATTGCTATAGTGTTCCTATTTCTTCTCTGATCCCTTTTTTGTGGAGATGTTCTCACATTATATAGTTCCCTTGGATCATCTTCATCTTACACTTGTCAAATATTTGGATTGCTACTTGAGTACCTGTCCTATCAGCCTCCTCCTTTGGTCTTTTGTGAGTTGTAGTTGCCAATGTAACATTGTTCAGGGGTCTTCTCCACATAAATGCAGCCACGAAAGTAGGTGCAGGGCATTAAATGTGGTTGTAGCAGCTTTTCCCTTAGATATTTCTGGATTCTTATCTCTTCTGTATGTATATAAGGATCATCCTTGTCATGGAAATCTCCTGGAGGGTCACCTAAATTGTCAAAGTACAGAGCTAATCAGTTTTTAACTGTGTCCGAGAAGGAACAACTCCTCAGACCATCTCTCTCCACTCCATCTTTTATAATTCTGAACTTTGTGCTTCTTTTAATTAGTCACCCCTTCTCGGAAAAACCATATCCCCAGATAAAACCCAAGGCCCAATATACAATCTTAGGCCTTTACTTCTATAATAGCCCCTCAAAATTCCGGTTTTTCCCTCGCAACTGAGGAGAAAAAATGGGATTTTGACTTATTGAGAATTAAGAATATTAAATCCTTTTTTGGCATGTGTGAGTGTGATTTTATGCTCCTCATAATTACTTCTGACGTTTCGAAGACCGCAAGCCGTCATTAATTGCTCCAGGCGGCGCTATGTCTCTATGTCACTTGATGATAGTGTACAATAACAATACGCCAACACAACACTACACTACGAGAATCACGTTCAATGGCCTTGCAGGTTTAACAGATATCTACACACTTAATTTTAATTTTTTAAGTTGGACAATAACAATACGCTCTAGGAAAACATATGAGGCTAATAATCTCTATGTCACTTGATGATAGGCATTGTTGGCCAGTGATTATACTGCATCTGTAAACCGTGTGATGTGGAGTCCTGATGGTGCACTTTTTGGTACGTTACTTTGAGGGGATTTATTTTATTTATTTTTTATTTTTAAATTGCCTTTTATCCCAAAATTTTAAGATATTCTTGAGAAATAATTTGCATCTCTGATGATCTTTCTTGCTTTCCACTTCAGGTGTTGCATATTCGAAACATATAGTGCAAATATATTCCTATCATGGTGGTAATGATTTGCGGAAGTACCTGGAGGTTTGTTTATATATATATATATATATGCATGCTCTTACACACAAGTGTGTATTTACATACATACATACATACGTGTGTGTGTATGTTCTTACATAGTTTTTAGTAATTATTAAAATATAATACTTACTGGTTCTTTCAGCCCCTTTTGTTAATAATTGAGTATCTGCCATGAAATTTTTTTTATTTTTTTTATTTTTTTATTTTTTCAGATTGACGCTCATGTCAGTAAGGTTAGTGATCTTGGCTTTTCATATCCAAACAGACAACTCTGCATCATAACTTGTGTAGAGGACAAGACTATTCTTTCAGTGTAATAATGAGGCTGGACTGCATTGTGAAAGACTGAAAGTTCATTTCTGTGCAGGTGTGGGATGCTATCACTGGTAATAAGCTGTACATGTTTGAAGGGGATGAAGCACCAGTTTACTCCGTGTGCCCTCATCATAAGGAAAACATTCTGGTATTCAGTTGTTTTATTTGCACTTTTTCTAGTTGACAGTTGACATCTTTTTTTTTTTTTGATAAGTAACTTTTCTTCAGAGACATCCAAGTCTCATTCCTCAGCCGGTGTTTTAGGCTCAGGTTATTATTCATTGTTAAGCTTAGTAGCTTTACCAAAATATTTTGGTGCACTTATTATACTTTAAGGCTATGCTTGCAGAGGGGGCTCATGCATTAATCAAAATAAGGTTTTGCAAAAAGAGTTTTGTGGCAAAAGATTTCTTTCTTCCCCTTGTTCCTTGCTTTTGTTTTGTCAAATTAACATTTGAGCTTTCTTCTTTCAGTCTGAAGTCTTATGGTTAATATATATATATATATATATATTGCTATTTTCTTGGTACTAAAAATGGAATTATTCTTTTCCACTTTTTCCCTGCAAAATGGGAAATGTGAATCTTAATTTTCACACCCTAATAATCCATAGGGTTGCCACCTGACCGCGCCCCCCCCCTCTCCCTCTTTTAACCCTTCCGGCTTCTCCTGCTGTGTGGATTTGGTTTAGATCATTGAAGGTTTCTTGCTTCCTACAGTACATATATTCAGTAGATGTCAGTGGGAAAATTAAGGCTTGGTTATATGATAATCTGGGTTCAAGAGGTGACTATGATGCTCCAGGCCAATCTTGCACGACAATGGCCCACAGTGCCGACAGGACAAGGTAGTAAGGATGTTTTATTACATTACTTATCCAACTTTTTATTTCCTTAAAATTTTCATTGTGGTTGGGCAATTGCTCAAGCTTTACATCATGTTTCTTTTATTGTGTGCATCATAGGCTATTCTCATGTGGGACTACTGAAGAAGGAGAATCATACCTTACTGAATGGAATGAATGTGAGGGGCTATCAAGCGTGTATATAATGGTCTTTGGAAGCGGTCTGTGGGGGTAGTGCAATCTGATACAATGAAGAACCAGTTACTGGCTACTGGTGATGAGTTTCAAATAAAATTTTGGGACATGGAAAATGTTAACATCTTGACAACTACAGTCTACAGCTGCAGAGGGTGGATTACTGGTAATGCCCATGGAATCCCTTTTCTTGATGTGCTTGGCAGTATTTTGAAGCCCTTCTTATAATTAAACAATCATTTCCTTGAATATCTTTTAGGTCTCTCCTTGCATTCGATTTAACAAGGAAGGGATGCTGCTCGCTGTATCAACAAGAGAGAATGGAATCAAAATACTTGCAAATGCTGATGGTTTATGGCTTTTGCGTTCTATTGAAAATTGTGCAGTTGATACCTCCAGAGGATAGACGACTTATAGTTCATGGGGCTTTTATTGAAGTTATGTTTGCTTGTAAAGGTCATGAGGTTGAGTACTTAAATTCAGGTTCTCATACAAGGTGAGGCAATGAAGGTTAGGTTGCATCAGTTTGGCCACATTAAGGCTTCATTTGCAAGTGATTGGCCGGGTGTGAGCAACACGATGTTTGAGCAACAACCTAAACGCTACAATGCCTTGATTTCTAGGAGTCAGGATTCTGTGTATTAAATTAGGTCTTACCAGATTTTTGGGAGACAGGATTCTGTGTATTAAATTAGGTCTCTGGTAAAAGGAACTTAAACGATTCATGCCTTGTTGACTATTCTATGGGCAACAGAAAACAAATTGCAAGTATACTTGCAATGGAAAGGGCATTCACATGGAAATTGATAATGATGGAAGACAGAAGAAATTGATGAAATTTTGAGAGAGTAGAGGTTGACATAGGTAAGAAAATGAAGAAAAGGTTGTGGATTGGGGAAAATAAAAACAAATTGGTTGAAGAGTCCACTTGTCCACGTGGTTCTTCATCCCTCAACTTTTTAAATGAACTGTTTTTATCAGAAGGCAGTATATTTTAGGCAAGGAAACTTCTTGTGGGTTGTTACTATTGCTCCATGACTCCACTATATAGAAAGATCATCAAACAGAGTATATCTTTTCTATGTGTGACTTGAAAATGCATTAAAATGAAATTTAACAGACAAAGATGATAATAAAAAAAAATTTTGAGGCCCATTCTTTTATTTGTTTACAGAAATTCTCATGATTTTGGGTTCTCATAAAGGATTAATGAGAAAATTAAGGGCACAAATGGTGAAGTAGAGATCATTGTCAAGATTTTTCAATGACTGAAACTTCTATGTATCAGGATGAAGATCAATACTAATAAAGAAAAAAAAAACAAATAATGATTGTGCTAGTGAAAGAATCCACATAATTTACTAGCTAACTAACCTCTTGCTACTTGAACAGGAAAAAGAAATTCTATAAAGCAGCTGACGGCTCCAAACATGGCACATGTGGATAGGCTTATGTAACTTATATATAAATGTTCTAAATAGAAGTCATAAAGGAGATAAAATAGTTTCAATGCAAAGGCACACAAGTTACATTTGATTTGTGTTTTGTAATTTGAAAAGTTGTGGTTGTAAGCCGCTTTGCCCCAAATTTTCAAAACTTGTTTGGTCCCAATGTATTGTCGTCACATTAATTAACAAGGTAATGAAAGAATTAAAGATCTTTTGGTACTATAGTCAAGAACACGAAAGGTTAGTACTATCACGAAAGCTTCAACGGACAACACTTGCTGTCAGTATTACAGACTCAAAATTTCCCTAGCTGGTTTAGATCCAGTGCACTGGACCTGGTCAAATGGTTACACATGTCCAAAAGTAGACACATATCATCATCTCAACAGGTCTAATACTACTAGACACTGGACCTAAACCTGACCCATTTTCCTAGACCAACTATATAAACATGTAGGAGTTTTCTACTAAGCACTAGATTCCCTGTATAGCTTTTGGTCAATGGTCTTGAAACATACCATTTGTGTCTGACTCTTTAGAACCCCGTATCAGAAACAATATCAGCCAACTAGGCTTCTTTGATTCCTGATAGATTGCAGCCACTTCTATAAGGTATAATAATGATGACCTCTCAAATCGCCAAACCAGCCAAACATCACTGCTTTTGGAGTGCCTTAAAATAATCTTCCATCTTACACGGTATGCAAAACACTGTGATCTCAATTTAATTCTCTTTGCAAGGTCCCTTACAAGATTTCTTGCACAACTTCCCCAATATAAATGAGACAGTTAAAAGTTCAATGTGGACTAAGACTTCATATGCATTAAATGCAGAAATCATTTCAAGGACTGTGTCCCTTTGGTGTAGGAACCATTTTAAGTTGATTTATGCTCCACAGCTTAGTAATGCCACTTAAAGAGCTAGTAGCCAAGAGCAGTTTTCCATGTCTTGAGAATTGAAGATGACGAAAATCATCAGTAAATCCACACAATACTCATGTGCTTGAAACAAGACCTATGAGACAAAGACAAAGAAAATCCTTGAAGAGTACCAGTGTGGTACCAGCTAAAGACCCTTCGAAAGTTAAGTCAGAGAATTTTTTCACAACTCTAGAGTACCAGAGCTGGGGTAAATTATGCGTACCTTGGTTTGTGAGGGTCTCGGGGTTTTTATAGTGGTGTAGGGCTGACACCCGTGCTTTGATTAAGGAGATGTTTTCTTGTAGGAAAGAAACTCTTCATTTTGTGTATCTTGCAGAATCCTTTTCTTGTAGGAGTCTTCTTGGTTAGGGTTAAAGGTGGGGCGTAAGATATTTCCTTATATACCTATGCGTTTGAACCACGCAAGAGACATGCTGGACCCGTCAGCTTCATCTCGCTAATTTATCCTTCCATGAACGTCATTTTGGTCGCCTTCAACCCATGCACTGATGACCTTCAGTTGCTCCTGTCATCCCTAATATGGATCGTCAACCTTTTGGAGTCAGTCACGAGAATGTTAGCAAAGTCGTCAACTACTTTAAGGTCGTCAGCTGTTACTTAGGCTTCAGGAATTATACTTATCAGTTGCCACCTACTCCATAATCCCGTCAGCTTCAGCTGCCGGGTTGTGGAGTATGTATATATATATATATATATATTATCAAATGGGGCATTTATTGCCTGACTCCTCGAGCAGCCATAATTGTCAAAACACGTGGCTTAAGCCGATTAGCCTGGCTCCTGAACGAGGGTGTCGCTTCGTCTTCTGTGCGTTTTTACCCCAGATATACCTCACTTCCTTTCTTATTTCCTTCTATTTCATTCTTGCTGGTCATCAGAGAGAACCCATCACTTCAAGGATTTTATTCACGTCATCGTGCTTTCGTTGCTTTGCTGAGACTGTCTCCTTTCACGAAACCATCTGCTTTACTTGGTAATTCATTTTTACTCATCTCATTTTTTACTTTTATCCTAGTTGATTGTGAAACTTTTTAGAGAGGCCGTCAACTTAGGTTCTTAGAATACCTTCGTCGCTTATAGGTATTTAGATGTTTAGAGAGGCAACGAGTGAACAGTCGTTAGTTCGCAAGGGAGCGGGCTACGACGAGGTCTTCCCATCAGGTTATGAGCCCGAGGAGGGCTTCTTCTAGTCATTAGAGAGGGAAACGTCAGCCAATCTTTTGACGAGGAAATGGAAAGTTATGGAGGAGAAGTTGAGGTAGTAAGTAAGGGTGAAGATGAGGATGATGAGGAGGAAAGGAGAGAGAGTGACGAGGACGAGAATGACGATGATGAGTAAGTCATAGAGAGTACTTCAGGAAGCCCAGAAGATGACCTTCCTTTCATTCTCCCTAAAGAACGAATGGTTAATGACTTTCTGCCGACGATGTCAAACAAGGTTTTCAAAACTTTACGTGACCGTTACCAAATTCCAGACAACATCCCAATCCGTCTCCCTGGAAAGTCTGAGAAGTGCTATACAGGGAAGACCGCGGACGTCGGCATGTATGACGCCATGTTCGCGGCAGAATTGAGACTTCCTCTAACAGCACTTCATCATCAATTGGCCAATTTTTGTTGGAAAAATGAATGTACACAGCGGAAAATTAATGGATCTACTTCTTTCACAATTGATAACATGTACTAAGTAAGTTTCAGAATTTGGGAATAAAAGAGTGTACTGTGGTATGGTGAATTTCAAAATCAAAGATCAGAAGTTCTTGAGAACACTTTCAATTTTCACTCCAATTCCACTTGTGCCCAAAAAGTGTGGTCTCTCAATCAGTTATATGTACATGTTCTAGAGATAATGAAAAAGTGTCTTACACTCACATACATACCATTTCATGTTCTTATTGTTAGTTCTAAATTATGTATGTTTCTTTCTTTATAACTGATTATCTAATTGGGCTAGCCTTTTCGGCCTTTCCAATTAGGCTTTAGTATGTGGCTTGGAGTGGAACCAAAAGGGAACAAATAAGACACTAGCTCCAATGGGCCTTGGGCTTTTATGTCAACTCTTGACAAGTCTAAAGTTACCATTAATTATATTTAATACCACTATATAAATATAATTGCATTCTAGGCCTTATTAATAAATTATATCCCAAGACTTTATTGTACGTTGTACATGCAATCCCTTCATAAAATATTCATAATAATACAAAGTCATGAATGAAGATTGCCACTTTGTAGATTACAACATCTTAATCCTTGAGTACCCGGTTTAATCCTTTTAAGTTATTCATCATATATTTATGAAATCCAATTTCATAAATATATACTTTAGTAATTCCTTACTAAAGTGGTTAGGCCTAACTCTCTGAATAACTGAACCCATTAAACTTATCTTAAGGGAATATTTTATATCTCCGTTAAGAGACTATGAATTCTATCTTGAGAATATATGTTCCATCAGCACTAAATGTGGCTGCCCAACATACTGAGATTTTGACCGTTATTTTATATCTCACTTTTGATATATCAAAGCAACCTACACTTCATGATTAGATCCATTATTCTCTCAGAATTAAGAGTTCATGTAAATAGAAGTTGTAAGACTTATTATTCATTTGACAGTCATTAGGAGAATAATAAATCTCACAGTGGTACAGTTCAATATGTCTTAACTCTTAAAACATATCAACACATCAATTAGAAGTCTCTACTTCCATGATCAAGGCAAATCATTTTAGTTGATATGTTTAATCTTCGCAGATGAAATGTCCAATTTCATCACCGACTACGAACTAAAATTCTTATTTTACAAAGAACTTGTGACTTATATCTTCTGAGACTAAATCACATAAATGACATACTATGCATCTCATGGACTATATGATAATGTCTGAATATTCATGTTACCATCATTTTAGATAATAATAAAACAACTTTATCAATTACAATATTAAGTCATACATAATGTCACACTTAATATCATACATAGCATCATACAATAAGATTTTAGAGCACTAATCCTAACAATCTCCCACTTGCCCTAAAGACTATTGTGCATTAATCTAACTCTCATTCCCTCTAAATGTGACTCAAAAAGTCTTTTGAGGTAAGGCTTTGGTAAAAGGATCTGTTAGATTGTTTGCACTTTCAATCTTTGCAACCACTACATCTTCACGAGCAACAATGTCTTGAATGATGTGGTACTTTCTCTCAATGTGCTTTCCTTTCTTATGATTCCTTGGATCTTTGGATTGTGCAACTGCTCCACTATTATTGCAAAACAATGTAATAGGAACTTGCTCCATTCTTACTACACCAAGATTAGAAAGGAATTTCTTGAGCCAGACAACTTCTTTTATCGCTTCACAAGCAGCAACATACTCAGCTTCCATGGTGGAGTCCATAATACAAGATTGCTTAACACTCCTCCAACTTATGGCTCCACCTCCCAAGGTGAAAACACATCCTGAAGTGGATTTTCTAAAATGTAGATCCGATTGAAAGTTTGAATCTGTATAACCAATGGGAATCAAATCCTCACATCGGTAAACAAGCATATAATCTCTCATTCTCCGTAGAAACTTGAGAATATGCTTTACTGCTTGCCAATATTTTGGTCCTAGATTTGATTGATAGCAGCTGACCATGTTAACTGAATAACATATATCTAGTCTAGTACATAGCATGGCATACATAAGACTTCCTATTATAGAAGCATAAAGAACTTGCCTTATCATGTTTTCTTCCTCTTGAGTCTTAGGTCTTTGGTCATCAGACAGAGGAACTCCATATCTAAAAGTAAGTAATCATTTCTTGGAGTTTTGCATGCTAAACTGTTCTAAAACTTTATCTATATATCTAGCTTGTGATAAGCCTAACATCTTATTCTTGCGATCTCGCCATAGCTTGGTCCCTAGAATAAAGTTAGCCTCACCCAAGTCCTTCATATCAAATTGGCTTGACAACCAAACCTTTACTGATGACATTAGTCTTAAATTATTTCCAATGAGTAGAATATCATCAACATAAAGCACTAGGAACATTACTACTTTATCTCGATGTCTTTTGTACACACATGATTCGTCAAGGTTTTGTTCAAAACCAAATGACTTGATTGTTTGATCAAATCTAATGTTCCATGATCTAGATGCTTGCTTAAGTTCATAAATGGACCTTTTCAACTTGCATACCATACACTCTTAGTTCTTTGCTATAAAACCTTCCAGTTACATCAAATAGATTTCTTCTTCAAGATTGCCGTTTAGAAAAGCAGTCTTGACTTCCATTTGCCAAATCTCATAATCATAATGAGCATCAATGGATAAGAGAATTCTGATAGATTTAAGCATTACTACTGGTGAAAAGGTTTCTCCATAATCAATACCTTCTTTTTGTGTATACCCTTTCGCCACTAGTCTTGCTTTAAAGGTTTCAACCTTGCCATCTATCCCTCTCTTTCTTTTGTAAACCCATTTGCAACCAATACGTTTAATGCCGTTAGGCGCCTTTACAAGATCCCAAACTTGATTGTAATATATAGAATCTAATTCAGATTTCATAGCTTTGACCCAATGATGTGCATATATATCATTCATTACTTCTTCATAAGTGTAAGAATCAGTTTCAGCCTCTTCTAAGATAGCTTCATAAGTTTCTCCCAAACCTATAAATCTTATAGATGGCCTAACAATCCTCCCACTACGATGAGGTACTTGTGTACTAGACATTTTATGAATAGTATCTTGTGGTGTATCTAATACAGCCACATCATCCGTAGTTTCATCCATTGGTTGTTCATTTACAGGGTCATTCATTTCAGCCAAAACAACTTTATTTCTAGGATTAAAATTATTCACATAATCATCCTCCAAAAATTTGGCATGTGTGCTAACAAACACTTTGTTATCTTTATGATTATAGAATAAACAACCCTTTGTTTCCTTTAAATACCCTAAAAACATGCATACTTCGGTTTTAGTTTCCAACTTATCAGACTTCCTTTTCAACACATGTGCTGGACATACCCAAATGTGGAGATATTTCATAATAGGCTTACGCCCACTCCACAATTCCTTAAGTGTGTTGGGAATAGATTTTGATGGAACTAAATTCAAAATATGCATTGCAGTTTTTAGTGCATATCCAAAAAAAAAAAAAAAAAAAAAAACTGGTAAAGTTAAGTAACTCATCATGGACCTAACTATTTCCAAAAGAGTCCTATTCCTTCTTTCTGCTACACCATTTTGTTGGAGAGTTCCAGGTGCAGTCAATTGAGATACAATCCCATTTTGAGTTAAATAATCCTTGAAATCCCCAAGAAGGTATTCGCCACCATGATCAGATCGAATGACCTTTATGCGTTTACCTAATTGATTCTCAACTTCAACCCTAAACACTTTGAACTTTTCAAAGGTTTCAGACTTTTGTCTCATTAGGTACATATAACAATATCTTGAGTAATCATCGGTAAAAGTGATGAAGTACTCATAACTTCCTTTTGTTTGGGTTGTCATAGGACCACATACATCCGAATGAACTAATTCAAGCAACTCTTGGGCTCTTCTACCTTTTGCATTAAAAGGTCGTTTGATCATTTTGCCTTCCAAACAAGATTCACAAATTGAAAATTCATCAAAGTCAATGGCTCTAAGAGTCCATCTTTGATCAGCCTTTGAATACTGTTTGGATTGATATGACTTAAACGCAAGTGTCAAAGATATGCATCATTAATAGAAGGAAACTTTCTTTTAATGATTTTACATGAGAGTTATTATTAATTCAGAATTATATCATTCATGCTTATCAGGATTTAAAATATAAAGATCATCCACAATATTGCAAAAACAGATAAACACTTTATCCTTCTTTATTACAACATTATCTTTAAGGATAACACAATATCCATGTTTACCTAAATAAGTTGCAGAAATTAAATTCCTACGAACATTAGGTACATATAGACAGTCTTTCAATATTAAAATCTTAGACTCAAAGCATAAACTAAACACTCCAATAGCTACAACTAGAATCTTGCTCCCATCAGCCAAAGTAAGAAACAATTCCCCTTCATTAAGCTTTCTGGTTTCTTGGAACCCTTGCAAAGAATTGTAGATATGATTAGTACAACCTGAATCCACACCAGGAATCTGTGGGATTTTGTACTAAACATATTTCAAGGAGAAATGAACTTTTCATACCCTTATTATTGGCAGCCTTGAATTTTGGATAATTCCTCTTCCAATGTCCTTTCTTACCACAATGGAAACACTTTCCTTTAATCTTTTTGTTCATATTATAATTGAGTCTGAATTCCTTGAATGATTTCGGTAATGACTGGAGTATCATATTCACTTGGGATTTTCCATCAATATCGGCATCTAAAACCTCCAATGTATTCAGATTAGAGATCATTGTAAGACAATGCTCCCTCATTGAACTGCCTTCAGCCATTTTGGTATTATAAATTTGCCTCATGGTTTCTTGCCTTTCAGAACGGCCTTGCTCACCATACATCTCCTTCAGACTTAGTATAATGTTTGAAACTAGTTTTACATATTGCATTTGATGCTGTAAAACATTTAAGATAGATGCTAGGATATAGCACTTGGCCATCTCATTAGATTTCTGCCAACAATCATATCGCTATTTTTCCTCAGGAGGAGCATCTAATGAAGGAAAGCTAGGACATGGTTTAGTAAGCACATATTTGTGCTCTTCAGCTGTAAGAACAATGTCCAAATTTCTTTTCTAGTCAACATAGTTGGATCCAGTCAGTTTGTTTTGATTAAGAACAGTAACAAGTGAGCTAAAAGATGTCATGATCAAATCTGAAAATAATAGACATGAATATAATAAGTAAACTGGACATTATCAATTTAGCATATAAACATATATGAAACCATAAAATAACATATGCAACGACAACCCAATCCATGTCTATACTTCCTTGGTAGCAAGTTTATTATAAACATATTAATTGATTGAGAACTATTCTCATTATTAGTGCTCTCACGATAACTCTTATTATACACTAATAATATGCCGTATTACCTTTAGCCTCTAAGTAATAATGACATAACTCCTTTAGGAGGTTAATATTACACTTAGTCTAGTGTATACCATTATCTTGAATCATGTGTAGCCACATTTCATCTCTCTTATAATGTATAAACTTGTAGTACCATGGAACAAAGCACTCTCCTTTGGGATCATGAGGCATATACGCCAAGACGAGGTGTTTGTCCACACTACTTTAAATGGGTTAGTTCAATCTTGTAGTACTATGAAGTAAACACCCTCCTTTGTGATTGCGAGGCATATACGCCAAGATGAGGTGTTTACCCACACTATTATGAACCAATAATGGAGGCTATGAGATCCAACCCTTGTATCTTTCTCCCACTAGATGTTTTAAATTAAAAGTTTTTATTTTGTAAACATGTGTAATTTAATCACACACAGCCTTGCACTTTAAACATTTGAAAACACATAGAAAAAATTCAAAAAATCCCTTCAGTGGCATTTTCGCGAGTATCTTGTGACTAAGCTCTTCTCACGAAAATGAGTTAAGGCAAAATAGTGAAAACACAAAATTCAAACAGAAACTTTCCCGACTGTCTCGCGACTGTTTCGCTAGTGAAGCTTACCCGCAAAAAGTCTTGTACTTCAGAGTCATTTTTCGCGAGTAATTTCGCAAGAAAGTTACCCACGAAAAATCCGTGTTTTCAGGTTTTGAAGAGAAAATCTGAACAGTTTCACCGGTTTTCATGAATAAACAATCATCATATGAACATGATAGATAGAATTTGATATCAAAACTGAATTCCATTGATGCTATAGCCTTAAAGTTCAATTTAACATACTTAAATTCAAATTTAAACAATATTATAACATCAATATCAGTTTTCATCAAACCATAGTTTCAACAACCATGCAGAAAATTAAATACATATATAATCTTCTAACATCATGAAACTATTATCTCTAATTCCAAAACTCACAAAACATGTTATACATATTAGAAATTGAAGACCGCTTTGATACCATTTGTTGGAAAAATGAATGTACGCAGTGGAAAATTAACGGATCTACTTCATTCGCAATTGATAACATGTACTAAGTAAGTTTCAGAATTTGGGAATAAGAGACTGTACCTTAGTATGGTGAATTTCAAAACCAAAGATCAAAAATTCTTGAGAAAACTTTCAATCTTCACTCTAATTCTACTTGTGCCCAAGAAGTGTGGTCTCTCAATCAGTTATATGTACATGTTCTAGAGAGAATGAAAAAATGTCCTACACTTGCATAAATACCATTTCATGTTTTTATTGTTGTTTCTAAATTCTGTATGTTTCTCTCCTTATAACTGATTATCTAATTGAGTTAGTCTTTTGGGTCTTTTCAATTGGGCTTTAGTATGTAGTTTGGAGTGGGACTAAAAAGGAACAAATAAGACACTAGCTCCAATGGGCCTCGGGCTTTTCTATTAACTATTGACAAGTCCAAAGTTACCATTAATTATATTTAATACCACTATATAAATATAATTGCACTCTAGGCCTTATTAATAAATTATATCCCAAAATTTTATTGTACATGCAACCCCTTCATAAAATATTCGTAGTAATACAAAGTCATGAATGAAAACTGCCACTTTGTAGATTACTACATCTTAATCCTTGAGTACCCGGTTTAATCATTTTAAGTTATTCGTCATATATTTATGAAATCCAATTTCATAAATATATACTTTAGTAATTCCTTACTAAAGTGGTTAGGCCTAACTCTTTAAATAACTGAACCCATTAAACTTACGACAAGGGAATATTTTATTTCTCCGTTAAGAGACTACGAATTCTATCTTGAGAATATATGTTCCATCAATACTAAATGTGGCTGCCCAACATACTGAGATTTTGACCGTTACTTTAGATCTCACTCTTGATATATCAAAGCAACATACATTTCATGATCAGGTCCATTATTCTCTCAGGATTAAGAGTTCATGTAAATAGAAGTCGTGAGATTTATTATTCATTTGAAAGTCATTAGGAGAATAATAAATCTCATAGCGGTCCAATTCAATATGTCTTAACTCTTAAAACATATCAACACATCAACTAGAAGTCTCTACTTCCATGATCGAGACAAATCATCTTAGTTGATATGTTATAGTCTTCGCAGATGAAATGCCCAATTTCATCAACGACTATCAACTAAAATTCTGAGCTTACAAAGAGCTTGTGATTAATATCTTCTGTGACTAAATCACATAAATCATATACTATATATCTCATGGACTATATGATAATGTCCGAATATTCATGTTGCCATCATTTTAGATAATAATAAAACAACTTTATCAATCACAATATTAAGTCATACATAATGTCATACATAATGTCACACTTAATATCATACATAGCATCATACAATAGGATTTTAGGGCACTAATCATAACAATTTTTTGGGTTGTCCGTCAGTCAAATTGCCCCTAATGCTTGGAGGATATTCATTGGGGCTGAAATTTTGTGGGGTTGTCTAAGTGGAGGGAACCGTCAACTAATTCTTAACGAGTTCTTTTGGTGTTATCGTCCTTAACACATTGCCTCGTCCCAAGGAATATATCACTTCTCTGCAAGGAAGAAAGAGCTAAGGCTGGTATCTAATATGCCCAACTCCAATAGGAATTGGAAGGACATGTATTTCTTCATTAAAGGGACGAACTAGGTATGTCGTCTGGAAGAGTGGGAGACGATGCCCCTTGGTTTTGACAACACTTGGGCTTATGTCAAGGATTCAAGTTAATCCCATCTACCTCTTTCATTTTATTTGTTGCAAATTTCTAACATCGTCTACTTTTCTTGTTTTCTTTCAACTAGTGTTCGTCCACATATCATAGACGAGTAGGAGACTTTTATTCGTAGGGTAACAGAAATCCCGTTGGACGAGTGGAAGTGTCGGGATCTCATTACACTCAACACTCTACACACTTACTGTGGGGGTCCTGAGCTAACACTAGAAGCCCGTCGTCTCAACACCTATTCCCATCGTCGTAAGTTACCCACTTTAACCCTTCTTCTTTTTCCCTCGGCTTGTCTGAGGCCGTCACTTGTCTTAATACTCCTTATTTGCCTTTTTTGTAGAAATGGAGGCAGCTAGGCTGAGAGCACAAGTAAGGGCTGTCGCTGCGCGCAAGAAAGAGGAGGGGAAGGGTAAGGAAAAGGAGGGGGCGTCTTTATCAGCCCCCAAAGCCGTTAGCAAGGCTAAGACTAAGAGGAAAGGTGACGAAAAGGACGACTGCCCGACCAAAAAGGTGTTCGTCACTCCTGGAGAAATGCTTCCCAAGAAGCCATCACCTCCCAAACCAAAACATGGGGCAGGCAAAGGGCTAATGATGACATCATGCCCTGTCGCTCAAGATCCTGACCATCATCTTCTCACAAACAAGGACTATGCCTTGGAGATGGTGGGGTCCATCATCAGGGACAAGGACGTGAATCCTTGTGTTGAGCAAGGGACAGAGGAGCTTGGGGTGTCGGGTCTTTTTGACCTTGCTCGGGTATGCTTCTTCCTTTGTTTCTTTATTTATTTTGTTTTTATGCTTAATGGCTGACAGTTATCCTGTCTTGCAGGTGATGGTTTGTATGAAAGCTTTGCGAGACAGCGATGTAACCAAGGAAGGAGTGATTACCCGTCTGCATAAGCGAATTAGGAACCTGACCGAAGGGCAGGAACAATATAAGAGCGACATTCATACCCTTAATCAGGAGGTGAAAGAGTTGAAAGAGAAATTGGAGAAGGAGGGTCGTCAGAAGAAAAAAGAGCAAAAAGCCAAGGAGGCGGTGGAAAAGGACCTGACGGCCCTTTTAGGCCAGGTGGAGAAGGCCAAGGATGACGCCATGAAAGAATTCAAGGCGTCACAGGCATTCATTAATTCCTATGCCGAATACTATGGTGACGGGTTTGAGGATTGCCTTAAATAGGTTAAATCCTTCTACCTTCACCTATATTTGTCTAAGGTCTCCATGGATGACCCCTTGCCATCGACACCTACAGGCGACACTACTCTTGAAGAGAATGACAACTCCATTGAGTCTGAGGCGAATCTAGATGATGATAGTGTCATTCTTGCCCAGCCTGCTGTGGATAAGCTCGTCGTTCCTCTGACCCCGTCGGCCAACCTTCCGAATGCTGAAGATCCTCCAACTCAAGAAGCCCAAGGCCTACCTTCCAAGGGTGACGAGATCCTACAAGACCCCTTGGCCTTCTGAACTTTGCCTTTTTCTTTCTCTTTTTTTGTAAATTTGACCTAATTTTCAAACAGTTTAATGCCCTTTTGTTTTTTGTGCTTTGTTTGTAAAAACTCCATTTTATTCATAGTATTTTATATTCGTCGTTTTCCACATATATACGTTGCTTTTTATTTGTTGATCTATATGCTCATTCCTTATGCCTATATGATATATTTTCATAAGCTAGAGACAAACCCGTCTCCTTTTCGGAGTTAAACAATAGGCTCATCCACCTAAGGACTTTACAGCTTTAAGGTGTTCTTATGGCCCAAATTCATTTATTTTGTGGATTTAATGATTTCAATCCATTCCCCTCAAACTCGTCCTTTCTGTGGACTTGGTAATTTTGTTCATTTTTGGGTTTTCCATTGAACCCATCTGCTTAGTTATGGATTTGGACTTAATAATATTGACTTGTCCACTTACTGTCATAATTATGGACCCATCTACTTAGTTATAGGTCCGTCCATTTGTTATGGATCCATGCATTGTCCTCTTGTGGTCTTTATAATATTAACTTATCCTTATGAGACGAATCTGCTTACGGACTTAATCATGAACCCATCTGCTTAGTTAGGTCCGTCCACTTGTTATGGATCCGTCCACTGTCTTGTGGACTTTATAATCGTAATTGATTCTCCTAAAAAGAAGTTGCCCATTTTATGGATTGATAAACTCATCCACTTTATGGTTTTGCTAAAAACCTCGTCCACTTTCATGGACTTGTCTACTTTATGGACTTGCTAATAAACTCGTCCACTTCATGGACAAGCTAATAAACTCGCCTGCTATACGAACTTAATAATGATCCATCCTCCTGGAATGAACTCGTCCACTCTATGGACTTGCTAATAAACTCGTCCACTTCATGGACAAGCTAATAAACTCGTCCGCTTTACGGACTTAATAATGATCTATCCTCTTGGAATGAACTCATCCACTTAATAGACTTGCTAATATTTGTAGAAAAATACACTAGTCATTTCTGAATAAACTCCTCTTATTATGATAAACCATGTATTCGTAAAAAAAAGGTTGTTCTCTAAAGGAAATGACCTGACTTTTGGGCTTAGAAAGTATTGTAGCAAAAATTAAAGAAACTAAAAAACTGAGGAGTATAGCAAAAATTAACTAAAGTAAACTAGAAAATGAAGAGTGTTGCTCTCCATGCTATCATCTCTACTGGTAGTACTTCCGTAGGTGCTCGGTGTTCCATGGATGGTGTAACTTTCGTCCGTCTAGCATCTCTAGGTGGTAGGTACCTTTCCTCTGCCATAATGTAATTATGTAAGGTCCCTCCCAATTAGGGGCAAGCTTTCCTTGCGCGGAGTCTCTAACGGCGCCCATTACCTTCCTCAGGACGAAGTCTCCCACCTTGAAGTCTTTGTATTTGACACGGGAGTTGTATTGCTTGGCCATGAGGTCCTGGTATCGTGCGAGTCTTTGCTCTGCTGTCACCCTAACTTTATCCTGTAGATCAAGCTATAGAAATATTGCTTCGTCATTTTTCCTTTCATTGTGATTGTCCACCCTGTAGCTTGTGAGCTCGACTTTTGCTGGAATAACCGCCTCGTTTCCATAGGCTAGCTGAAACGATGTTTACCCTATAGGTGTTCTGGCCATTGTTTAGTATGCCCATAGTACGCTTGGAAGCTCTTCAAGCCATATACCCTTTGCCCCCTCGAGCCAAGTCTTGATAATTTTAAGTAAAGATCGGTTTGTGACTTCAACCTGCCCGTTGGCTTAAGGGTGGGCGGGGTAGGAGTAGTGGTTCTTGATTCCCAACTGCGAGCAAAAGTCCTTGAATGAGTCGTTATTGAATTGCTTCCCGTTATCTGAGACTAGGACTCTAGGGATTCCGTATCTACAGATGATGTGCCTCCAAACGAAGCTCTGTACATTCTTCTCTATGATGGTGGCCAAAGTTTCAGCTTCTACCCACTTCCTGAAGTAGTCTATACCTACTACAAGGAACTTCAGCTATTATATGGCTACCGAGAATAGGCCCATAATGTCTAATCCCCACTGAGCAAATGGCCATGGGGTCGTTATTGGAGTTATTTCTTCCGACGGCTGTCTAATGGCATTGTTGAACCTCTGGCACTTGTCGCAGGCTTTGACATAAGCCTAGGCGTCCTTCTACATGGTGGGCCAGTAGTATCCGGCTCGAATCAGTTTGTGTACTAACGACCGTAATCCAGAGTGGTTCCCGCATTCCTTCGTAGACTTCTCTCATGACATAATCTGCTTCCTCGGGGCTCAAGCACTTTAGGTATTGGCGGGAGAAGCCTTTCTTGTACAATACGTCATTTATCAAAACGAATCGTGCTGCTTAGACCTTCAGCTTCCTTGCGACTTCCTTACCGTCGGGTAATGCGCCGCCTTTCAAATAGGAGACTAAAGGGGTGGTCTAATCGCTCTTGGAACTTATTTCCTGTACATTGATGACATCTATCAATAGCGTAAGCTGAATAAAGGAGAGTACCTTATCGGGAATGACCATGTGTTCTGCTGATGCAGCCTTGGCAAGATGGTCAGCTTGCTTGTTCTCTTCTCCGGAGATTTGAAAAATCTTGGCCTATAGGTTGTTTACCCTTTTCTTTGCCTGCTCCAAGTACTTCTTCATCCTTTCGCTCTTACACTCGTAATTGCCGTTTACTTGGTTTGTGACGACCTGGGAGTCGCAATGAATAATCACACTCGCAGCTTCCGCTGCTTTGGTGAGATTTAGACCTGCTATTAGTGCTTTGTATTCTGCCTCATTGTTGGTCGTAGGGAAGTCAAGACAGACCATGCATTCCATTTCTTCATCTTCTGGAGAGCGAAGTATAATGCATGCTCCGCTAGCCTGTCTATTAGACGATCTGTCCGTGTGCACGCTTCACTAAGGATGCTCCCCTGCCCCCTAGCATTCTACGTTAGTGAATTCTGCAATAAAGTCAGCGACCACCTAGCCTTTAATGGAAGTACGTGGGTGGTACTGTACATGGAATTCACTCAACTCTATTGCCCATAATGCCATTCGCCTGGTAGCTTTGGGACTGCTCATTGCCCGTCGTAGTGGTTTGTTAGTCAGGACGACCATAGTTTGAGCTTGGAAGTATGGCTTGAGCTTACGGGCTATTGTAACTAAAGTGAAGGCGAGCTTCTCCATTGGAGGATATCTTTCTTCTGCACCTCAGAGTGCTCGGCTTATGTAGTACACGGGCTTCTGCACCCTGTCTTCTTCCCTGACTAAGGTCGCGCTGACGGCTGCCGAGGATACCGCTAAGTAGAGGAGCAGCTCTTCCCCAAGCTGGGAAGGACTCTGCAATGAAGGAGACGAGAGGTAAGTCTTTAGGTTCTCAAATGCCTGCTGACACTCGGTTGTCCATTCAAAAGATTTCTTCAGCGTGCGGAAAAAGGGTAGACATTTGTCCGTTGCCCTTGATGCGAACCTGTTTAGCGCTGCTATTTTGCCGTTAAAGCTTTGTACTTCTTTCACATTCTTTAGGGGTGCTATCTCCATTATGGCCTGGATCTTGTCTGGGTTGGCCTCAATACCCTTCTGAGACACCATGAATCCCAGGAACTTTCCTGTTGTCACTTCGAAGGCACATTTGCCTGGATTGAGCTTCATGTTGTAAGAACGAATGGTGTTGAATGTTTCCCTGAGATCTTCCAAGTGATCTTCCTCCCTTCGGCTTTTTACCAGCATGTCGTCAACATACACCTAGACATTTCTCCCAATCTGCTGTGCGAACATCTTGTTCATAAGCCTCTGATATGTTGCGCCCACATTTTTGAGGCCAAATAGCATCACTTTACAACAGAAGAGGCCCTGGCTAGTTACGAACGAAGTCTTCTCCTGATCGGCTTCGTGCATTCTAATTTGGTTGTAACCCAAAAATGCATCCATGAAACTTAATAACTGGTGTTGAGCCGTAAAGTCAACTAGGGCGTCAACCCGCGAGAGGGGGTAACTATCTTTGGGGCATGCTTTGTTCAGGTCGGTGAAGTCTACGCACATCCTCCATTTCCCGTTGGCTTTCTTAACCATCACCATGTTTGCCAGCCAATCAAGGTAGTAAACCTCCCTAATGAAGTTTGCTTTTTGTAGCTTGTGAACTTCTTCCGCTATTGCTTGATCTCGTTTTGGGATGAATACCTGCTTCTTCTGACGGATGAGTGGAAAGGAGGGTGACACATTTAGTCTGTGCACTATGACTAAAGGGTCTATCGTCGGCATGTCTTCATGAATCCAGGAAAATACATCTCGGTTATTTCTGAGGAAAGCCGTAAGTGCTTGGCGGACCATCGGGCTGGTGAGGGTACCAATCTTGGTCGCCTGATCAGGCTTGGAGTTGTCAAGAAGTATCTCTTCAAGCCGTTCTATGGGCTCTGTCACCATCCGGTGTTCTTTTATGTTCATGGCCTAGAGGTGGTCGTCTATATCCATCATAGTTATGTAGCATTCATGCGTAGCCACCTAATTTTCGCGTAACTCCCCTACTCCATAATCTGTAGGGAATTTGATCAGTAGGTGGTAGGTCAAGGTTACCATCTTCCACGAATTGAGGATAGGTCGTCCTAGGATGGGATTGTAAGTAAACAAACAATCGACCACAAGGAATGTTACGTCCTTAGTGATCTGCTGGGGGTAGTCGCCAACTGTCATAGACAATGTGACTGCGCCCAAGGGGAATACCTTTGTTCCTCCAAAGCCAACGAGTGGAGCGTTCGTTGGAACCAGTTGCTCTTTGTCAATCCTCATCTGCTGGAATGCTGGATAGTAAAGGATGTCAGCTGAACTACCGTTGTCAACCAGAATCCAGTGTGTATTGTAATCCCCTACCCGTATGCTAACGACAAGTGCATCGTCATACGGGTGGTGAAGACGTCGTGCATCATCTTTCGAGAATTCGATAACAGGATTGTTAATTCGTGCTATCTTTGGTACGGAACCCGTTAGCTGGACGTTTTGAACCATCCTGAGGTAAGTCTTACGAGCTTTTTTGGACAACCAGTAGTCGTCGTGCCCCCTTCGATCATTCTTATATCTCCTATGGATGGTCTAGGACACTCATTCTCCCGTCAGGGGACATGCTTTTGAGGTGGGCCTACTCTCTCCTTGCTGATGAACCTTTGCAGCTTTCCTTGCCTTATGAGAGCTTCAATTTGCTGCTTCTAGTCGTAGCAATTAGCAGTGTCATGACCATGGTCACGGTAGAAGTGGCAGTACTTGTCCCTAGACCTCTTATTGGGATTTCCTTTCAGCTTGCCAGGGAACGTCAAGGCTCCTTTGTCTTTGATTTGCATTAAAACTTGGTCGATCGGGGCCGTCAGCAGGGTGAAGTTTGTGAATTTCCCTGCGGAGGGCTTGGAGTGTTTGTTCTCCCAACATTCTTCGGTCCTAGTCCCCTATCCTGCAGTACGTCTTCTTGCCTTTCCCTCTTCTTAGGCCTCTTTTCTCGGGCTAGTAGCGCATCTTTTGCGTTCATGTACTTAGTTGCTCTGTAAAGTATATTTGACATAGTCTTTGGGTCGTTCTTATATAGGGAAAATAAGAACTTATCCTTCCATAGTCCGTTCGTGAAGGCAGCCTCGAGTATCTTGTCGTCAACTTCATCGATCGAAAGAGCCTCTTTGTTAAAGCGAGTGATGTAAGATCTCAGCGTCTCGTCCTTTCGCTGCTTAATGTTCATCAGGCATGCAGTAGACTTCTTATACCAGTGTCCCCAATGAAGTGTGAAGCGAACTGGGCACTCAACTCTTTGAAAGTACCGATTGAGTTGGGCGTTAGCCTGCTGAACCAGATCCTTGTGGATCCCTTCAGTGTGGTGGGGAAGGCTCTGCACATGATCTCGTCTGGTATCTCTTGTAGGTGGATTAGGGTTTTGAAGGACTCCAGGTGGTTTAAGGGGTCCTTGGATCCATCATAATTTTCCACTTGTGGCATGCAAAACTTTAGTGGAAGGGGGAATGAAGTGACGATCGCCGTGAACGGCGAATCAGCTTGATGGACCAAGTTATCGAGGTCACTGGAAACCCATCCTCTAAGGGCGTTCATCATGAAGTCCATCCGTTCCTTTATCATCTGTATCTCAGTGATTATGTGAGGTGGGACCGTATTGGTGACGAATGGTCGGCTCGTGTCCTGTCATTCTAGCCTACTTGGGGCGTTGCTCTCTTTCGGCCTTTCCTGGTTCCTTCTCTCAGCATTGATGTCTTCTTGGTCTTTCTTCTAAGTATGAAGGTCTACATTCTTTTGGAGCAACTGTTCTTTTAGGTCGTGATTTTGTTTGGTGAGGTGCTCCACAGCGGTGGCGAGAGTTTGAACCTATCTTTCCAGGGCAGTCGTGCGTGGTTCGTCTCCTTGAACGTCGTTGGTGGTTGCCATCAAGCGAGTGAGCACCATGAAACTCTTTGTCTGGGAGGCAATGGTATGGCTTACAGATCGCAGTTTCCCACAGACGACGCCAACCGACGAGGATGAAAATCATTAGTAAAGCCACACAGTACTCATGTGCTCGAAACAAGACTTGCAAGACAAAGACAAAGAAAACCCTTGAAGAGTATCGGTGTGGTATCGGCCAAAGACCCTCCGAAGGTTAAGTCAGAGAACTTTTTCACAACTCTAGAGTACCAGAGCTGGGGTAAATTATGAGTACCTTAGTTTGTGAGGATCTCGGGGTTTTTGTAGTGGTGTAGGGTTGACACCCATGCCTTGATTAAGGAGATGTTTCCTTGTAGGAGAGAAACTCTTTATTTCGTGTATCTTGCGAAATCCTTTCCTTGTAGGAGTCTTCTTGATTAGGGTTAAGTGTGGGGCACAAGATATTTCCTTATATACCTATGTGTGTGAACCACGCAAGAGACATGCTGGACCTGTCAGCTTCATCCCATCAACTTACCCTTCTATGAACGTTATTTTGGTCACCTTCAACCCATGCACTGATGACCTTCAGTTGCTCCGTCATCCTTAATATGGATCGTCAACCTTTTGGAGTTAGTCACGAGAATGTCAGCAAAGTCGTCAGCTACTTTAGGGTCGTTAGCTATTACAGGGTAGTCAACTATTACTTAGGCTTCAGGAATTATACTTATCAAGAATGAACAACCAAAGAGTGGCCAGTGATCCCCAATAAAAATCCCTTCCTGCTTTATACCCCAATCCAACTTTGCATCTGCATCCATATCTTCATTTAGATCATCCCTTTTCCTTTGCGCAAGTGTAATACACGAAGCTGCCTGTGGAACAGAGTACTTTGCAATATGAACTCTAGCATTCTTGAGAGCCAAAGTGCCTTGCATTTAAAAGGGATATTAAATAGTTTCTTCCTCAACATTTGCTTTTGCAACAAAAGCAACACCCTCTTCCTCCTCCTCATGAGGAGATTCATCAATAATTGCCCTTCAGCATACAGTTTCCCATAATTGTCAGCAACCTTTCATGCCTTTCCATCTCCTTTTCTTCGAAAAGGATGATAGGTTCACCAAACTTACGAAGAAGACGAGTCTGGACAGCCATGTCATAAGTAACAGTAGGCACACCTAGAGCTTTAACACAGCTTCATTATAAAGCTCTCTTTACTTTGTTGATGAAACTGTGCTGCTTGAGGAACAGTTAAAATAAAGATAGATAACCTAGGAGTAGTACTATGTTGGGCTTGAGAAAGATGGTGCATAGAAAATTCCACTATGAAATTGGAGAATACAAATAGAGTAGTATTAAGAAATTGGTGCAGAAGGCATTCTCAAATCCATTTTCATTACATCAGATCTAAAGCACTATCAAATTTGTTCACATTACTAACACAATAATGTCTTTGGCAGTTGAGTTTTTTCCTCATTGAGAATGCATTGAATCGAACAAATGGCACACCTTGAGTTTTTGCCTTATTGAGTTGTGTTGACTAGAGATTATAGCTATTCCTAACAGTGAACTTGACCATAATGTTGGTACTTTTCTAGCCTTGAATTGAAACATAAAGTAGGTATATATATTACACAAATTAAAAACCAGAAAATAAATAAATAAAATTTGTTATCAATTCAATTTTTTTTAGGAGCTCATAACTATTTTTTGAAGAAAAATGAGAGTTTTTTATATTCATTAGGAATTGGGGATGGACATTCGTGATCCACACAGAATTTATTGTTAATCAGACTTAGCTTTTTATGTGAACTGAAAAATTACAAGATTTATGATCAAAATAAATTAACAACTATGAAAAAGTAAAGAAGTTGCTGATTACTTTTAAAAAATAGTATGACTACCTAAGGAAATTTCTTCTTACTAATTAATTGGATAAGGATTTTTTTCCTTAGACATAAATATTGTTTATTAATGCTACTCCTTGTACTTTTGTGAAATTGTTCATGTTATTAAAAGAAGGGGGGGGGGGGGGGGGGGGGGGGGAGGGGTGTAAAAGGGCACGATAGAAAATTCATGGAAAATGGAAAGCTCTTAAATATGGGACCTCTGGGTACGAGGGAATATATTTTTGAACAGTTCCATATAAGAAAGGAACAAGATCAAAAATCATATTTATGTTTTGCAATTATCACGAGTTTTTCACACTTCGAAAAATGAATGGTCAGTTGAAGAACCCTCCTAAAATGAAAAGAATTATTAGCTTGTTGGATAAAGACAGAAAGCCTATGACTCAAATTCCATCTAAAAAGAAAGAAAAATAAACAAAGACTCCTAATAGGCTTAGGAGCTTTGATTTAGCCTTAGGTCAATGTAATAGCCCTAGTTAGGGCTATTGCACTGTACAATTATCTTGTGTTGTGAGATGTAAAAGTTAAATGGTAAAAAAAAAAAAGTAAAAGCTTAGAAGGATAATGAAAAAATAAAAGGTTAATTTTTTTTCTTTTACCATCTTAACCTTTATATCTCACACCAATCAAGGGATAATTGCATGTCCAATGGCTATTAGCCTATTAAACTGGATTCAAATCCTAAGAGCTCTACTAAGCAGTCGGCAAGCTCATCTCGTGACTCAATTGCGATGGAACTAAACGTCTTTTTTTTTTTTTTTTTTTTAATAATATCAATCAATCAATTATTCAATACCTATTTCAAGGAAATCCCAAGGACAACTTTATAAATTTTGTACAAAGAGTGTGCTTTTGGCTCAATACAACTTTCTATTCTTTCTCATTTTATGAAGTAGGAGAATCAATAAGAGCATTAGCACTAGGGAATGCAAATGCCAAATGTAAGAAGAATTTGGCATTTCAAACCCTAAAGTGCTTAGTATCAGGGAATGCGAAACCTAAGTATTGCAAAATTTTTTGCAATACTACTACAGTGCAATTCTAAAGGTAGAATTGCACTGTAGCACAATTCTAAAACATATAATAATTTTTTATTCTTATTTTCTGACTCTCTCTCACTTTATGCTCTTGTTTGTTTCTCATCTCATTCCTCTCTCCACAACGGCGTCACTCTCTCATCACATCTCTCTCTCACGGTGGGCTCTTCTGGCGTGGGTCGTGGGTCCGGCGTGGAAGTGAGATTGGGGAAGTCAGATCAGCGTGGTATGGTGGCGATTTCTAGGTATTTTTGGGTACGTTTTCTGGGTTTATGCGTATGCAATAGCATGGTATGGTGGTGTGCGGCAGCGTGTTCATGGGTTTCCATCGTGGTTTGCAGCGGCAAGATCGATTTGTAGCTGGGTTTGTATAAATTTTGACTTTTTTTTTTTTTTTTTTTTGTGGGTCATCTTTTGGATTCGAAATTTGCTGTTGGTTTGATTTTATTTGGGGATGGATTTTTTTTTGTGGGTTCATGGTGGCGGAGTTAGGGGTTGCCGTGGTGGTGGTGGAAGGGGGTGGGGTTTTTATTATGGGTCATATGTATGTTCATGGTGGTGAAGGTGGGGGGTTGCTATGGCGATGGTGGTGGCCATGGGTTTTGGGGTTGAGGTTTCTGGGGTTGCCATGGGGTGGTGGCGTGGCCATGGGTTTCGGTTTGGGTATGGTCTTCGTTGTGGTGGTGGTGGTGGTGGTGGCGGCAGTGGCAGTGGCAGCAGGTGGTTGAGGTGATTTGGGTTTTTGTTTTTATTTGGGTTTTGAGATATATTATTTTATTACGTAGAAATATTATTTTAATGTGTTCTATTGTAAAATAAAAGTTTGGGATGCTGAAAATATTATAAAATGGTATAGTATAATAATAAAGTGTCTTTTTGAGATGGTAAAATATAGTAAAATTAAAATTTCGATGCTGATGCTCTAATAGGCATGGTAGTAAGAGAACATATCTACTCATTCAGCCAAAAAAAAAAAAAAAAAAATCTACTCAATTACTCATACTCTATTCTACTACTCAAATGATGCCTCAAATAGTGGTTATGGCAGCTTTGTTGACTTGATTGCCCAAAGAAACGTATCTATCTTCACACAAAAAATAGAGAATTTCATTCTTTCACACTTCTTTTTCAATAGAGCACTTTAGCGCCTTTCTTCTTTTCTTTTGAGAGTGTGGGACGGTGGGTGGTGGAAGTGGAAAATAAAGGAATCTTTTTTTTTATATATATATTTTTTAAAGGAAATAAAGGAATCTTGTGTTTACACCTTACAGTTGTATTATATAAATTATTCGTTCTCTCTTTACGAGTCTTTACAAGGGAACTACTCGCATATGATAATATAGCTCTAACCAAAGCCACAGCTGATATCACACACACTGAAGCTTTGTAAGTTTCCAATGGCTTCCATAACCTCTGAAAAAGCTTCTTCTTCTTCATTGCCCAAATGGGAGTATGATGTTTTTCTTAGTTTCAGAGGTGAGGACACCCGTAATAACTTCACAGACCATCTATGTGCTGCCTTGGATCAAAAAGGAATTAGAACGTTTAGAGATGATGAAGGGCTTGAGAGAGGAAAACCCATTTCCACGGAGCTCTTGAATGCTATAGAAAAGTCGAAGTTCGCAATCATTGTTCTGTCAAGAAACTATGCGTCTTCGTCTTGGTGCTTGGATGAACTTGTAAAGATTGTTGAGTGCAAGGAAAAGACTAGGCTAACAGTTTTGCCTGTTTTTCATAGAGTGGATCCCTCTGATGTACGACATCAAAGGGGCAGTTTTGCAGAGGCCTTTGCTAAACATGAACTTATCAAGAACGAAGAGAAGTTGCAATCGTGGAGAGATGCTTTGACTCAAGTTGCCGGTATCTCTGGATGGAATGCACGGAATAAGTAAGAATTTCTTTCGGAAACTTTCGAAAAAAAATAATATTCGTCGTTACTTTGATCTCTTGGCCATAAGACTTTTTCTTTTTCTTTTTTTCCCTTATTTAATTGTTTACTTAAATGGAGAATTAGAGGACACGTTCAATTTTTCCTGTATATAATGAACTTAAGAAATTGTAAGTTAAGAAATTGTAAGCTAAAATGGGCAACGACTTGTTTAGTATGTAATTTGACATTTCCACTCGATCAGATAGAAAAGAATTCTACTGCGAATGTTGTATACATTACTCAAATAACAGCTACTTACACGTTGTTAGTGGATAAATTTTGTTAGTTGCTAGTGGACTTTAAGTCGATCACGGTCCAAATTTGGTCACTGATATTTTTTGGCAGAGTTTACAAACAATCAATTACTCTACAAAGAAAAAAAAAAATACTCTACGAAGAGAATTTGATGAGTTTCCATAGCATTTATCAAGTTGGAATTATCAACTGGACCGCATAGGTTACCTTATTGTATTAATAGGCCCGAGTCTAAACTCTAAACAAGCTTAATTTCATTTTTGGAATGAATGAGTTTATCTTTTAATACAACCAATAAACTGAACAAATAATAGATCAAAACAAACAGATTAAGTTGTAGTATCTTAAGCAGTAGCAAGTAACTATAACTTGCATAATTCCTAGGACTCTCATCTTCCTCTGTGTGCGACTCCCCTTAACAATTTTTGCTAAAGGCAAATCCGGATTTTATATCATCCTTTATGGCTTTGAAATTGGCTTCTTCAATTTTATTGTGTGTGTGTGTGTGTGTATATATATATATATATATAAGATATTAGCAGCCTAGACTTCTACTAGAAGAGTAGGACCAAAGCTGCTTTCTTGCATGGCTTGTATAGCCCACTGAACTCTGCTTCCAAGTTCCCGCAGACCAATTTGTCTGCACAATGAGCAGCTATTCAAAATTCCTTTTCCAAATACGTCTTGTGAAACTGTAGGCATAAAATTGTTCTCTACTAAGATGGAAAACATTGCAGAAAATGCACACTTTCCATCCTTTCCTCACTAAACTTGCGGAAACAGAGTAGTTGATCTTTTTCTTTTTTTCTATATTTCATCATTATCTAAGCTATCAATGAATGCTATGCATTTGAAAAACCAGATATTTTTCTACCAATCTAGAGTAGGATGAGAATATCTGATTTTGCTAGTATTGAAAGTGTCCAATTGAATTTTCTAGTATTGAAAGAGTCCAACTGACAAAATATATAGATTGATATATTTGAACCTCGGAACATTTCTGCCAATCCCAACTAGATTCTCTGATTTGCTATAAGGCAAACCAAGGCATCAATCTCTAAGATATGGATACTTTTGCTTCTGTGATACTGGCAGCATCATACTACACTGCCATAAGTTCGCAGAAATAATGACCAATCCTGAGACCAGAACTCATGCCATATAACATGCTCTCAATGCCTCACCATTCTCTATATGACTCCTGTAATTTCTGAGTGCAAAGGCTCCTACCTCTGAGCACCATATTTTTTAAGGGAAGAACTAGTGAAGCGACAAGTCATTCTGTGACTCTGCCACAACATTAATTTATACTACGTTCTCCTAGGATGACACAGGCATCTTTTCTTTATTTTTCTATTACATTCTAAATAAATTTTTGGCATCATCATCATCATCTTAGAAATTTAATTAGTTGTAGACAAAAAAAACTCAAGTAATGAAATCCAGAAGAATTCCAAAATATGAATTAGATATATAATGAAGCTACAATATAATATGAAATATATGTTGTAATGAAGAAATCTAGAAATAGACACAACAAATAAAGAATTATGTAAAAATTGAAATTTTGCTATTAAAAGTTTTATTAAAGGTTGTTAATTCCAGATTTAAAAGGAGATAGGTACTTTTCAACATTCCTGACAAGACCACTATATGTATACTTTTATTTTAATTGTAAGGTACCATTACACAGCTGAATTCCAATTAATGGTGATCATTTCCTTCCCCCCCACCCCCCCCTCCGCCAATGGTTTACTATATAAAACATACTAATATATGTTTTCAATAGAAATGTTAAAATGTGCAAGACATCAGGGCAAATAGTAGGCCAAGGGTCCTACTATGTTGTAGAAAACTTATTTGGTAAATTTGTTATATCTTTTTTCATATTAGAACATAGAATTCCCTATTCTGTGGTGAATGAATCTAAAAATTGTACACTTGCTAAGCCTATTGTTTTGTTGTGACGCAAGAAAATTATTGTTCTATTGTTTTGGCAGGCAAGAGTCAACAATTATCAAAGAGATTGTCGGAGAAATACTTGGTGAATTGAATTCTTCCTACTCATATGTACACAAGGATCTAGTTGGAATAAAATCTCGTGTTGAGGAAATGGAGGATTTATGTTCAAGTATGGGGTTGAATGATGTTCGCTTCATAGGGATTTGGGGAATGGGTGGAGCTGGTAAAACAACTCTAGCACGAGTCCTTTATGACAAAATTCATTCTCATTTTGATGGCAGCAGCTTTCTTGCAAATGTTAGAGAAAAAAGTGGAAACAGGGGATTGGTTACTTTACAAAAACAACTTCTTTCTGATGTCTTGTTTGAAAGCAATATTGATATTTTGGATGCCCAACAGGGAATCAATGTGATAATGAATAGATTATGTTGTAAAAGGGTTCTTGTAATTCTTGATGATGTGGATCAACTTGAACAGTTAGAAGCATTAGTAGGCAAGCAGAGTTGGTTTGGTCAAGGGAGTGTGATCATTATGACAACTAGAGATCAACATCTATTACTCAGACATGAAGTGGCTGAAAAGGAAATATACAAGGCTAGATTATTAAATGATGATGAAGCTCTAAAACTTTTTAGTATGAAAGCTTTCAAGCAAGACTATCCTTCAGAAGGTTATGAGTTGCCATCTCAAAAGGTTATAAATTATGCTCAAGGCCTTCCTTTAGCTCTCGAAATTTTAGGTTCCTTCCTGTTTCGTAGAAATCTAGATGCATGGGAAAGTCTCTTAGGTAGACTACAAGAATGTCCTGAAAGTAAAATTTTAGATGTGCTCCAAATAAGTTTTGATAGTCTAAGGAGAACAGAGAAAAAAATATTTTTAGATATTGCTTGTTTCTTTAAAGGAATGACTAAAGATCGTGTAGCAAACATACTACGAACTCCCCATTATAGGCCAAACGTTGATATAGATGTTCTCATGGAAAAATCCCTCATAACCATCTCAAATGGAACATTGTGGATGCATGATTTACTACAAGAATTGGGTAAGGAAATTGTTCGTTGTGAATCTCCTGATGAGCCTGGTGGACGCAGTGGGTTGTGGTTGAAGGAGGATATCCTTCATGTACTAATAGATAATGCAGTAAGTTGATTATGCAAGGTTTTAATCTCTCTCTCTCTCTCTCTCTCTCTCTCTCTCTCACTCACTCTTTCTCTCTCTCTCTCTCTGTTAATAACTTTTAATATGCTTACTTTTTGTTGTTGGGTACTAGGGAACAGAAATGGTTGAAAGCATCTTTCTCAACTCATCTCCAAATAAAGAGGATAATGTTAAAGTCAATTTTGAAGCCTTCTCAAAGATGAGAAACCTAAGATTGCTTAATATTGATAATGTGCACCTTCCTCAGGGCCTCAGTTTTCTTTCAAGTGAGTTACGTCTTATGAATTGGCTTGGATGTCCTTTAAAATTCATGCCAAGAAATTTCCATCCCAACAAACTTGTTGAATTCATAATGCCTCATAGCCACATCAAACAACTATGGGAGGTAGTTTGGGTAAGATTTTCACTCATGCAAAACGTGGTTTTTATTTTTTATTTTTAATTTGTTAATAATCAATTATGTTTGTAAGGGTGTAATTTTCTCTTTTTAATTGTTTTTCAATGCTAACAGAGTTTAGAGTGGCTATGAATCATTGATCTCAGTGATTCTAGAGAGTTGATCATGACCCTGAATTTTGCTAGAGTCCCAAATCTTGAGAAGCTAATTCTCAAAGGTTGCACAAAATTATCTAAGATTCATGCATCCCTTGGAGATCTCAAACATCTTATTTTATTGGATTTGAATGGCTGCACATGTCTTAAAAGCCTTCCATGCAAGATTAACTTGGAATCTCTTGAAATTTTTATTCTTTCAAGCTGTTCAAAGCTGAAGAAGTTTCCAGAAATTGTGGGGAATATGTCACGTTTGCTAGAACTTTATTTGGATGGGACTGCTATAGAAGATCTACCATTATCAATGGAGCGGTTAACTGGGCTTATCAAATTGGATCTAACAAATTGCAAAAACCTTTCAAGTCTCCCTGGAGCCATTTGTAGTTTGACATCACTAAAAACTCTCACTCTATCCGGTTGCTTAAAACTTGACAATATGCCAATGAATTTGGGGAATCTAGAAGGCCTAGAGGAACTAGATGTAAGTGGAACTGCTATAAGAGAGCCACCTTCCTCCATCTTTTGCTTAAAAAATCTCAAAACACTATCTTTTCAAGGATGTAATGGGCTGTCATCTACATGGTCATGGAAGAAGCTGCTTAATTTTCTGTTAATGACAAAAACTCCAGATCTCATGGGCTTGGTATTGCCTTCTGTATCAGGTTTGAGTTCGTTAACTGAATTGAATATAAGGAACTGCAATCTTCAATCAATCCCTAGTGATATTGGCTATTTGTCCTCATTAGAAAAATTAGATCTAAGTGGAAATAATTTTGTTTTCATTCCTAAAAGCATTAATCAACTATCTAATTTGCACGAATTTTGGGTGGAGAATTGCAAGAGTCTTCAATTGTTGCCGGAGCTTGAATTGAGTCCTTTCATATATGTTTGGGCAAATGGATGTACCTCATTGGAATCTTTACTACCATTTAATTCAAAAAGTCGTTCGCAATTTCTCAATTATTTCCAAGTTGTTGAAAATCAAGGCCGCTGTGACTTGTTCACTACAATGCTAAGAGAATATTTTCAGGTCTCTCTCTCTCTCTCTCTCTCTCTCTAAGGTTGGTTTTTATGTTTCAGGAATCAATTGAAAAAGAAAGATTTATTAATGTTGTTATTCCTGGAAGTGAAGTTCCAAACTGGTTTTTTAAGGTTGGTTTTTATGTTTCAGGAATCAATTGAAAAAGAAAGATTTATTAATGTTGTTATTCCTGGAAGTGAAGTTCCAAACTGGTTTAGGCATCAAAGTGTGGGGGCTTCAATAAATCTGGAAGTGCCTTCATATTTATTTAAACAAATTAGAGGAATTGCTCTCTGCGCTGTTTTTGGACCCCACCAGCATCGTCCACCTTACCATCTTAGAGAAATTTATCTCTATGCTGACTCCCTTTCGTGTTCCCTTACAGTCAATGGAATTTACTCCATTGCTCATTGTCCATGCGAAAGTTTGTCTAAAGAGTTTGATACGGTTGAATCGGATCATCGTTGGTTCATGTATTTGCTTTCTAATTGTTTCGAACACTTGCTGATAGGGAGCAAAATTGATGATGGATCCAGCTGTCAACTTGAGATTGACTTCAACGGCAGCATGGAGATAAATAAATGTGGGGCCCATATGGTATACGAGGAAGAAATGGAAGATCTGAAACAAAGCATGGGTCAGAGTGAGTGCAGCAGCAGCATCATTCCTTATAATGAGGGTGTAGACGTTGATCATTTTGAAGAGGATATCAAAATTAAGCGAAGTCGTGATGATGAGAACGAGAATGGAGGTAGTGGAGAAGGTAGCTCTACTCACATTCCACCCCCTAAGATTTAAGAGAGTACGACCCTCTGATGGTGAGTGAGGACTCTTAGTGACAATCAGAAATCAAATGGTGACTTTCAGGAATCTGGACTGTCTTTATTTGAACTCTTTGTAAGTCACCAACTCTCCTTCTTACAGATTTCCTTTTTTTTTTTTTTTTGGGTATCGTATATATTTCTTTTTAATAAAACTACTTCACAAATGCCATTTTCAGGAATTTATTGTGGTACTCATTATTGGACATTACGGACATTAAGAACTTAATTGGACTTTATGACTTTTGCTTATTACTATTGCTTTAAAAAAAATAAATCTAATCCAATAATTTAATTTTATTACTATTGCTTATTGTGTTTACCTTTATGGTTATGATGTGGAGTAAGTATTTATGTCATTCTTGTATAGTATTTATACAAGAATGAGTAGTAATTAACTAATTATTTAAATTATTTTGTAGTCATATCTGATATAGTTTACTGATATATATATATATATATATATATATATAAATGATATTATTTTACATTTAAAATCCTTTACAACCATAATAGTTGCAATGCTTTTATTGTACATTTAAAATCCTATTCAACCATAATAAATGCTGTTATATTAAAACAACTAAAAGGAAATAAGGCAAATCCTCTTAGAGAATCTGCCCATACAATCAAAATACAACAAAAACTTAATATCCGAAGGGGAATATCATAAGGCATAAAATCTAGCGGCTGCAAGATGATCTGCACACTGGTTACAATGATAGTGATTCTGTCATCATCCAGGACCTTTTTGTTAAAATCAAGCTCCACTTATTGTTTGCCTACCAATGTGATGTTTACTTCCCTATAAAAATTTGCCCAGTTGTTTGTGAGAAGTAGTGACAGTTCTTAATGACCAAGCTTTCATTTAAACCTGGAGATTTGTGAAAAGTATCCATGCTTTATAACTAAATTAATGATTAAGGTTACTAAGTTAAGGCTAGTTTAGATTCTGATTTGGTCAATAAACATGTATTCTTGCATATTTAAGATAATTGAAAACCTCCAACACTTCTAGTCTATGTCAAATCCATATTTATCATGATAGTAAGACTTAAGGATAGGGGTTTCATTATTTTATCAAAGAATTTTGTCTAGGCTTTGCCAAAGCTTAGTACTTGAATACTTCTAATAAATGTTCCAGTTTCATGTTTGTATTGCTAAAATAAAGCATAAGCAGTGCCACCTTTGTTTTTAATATTTTCTAATTCCATGATGTGTCTTTATATGACAATGATATTGACATTATCAGCAGTCTACCGGACTGTCTCCTCTGCCACATTATCACAAGCATTTTGTCAAGAAGGTGGGGGCCTCTATAGACTCTCATCCCATCTGAGTCCTCCAATGTCCTGCTGTTATCATTGTCAACTTGAATCAAGGCTCTGCTGTCAACAGCATAAATTTTCATCCATTGCAACAAGCCTTGCTTCTTGGTAAGCTCTTGTTACTTCTGCTGCTGGTACTATACATCTTCAAATTTCTGTGCTATGAGGTAGTCAAGGGGTAGTTGTTTTAGCTAAAATTCTGTTGTATTATATGTTTTATGTTCTATCAAATTCAACTGGAATGAATATTGGTGATATCACAATTTGGGAAGTAGGTAGGAGGGAGAGGCTTGTTTCTCAAAACTTCAATGTTTGGGACATTTGAGCCTGTTCAATGGCCTTGGAAGTTTGACAAATATCTACATAGACTGACGTAACTAGTATATAATTTTTTAAGTTGGAGAATATGCGCTGGGAAAATTTATGAGGCTAATAATCTCTATTTCACTAGATGATAGGCATTGTTGGCCAATAATTATGATTATATGTAAACCATGTGATGTAAAGTCCTGATGATGCCGTTTTTGGTATGTTACTTTGAGGGGATTTATTTATTGGTTTTTTATTATTAAATTACCATTTGTACCAAAAGTTTAAAGTATTAGGAAAGTGTGAATTCAATCATTTGACCATTGTTCTAACACTCTCCCTCGTGTGGGTTAACCATTGTTCTAAAATTTAAAACTTTCAATATCGTTCGTTATATATTCAAAAGACATAGTGCAGATATATTCCTATGATCGATAGTGGTGATGATTTGCAGTACCATCTATGACGCTAATAGGTTTGTTTTGCCCCTTTTGTTAATAATTGTATATTTGCCATGGAATTTTTTTTTTCTCAGATTGATTCTCATCTCGGTAAGGTTAATGATCTCGCATTTTCAAATCAAAACTGAAAACTATGCATAATAACTTGTGGAGAGTACAAGACTGTTATGGTTTACTTTACTTGGCTTATTCTTTCGGTATAAAAACAATGTTGGACTGCATTTGTGAAAGTTCATTTCTGTGCAGGTGTGGAATGCTGTCACTGGTAATAAGCTGTATACTTTTGAAGGGCATAAAGAACTAGCTTACTCCATGGGCCCTCGTAATAAGGAAAACCTTCATGTATGCAGTTGTTTTATTTGCAATTTTACTAGTTGACAATTTTTTTTTTTTTTTTTTTACTTTTCATGAGGGACTTCCAGGGCCTGTTTCTCTTGCCTCAACTAGAGTTTTAGGCTCAGGCTATTATTCATAATTAAGCAGCTTCACCTAAATATTCTAGTGCACTTATTTTATACCAAGGCTATGCTTGCAGAGGGGGGCAGGGGGCTCATGCATTAATCAGTACATTAATAGGAGGCGATAGATTTCTTCATTGCTTTTGTTTTGTCAAAAAAGCTTTCTTCTTTCCATCTGATTTATTTTTGCTTTCATTGATAACCCGTATGGTTAATATATATTGCAATTTTCATGGTACTAAAAATGGGAAATTTGAAGCTTAATTGCCACACCCTAAGGATAGGGTTGCCACTTGGTCCCCCCTCTCACTCCCCCCTCTCCTGTTGAGTGGATTTGGTTTATTATTATTGAGAGTATCAGTGGCAGTGAAGCCGGATTCATGGTCTGAGCTGTCAAATGGGAAATGCAAATTTTTACTACTGATCCAACTATTTTTTTTCCTTCAAATTTTCACAATGATTGGGTGATTGCTCATTTTTCTTTTATTGTGTGAATCAAAGGTTATTCATATGTGAGACTAGTAAAGGACAACCATACCTTGTGGAATTGGATGAACGTTGGACAGCTATCAAGCTTGTATATCATGGTTTTTAGAAGCGGTCTGTGGTGGTTGTGCCATTTGATACAATGAAGAACCGGTTCCTGGCTACTGGATATGCGTTCAAATTAAAATTTTTGGACATGGACAATGGTTACCTCTTGACAATTACTGCCGCAAAGGGTAGATAACCGGTAATGTCCATGGAAGCCCTTTTCTTGATAGTAGTTTGAAGAAGCTCCTATAATTAAACAGTCTTTACTTTGAATATCCTATAGGCTGCTCCTTGCATTCAATTTTACAAGGAAGGGATACTGCTTGCTGTATCAACAAGTGAAAATGGAATCAAAGTACTTGCAAATGCTAAAGGTGAATGGCTTATGCGTTCTATTGAAAATCAAGCTGTTCATACCTCCAGAGTGGATCCTGCAACTATTGCAAAGGTACTACTTTCTTTTCACTTTTATAGGAACTTCAAATGTGTACATGCTTCTTAATTACATTGCTCATTTCTTAGGGACTGGTAATTAGCTCCTTTTGATGCTTCCTATTCAACTGCTGGAACAAGCACTTGATATTAGACAAAGTCCACAGAAACACTGAAGCTTTTGATTTTCCAAAGATTTTTCTTATCAAAATATTCAGAAGAATAATTCAGGAGCTAAAATTTTTATTGACGTCTATGCCTATGTTCAGTTGACATGTCTGAATCTAGGGGAAAAGATGCCTTCTGTGGAAGATCTTGCTTAGGCCTTACGCATGTCTGTTATGTAAATGTCTTTTCGTGTGCTTTCTATTATACCTTTTTTTTTTTGGTAGTCTGAGATATTGTTAGCAATGGCATCTATGCTACAGATTTCTCAATCAGTTTTGAGTTTCTCTTATGTATCATTGCAACGGCATTCTGTGCTTCAAACAAAAAGGGCAAAGTGCTAAAAGTAGCAATTTGTTGGACTTTTACTTCCCACCAAAAAAATGGAACGCCCATGTTACCAAAGAGTTGTATGAAACACTAATGCCAAAACCCAAGCCCAAATCTGTGCATCCAAGTCCACTCCCTTTTTAGGTTGCTCAGTCAAATTTATTTAGCTTAAAACTGCAATCTCAATTGTGCATTCAACCTGGGAAATGAATGTGCAAATACCTTAAATCAATCACAAAAGGGGAAAGGCCAGACCCATATATCTTTAAAGTGCTTGTAGCCTAATGGCAGCAGTTTTTAATCAAAAAAAATATTTGGTCTTTAAATAGAAAAGCACATTAATAGAAGAAGACATTAACTAAGACAAAAGATAGAAAATGAATATGAATAGAGTCCCACTGATATAAGATTTTTTCTCCCAAGCCCCTATTTTACACATGAAGATTAAATAAAAGAAAAAAACAATCTACAATTAGAAATACATTACACTCAAACACACACAAAAATTGATACATGTTTCGAATATTGCACAAATCTCCTCTTCATTTAGAAATTTTGTAAAAGTTACCACTTAAACAACATGTTTTAGAGCAAATATACCACTTAAAATGAAAGGGCAGTAAATGTTGAGAATTTTTTTTTTAAGAAACAAACACACACATACACACACACACAAGGGAAACGAAAAAGTAAGTGTTGAGACTTGAGAGTTAAGATTTGACCTTACATTTTTTAAAATTTCTTTTAGACTGTATAAATGTATATTTTTTGTAAGGACTTTTTCTGCTTTGGGGAGCCAAGCCGTCACGGTTTTGTGCTCTGAATCGAGACGGGCAAGCAAGGGGTGAGTAGTGGTACACTAACGCAAGCTCCAAGGGCATATAAAGCGTTCGTAGGAGGGAACTCTTGCCGATGTGGGACTCCAAGTCTTGGGGTTAAGAGTATGAAACCCCCCTTGCTTGTCCGCACTTGGTTTAGAGCACAAAACCGTGAGGGCTTGGCTCCCCAAAGCGGACAAAGTCCTTACATTTTTATTGCTGAGATTAGACGCATATATATTCTTTTTTGAAGCAAGAGCAAGACCATATATATTATCTATATATATTCTATATATAAAACCGAAGCCTTTGAAACTCTCACAATTTTCCACATCATCACTATTTTCTTTTTATTTTTTATTTTAGATTCTTTTTATTTTAGGCTTTATATCTTATATAAAATCCACTAGAAAAACAATAAACAAAAGTTTGAATTTTTATTAATATCAATAATATTGAAAAACGTATACAAACTTGGAGGCCTATTTAAGGGCTCCATAAAACTTGATGGACAAGAAAATATATTCTAAAATAAGCCCTAATAAATACCTAACCATAATAGGAACCAAATTTGACCTAAAAAAACATTAAAAGAACCTAAAAACAAGGAAATAAATCACCTAGACCTAAAATAACGTTTTTTTTTGCATAAAAATACCAAAATAACAATATCCTACATCAACTTATCACAAAAATACCAAATAGTTTCTTTTTATTTTAGATTCTTTTTATTCTAGGTTTTATATCTTCTTATATTTATTAGCATTACAATAGTTTAGTTTAAGTAAAACTCTATTAGATATATTTTGTTGGCCTATCACATTATTATTATTATCTATATATAATATAAAATTAAAGATTAAAAATTAATTATAATTTTTTAAGATACCTCACGTTAGAATTAAAAAAAAAAAAATGACTCACTTTAGGTTTGAATTTTTTTTTTTAAAAGGACTCACCAAAAAAAAAAAAAAAAAAAAAAAAAACTTTAGGATTAAGAAAAAAAGAGAGAGACTCCTGGTAGGATTCTCTCTTCTCTCCTTAAAACCCTAGCAATTACCATCTCAAAACCCTAAACTCAACTTCACTTTAAGATTAAAAAAATAAGAAGGAGAGAGACTCACGTAAAAAAAAAAAATGTAGGTTTTGTCTTTTTTATTTGCTTTCATATGTGCCTGAAATTTTCATTTTATCTTATTGTTTTATTATGTTTAGAATTGATTTTCTTCTAAGTATTTGGGTTAATCTCTATATTCTAATAGTGTTTTTATGGATTTGGTTTTTGGGTTGAAATTCTAATAATTATTTTATATTGTATATGGCAGACGAAGTATCTCTATTTTTTGGAGAAAAATCAAAACTGCAACCTATGTCTTCCAGCCCAAGGTGGTAAATTTTTATATGTTCTTGCTTTATTGAGAATTTTTATTTGGGTTCATGTGATTTTTTTTTTTTTTTTTATTAAAGCTTTGATTTTTGGTTGATTAATTATTTGTTTGGATTAATTTCAATTAATTATTTGTTTGGATTCAACGTAAAAGATAATGGAATTAGGTGTTATAAATTTGATAATGTTCCATATTTTGAATTGTTTATATTATTTAGACTCCTAGTAGGACTCTCTCTTCTCTCTTTAAAACCCTAGCAATTACCATCTCAAAACCCTAAACTTAACTTCACTTTAAAATTAAAAAAACTAGTCACTAACCCGTGCGATGCACGGGATAATTAAATAAAAGGACAATTAACCAACATCACGTTAAAATAAAAGAATTAGTGAGAGACTGATTTGACCACCAAGAATTTAAAAGAAAAAAATATTGATATAATAAAATATAAGAAATTTAGAAATAGAAAATTGGATTAATAATATGCATATTATAGACATTTTGCTAGTTAGTGTTTAAAAAAAAATGGATCTGTCATAATTAAATAAAATACAATGGAAATAAATATTTAACTTTTATGTTTTTCTCTTTCTCAAAAAAATAAAACTTTTATGTTTTTCTATAGTTTAGAAGTGTTGTCTAACGTAGAATGTTATTGGGTTGTAAGAAAGATTTTTATAAAATGTTAATATTATATATATATATATATGCTTATATTGTCAATGTCTCACTGCAGATGCATAGTTACTGAAACCTACAAAGTAATTTACAATTCTTAAATTAATAAAGCAAAATTCTCAAAAGTTATATATACACACACACTCAAAACTGATATAAACCATAAAGATAAAAAAAAAAAAAAAAAAAAATCTTATTTAGTCGTATTAATAACAATATAAACAATTCAAAACATGGAATATTATCAAATTTATAACACATAATTCCATTATCTTTTATGTTGAATCCAAACAAATAATTAATCAACCAAAAATCAAAACTTTAATTAAGAAAACAAAAAATCACATGAACCCAAAATAAAAATTCTCAATAAAGAAAAAACATATAAGGTAAAGAATTAAGATCAACCTACTAAGACGCAAATACCAAAAACCCCAAAACTTAAACCTTCCAAATTTTATAGAATCCCCAAATTCTACTTCAAAACCAAACAAAACCCTTCAAATTCAAAAAATTCATATATAATATATAAAATAAAAATTTACCACACCTTGGGTTGGAAGACATAGGTTGCAACTTTGATTTTTCTTCAAAAAATAAAGATGCTTCATCTGCCGTATACAATATAAAATAATTATTAGAAATTTCAACCCAAAAACCAAACCCACAAAAACACTATTAAAATATAGAGATTAACCCAAACACTTATAAGAAAATAAATTCTAAACATAACAAAACAATAAAATAGAATGAAAATTTTAGGCACATATAAAAGCAAATAAAAAAGACAAAACCTACATTTTTTTTTTTTTTTTAGTTGAGTCTCTCTCCTTCTTATTTTTTTAATTTCAAAGTGAAGTTAAGTTTAGGGTTTTGAGATGGTAATTGCTAGGATTTTAAGGAGAGAAGAGAGAGTCCTACTAGAAGTCTAAATAATATAAACAATTCAAAATATAGAATATTATCAAATTTATAACACCTAATTCCATTATCTTTTACGTTAAATCCAAACAAATAATTAATTGAAATTAATCAAAACAAATAATTAATCAACTAAAAATCAAGGCTTTAATAAAAAAACAAAAAATTACATGAACTCAAAAAAAAATTCTCAATAAAGTAAGAACATATAAAAATTTACCACACCTTGGGCTGGAAGACATAGGTTGCAACTTTCATTTTTCTCCAAAAAATAGAGATGCTTCATCTACCATATACAATATAAAATAATTATTAGAATTTCAACCCAAAAACCAAACCCATAAAAACACTATCAAAATATAGAGATTAATCCAAATACTTAGAAGAAAATCAATTCTAAACATAATAAAACAATAAGATAGAATGAAAATTTCAGGCACATATGAAAGCAAATAAAAAAGACAAAACTTACGTTTTTTTTTTTTTTTTTTTTTTTCTATGTGAGTCTCTCTCCTTTTTTTTTTTTTTTTTAATCTTAAAGTGAAGTTGAGTTTAGGGTTTTGAGATGGTAATTGCTAGAATTTTAAGGAGAGAAGAGAGAGTCCTACCAGGAGTCTCCCTCTTTTTTTCTTAATCCTAAAGTTTTTTTTTTTTTTTTTTTTGGTGAGTCCTTTTTTTTTTTAATTCTAACATGAGGTATCTTAAAAAATTATAATTAATTTTTAATCTTCAATTTTATATTATATATAGATAATAATAATGATGTGATAGACCAACAAAATATATCTAATAGAGCTTTACTTAAACTAAACTATTGTAACACTAATAAATATAAGAAGATATAAAACCTAGAATAAAAAGAATCTAAAATAAAAAGAAACTATTTGGTATTTTTGTGATAAGTTGATGTAGGATATTGTTATTTTGGTATTTTTATGCAAAAAACGTTATTTTAGGTCTAGGTGATTTGCCAACGGGGGCTTGGCTCAGCTGGTAAGGTTCGAACGATTCGTGCAACACACCTAAGTTCGAGTCCCGCTACCAGCAGGTTTTCGTTAGTGGGCAAACTTGGTGGGGGGTGTACTCAAATGAGGTGACTCCCACACAGATGGTACAGGATGGTTTGCCTGTGATGTCCTCGCCTTACCCACCCCGAGGCCACTGGCTCCCTGCCCGGGGGTGTAATATGACTATAAAGACCCCCATTTTAGCTTCTCAAAAAAAAAAAAAAAAAAGGTCTAGGTGATTTATTTCCTTATTTTTAGGCTCTTTTAATGTTTTTTTAGGTCAAATTTGGTTCCTATTATGGTTAGGTATTAATTAGGACTTATTTTAGAATATATTTTCTTGTCCATCAAGTTTTATGGAGGCCTTAAATAGGCCTCCAAGTTTGTATACGTTTTTCAATATTATTGATATTAATAAAAATTCAAACTTTTGTTTATTGTTTTTCTGGTGGATTCTATATAAAATATAAAACCTAAAATAAAAAGAATCTAAAATAAAAAGAAAAAGAAAATAGTGATGATGTGGAAAATTGTGAGAGTTTCAGAGGTTTCGATTATATATAAATATATATATATATATATAGATAAGAAGGAGAGAGACTCAACTAAAAAAAAAAAAACATACGTTTTGTCTTTTTTATTTGCTTTCATATGTGCCTGAAATTTTCATTCTATTTTATTGTTTTGTTATGTTTATAATTTATTTTCTTCTAAGTGTTTGGGTTAATCTCTATATTTTGATAGTGTTTTTGTGGGTTTACTTTTTGGGTTGAAATTTCTAATAATTATTTTATATTGTATACGGCAGATGAAGCATCTCTATTTTTTGGAGAAAAATCAAAACTGCAACCTATGTCTTTCAACCCAAGCTGTGGTAAATTTTTATTTGGTATATTATATAGGAATTTTTTGAATTTAAAGGGTTTTGTTTGGTTTTGAAGTAGAATTTGGGGATTCTATAAAATTTGGAAGGTTTAAGTTTTGGGGTTTTTGGTATTTGCGTCTTAGTAAGTTAATCTTAATTATTTACCTTATATGTTTTTTCTTTATTGAGAATTTTTATTTTGGGTTCATGTGATTTTTTGTTTTCTTAATTAAAGTTTTGATTTTTGGTTGATTAATTATTTGTTTGGATTCAACGTAAAAGATAATGGAATTATGTGTTATAAATTTGATAATATTCCATGTTTTGAATTGTTTATATTGTTATTAATACGACTAAATAAGATTTGTTTTTATCTTTGTAGTTTATATCAGTTTTGAGTGTGTGTGTATATATATAACTTTTGGGAAGTTTGCTTTATTAATTTAAGAATTGTAAATTACTTTGTTGATTTCAGTAACTATGCACATGTAGTTAGACATTGATAATATAAGCATATATATATGGTATTAACATTTTATAAAAATCTTTCTTACAACCCAATAACATTCTACGTTAGACAACACTTCTAAACAATAGAAAAGCATAGAAGTTAAATATTTATTCCCATTGTATTTTATTTAATTATGACAGATCCTTTTTTTTTAAACGCTAACTAGCAAAATGTCTATAATATGCATATTATTAACCCAATTTTCTATTTCTAAATTTCTTAGATTTTATTATATCAATCTTTTTTTTTTTTTTTTAAATTCTGGGCAAATCAGTCTCTCACTAATTCTTTTGTCTTAACGTGATGTTGGTTAATTGTCCTTTTATTTAACTATCCCGTGCATCACACGGGTTAGCGACTAGTTATTATTATTATTATTATTATTAAATTGGACTTTATATCTTCCTTGATTGTTTCCTTACTAGCAAACAAAGAAAGGCATGAAAAAAAATTGTTTGAAAAGGGATTTTGACATTGATGACAGCATGGCCAAATAGGAGCATAATAATATTAAATGTTAGTTTTCCTTTTTAAAATAAAAATAAAATTTTTAATAATACAATTAATATTAAACAATACAAAATAACCAATAGAAATAAATAGCTATAATTACTTCATGTTATATTGTGAAAACAATTATCTAAAAAAGTTATACTCTGAAAACAAATTAAAGTTTTGTAATATAGGATATGGCATTAATATAAATAATTATGGAAAAAAAATAAAAATTATACCTTTTAATTCGAGAAATTGTTATTTTCATCATATAAATTTAAGAAAACCATAATTCTATATATCTTAATAAATAAAATAAAATGAGAGAGAAGTTTGGGAAGAAAAAAGTTGCGGCGTTTTCAATAGTCCTCATCCACGACCACGAGAACGTTCAAAATACAAACCTTGTCTAGCCAACGTTTCCTCATCCACGAGAATATGGAAAGTGAGAAGCAAGTGGCTCATGTTACATATTACATACGTTAACTTTCAACAGCTCTCTCTCTCTCTCTCTCTCTCCACCTTAGTGACACCCACAATGGCTTGGGCTCTATTCTCTCCATCTCTCAACTTCTCATTCCCGCACACCACCAAGACCAACTTCAACAGAACACAGTGGTTCACCACTAAAACAAGTAGAGCAGCAACAACAACCACTACAACAACAAGAACAACCTGTATCAGAGCCAATGCTGCTGACCAAAAACAACCCAAAGACAAAGACGAAGACACTACTTCTGGTTTCAGTCCCTTTGCCTTTGTAACCGATAACCCATCAAGCCGTGAATCCATTCAGCTTCCAGAGAGTCCTGCTGAAGATGGCAATGTCGGAGAAATGCTTTATGTATGTGTTCTTACTCTCACTCACCATTTTCTTCCACTGAATATCTCTCAAACACTGTTATCGCTTATTATATATATAGTTTCAATCATTTATATTCATTGGAATTTTTACCTTTTATTAGAGGGTATGTTTGTTCAGTTCATGTTGAAGCAAATCCAATAGCAATAGCAAGTTTAGCAACCGACAAGTATTGAAGGAAACAAGGAGCAGCAACCATCTTTAGCTTTCTAATGCTAGGGTTCCACAAATGTATTTTGAAATTAGAAATGAGAAGGGAATTAGATGAGTGCGTTTCTATTACAACAAAAGGCCCAATAGCCGAGATTGTGGGCTACCCAATTGTCATCCCAGCGAACAATTGATATCAACACAACAATTCACGTTAAAAGAAACAAAAAATACCATCAACCTCAACCTCTATAATATGCGGTATATAGTTAAGTCTATAATATAGAGAGTCGCTTCCTTTTGACTTTGAGCATGTGCAGAGTGTGCCACTATCTGCTTCTGATGACAATCTGTTAAGAATGGAACTTGATGTTTATGGGTTTCTAGCTGAATTCGAGGCCAGCTGGTCCTCCAAAGAGAAAAGAGAAGAACAGAGGAAAGACAGAGAAAAAGAAAACAAATTGAATGACAAACTTCTTATTCTCCTTTCTTTACAACAAGCTTCCCTTTTATACAATTCTCCCTGCCCAGTGGTTGTTACAACAAGGCTAATCCCAATTCCCTAACTAACTCCTAACTAACTGACCTGCCAACCTGTCATAACCGTCTTGCCTTGAATCACGGCTCTCACTGCTTGCCTTGCATGCAACAATTACAACACCAACAATTACAATGCTGAACTACTAATACACGTACCCATTGCATGGCAAATATCCCACAAATATCTCACAAAATATCCCACAAAATATCCAACAAATATCCCAAACTAGTCAACAATCTATCCTTAACACAATCTCTAATGCAAAACTGCTTCAGTGGGGAGAAATAAATTAATTTTGAACTGCAAAAATATTCATTGATTTTTAACTTCTAACTTCAAGGTTGAATTACAATTCATTTCAAGTAATTATATAGGATAAATTACATATATATTTGGTCCATAACCTTTTTTCTACATGTTAATTTGGTTTCAAATATTTCAAATATATCAATTTAGTCTATAATCTTGTAGTGTCGTATCAAAACGATCATTGTCATTATAAATAAAAAAAATGTTGACATAACTAACAACGTAAATAAAATTTATTTACGTTGTCTCATTTAGATGTCTCATTTTTCTTCTCTTTTACACCTTCACTTTGTACTTTCTTTGGAAACAAACACTTGAAAAAAGAAACTCAACCAAAATTAAGCTCCAGCCACCAAGAAAAGAAAACATCTCAATTTCTTGGCATCCATACAGAATCCAAACAAAGCAGAAGCACTAACACTTCTCTTTGCATTGTCGTTTGTGTGAAACCTCACCAGAGAGGAGAGAAGTCACTGCCTTCACTCGGGAGAAGTTGAATTGCCTCCTAAAATGCTCGTTCGATGGAGCCTTCAAGCACCTCAACGCTTTCTAGCTCTACCACCCGGTTTAGAATGGCCTCATCTCCCTCGACGAGGTCCACCTTGTCCTCAACCGCCTCAGCATGAAGTGCTCCCTCAACTTCACAGTTCACATCTGCTATGTTGACTTTGACGACAACAAAAATCCTCTCTCATGGAAGACTGAAAAAGTGTTTGCCCTTTTCATATTCTCATAGTGTTCAGACTTTAGACGGAAAAGGTTTTTTTTTTTGTTTTTTTTTTTTAATGAACTCAAAATTAGCAAAGCATCTATTTTGGTTAGTTATTTGTTTGTTTTTTTTCGTAAAGATTGAATTATACTGGTATATAATAGTGTGTTTTACTGTGAGGCACTGTACCTTGCTTTGAAAAAGAATAAATTAAAATCAAATGACCTGTTTTGGGTTCCTGGCTTTTATTTGGATGTCAAGAAAAAAGAGATTTTTTTTTCTTAGTGGCTGGGGTTTAATTTTTTATTCTAAGTTTTTTTTTTTTTTTTTAAGTGATCATTTCCAGAGAAATTTAATTGGAAAAATGAAAAAAGTACAAAGAAAAAAAATTAGATTAAAGATATTAAAGATATGTGTTGATTACACGTGGATTGTTTTTTTTTTTTTTTTGAAGTTTAGGACACATGGCAGTTCACATGGCAACATAAGTTGCATCAGAATAATTTCTTATTTAAACCATCAGTCATGTTAGTATTTTTCATATATAGCATGAACCATTTTGACACAACACTAAAAGGTTAGAGACTAAATTGACATATTTGAAACGTTAGGGACCAAATTGACATATGGTGCAAAAGTTAAGAACCAAACATGTAATATACCCAATTATATATTTTCCTTAATTTTTCTTTCATTCTAAAACTTTTACCATTCTTTGAACCCTTGTTTTATGTGTTCTAATTAGCTCAATTAATAAACTCTCTTGTTGTCGATAAAGAAATCTATGGTTTGAACTCTACCTACATAAAAAACCAATCGATGTCTAATTTAACATTAAAAAGCAATCATCATAAAGTCGATGTCATACTTTGAATTCTATCATACCATAAATAAATAAATAACCCCTTGTTTTTGTAGATAAGACACAAATGTTAAATGACAAAGTTTGTAGGCTCCAATTAACTCAACTGGTAAAATTTTTGATGGTTGAATAAAAGATCTAGGATTCAATCTCCGCTAACACCAAAAACTGATTGATGTCTTAGTCTGATTATAAAAAACTATCATTAGAAGCGAACGCCATAAAATAGACATTTTGCTAGTATGAACAATCCAATAGCTAAAAGGAAGGGAAAAAGTACTGGCTAGTGGCTACGTCAAGTTTGCTGTTTTGCAAAAATATTATACATACTGCTAGAGTCATTGTCCAATTTGCAAAAATATTAAACATACTACTAGTCATTGTCCAATTTTTTTAGAGCAAATTTAAGGTGTGTTGCAAAAATATTACACATACTTCTAAAGTCGTTGTCCAATTTATAAACTGGATCATGGAATGTGTCATTTGTCTCATCTGAAGTTTTGGTGGATGGAGGAAAATAAGGAATGTGACATAGCAATCAAATTAGAATGATATAACTTTACACACCGATAAATTCAATGTATCCATCTTCATCGTTGAACTCCCAAGAAAATACATGAGTTAACAAAACTAGTCGCTAACTTGTGCAATGCACAGGAAAATTCAGAAAAATGTTCAAGAAATTCTTTTTTTTTTTTAATTCATCTTCCTCTAGATTGATGAAAGCTATAAGATTAATTCCTAATATTCATGTACTTAAACAACAAATTTAAATGGTTAAATGTTGCAAGTTTGATGAATCCATAATCATAACCTTTAAAAATACTTCATTCCAGACTTACAAAAATAAATTTATGAATCTTTACTCCTCCTTCAGCAAGCATAATTAATTTCTAATTAAATCTCCTTTCAAATAGTGTTTCTTAGTATTGGTACATTTTGTAGTTGGAAAAGAGATATGCAAGTCTAATGTTTAGTTCATATTTTAAAGTTACATACTACTTATAATTTGTTTCTAAATATTTGGAGATTGATATATTTAATGAGGCATGTTATATAAACTAAAAAAAAAAATGTCAAATGTTTCTTGATATTCAATTGGTTGAAAACACAATCGGTGCTATCTAACAAATTTCCACTTTGAATTCATTAAATTTTATTAAAATGCAAAACCCCATTTAAGACTAACATGTATTTGCTAAACTATCTAGGAATACAACTATATAAGTTGATAGTGTATATATTGTGTGCAGAAATGTGGATATGCATACACAAAAACACACAAAATTAAAATACAAATTCTTTGTTCCTACTTCTCTATAAAATCTAAAAGGGAATAAAAACCAACATCAAAGTTGAATAAAAATTGTATTTGAAAGCATAATGTAAAAGACATTTCTTATTAACTTATATCCCAAAATTTTAAGGAACATCTCAAGTAGTTTAGTAGCTAAACATAGCTTTTAGTAACTATAACATTCAGCAAGAACTTTCAATATCTAGCCTAGTTTACAATTTTTTTTTCAATAAGTAACCTAATTTACATACATGACAGCTTAGCAACTGAGAGAAGACTTCCACTGAAACTTCTATGGCACCATCAAACCCCAAACTTGTCAACATGTGCTAATCCAAAATGGTTCCTCTTTCCTTTAGATTCAATTTTTCCACCATGTTCTATAATAAATTACATACAATCATCATAGAACTCCTAATCATAACTTGAGGCAAGGTTTCAAGAACTCCATAGAACTCCAGTTTATGGTTTTCTTCCACTTTATCTATGTGTGGGAGTGCACCATCAGGTACATAATTCAATGTAAACATTCATCTCTAGTCTAGAAAAAAAAATGGTAAATAATCATTAGATGAATTATTTCCACTTAACACAGATTTTGGATGCATGTTTGATTCAATAACTCAGCAAAAAAAAAAAAAAAAATGATTAATAGGAGTTTCTTTAAATATATTATGTTGAACCTATGACTATAAATAGAATCTATATAAGATTTCAGATAAACTATTAGGCATATACAACTTAATATAAAGGAAAAACAAAAACCTTGAGATAGAAGACAAGTAGCTCATTATCTTTGTCTAAGTCCCACCACATCACCATTCACATCCAGTAAATCAATACGAACTACAAAACACAAACATAGAAAACTCAACAAATTTTCCCCACAAGTAAAACAATAGTACAAATACAAAATAAGTTTGTCATTGAATCCTTAACATTGAAACAATAAACAACGAAAATTAATAAATCAGAGAGAGCTTTAAAAAAGAGCATAAAGAACTCTCATTTCCACCTTCATGTTTGTGTATTGAATTGATGTTAGTTGCATTGAAAAGTATACATAAAATAAAAACCCATAAACAATTTCATCTAGAATAAGAAAATTGTGTTATTTCAATTTCAACTAACAAATCAAACGGCAAAGCTATGTTAGAGAAAGGAAAAGAATTGAAACAAAAACATGCCAACAAACTACTTGGATGTTCATGGCCTTCATATTGGACTTAAGTTGTTCATGACTTTCTTGTTTGACTCAAGTTGGCTTCCTAGGCAGTAAAAGTTTATAAAATTTTCACACTATTACATTCCCCAAAATTCACCAAATTTGAAACAATATTTGAAGAGGGAAAAATCTGCTTGTGTGTCTGACGGGCTGTCTTCCTGACGGGCTTGAATCCTGACGGGCCATATCTTGTGGGCCGAGTTTGGGTGGGCCAGTTGAGCTGTAAAGCCCATAAATGGAATTTCAGCACCAATAAGATTCTACAAGATATGCTTATTAATGAGTTCTCTGCACAAGGAAAAACCTTGTCCATCAAGTCTAGGATTCTATAAAAAAGAGTCCTATAAGGAAAGGATCTTGCAATCTACACCCATAAGGATTCCTATATGGAAAAGACTTCTACTCCAAGAAAAAGAGGTCAACCCTCTACTACTATAAAAACCCCGATACCCTCACAAATCAAGGTACGCATAATTAATCACTCTCTAGCACTCTAGAGTTGAAAGAAGTTCTAACTTGACTTTCAGAGGGTACTTGGCCGGCACCACACCGGTGCTCTCTGTTAGGTCTTCTCCTTTTTGTTGTGCAGGTGTCGTTTCGAGTGGATAAGCATTAATGTGCAACTCACTGGTGAGATTTTCAGCATCATCAGTTGGCGCCGTCTGTGGGAAAGACAACATTCAGATTAAGCCATACAATCATTTCCCGGACTGAAGGGTTGCATGGTACTCACTCGCTCAATGGCAACCGCTAACAAAATTCAAGGAGAGGAGCCACCCACGACTGCCCTCGAGAGACAAGTTCGAACTCTTGCTGCCGCCGTAGAGCATCTCGCCAAACAAAACCACGACTTGGAAGAACAGCTGCGCCAGAAGAATGCAGCACTGAACGACCAACAAGAGGATCAGGAAGGGACAAGCGCTCCAAAGAAAAATCAGGAGAAACCTGAAGGCAGCCACGCCCCAAGCAAACTTGAGAGGCAGAACTTAAGCATGCCATCCCTCACGGATGCGACTCCACCACATATTATTGCAGAGATGTAGGTGATGAAGGAACAAATGGAGGTTATGATGAATGCGCTCAAGGGACGAGTTTTAAGTGATCTTGACGATTTAGTCAACTGCATCGACTCGCCCTTCACTGTGGCCGTGAACTCCTTCCCCTTACCCCACAAATTTCGCATGCCGCATATCGACAGCTATGACGGAGTGAAGGATCCTCTGGACCATCTAGAAACTTTCAAGACCCTAATGCATCTTCAGGGGGTAGCAGACGAGATCATGTGCAGGGCCTTCCCCACAACACTCAAAGGCCCCGCGAGGGTATGGTTCAGCCGACTAACACCCAACTCCATCAGCACCTTCAAGAAACTAAGTGCTCAGTTTACCACACATTTCATTGGGGGCCACAAGTATAAGAAGTCCACGGTATGCTTAATGAGTATCAAGCAACGAGAGGACGAGAGGCTGAGATCCTACATAACGCGCTTCAATAAGGAAGCGCTATCGATTGACGAGGCCAACGACAAAATACTTGTAGCAGCCTTCACAAATGGGTTGCGAAAGGGTAAGTTTTTGTTCTCCCTATACAAAAACGACCCGAAGACCATGTCGGAAGTACTTTACAGGGCTACTAAGTATATGAATGCTGAGGACGCGCTGCAGCCCCAAGAAGAGAAACCAAGAAAAAGGGAGAGACAGGAAGATGCACGATAAGATCAAGGGTGGAAGAGGCCGAGAACAGGAGATCGAAGGGACGAGAGGCGTTCTAAACCACCGGGAGGAAGGTTCATAAGCTTCACCCCGCTAACCACTCTGATAAATCAAGTACTGATGCAATTTAAGGACGAAGGGGATCTGACTTTCCCTAGAAAACTGAAGGGGGATCCTAGCAGGCGTTCTAGAGACAAATACTGCCGCTTCCACCTAGATCACGGCCATGACACAGCCGATTGTTACGACTTGAAACAGCAGATTGAGGCCCTCATAAGACAAGGGAAATTGCAGAAGTTTGTGAGAAATGAGAGAACGGATCCACCACCTCAGGAGCAACCCCCCCGACGGGACAATGACCGCCCTAGACCGCCCATCGGTGACATCACGATGATTGTAAGAGGGACGGCCACCGGGTCATCCAAAAAGGCTCGGAAGGCGTACCTCAGGACGGTCCAAAGTGTCCAGATGACAAGCTCAGTACCAAAAATAGCACGGAGAGAAAGCCCCGTCATCGGGTTCTCTGAAGAAGATGTGCGACGTCTTCACCATCCGCACGACGATGCGCTTGTTGTCAATTTGCAGGTAAGGGACTACAACTTGCACCGGGTGTTGATTGACAACGGGAGTTCGGCAGACATCCTGTACTACTCGGCGTTCCAGCAGATGGGAATCAGCAAAGAATAATTGAATTCGACGAATACCCCACTGTAGGAGGCAAAAAGTTATCAAGCCAATTACAAAATGCCACGTCAAAGTTTAGTGGCAAATTCTAAAGTAATATGTCATTAAATTAATTAAATTAAATGATGACATGTGTCATCCAAATTGATATCGCATTAGCATATCAAAATTTGCCATGTGTCATTTGGCCCACAAGATAAAGATAAATTTCCTATACAAAATTTATGGATAATTATCTTTATAAATAAATAAAATAAAGATAAATTTTCTATTCAAAATTGATAGATAATTATCTTTATTAAAGTAAATTAAATAGAGATAATTATTTATCTTTATTGATAATTATCTTTATCAAAATATGATATTTATCAAAATAGATAAATAGGGATAATTATCTCTAAGAAGAATTTGGGCCAATCAAAAGCCTACTGCATACTTTCAAGTATATCAATTCAAAGTGGAGTTTATCCTCTAAATCACTATAAATAGAGGACATCCCCTTTCATTTTGAAAAACGAAGTTTTCAGGAGGCTCAAGCTCTGGAGAAATTCTGTCTCAAGAATCTTTGAAGAACTTGAAGAACATTCAAAGGGTTTGAAGAACTTGAAGAACAATAAATCTCTAATAAGCTAAAAGCTAGAGATTTGTTGTGAAGACCGTTCAATCCTTCTTCCAATCAAAATTAAGGAGATCTCTTGTTCGAGTGATTTGAAATTCTATTGGAATTAAGCTAAAAAGCCTCCATAAACTCCAACAAACCTAAATCTTTGAAGCTCAACGGATCAAGCCTCTAAAGCCCCGAAGAACTTCAACCTAAGAGCCTTCAGATTCGAAGACTTGAAGAACAATAAATCTCTAATAAGCTCAAAGCTAGAGATTTGTTGTGACGACCGTTCAATCCATCTTCTAACTAAAGTCAAGAAGATTCATTGTTCGAGTCAAGTTCAATGAAGATAGAATCAGAGGGTATTCTTTTGTAAAAGAATTGAAATAGAGATTGTACTCATTATTCATCAATACAAAATTTATATTTGCAAACCATATTTCTTTTTCAATTGTTTGATTTTCTGCAATTGAGAAAAATTTGTGTTTACAAATTTTTGGCACACCCGGTGGGACAATCTCTACCTCTCATCTCTTCTTCATCAATTTGTCATATCTTTAAAGTCTTATGGCTTCAAAGAAGATTCAAATCAACAACCCTCTTTTTGGAACAAGTGAAATTGATCCTACACTTGATTCAAACTCTGATATTCCTTATACTGGACCTATGACAAGGGGAAGGATAAAAGCCATTGCAGAAGTCTATGCTCAAACAACACCCATACCCCAATCTTCGTCTGTTTTCAACACTTCTAAAACCAAGAAGTCACAAACAGCCTCATCTACTCAGGGGGCAAGCAAAGATATAGCTGGCCTCGTCAAAGAAATGTTGTCTCAACCAGCTTTGTCACCAGAACCAACACAAGAAGCTCCGATTGTTAACGAAGAGGAAGAATCACTTGATGGCTCTAAATTCTCTTTTTCAGATGATATTCCTGCTTCCAAGCATAGGGATTCTCCTCGCTCTGTTAGCTCATTTGCCATGCCAGTCATGATGACTAACACAATATCTCTGGAGGAACAAGTCTTGACTATAGCCCAGACTTTAGAAGAATTAATGAAGTCTATGAAAGAAAGGGAAGCAATGAGAGATGAACAAATAACTCTCCTAATGGATAAGATGGGGAATACATTTGGACCGAATCGTGAAGGTGAAAGCTCTAGGCCGAAACAAACCCATAATGACAAACCCGAGAGTTCAACAAAGGATCTCAATTTCTCTACAGAGGGGTCTATTTCTCCTGACCAGCTCAAGGAGTTAATCAAAGAGGCTATCAAAGACCAAGTTGGGGGTGGAAGTCAGGCGTCCATTACCTATGCTAAACCACACACTCAAAGGATAGATCTCTTGAGGATGCCTCAAAACTATCAGCCACCGAAGTTCCAACAATTTGAGGGCAAAGGCGATCCAAGGCAACATGTAGCTCACTTTGTGGAAACTTGTAACAATGCTGGAATTTATGGAGATCTCATGGTCAAGCAATTTGTTCACTCTTTGAAGGGAAATGCGTTTGATTGGTATACCGATCTAGTGCCTGGCTCTATTGATAGTTGGAACCAAATGGAGCGAGAATTCCTAAACCGCTTCTATAGTACTCGACGTACTGTTAGCATGATAGAGCTCACCAATTCAAAGCAGTGGAAAGAAGAGCCGGTCATTGATTACATTCAACGGTGGAGAAACCTTAGTCTTAATTGCAAAGATCAATTATCTGAGTCGTCTGCAATTGAGATGTGTATACAAGGAATGAATTGGGCTATAAGCTACATCCTTCAAGGAATAAAGCCTAAAACATTTGAAGAATTAGCAACACGTGCCATTGACATGGAGCTTAGTATTGCTTCCAATGGTTACCAAGGCCCACCTGTTCAAGAACCCTGCAATGGGAGAGAAAGACAAGATACTCGCAAAGGGGGCAAATTCCCTCCTAAACTGGAAAACAAGCAGTCTTTGATTGTAACTACTACTCCTCTCAAAGTTCCAGTTAAGCCCAAGATGAAAGAACAGATGTTTTCTCTCACTCAAGATAAGAGAAGAGGAAGACCAACATTACAAGAGATGCAAGAAAAGCAATATCCATTCCCTGATTCTTATATCTCCAATATGTTAGATCATCTACTTGAGTTAAAGTTAGTTGAGCTACCAGAGATGAAACGTCCTGAAGAGGCTAACCAAACAAATGATCCCAAGTATTGCAAGTATCATCGCCTCGTTGGCCACCCCATAGAACAATGCTTTGTGTTGAAAGATAAAATCATGGAGCTAGCCCATCAAGGAAAGATCACGTTTGACGATGAAGTTGCAACTGCCAATTTAGTCATGGTGGCCTCAACAACTATTTCTACTATTCTCACCATACAATTTGGTTCATTTGAGCCTATTGAGGTGAAAGTACCCTTCTCCCCAATGCCAGTTCCCGAGAATTATATCTTTTCATCTCTTACATGTTATCAAGTAAGTGGTGAAGAAGACTCTTCAGATAGTGAGGAAGAAACAGAGCGAGCTATTATGTATAGAGCATATTGGTCTTCAATCATTTTCACTAATGATGATCGTTTGTTGGGATCCAAGATTCATAATCGTCCCTTATTTGTGACTGGCTACATTCGAGAACAAGAAGTCAATCGTATGCTTATAGATGGTGGATCTGCAGTTAATATCCTCCCACTCAAAATATTGAAAGAACTTGGAATCTCATTGGATGAACTACTTCCAAGTAGGTTGATGATTCAAGGCTTTAATTAGGATGGACAAAAAGCTATTGGAAAAATTAGACTTCATATGCTCATTGGTGAAATGGAATCAAGCGCACTCTTTCATGTCATTGATGCCAAGACCACTTACAAACTACTTATTGGAAGACCATGGTTGCATGAGTATGGTGTTGTGCCATCTACGTATCACCAATGCTTTAAATATTTCCAAGATGGACAAGTTAAGAAGATAGTAGCTGATCAAAAGCCCTTTACTGTAGCTGAATCACATTTCGCTGATGCAAAATTTTACTTGGAAGATGATACGCAAGAAGAAGCACAAGTCATTGTTTCAACATCTAGCAAAGAAGTAAATCTCCACTCCAAAACTTCAAGGATTAACTCTCCAATTGAGGAGAAGGAAGCCAAGCCAATTAAGGAGAAGGAAGCCAAGCCAATTAAGGAGAAGGAAACCAAGCAAATAAAGACTTCCACAAAAGAGAAGAAGCTTGAAGCTTCTAAAACAACTAAGGCAACTCCTGTGTTACATTATGTCCCAATCACCAAAAGAAAAGAGGGCCAATCACCCTTTTTAGGAGATGGAGAGTTAGTATTGGAAGATTTGCAAGGACTAACTCTCCCAGTTGCTAAAATCACAAAATCAATAATCTCAAGCCAGCCATTGAAAGGGTTCACAAGACCATCCCAAGGACCGATTATTGAACATGGGTTTTTGCCCACCAAACGAACCAAAGAGGGTTTTGACCCTAATGCATATAGACTCATGGCTAAAGCTGGTTATGACCATGAGAAGCCGAGTGGTTTGGGTAAGCTCATCCCTGAAGCCTCCGGAAAAGAAGAATATAAGGTGTTGAAGGCTAAAGGTTTCAGTGTAACAAGTTCTAAGGCTAGAATTGGATACACCCCACCAACTTTTGTTCATATTCCCATCTGAAAAGCTAGTGTTTCTGTAATTACGGCAAATTATGAGGAAGAAGAACAATCTTCAAATCTATCAAAGAAATCATCTGTTTTTGACCGCATTGGGCGACCCACTTCACATATCTCAGTCTTTGATAGGTTGGGGACACAAGAAGATAACTTTGTTGTTGGCACTCAAGACTCTGTTTTCACAAGACTCAATCACTCAACTCTTTCTCAAGTTGGCACTCAAGTTGGCACTCGAGGTTCAGTTCTCACAAGGCTCAGTCATTCAATCCCTTCTCGACTTTCAAAAGATTTAAAGGCAAGACGAAGGCAAAATGAGAGGACAAATTTCCTTTCTAAAGGTGCTGACAACACACTTATTGTTGATTAAGATTCAAATGGGATTCGAAGCTCTATTCCATCTCGTATGAAACGTAGAACCATTTGGGAAGTGAATACTGGAGAAGCCTTGACTATAAAAAGGCATACAATGGTGACCACAAACCAAGAAGTCGAAGATGACTTTAAGGATGCTCCACCCATGTTTGAAGAAGGCATACAAGCTACAGTTGAGGAATTGAAGGAAATCAACACTAATACAACTGAAGATGGTTTGAGAATTGGCCCTATCAATGGCAAATTCTTGAAACGTTACTATGCTTGAAATTTGATACACTCCTTGGTAAGAGCCTAAACTTCCTACCTCAACACTGAAAGGGTACATGATGTTTTCCCATTACTCTTGAAAGTGTTCCAAAAACCCATAATGAAAAAAAAAAAAAAAATGCCTGGTAGGTTGAAAACCTTTTTATAAGGCGACCTAGGCAAAAGTTAGGGCATAAAAAAAAAAAAAAAATAAAAAAAAAAAAAAAAAAAAAAAGCCCGCTAGGTTGAAAACCTTTGTATAAGGTGACCTAGGCAAAAGTTAGGGCATAAAAAAAAAATTAAAAAAAAAAAAAAAAAAAAAAAAGCCTGCTAGGTTGAAAACCTTTGTATAAGGCGACCTAGGCAAAAGTTAGGGCACCATATTAAAAAAAAAAAAAAATCCCCTTTTGAACTACGTGTTGACTTGATCCCCTTTCGGGTACGTAGGCAGTTTAGTATCATTTACTGAGTTCAATCACATCCTCAAAAAAAAAAAAAAAAAAAAAAAAAAAAATCTTGAACCACGTGATGACTTGATCTCTCTCAAGTATTACACAAGCAAAACTTAGTATGTCACACTAAGTGCAATCATAGTTTTGGGCGAACATCACTATGAGAAAGTCGCTACAAGAAGACAATGCTATCGTATGAAGGTAAACATCACTGTAAGACATTGCTACCAAGAGAAATGTAAAGTCACCATGAAAGCAAATGTCATTGTGAGAATGTCGCTTGGCATCTCTAAAATGTGATTTCTCTCGTCTTTAAAGTTTAAGTAGTTCTACTTTTCATGTTTAAAGTCTTGGTGGTACGTATCTCCTTACATCTTTAAAGATATGGTGGTATCTCCTTGCATTTTTGAAGTCTGGATTGCAACCCTTCAAAGTCATGTCACCTTGCATTCTCAAAGTTGGCATTGCATCACCTTTCTTTTGAATTTCATTGCCTTCCTTCTAAGTTGTGTTGCCTTACATCGCTAGAGTTTGCATAGTGCTAGTGCTGCCTCTCATCTTTAACGACTTGGTGGTATGTCCTTGCATCTTCAAAAACTTGGTGGCATCTCTTTGCATCTCTAAAGTTTGGACTGAATTGCCTCTTTGTTGAGTTGGATCACCTCAAATCTTTGAAGCTTTGGTGCCATCTTCTTGCATATTTAAACTTTGAATGGTGTCGCCCTGTATCTCTAAAGTCTGGTACTCATCATTTTATACATTTAAAAAGTATCATAGCAAGAAGTCAATGCACATCCATTGCAAAGATGCCAAAGCACATCCTTAGATTGTTGCATCAAAAGTTGCTCTATTGCAAAGATACCAACGCACATCTTTGCATGGACAAACTTCGTTGTTAAGATTGTCTTCATCTTCAAGATTGTCTTCATCTTCAAGGAAGTCATCGTATCACAGTTAGACTTCGTTGTAAGATTGCCTTCATCCTCAAGGAAGTCATCGTATCACAGATAGACTTCGTTGTTAAGACTGTCTTCGTCTTCAAGATTGTCTTTATCTTCAAAGAAGTCATCGTATCACAGATAGACTTCATTGTTAAGACTGTCTTCATCTTCAAGGAAGTCATCGTATCACAGATAGACTTCGTTGTAAGATTGCCTTCATCCTCAAGGAAGTCATCGTATGACAGATAGACTTCGTTGTTAAGACTGTCTTCCTCTTCAAGATTGTCTTCATCTTCAAGGAAGTCATCGTATTACAGATAGACTTCGTTGTAAGATTGCCTTCATCCTCAAGGAAGTCATCGTATCATAGATAGACTTCCTTGTTAAGACTGTCTTCATCTTCAAGATTGTCTTCATCTTCAAGGAAGTCATCGTATCACAGATAGACTTCGTTGTAAGATTGCCTTCATCCTCAAGGAAGTCATCGTATCACAGATAGACTTCCTTGTTAAGACTGTCTTCGTTATCAAGATTGTCTTCATCTTCAAAGAAGTCATCGTATCACAGATAGACTTCGTTGTTAAGCTTGCCTTCATCCTCAAGGAAGTCATTGTATCACAGATAGACTTCATTGTCAAGATTGTCTTTCTCTTCAAGGAAGTCATTGTATCACAGATAGACTTCGTTGTCAAGATTGTCTTTCTCCTCAAGGAAGTCATCGTATCACAGATAGACTTCGTTGTCAAGATTGCCTTCATCCTCAAGGAAGTCATCGTATCACAGATAGACTTCATTGTAAGATTTCCTTCATCCTCAAGGAAGTCATCGTATCACAGATAGACTTCATTGTAAGATTGCCTTTGAGGTCATTGTCTTGGTAGCTACTACTTGGCTTGAGGAACAAAATAAGCTCTTGCAAGTTCTTCGTAGTGCCACTAAGTCATCATATTACCTATTCTAAATGGAGGTGGAACAATACAAAAACAAAAATAGACATACAAGAAGAAAAAAAATTCACAAGTAAGAAAAGTGTTGATCAAGAATGTACCGCCAAAGATTTGGGTGATGGAACTCTTGCAAAATTTGAAGCTAAAGTATTCTAAGATGGACCGTGGCTGCATAAAGAAAGGGGGGCAAAGATTAAATTAGATTCATATAAAAAAAAAAATGAAGAAGAAGAAGAGAGCGCAATATCCATATAGATTGACAAAACTTGGTGCAATCTATGTTGTAGATTTGATGCAATCTACTCAAATGGTGGTATTGATTGTTCTTCTAATTGATAAGATAAACTTGATGCAAGTTTCCTTAAAAATTGAGGGGCTGGATACTACAAGATGCCATGAACACATGATAAAAGTCAAGAACTCGTAAAGATTAAAAAAAAAAAAAAAAAAAAAAAAAGGAGAGACCATACCTTGCTACTTGACTGAGAAAGAAGAAAGAAAAAAAAAATCTTATGCTTTCTTAAAGAAATTTAAGAACTTACGCGCCATGAAAAAAATTGTGAATTAAGTGCAGCTGAGGCTACCCTTTTATAGTGCTAGTCAGAGAGAGTTTAATTGCAACTAAAACTCATCTAGTCAATACTAGATTCGCTAGGAAAAGAAGTCAAAATAAAGAAGAATTCTTGTATGAAAGAAGAGTTTAAGTGGGAGAAGAAGTCTTGAGTTGCAATAAGAAAGAAATTTTCTGTTCACTGTTATCTACTGAAGTTCAAGTGCAAGTAGGACTCTTTGAAATATAAGAGTTCAAATCCTTATTCAGATTGGATTTTGGCCGCTGATGTTGGACGGTTTAAGGTTGCCTCCTTAATCCTATTAGAAGTTCTCTAGTCATAATTTGGCTATGAAAAGAAGTCCACCTGTGGTAGGATATGAATCCAATGTCCATGTTCACGTAGAGCTCTTGAGGATTAATGTTCACGTGGAACTATTCGGAATTGAAGATTCACGTGGAGCTGCCATGGGAAGAAGATTTTGATGATTAGATTATGTGAGACAAAGCATAGAAATTCTAAGTCAAACGTAACATGCATTGTAAGAGGGTGTTCTTAAAATTCATTAATTCAGAGGGTGTTCTTCAAATTTATAACATAACATGCATGTTATGTCGGTGGGCCTTTCCAGAAGAGCCCAAGGCTACGAATTGGGGTATTTAAAAAAAAAAAAAAAATTGTTTGGATCTATTAGAAGAGTATGGGTCCTGCGATGGTACATACAAAATTTAATACCATGCAAATCGAGACTCGTCCACTTTCCACACTCAAAATTGTGGACATGGTCAAGTCTCTAGGGGGCATTTGTAGGAGGCAAAAAGTTATCAAGCCAATTACAAAATGCCACGTCAAAGTTTAGTGGCAAATTCTAAATTAATATGTCATTAAATTAATTAAATTAAATGATGACATGTGTCATCCAAATTGATATCGCATTAGCATATCAAAATTTGCCATATGTCATTTGGCCCACAAGATAAAGATAAATTTCCTATATAAAATTTATGGATAATTATCTTTATAAATAAATAAAATAAAGATAAATTTTCTATTCAAAATTGATAGATAATTATCTTTATTAAAGTAAATTAAATAGAGATAATTATTTATCTTTATTGATTATTATCTTTATCAAAATATGATATTTATCAAAATAGATAAATAGAGATAATTATCTCTAAGAAGAATTTGGGCCAATCAAAAGCCTACTGCATACTTTCAAGTATATCAATTCAAAGTGGAGTTTATCCTCTAAATCACTATAAATAGAGGACATCCCCTTTCATTTTGAAAAACGAAGTTTTCAGGAGGCTCAAGCTCTGGAGAAATTCTGTCTCAAGAATCTTTGAAGAACTTGAAGAACATTCAAAGGGTTTGAAGAACTTGAAGAACATTCAAAGGGTTTGAAGAACTTGAAGAACAATAAATCTCTAATAAGCTAAAAGTTAGAGATTTGTTGTGAAGACCGTTCAATCCTTCTTCCAATCAAAATTAAGGAGATCTCTTGTTCGAGTGATTTGAAGTTCTATTGGAATTAAGCTAAAAAGCTTCCATAAACTCCAACAAACCTAAATCATTGAAGCTCAACGGATCAAGCCTCTAAAACCCCGAAGAACTTCAACTTAAGAGTGTTTAGATTCGAAGACTTGAAGAACAATAAATCTTTAATAAGCTCAAAGCTAGAGATTTGTTGTGACGACCGTTCAATCCATCTTCTAACTAAAGTCAAGAAGATTCATTGTTCGAGTCAAGTTCAATGAAGATAGAATCAGAGGGTATTCTTTTGTAAAAGAATTGAAATAGAGATTGTACTCATTATTCATCAATACAAAATTTATATTTGCAAACCACATTTCTTTTCAATTGTTTGATTTTCTGCAATTGAGAAAAATTTGTGTTTACACCCACTTGTCAGGTTTGGAGGAACGAGGGTGTTTCCCCTCGGCGCGGTCACATTGTCTGTAACGGTAGGCGACTATCCTCAGTAGACCACAAAGGATGTGACGTTCCTCGTGGTCGACTGTTCGTCTGCCTACAATGCCATCTTAGGGCAACCCACCCTCAATTCATGGAAGGCGGCAACCTCGACTTATCACTTGATGATCAAGTTCCCTACTGAATACGGGATAGGCGAACTATGTGGAAATCAGGTGGCCGCACGCGAGTGCTACGTGGCTATGATGGAAATGGATGATCAACTCCAAGCCATGAGCATAGAAGAACATCGAAGTACGATGGAACTCGTCGAAAAGCTTGAAGAAATATCCCTTGACGACTCTAGACCTGACCAAACAACAAAAATTGGGACCCTTGCAAGCCCCATGAGTCGACAAACACTTGTAGCTTTCTTCAAAGAGAATCGGGATGTATTCGCCTGGAGTCACGAGGACATGCCAAGGATAGACCCTTCGGTCATGGTGCACAAGCTGAATGTATCACCCTCCTTTTTACCCGTCAGGGAAAAAAAGCGGGTGTTTGCCCCCGAACGTGATTGAGCCATAGCTGAAGAAGTCCGCAAGCTACAAGAAGCAAACTTTATTAGAGAAGTTTATTACCCCGACTGGCTAGCCAACGTAGTGATTGTGAAAAAAGCAAGCGAGAAATGGAGGATGTGTGTAGACTTCACGGATCTAAACAGAGCATGCCCCAAAGACAGCTACCCCCTCCCGAGGGTCGACACCTTAGTAGACTCTACAGCTCAGCACCAACTATTAAGTTTCATGGACGCTTTCTCCAGTTACAACCAGATCAAAATGCACGAAGCCGATCAAGAGAAAACGTCGTTCGTGACCAGCTAGGGCCTCTTCTGTTACAAGGTAATGCCGTTTGGTCTAAAAAATGCGGGTGCAACATACCAGAGGCTTATGAACAAAATGTTCGCACCACAAATCGGGAGAAATGTCCAAGTCTACGTAGATGATATGCTGGTGAAAAGCCGAAGGGAGGAAGATCACTTGGAAGACCTCAGGGAAACATTCGACACTCTTCGCTTTTACAACATGAAGCTAAATCCAGGAAAGTGCGCCTTCGGGGTGACGGCAGGAAAATTCCTAGGATTCATGGTTTCCCAAAGGGGCATCGAAACCAATCCGGACAAAATTCGAGCTATAATAGAGATGGCACCACCAAAAAATATGAATGAAGTACAAAGCCTTAATGGCAAGATAGCAGCACTAAATAGGTTCGTCTCGAGGGCAACGGATAAGTGCTTACCCTTCTTTCGCACACTAAAGAGATCTTTCGAGTGGACTGCCGAGTGCCAACAAGCGTTCGAAGAATTGAAAGCTTATCTCTCTTCCCCTCCATTGCTGAGTCCCTCATAGCCGGGTGAAGAACTTTTTCTCTATCTTGCAGTCTCCCCGGCCGCCGTCAGCGCCGCCTTGATCAGAGAAGAAGAGAAAGTGCAGAAACCTGTATACTACACCAGCCGGGCGCTACGCGGAGCCGAAGAAAGATACCCACCCATGGAAAAACTTGCACTTGCACTAGTCACAGCAGCACGAAAACTAAAGCCATACTTTCAAGCCCACACGGTGATCGTCCTAACTGACAAGCCATTGCGACGGGCAATGAGCAACCCTGAAGCTGCTGGGCGATTGGCACTATGGGCCATAGAATTAAGCGAGTTTGACATCCAGTACCGCCCACGAGCCGCCATTAAAGGACAGGTCGTCGCCGATTTCATAGCTGAGTTCACCAATGGTGAGGACAGGGGGGTAGAAGAATCTCCAAAATGGAGCATACATGTTGACGGATCCTCCAATAGGCAGGCTGGGGGGGGTCGGTGTCGTGCTGCACTTACCCGAAGGAGACATGGTCGAGTGTATGATTCGCCTTGAGTTCCCTACCACCAACAACGAAGCGGAGTACGAAGCTCTGATGGCAGGGCTTGACCTCGCCAAAGCGGCAGGAGCGAAAAAAGTAATAATTCATTGCGACTCTTAAGTCGTGGTCAACCAGATAAAGGGGGATTATGAGTGTAACGGCGAAAGGATGAAAAAATATTTGGACCAAGCGATGAGGAGGGTAAACGAGATGAAGGCCGAAATTACACAAATCCCCCAAGGAGAAAACGAGCAAGCTGATCGCCTAGCCAAAGCCGCTTCAGCTGAACATATGGCCACCTTGGGTAACGTACTCTCTTTCGTTCAGCTCTCTCCACTTATAAAGTCTGTCGATGTACAAAAGCTAGGTTTTGAAAGTGATTGGACTATGCCTTTAGTTTCCTACTTGAAGAACGGCAAATTACTGGACGGAAAGGAGGCTGCACGTAAGCTAAAGGTCCAAGCAGCAAGGTTCGTCCTGATAAGAGATGTCTTGTACAAAAGAGGCTTCTCCCGCCCATACCTATGATGTTTAGGTCCTGAAGAAGCAGATTACGTCATGAGGGAAGTGCACGAAGGAATCTGTGGAAACCACTCAGGGTCCAAGTCATTAATACATAAGCTAGTACGAATGGGGTACTTTTAGCCAACTATGCAGAAGGATGACGAGGCTTATGTAAAGAAATGCGACAAGTGCCAAAGGTTCAGCAATGTCGTCAGACAACCACCTGAAGAACTTACCCCGATGACAGCGCAGTGGCCGTTCGCTCAATGGGGGCTGGACATCATGGGATCGTTTCCTATGGCAATATGGCAACTGAAGTTTATAGTAGTAAGCATCGACTACTTTACGAAACGAGTAGAAGTTGAAGCATTGGCCACCATTACGGAGAAGAATGTACGCAATTTCGTTTGGAAATGCATCATATGCAGATTTGGCATCCCTAGAGTCTTAGTTTCGGACAACGGGAAGCAGTTCGATAACGATGCCTTTCGGGGCTTCTGCTCGCAATTAGGGATACGGAACCACTACTCCTCCCCCACCCATCCTCAAGCCAACGGACAAGTCGAAGTCACGAACCGATCCTTGCTGAAGATTATCAAGAATCGGCTCGAGGGGCCAAAGGGTATATGGGCTGAAGAGTTGCCGAGCATACTTTGGGCCTACAGGATGACAGTAAGGACACCAACAGGAGAAACACCATTTCGGCTAACATACGGGAGCGAGGCTGTCATCCCAGCCGAAGTCGGCCTTACAAGCTACAGGGTTCACAACCATGACGAAGGGAAAAACGATGAAGCCATACGTTTGCAGCTCGATCTGGTGGACGAAATCAGGATAACAGCAGAGCAAAGGCTCGCACGATACCAGGACCGCATGGCCAAGCACTACAACGCCCGTGTCAGGCATAGAGACTTCCAGGTTGGAGACCTCGTTCTAAGGAAAGTCATGGGAGCAGCAAGAGACCCAACCCAAGGAAAACTCGGCCCAAATTAGGAAGGACCTTACCAAATCAAGGCTTGGCAAAGGAAGGGCATCTATCCTCTGGAGACACTAGACGGATGGAAGCTACCGCATCCTTGGAATGCTGAGCACTTACGAAAGTACTACCAGTAGAGGCGATAACCTGAAGAGCAACATCTATCTTTTTATTCTTAAGATTTACTATTTACTTTTAAGTGTCCGCTACAATAAGCCCAACGGGCATATCTTTTACTTTGGTTTTGCTACAATATGTTTTTAAGTCCAAGGGGGCACGTACCTTTCTACGAATGCATGATTTTTATTCAGATTCAACTATGTTTCTCTACATGCACTCCTAAAAATCTTAAGTCCACAAGCTAGACGGACAACCCCAAGAGGGTTAAAATTTTATGAAGTCCATAAAGTGGACGGACAAAGTCCACAAAGTGGACGGATCTCCCCAGGAGGGATAAGATCATTACCCGCAAGCTAGATGGACAACCCCAAGAGGGTTAAAATTTTATGAAGTCCATAAAGTGGACGGACAAAGTCCACAAAGTGGACGGATCTCCCCAGGAGGGATAAGATCATTACCCGCAAGCTAGATGGACAACCCCAAGAGGGTTAAAATTTTATGAAGTCCATAAAGTGGATGGACAAAGTCCATAAAGTGGACGGATATCCCCAGGAGGGATAAGATCATTACCCGCAAGCTAGATGAACAACCCCAAGAGGGTTAAAATTTTATCAAGTCCATAAAGTGGACGGACAAATTCCACAAGGTGGACGGATCTCCCCAAGAGGGATAAAATCCTAAATTCGCAAAAGTAGATGGACTACGAAAGAAGGTCTATAGTCGCTCAAATCCACAACGTGAACGGAGTCCATATAGCTGGACGGACCTCCCAGAGATGGTTTTAAACTCTACAAAACCATAATTTGAACAGAGTCCACAAAATGGATGGTCTTCTTCCAAGAATGTTAGAAATTACACAAAGTCATAAGTCCTATGACGGATCATCCCAAGAGATGAAAATCCTAAGTCCTATGGAGGACGGGTAAAAACTAAAATTAACAATGTGGACGGGTAATCTCATGAAAGTTGTCTAAAATCCACCATATGGACGGATCTCCTCAAAGAAAATTAAAATAAAACCAAAGGGTGGACTGATTCCTTTAGTACGGCTAATATTTATAATGGACGGTATTTCCTTTAGTCCAACGGATTCAAATGGGCAATTCATTAATCAAACCAAATGAAGTCAACAGATAAAGCAACGAAGTATATATGCTAAGTAAATAAGAAAGTATTGACGGGCAAAGTACCCATGAGAGGGAAATGTTTAATGCTAAAAAAAGGACGGAATCATAAATTGTTCTCCAAATATCTTTACATATCAAAAATAAAAATAAAAAGGAAATTTAAAAAACGGCCACTTGCTTCTCTTCACCACAACGGGATTAGCCTTGCTTAGGATCGCTCTCAACGGCTGGCTAATCTTCAGGAGCGCTTTTACCGTCCTTAGGATCGCTGGCGACAATTTGTTGATCCCCAGGGGCACTAACGGGAGGATTCTCTCCAAAGAGCTCTTCGGTGTCCTCAGAATGGGCTGGACGGGTGGAGGTAAGTTCTTGAGCGTTAACATTGACGGATGACAGATCGAAGTTCAGATATAATGCCTTCACCTGACGGATAGCCTCGTCAAAACTGTCGTTGAAAGAATCTCCAAGCTCTGACAATAGGGCATCAGAATCACGGTATTCTTGGACAGCAGTTTCCTTTGCCAGACGGAGTTCATTCTCTTTGTCTTGAAGGACTTTCCTCAGTTCCTCCGTCAACTTAGATAGCTCGTTCCTATCCGTCTCAAGCAATTTAAACTTTTTCTCCTGGACGACCCTCCAAGCCTGCAGCTCTGAAAGCTCTTCCTCCATCCGCTTGGCCTTATCACGAAGACGGCCTAGGGTCGTCTCATGATTGAGACACCGTCCCATAAGGCCCTTCACCATGACCATGGTCTGAAATGTTGAAAAAATACAAAAATAAAAAATAGTAAGACGGATAAGGAGTAAACATATATGACTCGGATGGGGCTTACCTGAGCGATACTGAATAAACTTGTCTCACCCATGGCCTCCATCGAGTGATTACCCAGGTTCTCGTAATCCTCGAAGGTGAGAAGGGAAGATAGCTTTTTCAAAACATAACTGGGGTCGTCCCGAAGAAGGGGAGGTGGTTTCTTAAGGTTAGAGGACGGATCCTTCATCAACCCTTTACTAGCCCCATGCTTAATTGGGGTGACCGTCTTGGCTCCTTCAGCCATAAGCCCCACGACAGGCTCTAGGGGGACCTTAGGCTTCTTAGGAGGACGGTCTCCCTTGGATGGTTGCTTTCGCTTCGCAGAGACCGTCGCCTCTTTTTGTTCTGTAACATTGGCCGTCCTATTTTTTGCGGCGTTAGATCGTATAAGCGCCCTCCTCTTGGCAATATCCATTTCTGTAAAAATGAACGGACAAAATTAGTTTCATGAAACAACCCATTATTCAAGCAAGTGGAGAGTGACAGACGTACGCTGACGGATCCTTTTTTCGTACTTAATTGCTTGTGGAGAAGGAATAGGACCGTCGCAATACCAACAAATTGTGTCAAGATTGACCAATTTTGCCCGGTCCTTTCTTCCGATGTGGTCTTGTTGAAAATAGTTTCAAGAAACTAAACTCCTCAACACTAACTTGTGGGCGCCGTCGGACTGCAAATAAAGAGGACGGTTAAAAAAGTTTTAAAATAAGCTGAACGGTTAGAAAAGGGATCCTCACATACTAGGACGGACACATACCATTCTCAGATAGTATGCCCCATGTTGTATCGACGGGCATGTGGTCTGTCTCTCCTGGACGACACATCCATCCGTCACCCTCTAAGAAAAAGTATCTACTCTTCCAGTCTCTGTTGGAGTCTGGGGTTTCATATATGACCTTTAGAAGCGAACTCCTAGGTACAAAACTGTATATACCCCTAGATTTGTCGATCTCATCCGGACAGTAGCAGTGTAAAAACTCTCGTACCGTCAACCTCCTAGCTCCGTCTGACCAAGCCCCGTACAAAATCTCCATTGCTATGAAGATTCTCCAAGCATTGGGGGATATTTGGTTGACGGACAGACCCAAATACTTTAGCAGCTCTCGATGAAGGGAGCTCAGTGGAAATCTGAGTCCAGCCTTCAACATTTGCTCATATACTCCGACACCTTCTACCCCCCTTATAGTAACACTTCTTCGATTTATAAGGCAGACGGATTGGGATATGATCTGGAATCTGATAGTTATCCCTAAGAGTTTTGAAGTGGCTCTCCTTAATGGTTGATGTAAAATCATTAACCGTCCACTCTGGAAGCATGATGAACTCCCTTGGTCCATTGGCTCCTACGATGGGTCCTAATTGTTCGTTATCATCAATTTCTACATGTTCAACCAATTCCATATCCTCATTTGTTGAGGACGGAGAAGAGGAAGACGGATTCCTATCGTCACTGGGACTGTCCAGGTCTTTATGACCTGACGGGTATACGTCCTCATAGTCTGCCCCGTCACAGACAAATGATTGATTACTCGACGCACTAGACATTTCCTAACTCAATACCGACGACTCTATAGAAATGATGATGGACATATGGAGAGGTATAAAAAATCTGACGAAAGAACGAAATGGCAAAAAGTAGTTACCAGTCAGTATAATGTGAACGGAGAAATTTTGATTGTGACGGATGAGAATTACTAGTCAATGAAGTCTGACAAGGATGACGGATTGCGCTCTGACAAAGTTTTTCTGAACAAAAGTGGAAAATGAGAGGTGAAGGCTTGATATTTATAAAGAGATTACACGAGAGACGAGGCGACGCCTCGATCCAAGACACCGCCCAATAGCACAATGACACGTGTCACAGTATTAAATTGAAATTATGCCAGTATGCAGAAAGCGATGACCCACGAATATCTTACCCGTCATACCTCTCACCCGTTATGATTTTTGACCGTCATGACTTAGCCATCTATTGTCACCCCGTGAACCCTACAAATTCTGACGGATTCACGGTGTGAGGGGGCAACTGAAGAGGGAAAAATCTGCTTGTGTGTCTGACGAGCTGTCTTCCTAATGGGCTTGAATCCTGACGGGCCATATCTTGTGGGCCGAGTTTGGGTGGGCCAGTTGAGCTATAAAGCCCATAAATGGAATTTCAGCACCAATAAGATTCTACAAGATATGCTCATTAATGAGTTCTCTCCACAAGGAAAAACCTTGTCCATCAAGTCTAAGATTCTATAAAGAAGAGTCCTATAAGGAAAGGATCTTGCAATCTACACCCATAAGGATTCCTATATGGAAAAGACTTCTACTCCAAGAAAAAGAGGTCAACCCTCTACTACTATAAAAACCCCGATACCCTCACAAATCAAGATACGCATAATTAACCCCTCTCTAGCACTCTAGAGTTGAAAGAAGTTCTAACTTGACCTTCGGAGGGTACTTGGCCGGCACCACACCGGTGCTCTCTGTTAGGTCTTCTCCTTTTTGTTGTACAGGTGTCATTTCGAGTGGATAAGCGTTGTGCAACTCACTGGTGAGATTTTCGGCATCATCAATATTCTAACTGCAAAATTTATGAACTAAAACCCCAATAACTTGCTCAAAATTTAAAAATTAACAAAATCAAAATTCCATTTAAATTTTTTTTTTTGGGGTAAACTCTATAAAATAAGCAAATTTAAGAGGAAGAGAGAGAGAGATTTATCGTGTACAAAATCCCTAAGAAACTCGAGCCCTACTGAACTTACAGCTAAAAATTATAAAAATTGAAACCCAAAAAAAAAAAAAAAAAATAGAAGTAAAAATCTCATTTAACCAAGCATAACATAATATTTAACTTCTCCAACTAACATACTACATATATAGGAGTACATTCTTTTGAAGCAAACAAAAAAAAAAAACATAAGAAAGAACGAAGGAGGAAAAAAACTTCAAATGCAGTAATTAAATTAAGCTTACTACCAAAAAAAAAAGAAAAAAGGAAAAAAAATAAACAATGAATAAATAATCATATGTAATCCTTGCTTAATGATGTACAGCTACAAACATGAAAAAAAAAAAAATGCAAGCCATTGCAACAAAAGAAGAAGTTATTAAGGTGTTCATCTCTTGTTTGAATAACTCTTGGCCTTTTCTGTTAGTTTATTTACTCTATTATCAATTTATCATAGCTGAATGTGGCAATACCTAATTACGTGACAATTAAATCAATTAGACATTTAAATACATCCAATCAATGCACAATCATCTATATAAAACAAGAAATTAGTATTATTGATTAAGGTATGGATAAAGGCTTCGGTACAATCCATAATGACCCTCCCACACAACTCAGCAAGTAGCAAAACTACCAAATTGACACATATGATAGACGTACATATAACAAAGTCACATGTATTATGGCTACAATCTAAGGTTCAGATCATAAACTACCCACTATAGCGTGACGAGAATAATGTAAACCACATATGGAGATTGACCAGCAGGCTACAGCTATTCAAAAACAATGAATCTTGATACGTTCCTTCTTCACAATGCCCGCCAATTTGCACAAGGAAGGTGGAAACATTCTTCCTCTAATCTCCCTAAAGTTGTATAACCTCAACTTGATATAAGCCTAATAAAAATAATCACAGATTGGGGTAATTTTCCTACAGCAAAAATGACAACTTTATAGTCTACAATTTTTTGAGCTTTTCTCTACAGCAAAAATGACAACAACTAAAAATACAAAAAATTGTAGACTATAAACTCAATACCCAAACAAGAAAACATAGAAGAATTAACCCTAAAAATTTTAAATATACATAGAAAATAAAATTTAAGTATACCTTGCGGCACGTATAGAGGAGGCAGCTAACAACTCCTTGCCATTAAAGTTGACAGTGGCCTTGAACCTGGGCCTGTGGTCGGACCAATTTGCCTCTTGCAAAAGGATACAAATAAGAAATGGAATGTAGATTGAATTAATGAAATACAAAAGAGAGAGCAATGCGTCCAATAATTGAAATTAGTAAAACCCACTACAGGGCTCCAAACCCATCAATCTAAGTAAATCATTCAAAAGAAACACTCCCAAATGAAACATGAACAAAGGTGAAATACCTGAAGTGAATCATCTACATTCTATCAGTATTTTTGAGCTCTTCTTCAAATAAGCTGTTTTTTTATTCAATTAAATGAGGAGTTTTGAAATTGTGAAAGATAGGAAAAGCAAAAGGAGGGGAGATAGTGATGAGGTATGAAGGAGTCATTCACTTAAACAAGGAGAGGAAGAGACAAAGAAGGGAAAAGAGAGGTTAGAGTTAGAAAGCCAACGGTCTGAAGTATTGAATCTGTCTTTGGAAGAGAGAGAGGTTGGTGTTAGTCATGGTGAACGTTTGAAGAAGAAGAAGAAGAAGAAGAAAGGGTTGGTGTTTAAAAGAATAAAGGTTTGGGTTTGGGCTTAATGGTGGACAGCAACGTAATATTCATTTTTTTGGGCTTTATAATGAATATAATTAAAGCTATAAAGATTGAGCCTTATGGTGGAGATATGATTGGAAATCATTTTCTTTTTAATAGTATTTTAAAATTAGGGAAAATTTTAGTAAAAGTATTTTAAAATTATAGGAAAAATTCAAGAAAACAAAATTAGAAATGACATGGCAGTTGATGTGACTCAACAGGAGCGTAGCAACATTAAATGCTGCACTTCAGTTTTTAGTAATATATAAATTTAGATTTAGATATGATGCTAACTAGTTCTTGTAGCTCTTTTTTTTTTTTTTTTAAATAATAGTGCTTCTGCCATGTAATTTTCTTTAGATTGTCGCTCATGTTGGTATGGTTAGTGATCTTGCCTTTTCACATTCCAGCAAACAACTATGCATCATAACTTCTCGAGAGGACAAACTATTAAGATTTACTTTACTTGGCATATTCTCAATATAATAATGATGTTGGACTACCTTATGAAAGACTGAAAGTTCATTTCTGTGCAACGGTGGGATGCTATCACTGGAAATAAGCTGTGCACGTTTGTAGGGCATGAAGCATTAGTTTACTCCATGTTCCCTCATTATCAAGAAAACATTCAGGTATTTAGTTGTTTTATTTGCACTTTTTCTAGTTGACAGTTTTCTTTTAACTTTTCTTGAGAGACATTCAAGGCTTGTAACTCATGCCTCGGCCAGAGTTTTAGGTTCTATCTATTTTATTGTTAAGCTTAGCAGCTTTACCTAATTATTTTGGTACACTTATTATACACTCAGGCTATGCATGCATAGGGGGCTCAGTTTGAGGAGAAAGATTTCTTTTTTTCCCTCTCTTCATCACTTTTGTTTTGTCAAATTAACATTTCAGCTCTTTGCTTTCCATTTGAAGTATTTTCCTTGCTTTCATTAATAATCCAAGTGGTTAATATATATTGCTATTTTCTTGGTACTGAAAATGGCACTATTCATTTTTATTTTTTTTCAAATGGGAAATGTGAATCTTAATTGTCACACCCTAATAATGCATGGGGCTGTGCGGATTTGGTTCCTACAGTTCATCTTTTCAACTTTATATCATATTTCTTTTATTGTGTTCATCATAACCTATTCTCATGTGGGACTAGTGAAGAAGGAGAATCATACCTTGTGGAATGGAATGAAAATGACGGGGCTATCAAACGTGTATATAATGCTCTTTGGAAGTGGTCTGTGGGTTGTGCAATTTGATACAATGAAGAACTGGTTCCTGGCTACTGGTGATGAGTTTCCAATAAAATTTTGGGACATAAACAATGTTGACATCTTGACAACTACTTTTGCAAAGGGTGGATTACCGGTAATGCCTGTGGGAGTCCTTTTCTTGATGTGCTTGGCAGTATTTTGAAGCCCTTCTTATAATTAATCTTTACGATTGAATATCTTTTAGGCTTGTCCTTGCATTTGATTTAACAAGGAAGGGATACCACTCACTGTATCAACAAGAGAGAATGGAATCAAAATACTTGCAAATGCTGATGGTCTACGGCTTTTGCGTTCTATTGAAAATCATGCAGTTGGTACCACTAGAGGATAGAAGACTTATAGTTCATGGGGGTTTCTAGTAGATAGTATGTTTGTTTGTAAAGTTCATGAGGTTGTGGGCTCATTTTCAACCTCTTATTAGTTAGAAATTTCAAGAAGTTCAGGACTTTGTTGACTTTATTATGCACTAGAGATTTTTACTATGTTGTGTTAATTATTTTCACAGAATTTGATCGGAGGTTACTTTTAAATTCGTGATTATTATTTTTTTTTTTTTAAACTTGAGATAAAAATCTTATTTTAACATATTTTAAGTGTATAAATGTGTGAAACTCGCTTTTGAAAACTTGAACTACAACCTTTGCCTTCTCTCCTTACAAGAACTTATATTTGTGTAGTGACCATCACGATAAGGTGCCTAGTGGGATGAGGTTAAGGTTATGTTGATTTAATATGAAATATAACAAGAATAGATTAATAAAATTAATTACCCTTTACCCATTTGTAATTTAAAAAATGTTATTTTACTCTCTTTAGCTTTAGCAACATAAAACTTATCCGTAACAGTAAACTATTAAAATGTTTCTTAATTTTTTTTATTTAAATAAAACATTTTAAAAGTTTATGAATTTTTTTTCTAAATTTTTCTCCAATTAAAAAAAAGTATAAATGAAATATTTCTCAATTTGGCGATTTGTACTGGCATTCTTAAAAAAAATAAAAAATAAAAAATAAAATAAACGTTTCTCTCTCTTGGCCCAAACCCCAAAAATCCAATTTTCACTCTCGACTTTTTATTATTAATATTTGGTTGTTAAGTTTGTAATTGTTGTATGAATTTTGTTTATTTTTGTTTTAGTTTATTGTTAAGCTTAATGAAATTTGTTCGTGCTCGATAAGTCTACTGTTCAAATAATGAACCACTAGTGGAATCAATGAAGCAGAGAACTAGTATATTTAATTGGGTCAATTGTTGGTTCTATTTTGATAACCATGCAAAGTACATCTAAAAAGTGGTCGACCAGGTAGGGAAGCCACTGATAGCCGCCCTCTAACCATTTTTTCGTTACCAAAAAAAAAAAACCCATGACTGATTTTTCCCATTAATTTGACTATTGTTTTGACTTGAACTTTGTCCACACTAAGAACTGTTGCAACATCAGTATGCAACATCTAAGAACTGTTGGCATCAAATTTGACTATTGTTTTGGACCACTTGAACAAAGATCTCAATAGGCCACACCCATGACTGATTTTTCCCATTAATGCTTGATTGAAGGTGTCTAATTTTCTCACCCTCAATCCCCATATTTTATCGGAGAAGTAGAACACACCCAGCAGCTTGTTTACCCCTTACCTAAGATGGCTCCTGACTACAGGTGGAAATTTTGAGGTAAAATCTTATTATATGGAAGGCAAAGGTATATGGAAGGCAAAGGTCCCAATGATGGTAGTTTTGTGTGTGTGTGTAAACAGCCACAAAGGGGAAATTTATAACCATGGATAACCTCGGGGGTTGCGTGGTAGATTAGTGTTGCATATGTAAGCGGAGTGCTGCGTGGTGAGTTTGTTGATCAATTGTTAATTCATTGCCCTTTTGCATATGATATTTGGTCCATGCTGTTTGGCATATTGGGGTTAGCTTGGGTGATGCTTTAGAGATTTTTGGCCTTGGTGGAGTTTTGGGCAGGGGCCAGGGGGTTTTGGTTAGATATTTGGGGTGCTATATCTACACCTTTGGGTCTTATGTGGCTTATTTGGAGAGAGCGTAATAATCACACATTTGAAGACATTGAGTGTTCACCCTCAAATCTGAGCTGTTACTTCTTCGTACTCCTTTTGATTGTTTGGCTGCACTGAGTGGCTGCTCCTTTTCTAATTTGCTAGACTTTTTGAACTTATGTACTATTACCTGATTTCTATTCGCGATCTCTATACACTTCCAATGTGCAGTGGATATAATGTTTTTTTCCCTCTATTCTTATTAAAGTTTTCACACTTACTGATCAAAAATACCTAATTCTAAATCCACAAGTATTATGAGCTTTAAGTACACCAGAATCACATGTATACAGGTTGTTTCTAATTTGTCCTACACTAATGATCACTTGTATCAAAGAGAAAAATATCTTAACTTGTTCTTTCTTCTTTAATAAACTTGGGGTGTCATCAGATTTGTCACACTTGCACACGAGTCGTTTGTTGCAACCACATTGAACCAATGAACTTTTTTTATTTCTTAGTAAGATAAATTTTATTGCCAAGATAAATTTTATTGCAACATGACTCCTCCTTATATAATGGACACAGGAATGTAAAGAATAAAAAGGAAATTATGTACAAAGAGTCAACGACTATTTAATTAAGAAGGCAACTAGAACGTGTGAATCCCCATCCTCAGGATCAATAAAATAAAGAATCAGTAAACAAAGCTAACAATTGAATTCTCTTATTAAAAAAATTAAAAAAGCTAACAATTGAGTTTTCATTGGCTTTGTATTTTTCAAACATATGATGATTTCGTTCCTGCCATATTGTCCACATCAAACATAATGGGAGTAAATCTCAAATGTTTGATGAATGCTTACTCACCCGATTTCTCCAACCAAACAAAAGTTCAATGACCTTCTTTGGTAACACCTATTGGATTCCAAAAGATTAAAAGATGAAGCTTTCTAAGTCAGACATGATGATGAAGTGTAATAACAAATGATTCACTGTTTCCCCATTGCACCTGCACATATAGCACCACCCTACTAGCATGTATGATATATCTGCACTTAACGAGATTATCACTCGTTAGGATCTTTTCCCAAGCTGCAGTCCAACTAAAGAAAGAGACCTGTCAAGGTGCTAAACACTCCATATTCTCTTCCAAGGGAATGTCAAATCACATGGATCTCTTAAAGCAGTATATTATAAATGGACAGTTAACTCTCCACAGCTCTTCAACCACCAGCACATTTTATCAATGTCCCTCCCTTGAGGGAATATTGGATTCTGGAGCACTGAGGAAAGCAGTTATCAGTTCTAACTCCCAATCATTAAAGTCTCAAGGAAATTTCGCACCCCAGCTCCTCCTAGCCCCCACGGAATGACTCACCAACATGGAATCGACCGATGCCTCTTTATCTAAAGAGCACTCATACAAAGCTAGAAGCACCTCCCTAATGGTTGATCACCACACCATTTGTTGTGAAAAAACTGAATACATTTATCATTACCAACTACAAAATGAATTTACTCAAACACAATGAACCAAATATCAATTGACTAATAAGGTAAATTTGCATCTCCAATAATTTTTAATGTGATTTAGATCAAATTGACTGTTCAAATGAACTTTGCATAATAGTGCCTATTGTTCAACTATATGTACATTTAGGTTCCCTTCATCATATTTGAATCAAAGAGTTAAAAATCCATGAGGCTTTTGTAATTCATTATGATCTTAGTTATAATTAGGTGTAATTTGTGCAGAAGTGATTTCTCTATGATGGTGCCACAAATGCAATCTCATTATATAGTATTGTTATTTTTTTGATAATTCAATAGTTACAATAGGGGGATGGGGGATTTGAACCTTGGATGTTTCTATGGAAATACCAGAAGGTGCCAACTAGTTAAGTTATGAGGCTCTAGTTAACCTATATTAAAGAATGCTCCCTCCCCCCCCCCCCCCCCCCCCCCCCCACCCCAAACCCAAAAAAAAAAAAAAAAAAAAGGAATCAGCTTATCCGCAAGGTGTTTTTCTATTGGGGGATGGGGGCTGAGGAGCACATATGTATCCTTTGTTTTCTACAGAGTGGTTGCAAACTTCAAATAGTTTGCTTGTTTTTGATATCTTGGCAGCTTGTTTATGTTGTCTGCTGACACATGGTCACAAGTACTTGGGTTGATAGCTTTAAATTCAGGTAGGAATCTTGGATGATTTGGCCTAGAGAATATTCCCAACTAGATATGTTGTGTTTTGCGTTTTTTGAACAATTTCTGTGCGCACAATAGAAAATAGACAGGAAACCAACATATTTATATGATTTTTTTATTTGAGACTCTTGATTTTCTAAAAACCTATCAAAATGGACTAGAGGTCCTCAAGAATATTTTCTTTGATGACTTACTGCAGTTTACAATTTGGTGGGTTCAATCTATTTGTCTCTATTAAGGAATTTGTAGATGCAGAACTATTCTGCATTTTTTTATTTACTTGTCTGTTTATAACTCCCAGTTCATTTTTTTTACCACATCCTTGGTATTTTTGCAGTTCAAGTCAGCTTAGACACCTTCATCTTGTATGTTGCTATGGCATTTCAGATGAGGAAATGAGTGAAGCGGCTGCAAAACTTCCATTATTGGAGGAGCTGGAGATTACACTTTGTCCATTGTCAAAAGAATCTCTAGAAGCTGTGGGGCGCTGTTGTCCTCTTTTGAAATCAATCAAATGGAATCAGCAGTGGTATGCTGCATATGGACTTTCTCAGAAAAAGTGTAATGAGGAGGCAGTTGCTATTGCAAAGAACATGCCTGAATTACGCCAAATCCAGATTATTGGAAATATTTGATGAATGATGGCTGGCTGGCCATACTTGATGGTTGTCCTCAGCTCGATTCACTTGACCTAAGGAAATGTTTCCATGTCACTCGTTCAGGAAATTTGGGAAAATATGCTGAACGGATTAAAGTCTTGCGGCATCCCAATGATTTCACTGATAACTATTAATTTGTTGCTGATGATGGATCTTTTGATGAAGGCTCGGATATTGTTTATTCCTTAGATTCCACTGATGGTGATGAATTCGTTGATGACATTCATGATGATGGATCTTTTGATGATGATGATGACTCGGACTACGATCCCACCAACTCCTACTAATGATTTAGGAGATTTTTATTTTGACTTGTCCTTTTGTATAGTGTATCTTAACAAAATACTTTAGTGATTAGATCTGAAATTTTAATTTATAATTTCTATCCCTGCAAATGCCGTCTTACATTTCTACAAGTCTTATACGTCTACTTTTGAAGATGGGAAAATTAAGAGTTAAACAAATAGTGTACAACCTCCTAGTTGGATTTACTTGAAAAAATATTTGGGATCCATTGTGTGACTAAGTTTTATGTCAAGCAAATTTCACAGAGCCTACTGTTCTCAGTAATCCATGGATATATAAGTGCTCTTCTGTTATACTTCGTTTTAAAATCTTCTCTGGAGAGACTTTCGGGTTTATATGAACTACAATAACATTATTTTTCCTGCTATTACTTTGCCCCGGATAATGCAATCACTTTTTTAACTTCTCTTAGTGGTTGCTTTATTGGAGATTACTTTAAAAGATCTACATATGATTAAAAAAAAAAACACGTCATCACTTATCATACATTTTAATTAAGAGGGAAAAAAAAATGTTGTAATTATCCTTTCAAGTAAGAAAAGAATCGGGTTTGCAATTATGCCATGAATTTTCTCACAACAAAAATGAATCTTGTTTGGTAATTCTCATCCACAGTAAAGGAGCAAATGATTAATAGTCTCCTCGCTTGTTTTGTACGTACAACATTAATCTATTAAACTGATCGATATGTGTTTCCTTAAATTCTCTATTGATAGAATTCATTTTAAAAGTGTGAGTTCAAATTAGCTTAACTAATAAAATCTCTAATTGTCATATAAAATATCTAGAATTCGAACATTGTTTATACTAAAAATTTAGACTCTTTAAAAGTATAATCCACACAGAGAATGCCACTCTAGTTGACTGGCAGATTTAAAAAGTATCATTGCAAACATCATGTCTCTTGCTAAAGATTTTGTTTTTTGTGATTTAATTGGGTCTCTCAAGAACTTGAAAGATGGGTTCTAAAAGTTTTCTTTTGTTGGCCCATAATTTCTTTATTTTCCAGATAAAGCCCACAGGCTACATGTAATAATGCTACTGTAAAAGCTAAGAGCATCCATATCCAGATCTCATATCTCATCTTATTTTACCATCCCAAAAAATTACTTTATCAATTATACCATATCATTTTACAATACACTTAACGTCCCAAAACTCTATTATTTTACCATCTTATTAAAATATTCTTTTTTAAGTACAGAAGGCAAACATAAAAAACATTTTTTTTTATTCCTCCTCTCTCATTTTTTTTTCATTCCTTCCTCTCTCTCTCCTATCTCACTTCTCCATTACTTATCTGGGTTTGATTGTGCTCTGGTCTGTGCTCCAGTTATGGATCATGGATCTGTGCTCTAGTGGTGGGTTTTTGTTGGTTGTGCTCCGGTGGGTTTTTGTTGGTTATGGGGGTCAAATTTGTGGGTTTGGCCGTGCTCGATAACGTCACTGTCGGTTTGGCCGTGGGTTGTGGGTGTCACCATCGGCTTGGCCATGGGTTGTGGGCCGTGGTTGTGGTGCTGGGTTTGGTGGGTGTCTGATCTGTGGTGCTGGGTTGGCTGTGCTGTGGGTTGCTTTCGGTGAAGCTCGATGGAGAGACAGAGAGAAGCTTGATGTTGTGAAATTTTAAAATACTCGCAAGTGTACGAACCGTACCGAAGTATAGTTTGACAAGTACGAGGTCGAACCCACAGGGACTTGAATGAACGTAGGAAAATTAATCAAATCTTAACCAAATTAATCCTAATCTAGTTTAATAAAAATTGGTTGTTTTGAAATTAAATAAACTAAGCAAATAATAAAATTAAGCAAATAGTTAAACTAAGTAAGAGATATAAAACAATAAAAAGATGTAAACAATCAAGGGAAAGGAATTAAGGTTTTGGAATCCGCCTTATTAATTCATATCAGCATAGATTTATGATCATTAATTTTTCCCAACTCACTACATGATAATCTAGAAATCAATCTTGCTATCATGGAAAATATCCTCATTAAAATCCTTATTTTAAAAATCAAAAGCATGTTCTTCTTCGCTTCTTAAGTATAAAACCAAATCATCAATTGTATCCGTAGCCAAACAAATCACAAGATATATCCAATTCTAAAAATCAAATCATAAATTGTATCCATTGACAGACAAATCACAAACGATATCCAATTTTATAATCAAGAATTAATAAACCAAGCATTCAATTAATTAAGATAAATCCTAAATCATGAGAAAAACATGATTGAACTCATATCTAGAATCTCATCTTAGTCAATTGATATGAAGCAAGAACAATTTAAATCATTAAAGTACAACTATTGTGGGAAAAATCAAATCACATAAATATTACTAATAATCCTTAACAAGGTTTCATCCTCAACCCTAATTATAAATTTAGCTACTCATGGTAATTGAAAGAAAACAAAAAATAAAAACAAAAATACTAAACACTAAAATAAAAAAAATAATTAAAACTAACTGTCATGGAAGAGGTAGCCGCAGCTCTCTATACATTCAGCCCTCAGCCCTAGCACTAGCCTCCCTAAATTTTGCCCTAAAAAGCCTTTAAATAGGTCAAGGAATTCTATTACAAGTTGAATTCCCGTTTGGAGAAAATTCCAGATTTTAGGCTTCATTTAACCGACTATTTTGGCCCATTTAACGTCAGAATTCGGGCTTTTGGTAAACTACAAAATTGTAGCCCTTTAAGTTAACTTTCCAGCCCAACTTGAATCATCTCGATTGAACATCTGAGCCGAAAGTTATGCTAAAAATACTAACTGATGTGCAGGCTGGAATCCTAATCCGAATTGGACTTGAATTTGATACAAATTTCCTTTGATTCCTTGCTCCAATTGGACTTAAATTTAATTTTCATGCCTGGTTGGATATAAGTTGGCTTGATTCAATTGGCTTAGCCCCACTTTGCATGTAAAGCCCTTGTTACCTGCAACACAAAAATATTACATAATCAGTCACAAAATAACATAAAAGTAAGGCTAAATATGTAGATATGTGAGTACTTTATTGTATATATTTCATGCACATCACTTGATGGCGCAAGAGAAAGAGAAGTTTGTGATGGCGCGAGAGAGAAACAGGGGATGGGAGTCCGGTACTGTAGCAAGAAAGAGAGGGGATTAAAATACACTAAATTGTTTTGGCATAGCGCTACAATACCATCTCACAAATGAGATGGTACTGTAGCGCTATGCCAAAAAATTTTGGCCTCTGATGGTTTTAGCCATCCAGTTGCTGGAGTATTTTGGGCTTGTATGCCAAATGTGCTTTACATTTGGCATTTGACAAGCCCATTGTTGATGCTCTAAGGACTCCTCTTTTCTATGATTAGCTTTTATTACCAGGTGAGCGTTTGGATATGGGGTTGAGGCACGTTTCTGCGTTTTGCGTTTTGGGATTTTTTTTTTTTTTTTTTTCTCGGCTGCTGCACCTGCTTTTTGGAGACAACGGCTACTGTTCATAAACAGTAGCCGTTGTTACATGTGATTTAAGCTTCCTTTATCAGTTTTGTGGGTCCCATGAACAGTAAATAGGACCCACAAATTTCACTTTTTATCAACTTTTTCATTAAAAATGGGTCCCGCTATACTATTCACATTTAAAAATTATTGTGCTACAGTGTTTTAAGCAACTTTCAGCAACTTTCAGCAACAATAAGCTCTATCCAAACGGACCCCAGATGCCATAGTGCCATTACGTTCTTTTCAGTAATTGAAGGTATATTTTCGGAATTAAAAAATTACACCATATTTATTCTTTAAAAAAAAATTCAAATCAAAACCGCCCGGTTGTACAGGAATTAAAAATAAATAAAATCATTTCAAGCCTTTTTTTTTTAATAAGCAGTAATACTTATTAGAACATACAATTTTTTTTAGTAAACAATAATACTTATTAGAATACACCCGAAAATAGTAATATTAGTGTTTTAAACCAAGTTTATAATACTTTACATAATCGGTGTCAAGCCTTATATATATATGGGATTTCATTCTCATCTCTTTTCTCAGACGATATTAATCACAGTGGTATACACACCAAAACCTTAGAAATCTCATTACCACTCCACTGCCCAAAATCAAAATCAAAATCAAATGCAAAAATACCAATTTTGAGAAAACCCAAATCCGAAAATGCCTCCAAAGAAAGTATGGAAGAAAAAGGAGCCTCTTCCTCTTTCTCCTCTCCTTCTTCTGCTCCTTCTTCGAAGAAAAAGTAAACTAAGAAAGTATGGAAGAAAAAGGAGACCACCCGGAACTGGCTAGAACTCCCAAGGGACGTGACGGCGTCGATTCTGAAGAGACTGGGCGCAGTCAAGATACTGGAAACCGAGCAGAAGGTGTGCATGCTGTGGCGCAGTCTCTTCAAAGACCCCTCCATGCATGTGGCGCGCCATCAACATGCGCAACTATCTCGAGAAGATGTGCATTCACGCCAACGATCGCAGTTTCGGCCAGCTGCTAGATGTCTACATCGAGAACTTTGGCTCAGACGAGCTCCTCGATTGGTGATATTTCAGTTTAATTTTGTTCTATTTATATTTAAACTCAAAACAATATTTATTCTTATTATTTGATTTTGGCAGAAATTTTTGATTATGGACCTTTTGATGAAGATGGCTATTTCTTGTTTTTGAGAGGAGATGAAGATGACTTAGGAGATTTTTATTTTGACTAGTTCTTTATTATTATTATTATTATTATTTTAAGAAACTTAAATTTTAATCTATAGTTTCTAATCAACTAACATAACCTATACATGTAAATGCCATCCAGCATGTCTTATGACTTTTGAAAGGGACTTTTGAAAGGGGGAGAAATAGAGTAAAAAAAAAACTGTGTATAACCTCCTAGTTGGATTTATTTTAGAAAAGATTTTGGATCCATCGTGTGACTAATTTGTATGTTAAGTAAATTCCATAGTGCCTACTATGTTTAGTTATCTATCGATTAATCTTTTGTTCAATTTCATTTAATAAGTACCTTGGTGAGACTTTTGGCTTTTGGGTTATATGAACTACAATAACTTCTCATAGTGGTTGCCTTATTCCATAAAACCTTAATATATTTACATTTTATTAACAGAAACTATAATACATTTTAATTTTGAAAAAAAAAAAAGTATTGTAATCAACTAATCATCGTTTAGGAAAGCCGAAAGGAATTGGTTTTTTTGTTTCAATAATGCTTTCTTTTCAGTTTTAGACAAGTGCGTCACTCATGCTGCTGCCTATCATGACTCACTGCACTCATTCCTATCATATCAATCCACTTTTCCATTTTGGGTTGAATTGATTACTGGCCATTCCATAATTTCTTTGCAAACTTCTTCTTGTATAACTATTGAATCTATATATTACTAAAAGCTGAAGCATGACATTTATTGCTACTGAGCTCCTGTTGTGCCACCTCATCGCCATGTCATTTGCCACATAATTATCATTTATTATTTATTCCTATTTTTTTTACAAAAAATATATATATAAATAGATTATTGACTTTACATATTCATCTTTTAACATCTATATATATATTTATTTTTAATTTCCAATTTTCCTATAATTTTTTTTACATTCACTTATTTTTTAAATATTTACACTTTCTTCAACCTTTCTTCTTCCCTTACCTTTTCATCTCCCCACTACCCTCTACTTTAATATTGTTATTAATCTTTCCCTTCATCTTCCTTTATTTGTCTCTTCTTATCCATTCCTCTTACTATAAATTTGTCACTTTTTTCTATTTTTTGCATAGTTTTCTCTCACAAAAAATGTTTTCTCTCTCTCTCTCTCTCTCTCTCTCTCTCTCTCTCACATAAAATTTTTCTCTCACAAAAAATGTTTTGTATTGCATCTCCGCTTTAGGTTGATAAATTTTTGTGTTTTTAAGAACTCTAATTTAGGTTAATTTGATTTAGTTTTATATTTAAGTTATTATTATTATTATTTTGCTCTTTGATTGTTAAAATTTATCTTATTACATTATAAAAAATTAAAGATAGTAGATAAAAATAAAATAGTATTCCATTACATAGCATAATTTGGATAATTTAGTGTTTATTGTTACATCTTTTAATTTTTCTTATTTTTTTCTTCTCTTCTATTTTACTCAAAATTGAAATTCAACCACAAAGAAAAGATGGAGTTAATTCGTCATTGGGTATCTTACAGGGGGCTGACACTTGCTAGAACAGGTTTGATAATGATGAGTTTTGTGGTCTGTCCTTAACCATAATTGTATATATATTTCAACTTATACTATGCGCTTCTATCAATATGTTTGTGCAAGTGAGAAGGATGATGTATTATAAGCAGGCTTTAGAACTTCAGTGCTTCCTGGAATTTGCTGATGATGATGGTCAGTAGTTTCTGTCATAGATACTAATTTTGATTCTAAACTAATTCATTCAACTTTTGGTTCCAACATATTTTAAAATTTGATGCTATGGCAAGACATTTTTAATGATCTATTCATTGTTTTCTTTGCAGCTATTCTTGGTGGCTATCGGAACTTTGAGTTATATGAAGATCATAAGGCTTTTCAAGATTGTGCACAAGCCCTGGCTGATTTGAAGTTTACATATGTTGTTTCTTGCCAGGTTTAGTTGTGGCTATGATTAACAATTTTCAGATTTTAATGTACCCCAAATTCCCTATTCCTGATTTATCTTTCGTAATATATTTGTACTCATTTTTTTTAACATTTACACTTTATCCAACTTTTTCATTCTCTTTACATTTTTGTCTCCCAAACATTCTACCTTAATATCACTTTTCCTTTTTCTTTTTATCTTCCTTTATTTTGTTTCTTTTTATTATCATCCCCTTAATATAAATTTGTCATTCGCTCTTTCATTCTTTACATAATTTTCTCTCACAAAAAAGTGGTTATTTTCCACTCTTTCTCCCTCAATTTTTTGGTGGATTTTTATTTTTATTTTTCTTGCATCTCTATTTTAGCTTGATAAAGTTTTGTATTCTTTAAAACTCTATTTTGGTTGATGGGATTTAGTTTTGTATTTTAAGGTTTTTTTTTATTTTTTTTTTATTTTTTATGACTTTGATTGTTAAATATTATCATATTGCATTATAAATAATTAAAAATAGTATATAAGAATGTGCTATTATTATATTATATAGAATTATTTGGATAAGTTAGTGTTTATTGTTATGTATTTTTTTTTCTCATATCATTTTATTTAACATTTAAATTCAGCCACATCCCCTATATATATCATTAAATTATTTATATTTCCACTCCTTTTTTATTTTAAAAATTTTAAAATATAATATTTTTCTTAAATTAAATAAATAAAATTGTCCACATTAAGTGGAGTAATGCTAGGGAAACACTCATTCTCACACCCAATGCATCAAAGGAAGAATGAAATACAAAACAAATCAAGTTAGAAACACTAAATTAAAAAAAAAAAAAAAACCAAACATCAATTAGTAATTGTTGATTGGAAAACAAAGAGATTGTAAGGAGAAGTAAAAAAAAAAAATAAATAAATAAATAAATAAAAAGAGAGATTACCGTGTGTAGAACATTAAAAACTTTACAGTGTAGTAACATAAACCGTTAAATTCACTTAAAAAATTAAATCGACAATCGACTATTAAATACAATCATAGTACTAAATTTAAATTTAAAACTAATCAAACTCTAACCATAGAAACCATATTAATCATAACTAAAAAAGAGATGTTCTCTGATAGTAGTAGAAATTACATAAGAAATAAAGTTAGGAAATTTAAAAATCCATTTTTTGACATTTCATTTAACCTTATTTATAATATATATATATATATATATATATATATATATATATATATATATATATATATAATTTTCACACACTATTACTTTCGAAAATCTAATGAACAATGCTACCTCTCATTTATCGTCTTTGTTATGCAAATCATTAGTTAGTAAATATATGATAATGGTAAGAAGCGTTACAAATGATATCACTAAAAAAAATATATAAAATTAATTAGCCACTATCATTATGGAGTAGTAGTCTATAATTTTACGCATCCAAAAAAATGGAATATATAGAGTTTTCTTAGTTTTTTATTAACTTAAAAACTATTGAAAAACCAATGGTTAATAACTAAAATTATAGCATTAATAAAATATTTAATGAGACCATCCTAAAATATTATTACGCACAACGCGCGGGTATGCGACTAGTTATAAATAAAAGAGAATTCAAATTTACATTGAGAAGAAACAGAGGTTGGAATTAGAAGAAGATTGAATGGAGAGGAGAGAGAAGCATAGAATTGAAATAATGGAGACAGCAAAAGGGAGAGAGAGGCAGAGAAATTACACTGATGACGATGATATTGACATTATTAGCAGTCTATCGGACTGTTTCCTCATCCACAACCTCTCTTTTCTCCCAACCCGAGATGCCTTCGTCACAAGCATTTTGTCAAGAAGGTGGGGGCCTCTTTGGACTCTTATCCCATCTGACTCCACCAATGACCTGACAAATTCTATTGTCGTCAACTTGAATCAGGGTTCTACTGTCAAAACTATGGATTTTCATCCATTGCAACAAACCTTGCTTATTGGTATAAGCTCTCGCTACTGCCAATACTTTTATATCTTTAATATTTGTTAGTCAAGGGTAGTTTTTTAATCTAAGGTTTTGTTCTATTATTTGTTTTATGTTCTATCAAATTTAGCTGGAACAAGTATCGGTGATATCCCAATCTAGTAAATAGTTAGGAGGGAGAGGTTGTTTCTTAGAACTTAGGAATGTTTGGTAGAGTAGTTTGAGAATTGTTGTTTGTAGTTTTTTGAAACACGTATGAGTGAAAAAGCGTGTGAAAATGTATGTAATGTTGTTTAAAATGTGAAAATGTAAGTTTGAACTCACTCACCAAATAGGCCCTGATATTGGTGATATCATACCTTGGTGATATTTCAATGTTTGTTATCAATTTGAATTTTTTCTTCTCCTCTTGCTAGGAGTGCTTTTTCTCATCTAGGGTGAGACTTTCCTCTACTTTTGTGTCCGTAGATTTACTTTAGTCCAACTTTAGTAAAGTATGTGGCCATAACTTTATCTTTACCTTTGTTATTTTCTTTTCTCTTTCTATTTGTTCTCAGAGTTTCTTTTGTCCTTAGTGTTTTTCTCTTCCCTTCCTATTTGTTCTCAGAGTTTCTTTGTCCTTACTTTCCTTATCCATCATGGACTTTGACTTCATTGAGAGATTACAGCGCATCAATTTAACCTCTAAGGAGGGTGAGGCTATTACAGTTCGTTCAAATCACCGTGAGAAGATTCTTGAGGAGTGCAACCTCAGTCTTATTGGTCGATTCCTTACAGCAAAACCCATCAATCTTCGTGCGGCAAAGAATCTTTTAAGGTCAGTTTGGAAGTTTGGTCAGGATCTGAAGATTACTGATGTTGGAGATGGGCTTATTCAGTTCAAGTTTGCCATGGAGAGCCAATTATTATGGGTTGTCAACAATGGGCCATGGAGTTTTGACAATCACATACTGCTTCTTAGACGCTGGGAGAAAGGGATGACGGCATTTTCAGTCCACTTTTTGCAAATCCCTATATAGGTTCAAGTATAGGGATTACCTTTTGATTTAATTAATGTAGAGGCGGGTAAGGATAATGGTAATGCTATTGGCCATGTTGTTGACATAGATTGTAAAGCTATTTCATCTGGACAAGCCCGTTTGCTTCGAATACGAGTTAAGATGCCATTAGACAAACCTATTCGATGAGGGGCTCTTGTTATTAGTCTAGAGGGGGATAAAGTGTGGGTAGCTTTTTAATATGAACGTCTTCTTGGGCTCTATTTCAATTGTGGTTTTTTGGGGCATGAAGCAAAGGTTTGTTCTATGCCAAGATTTGGTGACGGTAATGAAAGTCCATATGGTGATTGGCTAAGAGCAGGTTTTCGTCGGTAGAAGGAAGCAAAGGGACGAAGAACACCTAGCCCACCCAGGAGGAATATGGACGAGAATATTCACAGGGATAAAGTTCCACCACAATCAATTTCAAAATTTGAAATTTTACAGGGCAATTCTCTAACTGTTGCAACGGTTACTAAACCTGGGACATCTAATGGTAATTCTTCAACTGCTATTACGGTTACAGAAGTTGAGGATAATGATCTTGCAATTATTCCGGGATTGGATGGCTATGATTCTCAGCATCCATGTACTTTAGAGATTAATGAAACAAGTCCTGAAATTGTGGTTCACACAGATGCTATTGAGACAAAGCACAACTCTGAAAAAAATGATGCCAGTTAGATTAACGTGCCAATTGTGTATGAGGATAATTTGGTGGATCCTAAAAAATCTTCTCTGAGGCATTGGAAACGCATTCTTAAGAGTTCAAATAACAAAACTGTAAGTATAGTTACTCTTAAACTTCCAAGTGTATCAAAGCGTATATCTTCTCAGTATGATTCTCACACTCATAAGAAATAACTATTAAGTAAGGAAAGACTTAGTATATTGCATGCTTCAGGTGAAGGTAATCCTTCACCATTGCCCCTACCAGGGAGATTTTAAGCCTCAACTACCGAGGGCTTGGGATCCCAGAGGCAGTCTAAGAACTTCGCTATTGAAGAAGGTCCAAAAATTCTCTTTTTATCTGAAACACGTCTTAACATGGAAGGTTTTCACAGATTAAAGAGTACTTTACAGGTGATGGATGGTTTTGCAGTTCCAAGGATTGGTTTGGCTTTGTTGTGGCAAGATGGAGGGGATGTAGATATTCAAACATCTTCATCTTACTATATTGATGCTCGGATAAAACAAGAAGGTGTTGTTTGGCGCCTTACAAGTTTTTACGGACATCCAAAAACTTCAAGAAGAGGGGAATCTTGGGATTTATTGAGGCAACTTCATGCTGCTTTTTCACTCCCCTGGCTGTTGCTAAGTGATGTTAATGAAATATTACTTCCTGATAAGTACTGGGGTAGAGGCAGTAGGCCATACAATCAAATTGCTGAATTCACAAGGGCAGTAAAAGATTGTTTACTGATGAATTTAGGTTTTAAAGGGCCAAAATTCACATGGTGTAACAGGCACTTCAAAGGGAATTTAGTATATGCACAATTGGATCACGGACTGCATAATCAAGAATGGCTTCAGTCTTTTCCACAGTCAAGTTTATCTCATATCCCGTTTGGGTTCTCAGATCACATGGCACTTATGGTGAAAGTTCAAACCACTCCTCAAATGAAACCTACCAAAAAACATAGGTTTTTTTTGTTTTGAGGCATTTTGGATGAGAGATCCTAATTTTGAAGATATCATCAGATCGAGTTGGGATTTATTATTTTAGGGCACTCCTATGTTCAAGCTAACTCAAAAAATCAAAGCAGTTAGAATGGCCTTGCTGCAATGGGGTGGTGGAAATGCCAGAAGCCTCATTAAGTCTATCGAATTGAAAAGATACTTATTGGCCAATCTTGAAACGGAATGCCAAGCAGAACCGTCCAATCAACAACTTTCTCAAAGACGGAATTCTACTAGAGCTGAACTAAATGAACTCATTGCACAAGAGAATATTTACTGGCATCAACAGGCAAAAGTCTCTTGGTTTTAAGAGGGTGACAAAAACTTGAAGTTTTTTCACGCAGTGACCTCTCAGAGAAGATGACATAATGAGATCAGTAAATTGAAGGATTCTTCTGGGAATTTCTATTCTAACCAAACAGACTTGGAGAGAATTGTAGTTGATTATTTCCAAGAGATTTTTACAAGTGTTTCTACAGGATCCTATTCTCAAGTTATTCACCATGTTCATGAAGTGGTCACCCCGGAAATGAATAACATGCTATTGGAAGAATTTACTCAAGATGAGGTAAAGAAGGTGTTGTTTCAAATGAATACAACAAAAGCTCCAGGTCCCAACGGTATGAACCCTTTATTTTTTTCAAAAATATTGGCATTTTGTTGGAACTGATGTGTCTGAGGCTATTCTTGGTTGCATAAATTCCGGAAAATTCTTACAAAGCATCAATTTCACACATATCACTTTGATTCCAAAAAAGAAAAATCCGAAACTCATGTCTCATTTTCGCCCCATTAGTTTATGTAATGTCATATTTAAGCTTGTCTCAAAAGTCTTGGCCAACAGATTGAAAAGAATTTTGGGAAGAATTATCTCTAACTGTCAAAGTGCGTATGTAGCTAAAAGAGTGATTACAGATAATATCCTTATTTCTTTTGAGATCTTACATTACATGAAGTCAAAACGCCAAGGTAACACAGCACACATGGCCCTCAAGTTAGATATGAGTAAAGCTTACGATAGGGTGGAGTGGGGCTATTTAAAAGGCATTATGTTAAAAATGGGGTTCCATCGGGATTTATCAAACCTTCTAGGGGCATAAGGCAGGGAGACCCTCTCTCTCCCTACCTATTTTTGTTATGCTCTAAAGGTTTTTCTGCTCTTCTCAGAAATGCACTCCAACAAAGACTTCTACACGGAGTAAGTATTTCTTGTAATGGACCTCAGATTACACATCTTCTATTTATAGACGATAGTTTATTGTTTTGAAAAGCTTCCACATCTGAGTGTCACATAATCAAGGAGATCTTACAAATTTATGAAGTAGCTTCAAGTCAGAAAATTAATTGTGAGAAGAGTTCAATTTTTTTCAGCACCAACACTCCTTTGTCAACCAGAAATGAGATCAGAATGTTACTCAATACTACATCCACAGAACCCTTTGAAAAATATCTTGGTTTGCCCCCAATCATTGGTAGAGGTAAGAAACGAGCTTTTGCTGAAGTCAAACTTCGTATCCAATCCAAACTCAGTGGGTGGAAAACTAAATTATTATCTCAAGTAGGGAGAGAAGTCCTAATCAAGTTCGTAGCCCAAGGGATACCTGTATATGCCATGAATTGTTTCTTATTGCCAGCAGGTTTTTGTGATGAAATCAATTCAATGATGGGGCAATTTTGGTGGGGGCAGAAAAAGGAAGAGAAGAAAATGCATTGATTGAGTTGGAAGCATATGTGCTTAGCAAAGAAGGATGGAGGCCTTGGCTTTCGTGACTTGAAGAGTTTCAATTTAGCTTTACTTGCCAAACAGGGATGGAGTTTAATGCAGTGTCAGGGCTCGCTCCTTTTCAAAGTATATAAAGCTAAATACTTTCAACATACATCCTTTCTTCAAGCTTCAATTCCTAATCATTCTTCTTTTGCATGGAGAAGTATAACTCGTGGGAGGGATTTGCTCATTCAAGGCAGCAGATAGAGGGTGGGTAATGGTTCTTTGATCAATATATGGACTGACAGATGGTTGCCTTCAGTGACAAACCAGAAAGTATGTTTGTCTAGAACGATTTTACCAGTTGAGGCCACAGTAGCTGATCTTATGGATTTCTCTGCCTCACAAACGAGGTGGAAGGATTTCCTCATTGATTCTATTTTCTTTCCCTTTGAAGCCTCAATCATTAAAACCATTCCTCTTAGTATTCAAAGACCTGAAGATACTCTTATTTGGACCAAGACCAGATCGGGAAGGTTCTCTGTTAGGAGTGCTTACTTTCTGCAATTGGAAATTGAAAAACAATCCAATGCTTCTTCGGCTACCACATCAGATCATTCTAAGATTCATTCCTTTTGGAAAGGTATTTGGTCTTCTACAATTCCTCCAAAAATTAAATCATTTATTTGGAGAGCTTGCAATGATAGCCTTCCCACTTGGACAAAGCTTTTTGATAGGAAGATCTCTAACTCTTTCTCATGTGCCCTCTGCAATGATGAAGCTGAGACAAATAGCCACTTGTTTTTGGAATGCTCTTTTGCACAATCTATTTGGTTGCAAACTCAGTTCTGGAATGGTCTTCGACTACCACAACCGATCAGTTTTATTAATGCAATGGAGGCTGCTTTAAACAACTTGAATTCTATAGATTTTGACACTCTGTGTATTGCTTGTTGGATGATTTGGAACTACAGAAACAAGCTAATATTTGAGAATAAACCTCCTTCATCAAAGGATTTATGGGCTCGAGCTGAACTTTACATGTTAGAATTCATGGAAGTGCAACAAAAACAAAACCGGGTTGCTAAAGTGCAGAATATGAAGTGGTAGCCCCCAATTTCTGATTCAATCCATAAACTCAATCTAGCAATTTCCCAATCGAAGAAGAACACCTCTGTTGGTTTTGGTTTTCTTATAAGGAACAATAAGGGTGAAGTGTTAGCGGCATCATGTCATCGTTTGCAGAAGAATTTAAACCCCCTCTATACAGCAGCTACAGTGATGAGATTGGCTCTTTTGTTTTGTCAAAATACCAGTTTCTATAAAGTGATGGTGGAATGCAACTATGTGGAACTTGTGAATCTCTTGAACTCATATTGAATCTACTGTTTAGAAGCTGCCTGGATTATTGAAGACATTGGTTTAATTAGAGATAGTTTTTCTTTTATTTCTTTTCATAGTATACCTTTGCGATGTAATCGTGCTGCATTAGCATTAGCTAGTGCTGCAAAAGAGAATGAGGAGGCCATTGTTTGGTTAGAAGAATGCCCCTCTTTCCTCTTCCCCATTGTACAAAGTGATTTAATTGAATAAAATCTACTATCGTTTTCTCTCCAAAAAAAAAAAAAAATTGTTTGTTATCAATTCAATTTTGTTTAGGAGCTCATAACTATTTTTTGAATAAAAATGAGAGTTTATATATTCATTAGGAATTGGGGATGGACATTCGTCATCCACACAGAATTTATTGTTAATCAGACTTAGCTTCTTATGTGAATTGAAAAATTAAAAGACTTATGAGTCCAAAGAAATTGACAACTATGAAAAAGTAAGAAAGTTGCTGGTTACTTTCAAAAATGGGGTAATAGGGTAATTACAGTAAACTCACATGTGATTTGACTCGAAATCACTTTACCTGCCTGTGATTTAAAAAATGTCACTTTGCCTACATGAGGTTTGCTTCATTTGTCTACTGTAATCCACTTTTGTTAAAAATAGGGGCAAATATGTATTTTTACTCTAATTTATTCTTTCTCCTCCCAAAACAAAACAAAACATACAAAATAAAGGAAAACAAGATCAAAAAGTTTTCATGAAATGTTTTAGCATTTCAAACTTCATAATGGCACAAGAACCCAGCTCTCTCTCTTGTCGAATTTTCTATGTTAATTGAATTTTGAAGTGGATAATAATGAAAATTAAGAAATTGCATTGTTTTGGAGAGACTGAGCTTTGTGAACAAATGAGTTATGGTAATTTTTTCTTTTTGAAGTAGTTTTGAATGTAGTCTATGATGAGGATATTATTCATTTCTTTGTTGAAAATTTTCCCATTCAAAAATCATCTAGATCTTGGCTTTCCAGGGACAAGGAGACTTCAACGGCTTATTTCCTAGTAATTCTTTTCTAGATTTGAGGTGTTGTTTATTATAAGTCACGAAGAAATTTAGGTTTTGGGTATAAAGGGCAATGACTTTGATAGCGTGTTTTTTGTTAAATTTGTATTCAAAATTTAAAGCAAAGATTTTGGATTTTGGTAATGGGTTTTGCTTTGGTTCAGTCACTTGTTTTGTTCCATTAACCTGCACAAACCCACTACCAAGACCAAACTGGGGGTTTGAGCGAAGAAAGAAAGAAAGGGAGAGATCTGGGTCTAAGAAAGAGCAAAGAGATTTCTTGCAGTCTTCATTGCAGATCTCATGCTCTTTAGTTTGAGGAGCTTGCATAGCGATCCTAAAGACATTTCCAAACTTCTAGTGTTGTGTCGAGGTCAATAATGACACTTATTAGTTATTACTTATGGGGTCAGTGTGGCATATATTAGACTCTTTATGAGTCTATCTTATTGTTTAAAGTCATGTAGGCAGGGTTGACTTCCTCTTTTCCTTCTTGAGTGGTCAAGACAGCTTTTGGTTGTCAAAATCCTTCTGTTTTGTGATTGAGCATTTGGATGCTCAGTTGAATTTGGTCACGCCACGTGACATAATTCTTATAGAGAGCTTATCACCTACCGTTGTTGCCAAAAACTCTAAGCTTAGAAGTCTTTCCTACCGCTGTGTTTGACTTGGTCTCTCCCAAGTCTTTCCTACGGTTGTTAAATAGTTCGTTCCTTCTTCTGAAGGATTGTCTTTCCCCTGAGACAACTCTGTTGTCTGTTGGGCTAGTGGTTTCATCCTTCAAGGGATTTGGGAAACAGTTTGGTATTCTTTTCTTATTTATAACTTCTACTTTCTTCTTTTTCTAATATTCTCTAATCTTGTTATAGTAGTCATGGAGGATCTCTCGAAACAATGGACTAAGCTTTCGTTGCTAGAGAGAGAGGGAGACAAAATCACGTTAGGTTTCCCAGAGGATCTAATGAACATATCATTGCTGCAAAGTTCTTAACCCGAAGAGCTTTGAATATGGATGTTGTTGGTATGACCTTCAAACCATTATGGAGAGCGATAAATGGGTTCACAATAAAAAACATGGACAATCACACTCTGTTGTTTGTCTTCGAAAATCAGGAAGATGTACACCGGGTTCTACTCAGTGAGCCTTGGACTTTCGACAAACACTTGGTGGTGGTTCAGAAGTATGGAAGAAACACTCCTTTACAAGATGTTAGATTTAACAAAACCTCTCTTTGGGTGCAGGTTTTTGATATTCCAGTAAGATACATGACGAAAGAGGTGGCAGAGGATATATTTAGTTCTATTGGAGAGGTATGCCTCTCGGAAACTCACCCAACGGAGGTAGGAGGTAGTTTTGTACGGGTTAGGGTCAGAGTGGATGCAACACAACCATTATGCCGTGGAAGAGTTATAGACCTGGAAGAGGGTGGCTGTGTTTGGGTATCTTTCAAATACGAAAGGTTACCCATTATATGTTACTGGTGTGGGCGTCTTGATCACGATGAGAGAGACTGCCCTTTGTGGATTGAAAGCAAGGGTACTCTTAAGCCTCAGGATAAACAATTTGGACCTTTCATGCGTGCTTCTTTGATTGTCAATCCAAGGAAAACTGTTTTGCATGTTTCAGGCTTCTATGAAGATAGAGAGGGTCATCAACCTAGACGGGAGAAGCCAAAGGCGAGCTCATGTAGTCATTCGGAGATAGCAACTCCACCGGAAAACACTAGTCCTCCTCCATCTAGTGAAAAAGCAGACATGGAAACCTCATCTATGGCGGTGAATGCAATAAATGTGGATGTACTTCCAGTAGCCTCGAGATCGCGGATTGATGTAGAAATGACGACTGACACTCTGGATAAAGCTGCTTCTTACTCACCACCAGTTGTTATCAGGAAAGCAAATGGTGAAGTGGAGACAAGGTTCTTAAAAGATCCTCCAGACAAGAAGGATGTAACGGTTTTTCCAACTCAAATTGCCATGCTCCAACCACTCTCATATGGTGCCATGAAAGGTCTTAAAATTATGGCCTTTGGTGAAGACGGAAAGCCTTGTTATGAAGGAAAATCACCTTCTGGTCACATATGGTGGGATGTTTGCAATTGTGCTGACTGCCAAGAAGATGACGCTTCTGAAGAAGACCATCCAAAAAGAAAGAACAAATCCTCTCAACAAAAGCTCAAAGAAAGATATGATGCAGGAGACCCAGAAGTTGATCTCCTTGGGGAACCCTCTGGAAAGTTTGACTATTATGTTCTCTACCCCAGAACCAAAAAACAACCCTTACCTTCTCCCTCTCCATGCAAAGAAAAGCATAACCAAAACCAGAAGCCTCCATTAATCCCATATTACCAGAAAGTCCTCCCCCAGTTACCAGAATGCCAACCCCTTTCTGCTGACCAACAACAGGTCTTACCATGCTGTATGTTTGACCAAGCCTCACCTTCCTATTCACAGAACTTTCCTCCATTAGAAAGCTTTGACCATCCCCAAACCAACACTAAACATATCTGGAAAATCAAAAACCCTGTTGGTACTAATCCAGATGGAACCAAGAAGCAAGTCTCTTCAGCAGAAGCAGCTTTCAACTGGCAAGCAGAAAATGCTGTGGCTCAAAATCAAGTTCTTTCAAGAATCTTAGACAATCAACAAAAGATGGCTGAAGTAATAACTCATACCTTTTCGTCCTCAAATTCCCTTATTGAGGACTTGAAGAAGAAAATCAAAGCAATTGAGCAGGAATTGGCCACCATCACGTCTACAGTTCGAGACTTGTCTGTTTCTTTCCCTCTCATTGGCCAAAAAGAAAGAGAAAGGAAACAATTGTTGCTCCAACTCCAATCCATAGAAAGATCACAAAAACAAAATCCTCAAACTCCTCCGATACATGTCCACGTACCTTTTCAACCCCGCCAATCCTTATATAAAGACCTGTCCATACCATCAACCTCTCCATTTTCTCCAATCTCTCCCTACCAAAATCTCCAACCATTAGCCATAACACATCCAGACCATAACCCTTTCAAGCCAAGTGGAATTTCCCCTGCTATCACCTATAAGATTCCTTTTCAGCCTGAGACCCAAATCAAACCACAATATGAATTGTTTCCCACCAAAAAAGACAAAGAGCCATTGCACCAAATCCCAGACCCAATTGTGGGTGCCTCTTCAAAGCCTCCAGACATGAATATGTTGGCTGTAGACCCAGACCCTCCAAACCCAATTTCATCATTCCTCAAAACCCTCACCCTTGATGATTCAAAGGAATCCTTTGTGCTTCCTGTAATTGAGGACTCTGAGTTAGATTTATCTGATCTTGGTTTAGAAGAGGTGTTTATGACAAATGCGGAACCAAAGGTAGAAGAAGAAGATGATGTCCTCAGATCCACACAGTCACCACCACCACCACCACCACCGATATTTCCTCCACCACCTTTTATCCCAGATTACCAAACAAGATTGACCTACTCATCAACCACTGACTCTAAACACTTGTTCGAAAGGGACGTAAGCACAAAGGGAGGCAGATCCTCAATGGGTGTTGCGGAACTCCCTCTAAAGATCTCAAATCTAGTACTTGGTCCTAAAATCACAGGTACATATGCTAAGGGTGACCCTTTCCTAGTTAAACTCCAAGAAATTGACCGTGACTTACAAAAGTTTGATCATGCCCCATGTGGGAAAAAGGAGTGCTCAGGGAACCAATAAAGTGCTCAGATATTCCAAACTAAGGGTTGTCAGAATGGGGAGATAGGTTTGTTGGGATCTACAACAGACGAACAAAAAAAGAGTGGGGAACCAGGAATAAGCAAAGCCTTTAAAGGACTGGATGGGAAAGGAAAAATAGGACTTGGGCCCGGCCTACAGAAGGATATGAAAAAAGGTCAATGGACCAGAATAACTAATAGGCCCAATTATGATGTAGTGGAGGGGATTTCATATGGGGCTGATGGCCTAAAACGTAAAGCTAGGGAGACTCAGGCCCGTGGGGAACTCAATACAGAGAAGGAAAAAAAACAAAAGATAGAGGAGGAGACTAAAAAACAAAGTGTATTGTTTGCTACACAATGGGGATCAGCGGAGGTTGCGAAGCAACCATGCCAGGAGTAATGAGTATCCTCTGTTGGAACTGTCGAGGGCTTAGGAACCGACAGACAGTTCAAGAACTCGGTGATTTAGTCCGGGCACAAGATCCCACAGTCGTGTTTTTAGCCGAAACATGGCTGGATGATTCTAGGCTAGCTGGATTACGTGATTCACTTCGTTTCGGTCATCACCATGGGGTTTCAAGATTAACTCGTGGTGGTGGCTTGGTGTTGTTTTGGAAGAAGGACTTTGATTTACAAGTTATGTCTTCTTCTAAAAATCATATTGATGCCTTGATCAATAGAGGGAAGGAAAATGTTTGGCGTTTTACAGGTTTTTACAAAGCACCAAAAACACAGCTTCGTATGGAATCATGGGATTTTCTACGAGATTTAAACAATCGCTTCTCTATGCTGTGGCTGTGTGGATGGGATTTTAATGAACTTTTGAAGTCTCATGAAAAATTGGGAGGCCGTTTACGACCTTATGGACAGATGCAGAAATTCCGCGAAGCCCTAGACGAGTGTGGTTTGTTTGATCTTGGTTTTGTGGGTAATAAGTTCACGTGGTACAAAACTCATCCGAGTGGTGGTGTGGTTTGGGAAAGGTTGGATAGAGCTATTAGTACAACTGATTGGTTTAACTTATTCCCTGCAACAAAGGTTAAAACTCTGGTTTGTGCTTCCTCTGACCATAGTCCTATTATGGTCCTACCTGAGGGGATCAATTTAAAGCCCAACGGCCCTGGCGTTTTGAACATATATGGCTTGAAGAACAAGGCTGCCACGACACAGTTCAGAATGCTTGGAAAGCTATCCCCTCGGACCCACCTATGACTAAATTTATGATGAATGTTGATACGTGTAAAACCCAGCTGCAAGCTTGGAGTAAGAAGCCTTTTTGTAATGTAGTAAGCATGTTATCAAAGAAAAAAAAGAATCTAAAAGAAGTGGAAGAGTCTGCAAGGAAAGGAGGGAGTGTAGATTTTTTTCTTCAGTTAAAAGCTGAGGTGGCCGAGCTTCTTAGAGTGGAAGAAAAAATGTGGTAGCAGTGAAGCCATTTGCATTGGATGATATTGGGTGACAAAAACTCTAGTTATTTCCATAATCGTGCTTCACAGGGTTTTCGGTAAAACAACATTACTGAACTCAAAGATTCACAGGGTAGAAAGGCCTCAGGTGATGAAGAGGTTTCAGTAATGATTGTTGAGTATTATAAACATTTGTTTACCACCTCAAATCTGCATGACATCGAGGAAGTAGTTCAATATACAAAACAGGTGGTGTCCGAAGATATGAACAACTGTTTAATCAGAAACTTCTCAAAGGATGAAGTGGAGATAGCATTGAAGCAAATGGCCCAATTAAAAGCTCCGGGGCCTGATGGAATGCCACCAATCTTCTTTTAACGTTATTGGGAGAGCATTGGGGACGATGTTGTTAAAGCAGTGGTTTATTGCCTAAATTCAAACGCAATAGAGACAGGTTTGAATCATACTTTTATTACTCTTATTCCTAAGGTGAAGAGTCTTGAATTTGTTGTTGAATTTTGTCCCATTGCCCTTTGTAATATCTTATATAAACTTGTCTCAAAAGTGTTGGCAAACAGGCTGAAGAAAATTTTACCCCATGTTATTTCTGAATCTCAGAGTGCATTTCAATTGGATAAAGCTATTTCCGATAATATTTTGGTGGCCTTTGAGACTTTGCACCATATGAAGAGGAAAAGAACAGGAAAAATGGGACACATGGCATTAAAATTGGATATGAGTAAAGCTTATGATCGGTTGGAATGGGTTTTCCTTCAAAGGATTATGGAGAAGATGGGCTTTCATTCGAAGTGGATAGGCTGGATTATGGAGTGTGTAAAATCCGTGTCCTATTCGATTTTAGTCAATGGTGAACCTAAAGGCCATATTGTTCCCACACGTGGTATTCGCCAGGGTGATCCTCTCTCCCCTTATCTTTTTTTGTTATGCTCTGAAGGTCTAAATGGGTTAATTGAACATGCAATGGACTGTAAACATATTGAGGGTGTCTCTCTTTGTAGAAATGGACCAAAGATCTCTCACCTCTTTTTTGCAGATGATAGCCTATTGTTTTGCCGAGCAAGAGTGGGGGACGTGGAAAAAATTCAGGAGTTTTTGGGAAAATATGAACGGGCATCAGGACAAAAAATAAACTCGTACAAGACTACCCTCTTTTTTAGCAATAATACCTCAATTGTTACAAAGGAAGAACTAAAGATTTTGCTTGTGGTGTCCAAAATAAAGGAGTATGAAAGGTATTTGGGATTACCGACGGTGGTTGGTAGGAAAAAAAAAAAAGCGAGCTTGAATTTCATAAAAAATAGAGTGTGGGGTAAACTCCACAGGTGGAAAGAGAAATTATTGTCGCAAGCGGGAAAAGAAGTTCTTTTGAAGGTGGTGGTTCAAGCCATTCCTATGTTTGCAATGAGTTGTTTTCGATTGCCAATTGGTTTATGCCAAGAAATTGAGATGCTCATTCGAAAATTTTGGTGGGGACAAAGGGGTGATAGGAGAAAAATTCATTTGGCAAAATGGGAGGTTTTATGTCAACCAAAGAGTGAGGGGGGATTAGGCTTTAAAGATCTTTGCAAATTTAATAAAGCTATGTTGGCAAAGTAGGTGTGGAGGTTGATACATGATAAGGAGTCTCTATTTTATAGAGTTTTTAAGGAAAAGTATTTTCCAATTTGCTCAATTTTTGAAGTTAAAACTTCTTCTAGCTCTTTCGCATGGAAGAGTATTCTGTGCTCCAAGGACCTAATTGAAAAGGGATCCTTTTGGAGAATTGGTAATGGGAAATCGGTTCAGATATATAAAGACCCTTGGCTACCAAGGCTTGAAGGTCGTATCAGTTCTCCGATTTTTTATCTAGCACTGGAGTCTACAGTGGACTCTCTGATAAACTCTGGATTAGGTTGGTGGAATACCAATCTCATTGACTTGTTTTTTTATCCACCTGAAGCAAATTTGATCAAGTCTCTGCCTCTGTGTTCTATTTCGCAACCCGACACTTTGGTTTGGAGATCAGAAAAATCAGGCTGCTACTCAGTAAAGTCAGGTTATAAGTTCCTTTGCGAGCTTCTTATTCCTGACACAAATCGTCCACAAGTCTCGGATTCTATAAAGGGTTTTTGGAAAAGCATCTAGAAGTTGAAAGTTCCTGGCAAGATCAAGCATTTTCTCTGGAAGGCTTGTACAAATTTGTTGCCCACAAAAGAAAATCTTCTGAAGCGAAAAATCCTTCAAGAATCGGGCTGTCCTCATTGTTTTGGTGTTTCGGAGTCTGTTGTGCACGCTTTATGGAGCTGTGCCTACATCAAAGTGATTTGGAATATGGATTTCAATTGGGTGGATCGGTGCTCAACGGCTTCTGAGTCTTTTTCGGACGTTTTGCAAAAAATCCAAGCCAAACCTACCTTATTATCTCTATTTGCTACTACGGCCTGGTCAATTTGGTATCAAAGAAACAAATCTCGTCAACAAGACCATCCCCTGCCCCTTCACAATATTGTTGGTTTTGCAAAATATTATCTTTGCGAATTTAGGGGTTTGGACAGTCCACATCCTCACAGACGTCGGGCTGTTTCTCGCAGATGGTTACCTCCAGCAACAGGCTTGGTGAAGATAAACTTTGATGGTGCTTGGTACAGAGAGTCGGATAAGGTGGGGTTAGGTGTGGTAATCCGAAACGGTGAGGGTCAGGTGTTGGCTGCCCTATCCGAGCAAATTGTAAAACCTCCAACAGTTGAAATATTGGAGCTTCTTGCTGCCAGGCGTGCTGTCACTTTTGCTGCAAAATTGGGCCATGTTCAGGTGGTATGTAAAGGCGACTCTGAATCTGTGGTCAATTCATTAAGGGGACCTGGCATGGAAAATTCCCGGGGAAGGCATTTAATTAAGGGCATCAAATCTCAATCAAACTCATTTCTGAGTATTTCTTTCGCTCACGTAGGTCAGCAAGGCAATGCAGTCGCATATGCTTTAACCTAGCAAGCGAGACAATCTTTTTCTTCTCAAATCTGGTTGGAGTGTGTTCCAACGGATATTTTGTCTTTTGTATTGGATGATTTTCCGTTTTCTTGATTAATATATCAGCAAGTATTCACTTCTCAAAAAAAAAAAAAAAAACCTACTGTTGTTGCAATTTGTGCATTGGTGGTAATATTGATTGAAATGGAGGTGGAGGCCATGTCTAAGATGAGAATTTGAGAAAGAAATACCACTTTTGTTGGTGGAATGCTCTGAGTATGTTATAAGACATTTTGTGATTTATTGGAGTTGTTCGGCACAGTTTCTAATTTTTTTACAAATAGCATTTTTGATCTTGTTCTCTTAGTTTTTCAATGTTTTGTTTTGTTTTTGGAGGAGAGAGATATAAAATTAGAGCAAAGATACATATTTGCTCCCATTTTTAACATAGATGGGTTACGGGAAACAAACAGAACAAACCTCAGGTGGGTAAATTTACATTTTTTAAACCACTAGTAGGTAAAGTGATTTTAGGTCAAATCACAGGTGGGTTTACTGCAATTACCCCTTAAAAAATAGTATGATTATCTAAGGAAATTTCTTCTTACTAATTAATTGGATAAGGATTTTTTTTTTCCTTAGACATAAATATTGTTTATTAACGCTACTCCTTGTACTTTAGTGAAATTGTTCATGTTATTAAAAACAAAATGAAATTATTGTTAGCTATAAAAAAAAGGGGGTCTAAAAGGGCATGATAGAAAATTCATGGAAAATGGAAAGCTCTTAAATATGGGACCTTTAGATACGAAGGAATATATTATCGAACAGTTTCACATAAGAAAGGAACAAGATCAAAATCATATTTATGTTTTACGATTATCACCAATTTTTCACACTTTGAAAAAGGAATTGTCAATTGAAGAACCCTCCTAAAATGAAAAGAATTATTAGCTTGTTGGATAAGATAGAAAGCCTATGACTCAAATTCCATTTAAAAAGAAAGAAAAATAAACAAAGACTCCCAATAGGCTTAGGAGCTTGGATTTAGCCTTAGGTCAATGTAATAGCCCTAGTTAGGGCTATTGTATCATACAATTATCTTGTGTTGTGAGATGTAAAAGTTAAATGATAAAAAAGTAAAAGGTTAAAAAGATAATGAAAAAATTTTTTTTTTTTTTCTTTTACTATCTTAACTTTTAGATCTCACACCAATCAAATTGATAATTGCATGTCCAATAGCTATTAGCCTATTAAACCAGATTCAAACCCTAAGAGCTCTACTAAGTGGCGGATAAGCTCATCTCGTGACTCAATGGCCAATCAAGCATCTTTTTCTTCTTCTTCTTCTTCTTCTTTTATTTTCTTTTCTTTTCTTTTTTGGTATATCAATCTATCAATTATTCAATACCTATTTCAAGGAAACTTAAAGGATAACTTTATAAATTTTGTACAAAGAGTATGCTTTTGACTCAATACAACTTTGGATTATTTCTTATTTTATGAAGTAGGAGAATCAATAATAGGCAAGAAAGCATTTCTCAAAAAAAAAAAATAATAATAATAATAATAATAGGCAAGCTTTCCCATAAAAAAAAATAAATAAATAGGCAAGCTTCTTCTCGAAAAAAAATAAAATAAATAATAGACAAGCTCATTTAATGTTGTCCGGTCTTGTCATACAGTCATACATAAAAAAAAATTAAAAAAAAAGAAAGAAAAAAAAGAAAGAAAGAAGAACATATCTACTCTTCAGCTACTCATACTCTATTCTACTACTTAATGATGCCTCAAATAGTGGTTATGGCAGCTTTGTTGACTTGACTGGCCAAAGAAACGTATCTATCTTCGCAAGAAAATAGAGAGTTTCGTATCTTCACACTTTTCTTTTTCTTTTTTTTCTTTTTTTTGATGGGCACACTTTTCTTTTTCAATAGAGCACTTTAGCGCCTTTCTTCTTTTCTTTTGAGAGTGTGGGACAGTGGGCGGTGGAAGTGGAAAATAAAGGCATCTTGTGTTTACACTTTACAGTTGTATAATATATATATATATATTTTTTTTTTGCACAGTTATATAATATTTTATAGGATCATGCTAACGAGTGTCCTTAGAATACTCATTAATAATCTATTTTAGGAAAGTTTTTATATAACTTTTATGGGAAATGAAAAAAGCTGTCAAAATATTAATTACTTCTTTTTCATTTTTCATAAAAACTTTTTTTAAATAAATTATTAACAAGTGTCTTAGGGCACTTGTTAGCATTTCTCTATTTTATATTCTACCACTTAATGGTACCTCAAATAGTAGTTATGACAGCTTTCTTGACTTTTTTCTTTCTTTCTTTCTTTCTTTCTTTCTTTTTTTTCTTTTTTTCTTTTTTTTTTTTTTTTTTTTTTTTTTTTTTTTGGTTGGAGAATGGACATCTTTCTTGACTTGATTGTCCAAAGAAATGTATCTACCTTCACAAGAAAATAGATATCTTCACATTTATCTTTTTCAATATAGAACTTTAGGGCCTTTCTTCTTTTCTTTTGAGAGTGTGGGACGGTGGGTGGTGGAAAATGGTATGTATGTTGACTCAATCACTCCATTACTCGTGGAAACACAATAATAATAATAATAATTAAAGTGCGTATAAAAAAAATATAATAATAATTGTAGGGTTGTAATTTGATGGGCTGGGTACCAACTTTGCGTATCGTGAGCCCAACAAATCCCACAACAATAAATTTGTAGAGAATGGGTTAAACAGCTGGGCTGGTTATAGATTTAGCAACGGTTCATGCATGCTAGTAAGGGTAAAAAGGACGTTCAGACTAATATTTAGTAAAAACTCTCTTTGGTCCGAAGAGACTTAATATTTATCAACTTAGTCAATACAATTTCCCCCCCTATTCAAAGGCTTCTTCCCTTTATATATCCTCCTCCTTCTTCATCTTCACCGTACATTTGTTCCTCATCCAAGCATCCACTTGAGTACACGTCACATCAGACATCTGCTTTAGTATACCGTGAGTGGTGGTAGCTGAGGCTGAACTGTTCAGGTGTCTTCTCTACATAAATGCGGCCAGGAAAGCTACTGCAGTGCATTAAATGCGGTGGTAGCAGCTTTTCCTTTAAGATATTTTTATGTCCTCCTCATCCCCAAGCACGCCCAGGATTTGCTCTCCTCCGTGAAATCAGTTGGGAAGGTCGCTTTTGCCCCCAGCATATTTGATTGATTAAGCACTATGATGATCCGACATTGGGACCTCTTCGGACAGGCAGGATAGTCTTCGGACGTATCCCAGTGTTCCTCTCCGAGCGTATTTCCACCAAACGGGCCCAGCCCTGACCCCTTTTACCTCTTCGGACAAACAATGGTATACAAATTGGGCCCTGGGCCCAATTTGCAGCGTTGGGCTCGCCCCCCACAATAGCCCCTCAAAATTATAACTTTTCCCACGCATCCGAGGAGAAAAAATAGGATTTTGATCTGTTACAAAAATAGAAGTTTTGAAAACATTGAACCGCTGAATTCACACGTGTGCGCGCATAAATTTGGGCGCCTTATTATTGCCGCTGTCGTTGCATCATTTCCCAAGCGCCATTAATTGTTCCAGGCGGCGTCTTGTCTATGAGATCCAACGGTGGGTTAATGATCAACGGTCGTGATTCTCCTCAAAATTTGGGCGAGATAAATCCCACCAGCTTGCTGGCCCCTATATAAAGCCCCAAAAAGGGGTCATTTCCCCCTTACTTTGCAAATTTCAGACTCTCAGCGATCTCAGGCATCTGCGCTCACAACGCCCTTCCTGTCATCAACTCCAACTCACCCTAGAACACACTACGATCTCTCTGCGAGCATCAAGGTCATTTCTTCGTTTAGTTCCGCGTAAGTTCCTTGTTCGAGATACTCAAATTCTTTTTGGCTTGCCTCTTCGGCCTTTGGTAGTCGTTCCCAAGTCACTGTTTCACATCTTTCCCTCTAACCTAATTGAAAATGGGTAGATTTGAATATTTAGTGGATAGTCCCTCCCAGATGGAGAAGTTTAGGGCGACGTATCGCATTCCTCAAGACGTAGGCTTGAGGTATTGCTCTACGGAGGGGTTATTAACGGACCGAGAAGTGGGTGAAGTGATAATCCCCATCATCGCTTTCCTAGAGGGTGGAATGACCATCCCCATGGGTCCTGTTACCAGAAGCTACCTTACAGGCCATAGACTTAGCCCCGAACAGTGCGCACCTAACGTGTTTAGGATTTTAGGGGTAGTTGACGATTTGAATCGTCATTTAGGGTTGGGACTCACCTGGCTCGATGTGGTACACATGTACGGGTGTCGTACCAAAGAAGGAGCGTGATACTATCTAAGGTCCCGATCCGATGTTGTCAGGCTCATCTCCTGTCTCCCCTAGTCTAATAAAGGGATGAAAGACAATTATCTGATCGTCTCGGGCGTATGGCATGATGGAATTCATTGCCCAACCCAACCAGGAGAGCCAGGTGGGATATCCCCCATTGATATTTTCTAACAATAGGTTTAGGGTTTTTGCTTTCAGCTATTCGGCCTTCCCTTTTTATCAAATTTCGATCTTTTCTGACAGTTTTATCGCAATGTTTATAGATAGGAATCACGTCGCTCCTCGGCTCAGTCTCACAAACACCGCGGCGCTAAATTACCTTCTTCGGTCAGAAATCTTCACAAGCGAAGATGGACAACTTAGGGCCGCTCACCTCATCCTCGACTACACTCCAATTTCAAAGGACTTTCAGCCGATCGGCAACGCAATAACACTCGGAGACCGCCGAATCAACCGTATTGACGTTGCTCGGAAGAATTTTTTAGCTCCCTTCGACCTTACCCCTGTGCCACATCCTAACCCACAAGGTATACTGCCGCTCGTTTAGCCTGTTCAGTAGGTCCCTCCTCAGCCGGTAGCAGAGGGAGAAAAAGTTGCTTCTTCAACCCCATCTCTCGACGAGCAGATAGACCAGTTCAAGTTCGAAGGAGAAACTTCCGAAGAGGTCCAAATTCTAGACGTCGACGAGGGAACATATAGGCAATCGGTTGTCCTCTCACAGAGAATAAACGTATCAGAGTACTCTTCGGATGAAGACATGCAGAGCCTAGCAGATCTGATAAAGAGCCGAAGGCCCCGACTAAGGGCACCGGCACTTCTCAGCAATCGGCGGCCTTATCTCCTCCCCCTCCTCAAGCTCCTTCGGATCCCAGTTTAAAGCCGCTACCATATCTAAAAAAGAAAAGGATCGCGACTGAAACTGAAGGCACTGAGGTCGCGCCCCCGAAGGGGACTAAACAACAGAAGGTGGCCCATGACACTAAGGGCAAAAGGGCTTCGTCCGTGGAAAGCAAGGAAGACCCTTTGGCCGCCGATGTGTGGCGAGGCGCTCGAATATGGCCTCCAAAGTTGACAGTGGATGGTGCAGCCATCCCATATGATGCCTCCATTAGAAATTATGGTGGAGGCAAAGCCGGCTACATTGCAGAAGCTTTGGAGCAGCCTTTGCTCCTTCCAAGAAAGACCCTTTGGCCGCCGATGTGCGGCGAGGCGCTCGAATATGGCCTCCAAAGTTGACAGTGGATGGTGCAGCCATCCCATATGATGCCTCCATCAGAAATTATGGTGGAGGCAAAGCCGGCTACATTGCAGAAGCTTTGGAGCAGCCTTTGCTCCTTCCAAGGGACATGGAGTCCTACAGGCGCTTCAGCCAGCAAGAGCTTTTCTTATCCCTAAAAAGGGATCTAGCCATGGTAAGAGAATTGACCCTCTTATCCTCTTTTTGTTATGTTTAACAACTAATAAGAAAGAAACTTTCGTCTGTTGTGAAGATCGCCCAGCAAATATTTGTGGCCGAAAAGTGGAATAAGAAGACCCATGTCCAAGTCCAAGCGGAGGTCAGCACCCGCTCGGAGACCGAGAAGGCCTTGGGCAGCCTCAAAGATGAGTGCTTCCAGATGTCCGAGCAGTTGAAACAGGAAGCTAAGGAGAGAAAAATTCTGGAAACGGGCCTCAAGAACTCCCAGGAGTAGGCCGAAGATCAACGCAAAAAGCTGTACACCACTGAGATCAATCTGGAAATAGAGAGAGTGTTGGTGAAGGATCTTCGTGCCGAGCTCGACAAAGCCAAGGATTCTGCTAAGTTGGCCAAGCAGGACGCTCAACTGGCCAAGGAAGCACTTGAGCCTGAGAAAAAGGCCGCTTATCTGTTGGGGGTGCAAGAGACCCAAACGAGGCTGACCGAGGAGTTCGCCAAGGTCTACAGGGAGTATTGTGAGATGACGTGGGGCAAATGCTTTGACGCAGCTGGAGTTCCCCCAGAATCTGCTCTGAGGCAGCCTGGGAGTGTTTACTACCACCCCGACATCTGCGACCTGCCTGAGACTTTGGAAACTTCCTCGTTCGGTCCAAACATCCCAGACCCCACTGAGGCAAGCCAGGCTCCTGTTCAGGCTGCGGATGTGGACGTTCTGCCGAAGACTGACCTAATGCCTCAGAAGAAAGTTTAGGTGTTTAGGGGACATTTTTTGCACTTGTAATTGTCAAAACGCCACTTTCCATTGTTTTGTAGCGCTGTTATTTTCCTTTCATAAATGAAATGGTTTTCTTTTTATCTTTGTTGCTATCATTATACATGTCAGGGTGCATCATAACAGCAAATAACAATAGCTTGACATATGAGAGCCAAATAATGCCAGGATTTTGATTTAGATAATGCTATGTAAGGGAGCTAGCAAATGAGTGTTAACTAACCCAAATGATCTGGCCCAAGCACTTCAGGCACATTTGATTTTAAGTTTAAATACTAATGTGAATCGTAAAGGAGTGTTAACTAACCCAAATCATCTAGTCCGAGGACTACAGGCATGATTGAATTTAAGTTTAAACACTTGAGGATCGTAAAGGAGTGTTAACTAACCCAAATCATCTGGTCCGAGGACTACAGGCATGATTGAATTTAAGTTTAAATACTTAAGAATCGTAAAGGAGTATTAACTAACCCAAATCATTTGATCCGAGGACTACAGGCATGACTGAATTTAAGTTTAAACACTTGAGAATTGTAAAGGAATGTTAACTAACCCAAATCATCTGGTCCGAGGACTACAAGCATGATTGAATTTAAGTTTAAACACTTGAGAATCGTAAAGGAGTGTTAACTAACCCAAATCATCTGATCCGAGGACTACAAGCATGATTGAATTTAAGTTTAAACACTTGAGAATCGTAAAGGAGTGTTAACTAACCCAAATCATCTGGTCCGAGGACTACAGGCATGATTGAATTTAAGTTTAAACACTTATGAATCGTAAAGGAGTGTTAACTAACCCAAATCATCTGGTCCGAGGACTACAGGCATGATTGAATTTAAGTTTAAACACTTAAGAATCGTAAATGAGTGTTAACTAACCCAAATCATCTAGTCCAAGGATTACAAGCATGATTGAATTTAAGTTTAAACACTTGAGAATCATAAAGGAGTGTTAACTAACCCAAATCATCTGGTTCGAGGACTACAGGCATGATTGAATATAAGTTTAAACACTTGAGAATCGTAAAGGAGTGTTAACTAACCCAAATCATCTGGTCCGAGGACTACAGGCATGATTGAATTTAAGTTTAAACACTTATGAATCGTAAAGGAGTGTTAACTAACCCAAATCATCTGGTTCGAGGACTACAGGCATGATTGAATTTAAGTTTAAACACTTAAGAATCGTAAATGAGTGTTAACTAACCCAAATCATCTAGTCCAAGGATTACAAGCATGATTGAATTTAAGTTTAAACACTTGAGAATCATAAAGGAGTGTTAACTAACCCAAATCATCTGGTTCGAGGACTACAGGCATGATTGAATTTAAGTTTAAACACTTGAGAATCGTAAAGGAGTGTTAACTAACCCAAATCATCTGGTCCGAGGACTACAGGCATGATTGAATTTAAGTTTAAACACTTATGTGAGTTCTTAGCATAACAAAATGGTGTCATAACTGAGGGAAGAATTCTCTTAATAGTAATACCTTTTAAGGTTATTTACATTCTACGACCGGGGTACTACATGATTATTCAGATCTTCTAAGAAGTACGCTCCAATGCCAGTCCTTGAAGTAACATGATATGGTCCTTCCCAATTTGGTCCCAGTTTCCCCCAAGCTGGATTCTTTGCATTACTCACCACCTTCCTTAGTACCAGATCACCAGGCTCTAAGGGTCTCAGCTTTATGTTGGCATCGTAGCCCTGCTTGAGTTTCTGCTGGTAATGCGCCAGTCGGACCATTGCATTTTCCCTTCGTTCTTCAATTAGATCCAAGCTCTTTTCCAACTGCCCATCGTTGTCGATTGGATTAAAAGAGCTAGTCCTGTATGTTAGGAATCTAGTCTCCAGAGGTATAACAGCTTCAGCCCCGTAGGTCATTGAAAAGGGGGTCTCTCTGGTAGACCTGCGAGGCGTGGTTCTGTACGCCCACAATACGTGGGGTAATTCTTCTACCCACCTACCCTTCGCATCATCCAGCCTCTTCTTTAGTCCGTTAACTATGACTTTATTAATAGCTTCGGCCTGCCCATTTCCCTGGGGGTAAGCAGGGGTGGAGTATTTGTTTGTGATTCCCAACTCGCTACAATAACCCCTAAAAGCTTTGCTATCAAATTGAAGCCCATTGTCCGAGATCAGGGTATGGGGGACCTCGAATCGAGTGACGATATTTTTTCAGATGAATTTCTTTACATCTACATCCCTGATATTCGCTAGAGGTTCAGCTTCGACCCATTTGGTGAAGTAGTCTGTTCTGACCAGAAGGTACTTCTTGTTTCTTGCTGCCTTAGGGAATGTGCCTACGATATCCAGTCCCCATTGAGCAAAAGGCCATGGGCTGGATAGTGGATTAAGAGTACCACCCGACTGATGTATGTTAGGCGCAAACCGCTGGCACTGGTCACACTTTTTAACGTATTCATGGGCCTCTCTTTGCATATTTAGCCACCAATAACCCTAAGTAATGGCTCGGTGAGCTAAAGATCTCCCTCCAGTATGGCTCCCACAGATCCCTTCATGCAATTCTTCTAACAGTGACTCAGCCGTTTCAGGATGCATGCACAATAAGTATGGACCTCAATAGGAACGTTTATACAGTTTGTGGTCCTCGGACAACCAGAACCTTGTAGCTTTCCTACGTACTTTGTCCGCTTCCCCTTTTTCTTCGGGCAAGACATCGTCCTTCAAAAACTTGATGATGGGATCCATCCAGCACTGGTCGGCCCTGATGTAATGGACCTGGACTGCCTTTTTTCTTAACTCAGTAGGTCTCTGCATGTCCTCAATGAGGATAACCCTTGGTAATTCCTGTGCCGAAGAGGTTGCGAGGGTGGCTAATGAATCGGCATGTGTGTTGCCACTTCTGGGGATGTGCCGCAGGTTAAAGGATTCAAACTTTGACTGCAGGGACTTAGCCAGGCTCAAGTACCCCTACATCCCTCGTCTTTCGCCTCGAATTCTCCCTGCACTTGGCCGATGATTAATCTTGAGTCCGAGAATATCTCAACTGACCTTCCTCCCATCCTTCGTACCATCTTCATCCCCATCAATAGAGCCTCATACTCCGCCTCATTATTTGTTGCTGGGAAATCCAGTCTTAACGCTTTTTCAATGATAATTCTCTCTAGGGATATCAGCACTAGCCCCACTCCTGAACCTCTCTGATTCGATGCGCCATCTACGTATACTTCCTAGGGTAATGGGCTCCTTAGGGAAACCATGCCAACGGACCTTCCATCCGGGCCCAGTATTGGTGCTACTTCTTCTAAATGGGGCTCCGTGAATTCGGCGACCAAGTCCGCAAGGATCTGGCCCTTCACTGATGTGCGAGGCATGTACTTGATATCGAAAGCCCCTAGGATCGTCCCCCATTTGGCAATCCTTCCAGTGTAGTCGGCGCTTCGGAGTATTGCTATGAGTGGAAGTTGGGTGAGGACTATAACGGTGTAGGCTTGAAAATAGTGAGGTAACTTCTTCGTACCGAGCACCATAGCTAGGATAGCCTTTTCCAGCGACAAATAACGAATTTCAGCTTCATGCAGTGACTTACTTACGTAGTAAATTGGTTTTTGCACCCCACAATCCGTCCGTATCAACACCAAGCTCACAGCATTAGGAGCTACAGCAATGTAAGCAAACAAGACCTCGTCTGGTTTAGGACTGGACATGATTGGTGGTCGAGCCAGGTAGTCCTTAAGTCGCTGAAAAGCAATAGCACATTCCTCCGTCCACTCGAAACCCTTCCACTTATTGATCAATGAGAAGAAAGGCCTACACCTGTCTGCTGATCTAGAAATGAACCTATTAAGGGCAGCGATCATCCCAGTAAGCTTCTGAATTTCCTTGGGGTTCCGAGGAGCTCGCATGTTGTTGATGGCCTTTATCTGATCGTGGTTAACTTCGATTCCCCTGTGAGTGACCATATACCCTAAGAACTTGCTTGATCCAACACCAAACGAACACTTGGATGCATTCAAGCGTAATCTGTGTCCCTTTAGAATTTCAAAAACGTCCCTAAGATCTCCAATGTGCTCGGCTATGACCTTGCTTTTCACCACTATGTCATCAATATAAACTTCCATGCTTTTACCCAATTGCGGCTCAAACATTCTGGTCATCATCCTCTGATAGGCAGCCCCTGCGTTTTTCAAGCCGAACGGCATTACTTTGTAGTGGTAATTCCCCACAGGGGTTACAAAAGCTGTTTTCTCCTGGTCGGCGAGAGCCAGCGGTATCTGATGATAACCTTGGAATGCGTCTAGGAAACTCATCCGAGGGTGTCCAACAGTAGCATCAACCAGTTGGTCTATCTTCGGCATGGGGAACGAGTCCTTCGGACAAGCTCTATTAAGATTGGTGAAGTCCACGCACACCCGCCACTTTCCGCTTTTCTTTTTTAACACCACGGTGTTAGCCAGCCATTCGGGGTAAAAGATTTCCTTAATAGCCCCTGCTTGCTTGAGTTTCATCACTTCCTCCCTGACCGCATCTGCGTGCTCCCTCGATGGACGCTGAAGCGGTTGTTTCTTGGGAACGATGGTGGGGTTAACGTTTAGATGGTGGCAAATAAAATCTGGGCTTACCCCTGGGGCTTCTGCGGAGTCCCATATAAATACATCAACGTTGGCTCTGAGGAACTTAACCAGCTCTTCTTTCTCTTGAGGGGGCAGCATAGATCCGATTTGAAAAAACTTCTTTGGGTCGTTATCAATAACTACCCTTGCCAAGCTTTCACACTGTGCCTCTTCGGCCGAGGTTTCGGTGTCCAGCACCGAAGGCTTTAACTGCTATAAAATCTCATCATTACGTTCCGGGGACTCAGCCTGGGGTTTGTGCTGGATAGCTGCCACCAGACATTGCCTGGATGTAGACTGATCTCCCTTGATCCCCTCGACCCGCCCCTCGGATGGGTATTTAATCTTTTGATGAAAGGTGGAGGATACGGCCCCGAGGGTATGAAGCCAAGGTCTCGCCACAATAGCAGTGTAGGGTGAATATGCATCCACCACTATAAAATCTACCTCCACCGTCTAAGATCCTATTTGCACAAGTAGCCTGATCTGGCCCTTCGGGATGACCACTTTGCCATCAAAACTCACCAAAGGGGAACTGTAGGGCGTTAAGTCTTCGAGAGATAAGTTCAGCCCCTTATACAGGTCTGGGTACATTATTTTTGCGGCGCTGCCCTGGTCTACCATCACTCTCTTCACGTCGTACCCACCTATTCTGAGGGTAACCACCAGAGCATCATCATGTGGCTGTATAGTCCCTGCTTTGTCCTCGTCCGAAAAGCCCAAAATTGGTTGAAACTTCGTCTTAGGCCTCTTCGGCTCTCTGTTAACGCTCTCTGAGGGCAGCCGAGCAACTGATAGTATTCTGGATGGGCGACACCCCGTCCTCCCTGGTGCGGCAAAGATAACATTGATCGTGCCTAGGGGGGGTTTTACAGAATCATCTCTCTGAGACCCTGTGCTTGCCTGGTTTCCCTGACCATACGAATGGTGTAAAAATTGCTTTAACTTGCCCTCGCTGACCAGCTGATCCAGATGGTCCCACAGGCTCCTGCAATCCTCAGTAGTATGCCCATGGTCAAGATGATATTGACAGTAAAGATTGTGGTTGCGTCTTTCAGGGTTTCCGACCATCTTGTTCGGCCTTTTAAAGAACGGCTCATTTTTTATTTTATCTAGGACTTGGTGTACTGGTTCGCGAAAAACAGCATTGACTATCTGGAAGTTCGCTGTACCTTGTCCGATCCAATCCTTTCTCGGCCTGTTGTGGTTCTGCCTGTCCGACCTGAAATCCCTCCCCTCCTGAGGGATAACCTTATCCTTTCCCTTGCTCTGCTGTTGGTCTTCTTCAACTCTTTTGTACTTGTCAATCCTATCCATCAACTGGCGTATACTAGTAGCAGGTTTGCGCGTTAGGGACGCTCTCAAGGGGTGCTCGGTGGGGAGACCCAGCTTAAAAGAGCTGATGGCCACCAAATCGCAATCTTCCTCCATCTCATTATACGTTTCCCAGAACCTATCCGAATATGACTTCAAAGTCTCACCCCCTTTCATACTGACGGACAATAGGGAAGCCATGGATTGCGGAACCCTTCGGCATGTGACAAAACGTGAACCAAATGCCTGAGTTAGCTCTTGGAAGAAGCTTATAGAGTTTGCTTTCAGACTATCAAACCATCTCATGGCTATCGGTCCCAAGTTGGATGGGAGGACCTTGCACATTAGAGCTTCGTCCTTGGAGTGGACGGCCATCCTCTGGCTGAAATGGCTCACATGTTCCACTGGGTCTGTCCGGGCGTTGTAGATGGTGAATGTAGGCTAGTGGAAACGTCGAGGAAGTCTAGCATTCTCGATGTTACATGTAAAGGGAGATCTGGAAATCTGATCTAGGGCTTTACTCATAGCGTCGTTCCCTACGCCCCTAGGTAAGGGGTTCCAAGGGTTCCTCTCATGATGGCGCATTTCCTCATAGGTAAAGGACTCGCTGACTGGCGTTTGAAGTTTCTGCTTGTAGACAACGTCCTGTTCGTCCTCAGAATCTTCATTAGAGTACGAGGGACTGCGCTTCCTCTTCGCATGGCGCAACTCCCTTTTTAGCCTATCAATTTCTTTCTGCATGCTTTGGTTTTTCTCTGCATGGGACATGTGGCTCTTTCCAAACGACTGGTTTCAATCGTCACGTGCGGTGTGTATGCTACCCTCACGATCCTGCCTCCGTTCCAAATTAAGAAAAGGATTGGTGTACTGAGATGACCTGGACTCCGCTGGTCGTTGCCTCGGTTTAGCCATTGATGAGGTGTTGCTTCCACCTTTGCTCAAGCTACTTCCCACAGACGGTGCCAATTGTAGGGTCGTAATTTGATGGGCTGGGTACCAACTTTGCGTATCGTGAGCCCAACAAATCTCCCAACAATAAATTTGTAGAGAATGGGTTAAATAGCTGGGCTGGTTATGGATTTAGCAACGGTTCATGCATGCCAGTAAGGGTAAAAAGGACGTTCAGACTAATATTTAGTAAAAACTCTCTTTGGTCCGAAGAGACTTAATATTTATCAACTTAGTCAATTCAATTTTTTCTCCCCCCCTCTTCAAAGGCTTCTTCCCTTTATATATCCCCCTCCTTCTTCATCTTCACCGTACATTTGTTCCTCATCCAAGCATCCACTTGAGTACACGTCACATCAGACATCTGCTTTAGTATACCGTGAGTGGTGGTAGTTGAGGTTGAACTGTTCAGGTGTCTTCTCCACATAAATGCGGCTTGGAAAGCTACTGCAGTGCATTAAATGCGGTGGTAGCAGCTTTTCCTTTAAGATATTTTTATGTCCTCCTCATCCCCAGGCACGCCCAGGATTTGCTCTCCTCCGTGAAATCAGTTGGGAAGGTCGCTTTTGCCCCCCAGCATATTTGATTGATTAAGCACTATGATGATCCGACGTTGGGACCTCTTCGGACAGGCAGGATAGTCTTCGGACGTATCCCAGTGTTCATTTCCGAGCGTATTTCCACCAAACAGGCCCAACCCTGACCCCTTTTACCTCTTCGGACAAACAATGGTATACAAATTGGGCCCTGGGCCCAATTTGCAGCGTTGGACTCGCCCCCCACAATAATTAAAGTGCAAAATGGTCTAGATAATCGTGTCTTCAAGATATTTATTATTAAATTATTTTAAGAAGTTTTGATATCATTTTATGATAAATATAAAAATTTATAATTTTTTATAATTTGTATCTTTTTTATAAAAGTTTCTAAACATATTTAATAAATCAATGTTATTAAGTATTCGTTAACTTTTTTTTATACCAAAAACCAAAAATAAAAACTCAACCGTCTTAAAATTTGTTTAATATTTTATGGTATTTCTGTATAAAGTTAAATTCCTTGACATTATTATAATGATTGAATTTATTAAGAAAAAATGAAAATACAAATAAATGTATTATTCAATTTTGAAAAACAATTCTTTTACTATCACATATTTTTACATAGTTCGATGGCATATATGATTGTGGTTAGTACACACTTACTTTTAGGTGGACTCACAAATTTTTTTTTACCATTTATAATCACACTTTATATATTAGAGTTGTGAGAAGAATTATTATAAATTTCAAAGCAATTCCATACTTTTTGTCCTTTTTTTATTATTATAAAAAGGGTATAATATAATGTTAAAAACTCAAAACATATTCCATTATCTTTGGATAAATCTCTCAATTAGATTAGTAATGAAAACCTTGTTAAGAAGAAAGTCGCCTCTAACTCTAAGTTATATATGTTAAAATTTTTTAAAAGAATTAACTAAAAGAACATATATATATATATATATATATATATATATATATATATATACTTGGCATTCTTCACGAAATTTCATTGAATTTTCCTAGTAACTAAAGCCAAACACCCAAAAACAAAAGGAAAAAAACAAAAAGAAATAATAGTAATAATTTCCCTGTAGTAAAGTAGTAAACCACCTTTCATGACGCGGAAAAGCATAAAACAAGAAAGAAGAAGACAAAGAAGAGCTGGAAAGGCGTATGACGTTTCCTCAAAGGCAATTTTCTTAGCACATCTCTGAAAACTGTCTTGTGTTTACACTTTACAGTTGTATAATATTTTCTTAGCATCCCTTTACGAAATTATTTCCTCAAAGTTTCCTCAAAGACAATTATATGCATATCTCTAAAAGCTGTATTGTGTTTATACTTTACAGTTGTATATTTTCTTAGCATCCCTTACGAAATTTCCTCAAAGTTTCCTGAAAGTTACAGCTTACAAAAAAGCGAAAAGGAATTAGGAAAAATAATATAAAATCGCAGAATACTTAAATTATTCGTTCTCTCTTTTCGAGTCTTTACTCTTTACAAGTAAACTACTCGCATATGATAATATAGCTCTAACCAAAGCCACAGCTGATATTACACACACTGAAGCTTTGTAATTTTCCAATGGCTTCCATAGCCTCTGAAATAGCTTCTTCTTCTTCTTCATTGCCCAAATGGGAGTATGATGTTTTCCTCAGTTTCAGAGGTGAGGACACCCGCAATAACTTCACAGACCATCTATATGCTGCCTTGGATCGAAAAGGAATTTGGACTTTTAGAGATGATGAAAGACTTGATAGAGGAAAACCCATTTCCCCGGAGCTCTTGAATGCTATAGAAAAGTCGAAGTTCGCAATCATTGTTCTATCAAGAAACTATGCGTCTTCGTCTTGGTGCTTGGATGAACTTGTAAAGATTGTTGAGTGCAAGGAAAAGGCTGGCCTAACAGCTTTGCCTGTTTTTTATGGTGTGGATCCATCTGATGTACGAAAACAGACGGGCAGTTTTGCAGAGGCCTTTGCTAAACATGAACTTATGAAGAACGAAGAGGAGTTGCAATCGTGGAGAGCTGCTTTGACTCAAGTTGCCAATCTCTCTGGATGGGATACACGGAATAAGTAAGAATTTCTTTTGCACTCTTTCAGAATATTATACATCGTTGCTTTGTTTCACTTGGCCAAATAAAATTTTTCAAGTTATGTTATTTAATATATTTACTCAGCTAGATAGAAAAGAAATCTAATCATGGTTCTCTGAAATTAATGCGTACGTTGTGTCCATTACCCAAATATTAGCTACTTGATTAGTTACTAGTGTCTTACTCAAAAAAAAAAAAAAAAAAAGAAAAAAAGATTAGTTACTAGTGGATTCTCAAAATAAAAAAAAGGGTTACTTTATTATATTGATACGGAGCCTAAGCAAGCTTCATTTCTTTTTTGAAATGATTGATTTTATCTTTTAATACAACTGATGAATTGAACGAATAATAGATCAAAACAAGCAGCTTAAGCTGTACACACACAGCACAATCTTAAGCAGCAGTTAGTAACTTAAATAGCATAATTCCTGGAACTCTTATTTTCCTCTGTGTGCGTCTCCCCTTAACATTTTTTGCAAGAGGCGAATCCAAATTATATATCATTCTTCATGGCTTTGAAAACGGCTTCTTCACCTTTAAAATTCGCAGCATGAAATCTCTGATTTGTTTCTTGTTTATATATAATAGAAATTAGCAGTTTAGGCAACTACTAGAAGTGTAGACCAAAGCTGCTGCCTTGTATAACCCATCTGAATTCTGCTTCCCAATCATCAATATGTCAGCATAAAGATCAACAATTCAAGTCAATTTTACAAATATGTCTTGTGAATTGTAGGCATAAAAAATGCTCACTACTTTGATTGAAAAAATTACAGAAAATGAGAATAGCGTTTCCATTCTTTCCCCACTGAACTTGTTGTGTATTGATCTTTTTTTTTCCTTTTTTTTATTAGATCAGAAACTGAGCTATAAATGAATGCTTAAGCATTTGAAAACCAAATATTTTTCCACTAATCTGGAATTGAATGAGACTATCTGATGGCTTCATAAGTAGCTGTGCAATTGAATTTGTCAGTATTGAAAGAGTCCAACTGACCAAATATATAGATTAATATATTTGAATCTTTTTCCATTTTCACTAATCACAGCTAGAATTTCTGATTCCATAGAAGTCCATAGAACACACCCTCAATGCCTCACCATTCTCTATATGACTCCTCAAGAATGCGTTGTTACTGACCTCAATCTTGAAACTTTATTCCATTCCCAATTACACTCAGAAAGTACAGGAATTGCACAAAGGCTCCTACCTCCGAGCAGGCAATCTCCTTTCTTTGAAAGCAAGAACCTATATTTATTCTGCAGAAACAATAATTTAAACTACATTTGTTTGGGATCACTGGCATCTTTTCTTTATTTTTCTATTTTATTCTAAATCAAGCAATGAAAGCCCGAAGAATTTCAAAAGATGAATTAGAAATATAGTCAAGATACAACATGACAATCAAGTTGTAATGAAGAATAGTTACAACAAATGAAGAATCATGTAAAATTGAAATGTTGCTTTTTTGAAGTTCTATTGAAAGTTGTTAATTCCAGATTTAAAAGGCAATAGCTACCTTCCAACTCTTCCTGACCAAGACCACTATACGTGCACTTTAGTTTTAATGGTAAGGTACTACTACACAGATGACTTCCATCCAAAGATGATCTTTTTTTCCCGCTCTTAAACAATGGCTTACTATTTTATGTTTTCTACGGCAGCCCAAATATGTAGTACAAGATTTATTTTGTCAATTCACAATTTATTATATCTTTTTCATAGTATGGAACTTAGTTCCATTTTCTATAATGAACGAATCTAAAATAGTACACTTGTTGAGCCTTCTGTCTTGTTATGGCCTATCTTGACTAAAAAAATTATTGTTCTGTATTCCTGGCAGGAAGGAGTCAACAATTATTGAAGAGATTGCCAGAAAATTAATTGGTGACTTGCATTATTCATACTCAAGTGTTCATGAGGATCTTGTTGGAATACAATCTCATGTGAAGGAAATGGAGAATTTATATTTAAGCATGGGGTTGAATGATGTTCACTTTATAGGGATTTGGGGAATGGGGGGAATCGGTAAAACAACTATTGCACAAGTCCTATATGATAGAATCCGTTATCATTTTGCTGGCAGCAGTTTTCTTGCAAATGTTAGAGAAAAAAGTGGAAATAATGGTTTAGTTACTTTACAGAAACAACTTCTTTCTGATGTCTTGTTTGAAAAAAATATTGATATTTGGGATGATCAACAGGGAAAATATTTGATAAGGAATAGATTATGTCATAAAAGGGTTCTTGTCATTCTTGATGATGTGGATCAACCTGAACAATTAGAAGTATTAGCAGGCAATCAAAGTTGGTTTGGTCGAGGGAGTGTGATCATTATAACAACTAGAGATCAACGTTTGTTAATCAGTCATGGAGTGGCTGAAGAAAAAATTTACGAGGCTAAGATTTTGAATTATGATGAAGCTCTTAAGCTTTTTAGTTTGAAAGCCTTCAAGCAGGACAACCCTTTAAAAGGTTACGAGGTGCTATCTAAAGAATTTGTATATTATGCTCAAGGCCTTCCTTTAGCACTCAAAGTTTTGGGCTCCTTCATGTTTCATAGAGATCCAAAAGCATGGGAATCTGTCCTAGGTCGTCTAAGAGAAAGTCCTGAAAGGAAAATCTTGGATGTGCTCCAAATAAGTTTCGATGGCCTAAAGATAACAGAGCAAAAAATATTTTTAGATATTGCTTGTTTCTTTAAAGGAATGACTAAATGTCGCGTAGCAAATATACTACAAACTCTCCATTACAAGCCATACATTGATATAGAGGTACTTGTAGAAAAATCTCTTATAACCATCTTAAATGAAAAATTGTGGATGCATGATTTACTAGAAGAATTGGGTAAGGAAATTGTTTGTCGTGAATCCCTTGAAGAACCCGGTAGACGCAGTAGATTGTGGGTTAAGGAGGATGTCCTTAATGTACTAAAAGATAATACAGTAAGTTGATTATGCATAATCTTAAGCTTTGTTATGAGTGTGTGCGTGCGTGAGATTCATTGAAGTTTTTGTTAATACCTTCCAATGCAATTACTCTTTTTTTTTTTTTTTTTTTTTCTTGGTTACTAGGGAACTGAAAAAGTTGAAGGCATATTCATCAACACCCCTTCAAAAGAAGAGGACTTGAACGTAGAAGAAAAAGTAGAGGACTTGAATGCTGAAACCTTCTCAAAGATGAGAAATCTAAGATTGCTTAAAATTGGTAATGTGCGCCTTCTTCAAGGACTTACGTTTCTTTCAAATGATTTACGTCTTATGCATTGGCCTGGATATCCTTTAAAATCAATGCCAAGAAATTTCAATCCTGACAAACTTGTTGAACTCATTATGCCTCGTAGCCATATCAAACAACTATGGGAAGGAAACTGGGTAAGATCTTTACTCATGTGAAACAAGGTTTTTTTTTTTTTTTTTTTTGGGTGGTAAAAATTATGTTCATAATCGTTGAATTTTCTCCATTTGGTTGTTTTTCAATGCTAACAGAGTTTAAAGTGGCTAAGAACCATCGACCTCCGCGATTCTAGAGAGTTGATCATGACCTTGGATTTTGCTAGAGTCCCAAATCTTGAGAAGCTGATTCTCAAAGGTTGCACAAAATTGTCTATGATTCACACATCCCTTGGAGATCTCAAACATCTTATTTTGTTTGATTTGAGCAATTGCAAATGTCTTAAAAGCCTTCCGTGCAAGATCAGCTGGGAATGTCTTGAAATTTTTATTCTCTCAGGTTGTTCAAAGCTGAAGAAGTTTCCAGAAATTGTAGGGAATATGTCACGTTTGCTAAAACTTTATTTGGATGGGACTGCTATAGAAGATCTACCATTATCAATGGAGCAGTTAACTGGGCTTATCAAATTGGATCTAACAAATTGCAAAAACCTTTCAAGTCTTCATCCGAGAGTCCCAAATCTTGAGAAGCTGATTCTCAAAGGTTGCACAAAATTGTCTATGATTCACACATCCCTTGGAGATCTCAAACATCTTATTTTGTTGGATTTGAGCAATTGCAAATGTCTTAAAAGCCTTCCGTGCAAGATCAGCTGGGAATGTCTTGAAATTTTTATTCTCTCAGGTTGTTCAAAGCTGAAGAAGTTTCCAGAAATTGTAGGGAGTATGTCACGTTTGCTAAAACTTTATTTGGATGGGACTGCTATAGAAGATCTACCATTATCAATGGAGCAGTTAACTGGGCTTATCAAATTGGATCTAACAAATTGCAAAAACCTTTCAAGTCTTCATCCGAGAGTCCCAAATCTTGAGAAGCTGATTCTCAAAGGTTGCACAAAATTGTCTATGATTCATGCATCCCTTGGAGATCTCAAACATCTTATTTTGTTGGATTTGAACAATTGCAAATGTCTTAAAAGCCTTCCATGCAAGATCAGCTTGGAATCACTTGAAATTTTTATTCTTTCAAGTTGTTCAAAGCTGAAGAAGTTTCCAGAAATTGTGGGAAATATGTCTCGTTTGTTAGAACTTTATTTGGATGGGACTGCTATAGAAGATCTACCAGCAACAATGGAGCAATTAACTGGGCTTATCAAATTGGATCTAACAAATTGCAAAAACCTTTCAAGTCTTCCAAGAGTTATTTATAGTTTGACATCTCTAAATACTCTCACTCTATCTGGTTGTTCAAAACTTCATAAAATGGAAGAGAATTTGGGGAATCTTGAAGGCCTAAAGAAACTAGACATGAGTGGTACGGGTATAAGAGATCTACCATTATCAATGGAGCAGTTAACTGGGCTTATCAAATTGGATCTAACAAATTGCAAAAATGTTTCAAGTCTTCCCAGAGCCATTTGTAGTTTGACATCACTAAAAACTCTCACTCTAGCTGGTTGCTTAAAACTTGACAATATGCCAATGAATTTGGGGAATCTAGAAGGCCTAGAGGAACTAGATGTAAGTGGAACTGCTATAAGAGAGCCACCTTCCTTCATCTTTTGCTTAAAAAATCTCAAAATACTATCTTTCCAAGGATGTAATGGGCTGTCATCTAAATCATGGTCATGGAAGAAGTCGCTTAATTTTCTGTTAACGACAAAAACTCCAAATCTCATGGGCTTGGTATTGCCTTCTGCATCAGGTCTGTGTTCATTAACTAGATTGAATATAAGGAACTGCAATCTTCAAGCAATCCCTAGTGATATTGGCTGTTTGTCCTCTTTAGAAGAATTAGATCTAAGTGGAAATAATTTTGTTTGCCTTCCTGAAAGCATTAATCAACTATCTCGGTTGGCAAAATTTTGGGTGGAGAATTGCAAGAGTCTTCAATTGTTGCCGGAGTTTCGATTGATGTATAAGGTCATTCATGTTTGGGCAAATGGATGTACCTCATTGGAATCTTTACTACCAGTTAAATTGAAAGATAATTTACACAATTATTTCTATCTTGTCAATTGTTTCCAATTGGTTGATAATCAAGGCCGCTGTGACTTGTTCACTACAATGCTAAGAGAATATTTTCAGGTCTCTCTCTCTCTCTCTCTCTCTCTCTCTCTCTCTCTCTCTCTCTTAGCTTTCTTTAAAGATCATGGTTGGTTTTTATGTTTCAGGAATCAATTAAACAAGAAAGATTTGATGTTCTTATTCCTGGAAGTGAAGTTCCGAACTGGTTTAGGCATCAAAGTGTGGGGGCTTCAATAAATCTGGAAGTGCCTTCATATTTATTTAAAAAATTTAGAGGAATTGTTCTCTGTGCTGTTTTTCGACCCCAGCAGCATCGTCCACCTAACCATCTTAGTTATGACCTTATGCTTACGTGTCACTTTAAAGCCAATGGAAATGAAATCAGAATTATGCCATTCTTACCAGTTTCGGAAGAGTTTGATGCGATTGAATCGGATCATCGTTGGTTCATGTGTTTGCTCCCTAATGATGATTTGGTAGACTTGATATTACGTCTAATTGCTGATGGATCCTGCTATCAACTTGGGATTGAATTCAGAGTCAAGGATCGACGCTCGGGGGAGATAACGAACATGATGGAGATAAAGAAATGTGGGGCCCATATGGCATTCGAGGAAGAAATGGAAGATCTGAAACAAAGCATGGGTCAGAGTGAGTGCAGCCGCAGCATCATTCCTTATAACGAGGTTGTAGACGTTGATAATTTTGAAGAGGATATCAAAATTAAGCGAAGTCGTGATGATGAGAATGGAAGTAGTGGAGAAGGTAGCTCTACTCACATACCACACCCTAAGACTAAGAGAGTACGACCCTCTGATGGTGAGTGAGGACTCTCAGTGACACTCACAAATCAAATGGTGGCTTTCAGGAATCTGGACCCTCTTTATTTGAACTCTTTGTAAGTCACCAACTCTCCCTCTTACAGATCTCTTTTTTTTTTTTTTTTTTTGGTATCATATATGTTTCTTTGTAATAAAACTACTTCACAAATGCCATTTTCAGGAATTTATTGTGGTACTCATTATTGAACAGCACGGACATTAAGAACTTAATTGGACTTTATGACTATTGCTTAAAAAAAAAAAAATCTAATCCAATAATTTAATTTTATTACTATTGCTTATTGTGTTTACATTTATGATTATGATGTGGAGTAAGTATTTATGTTATTAGCATAGTATTAAGTATTTATGTTGTGGACATATCATTTCTCTAAATACGTATTAACACATATACAAGAATGATTAGTAATTAACTAATTATTTAAATCTTTCTCAAAAAAAAAAAATAATTATTTAAATTATTTTGTAGTCATATCTGATATAGTTTACTGATATCTATATTATTTTACATTTAAAATCCTTTACAACCTATTTTCTCACGGTTTTTGGGTAACATGTTGCAATGACTTTTAATATATTAACCTGAACTTTGGTCTTGATGGATGTGTTGATGATACAAAATCACTTTCACCATTTTTGAATTTTTTTTGGGTGCTAATAAACTCTGTTATATTAAAACAACTAAAAGGAAATAAGGCAAATCCTCTCAGAGAATCTGCCCATACAATCAAAATACAACAAAAGCATCCCTGAAGCAATGCTTAATCTTTACTCTTGAAATCATTGTCCCATTAAGTTCCTGCAATCCGAAATAAGAGCAGAATGAGAAATGTTCACAAGAGAAGGATCAGACACCCACTCCACCACAACTTTTGCTTCTAGTTCTACTTCTATATTCTTGGCTATAATCTAATTTAGAAGTATGTTTGATTTTAACGGACTTAATAGAGACAATATCTTATAAGACAGAAGATAAACCTTAATAGGCTGATCTTCTCAAAATAGTGTATCTACCAAAGTTATGGTTACAATGATAGTGATTCCGTCATCATCCAGACCTTTTTGTTAAAATCAAGCTCTACTTATTGTTTGCCTACCAATGTGAATGTTTAGTTCCCTATAAAAGTTTGCCTAGTTGTTTGTGAGAAGTAGTGACAGTTCTTAATGATCAAGCTTTCAATTAAACCCGGTGACTTGTCCAATATTATTGGTGGAAATATAGGTACTAAGATATGTGAAAAGTATCCATGCTGTATAACTAAATTAATGATTAAGGTTACTAAGTTAAGGCTAGTTTAGATTCCGATTTGGTCAATAAACCTGTATTCTTGCATATTTAAGATAATTGAAAACCTCCAACACTTCTAGTCTATGTCAGATCCATAGTTATCATGATAGTAAGACTAAGGATAGGGGTTTTCATTATTTTATCAAAGAATTTTTCCTAGGCTTTGCCAAAGCTTAGTACTTGAATACTTCTAATAAATGTTCTAGTTTCATGTTTGTATTGCTAAAATAAAGCATAAGCAATGCCACCTCTGTATTTAATATTTTCTAATTGCATGATGTATCTTTATATGACAATGATATTGACATTATCAGCAGTCTAACGGACTGTTTCCTCTACTACGTTATCACAGGCATTTTGTCAAGAAGGTGGGGGCCTCTATAGACTCTCATCCCATCTGAGTCCTCCAATGTCCTGCTGTTGTCATTGTCAACTTGAATCAAGGCTCTGCTGTCAACACCGAAAATTTTCATCCATTGCAACAAGCCTTGCTTCTTGGTAAGCTCTTGCTGCTTCTGCTGCTGGTACTATACATCTTCAAATTTTTGTACTATGAGGTAGTTAAGGGGTAGTTGTTTTAGCTAAAGTCTGTTCTATTATATGTTTTATGTTCTATCAAATTCAGCTGGAATGAATATTGGTGATATCACAATTTGGGAAGTAGGTAGGAGGGAGAGGCTTGTTTCTCAAAACTTCAATGTTTGGGACATTTGAGCCTGTTCAATGGCCTTGGAAGTTTGACAAATATCTACACAGACTAACGTAACTAGTATATAATTTTTTAAGTTGGAGAATATGCGCTAGGAAAATTTATGAGGCTATTAATCTCTATTTCACTAGATGATAGGCATTGTTGGCCAATAATTATGATTATATGTAAACCATGTGATGTAAAATCCTGATGGTGCCGTTTTTGGTATGTTACTTTGAGGAGATTTATTTATTGGTTTTTTATTGTTAAATTACCATTTGTCTCAAAAGTTTAAAGTATTAGGAAAGTGTGAATTCAATCATTTGACCATTGTTCTTACACTCTCCCTCATGTGGGTTAACCATTGTTCTAAAATTTAAAACTTTCCATATTAGGCTTTGTGTATTCGAAAGACATAGTGCAAATATATTCCTATGATAGTGGTGATGATTTGCAGTACCATCTATGATGCTAACTGGTTTGTTTAGCCCCTTTTGTTAATAATTGTATATTTGCCATGGAATTTTTTTTTTTCTCAGATTGATGCTCATCTCGGTAAGGTTAATGATCTCCCCTTTTCAAATCAAAACTGAAAACTATGCATCATAACTTGTGGAGAGGACAAGACTGTTTAATGGTTTTCTTTACTTGGCATATTCTTTCGGTATAAAATCAATGTTGGACTGCATTTGTGAAAGTTCATTTCTGTGCAAGTGTGGAATGCTGTCTCTGGTAATAAGCTGTATACTTTTGAAGGGCATAAAGAATCAGCTTACTCCATGTGCCCTCATAATAAGGAAAACCTTCATGTACGCCGTTGTTTTATTTGCAATTTTGCTAGTTGATAGTTTTTTTTTTTTACTTTCCATGAGAGACTTCCAGGGCCTGTTTCTCATGCCTCAGCCAGAGTTTTAGGCTCAGGCAATTATTCATAATTAAGCAGCTTCACCTAAATATTCTGGTGCACTTATTTTATACCAAGGCTATGCTTGCATAGGGGGGCAGGGGGCTCATGCATTAATCAGTACATTAATAAGAGGCGATAGATTTCTTCAATGCTTTTGTTTTGTCAAAAAAGCTTTCTTCTTTCCATCTGATTTATTTTCCTTGCTTTCGTTAATAACCGTATGGTTAATATATAATCCCATTTTCATGGTACTAAAAATGGGAAATTTGAAGCTTAATTGTCACACCCTAAGGATAGGGTTGCGACTTGGTCCCCCCTCTCCCTCCCTCCTCTCCTGTTGAGTGGATTTGGTTTATTATTATTGAGAGTAACAGTGGCAGTGAAGTAGGATTCATGGTCTGAGATGTCAAATGGGAAATGCAAATTTTTACTACTGATCCAACTGTTTTTTTCCTTCAAATTTTCATAATGATTGGGTGATTGCTCATTTTTCTTTTATTGTGTGAATCAAAGGCTATTCATATGTGAGACTAGTAAAGGACAACTATACCTTGTGGAATTGGATGAACATTAGATAGCTATCAAGCTTGTATATCATGGTTTTTGGAAGTGGTTTGTGGTGGTTGTGCCATTTGATACAATGAAGAACCGGTTCCTAGCTACTGAATATGCATTCAAATTAAAATTTTGAGACATGGACAATGGTTACCTCTTGACAATTACTACCGCAGAGGGTAGATAACCGATAATGGCCATGGAAGCCCTTTTCTTGATAGTAATTTGAAGAAGCTCCTATAATTAAACAATCTTTACTTTGAATATCCTATAGGCTGCTCCTTGCATTCAATTTTACAAAGGATGCTGCTTGCTGTATCAACAAGTGAAAATGGAATAAAAATACTTGCAAATGCTAAAGGTGTATGGCTTCTGCGTTCTATTGAAAATCAAGTTGTTCATACCTCCACAGTGGATCCTGCAACTATTGCAAAGGTACTACTCTCTTTTAACTTTTACAGGAACTTCAAATGTGTACATGCTTCTTAATTACATTATTACATTGCTCATTTCTCAGGGACCAGTAATTAGCTTCTTTGGTGCTTCCTATTCAACTGCTGGAACAAGCACTTGATATTAGGCAAAGTTCACAGAAACACTGAAGCTTTTGATTTTCCAAAGATTTTTCTTATCAAAATATTCAGAAGAATATTTCAGGAGCTAAAATTTTTATTGACGTCTATGCCTATGTTCAGTTGACATGTCTGAATTTGGGGGAAAAGACACCTTCCGTGGAAGATCTTGCTTAGGCCTAAAGCATGTCTGTTATGTAAATGTCTTTTCGAGTGCTTTCTATCATACCTTTTTTTTTTTGGTAGTCTGAGATATTGTTAGCAATGGCATCTATGCTACAGATTTCTCAATCAGTTTTAAGTCTATCTTATGTATCATTGCAACGACATTCTGTGCTTCAAACAAAAAGGGCAAAGACCTAAAAGTAGCAATTTGTCGGACTTTTACTTCCCACCAAAAAAAGGGAACGCCCATGTTACCAAAGAGTTGTATGACTATTTTTTCCTAAACACTAATGCCAAAACCCAAGCCCAAATCTATGCATCCAGGTCCACTTCCTTTTTAGGTTGCTCAGTCAAATTTATTTAGCTTAAAATTGCAATCTCAATTGTGCATTCAACCAAGGAAATGAATGTACAAATACCTTAAATCAATCACAGAAGGGGGAAAGGCCAGACCCATATATCTTTATAGTGCTTGCAACCTAATGGCAGCAGTTTTTAATCTAAACAAATATTTGGTCTTTAAATAGAAAAACACATTAATAGAAGAAGACATTAACTAAGACAAAAGATAGAAAATGAATATGAATAGAGTCTCACTGGTGTAGGATTTTTTTCCCCAAGCCCCTATTTTGCACATGAAGATTAAATAAAAGAAAAAAAAAAGTCTACAATTATAAATACATTACACTCAATCACACAAAAAAAATTGATACATGTTTTGAATATTGCACAAATCTCCTCTTCATTTAGAAATTTTGTTAAAATTACCACTTAAACAACATGTTTTAGAGCAAATATACTACTTAAAATAAAATGGCCGTAAGTGCTGAGACCTGCGATTTGAGATACGACCTTACATTTTTTAAAAGTTTTTTAGATGGTATAAATTTATATTTTTGTTGTTGAGATTAGACACGTATATATTCTTTTTTGAAGCAAGAGCAAGACTATATATCTTATTATTATTATTATTGTTATTATTATTTTGAATTGGACTTTATATCTTCATTGATTGTTTCCTTACTTGCAAACAAAGAAAAAGCAGGAAAAAAATTTGTTTGAAAAAGGGCTTTTGACATTGATGACAACATGGCCAAATAGAAGCATAGTAATATTAAATGCTAGCTTTCAATTTTAAAATAATAATAATAATAATATAATTAAAATTTAACAATACAAAATAACAAATAGAAATAAATAACTATAATTACTTCATGTTATATTGTGAAAACAATTGTCTAAAAAAGTTATACTGTGAAAACAAATAAAATTTTTATTATATAGGATATTAACATAAATAATTACAGACAAAAATAAAAATTATACCTTTTAATTTGGGCAATTGTTATTGTGGGGGTGGAAGCCCAAAACTGTACATTTGGCCTTGGGCTCCAATTAGAAAAATGATGTGTCCGAGGAGGTGTTAATGATTAAAAGAAGCTCATAATCCAGAATTACAGAGTATGAGGCGAAGGAAGGCTGTCCGAGGAGAATTTGTTCCTCGGACGGGATCAAATGCTGCTCGGCCTGCACTTCGGCGACCTGAATGATCCCTCCGGAGATCTCCGCGAAAAGGGAGATCCTTTCCCACTTGCAGAAGAGATAAGAACTCAGAGATGTGCTTCTGCCTCCATATTAAATGCACCACACCTACTTTCCTGGCCGCATTTATGTGGAGAAGACCCCTGAACAGTAACTCCTTGATCACCGCAACTCACAGAGGCCAGAGAAGGTGGCTGATGGGACATATACTCAAGTGAGGGTTTAGATGTGTGACAAGTGTACGATTAGGATGACCTGAAAAGATCTATATAATGTAAAAGATCTCCCCTTAAATGGGGAGAAGAAGAATCGTAGAGCGAAGAACTGTTCCAACTTTGAGAATTATAATACAAAAGTATAATCCATCTCCTCAGACGTTTATCTTTGTCAAGCCATCCATGCATTTTTTACTTGTTCATTGTTGAGGCAGTTATTAGCCGTTACTATCAATCACTAAAACCTAGCTCTTTAGCCCATTCTCTACAAATTCATTGTATTGGGCCCATCAAACCATCGTCCAAATCCCTTTTGGGCCTAGGCCAAAAAATTGTGATCCCACAGTTATTTTCATCATATAAATTTTATTTTTGTCATTTTGGTTTTATAAAATTGAATTGGATTTTTTTTTAACCATTTAATAGGATTTTTGAAAAAATTTCATTACTTGTCTATTAAAACCATTTTGTAGACTAAAAGTCTTGAGATGCATGTTGGATTACAAAATAATTTCAAAAACTTGACAACTAACAAGATTGTTCTGAAGATCCTGTTAAATGGAAAAAAATCCATTTGAATTTGTTACTGTTGTTAGTCTTTCCATCTTTTACATCGATCAACTATTAAAAGGCAATTTTTAATGTTAAAAAACTATTACAATTTCTTTCTTTTTTTAAAATTTTAAATACAATATATAATAAAGAGTAATTATCAATTTATCATAAAACAGATGCCATAAGTTGAAAATCTATCCTATTTATAAAAAATAAAAAAAATAAAAAAGAAGTGTTATGTCTACAAATTTTCACAACAAATCATAAGTAGTTATTTGTTATTAGTTCTAATTTGAACCTACTACTGATTTTTTTTTTTTTTTTTTTTGCCCCACCAATAATAACTCACAACCTGTAACAACTTGCCACTTAGAATTTGATGTAAGAGTATTGTGAAAATGTTAAAAAAAGTATGGTCAATTTTCTTGTCCTATAAATACACATTAATTTGTCACTCTTATCAGTCCTTGTTAACATAAACGTTTTAACAATTGTTTAAACTTAAAGGGGTCATTTGTATTTTTGTCTCTCTCTCTCACACACACACAGATATATATATATATATATATATATATATATATAAATATTGAGAAGACCATAATATATCTTAATAAATAAAATAAAATGAGAAAGAAGTTTGGGAAGAAAAAAGTTGTGGCCTTATCAGTAGTCCTCATCCACGACCACGAGAACGTTCAAAATACAAGCCTTGTCTAGCCAAGGTTTCCTCATCCACAAGAATATGGAGGGATTTTTTAGAAAATAACAATAAAACCCAAACAATAGCATAAGTTAGGCAATGTTTGAAACTATATTGGTTTATAACAATTTGAGTCCAGAGAAATCGATTTCCCTGTTCATATTCGCCTACTTTACCCATGGCTGAGGTGGAAAAGTTATCCACATAGGCCAAGAAATCGAGTTCACTGGACTTGTTTCTTACACACAAAAATCAAGTTCACTGGACTCGATTTTCATACATGGAAATCGAGTCCACTGAACTCGTTTTCCACATATAAAAACTGAGTCCAGTGAACTCGGTTTTTTTGTGTAAAAAAAACATGCCGTCCACAGAACCCAGCAATACCGACGAACGAAGAACAAAGAACAAAGAACGAACCCAGCAAACGAACGTGGTTTCTTGCCGACGAACCCAGGCGCCGATTCTAACCAAACCCCGGCGAAAGCTTTAGGCGATGGAAATCGGATCGGACATGGTTTCTTGCCGCCGCTCCAGTGGAAGAAAGAATCAACGACGCACGCAAAAACCCATCAACCCAGGTGGCGAAGAACGAAGAACAAAGAATGAACCCAGCAATACTAACGAACAAACACAGAACCCAACAAACGAAGAACAAACTCGATTTCAACGAAGAACAACGATGCAAACCCAGCAACCCAGGCGCCGATTCTGACCAAACCCCGGCGAAAGCTTTAGGTGATCAGATCAGATTAGTGGAGGAGAAGAACATGTTGGAGAGTGGGTTTGATTTGTTTTGGATTTGATTTTTTCATGGGTTTTTGGGGCTTGAAAGTGGAGAAACCCAGGCGGCATTTGAGGAAAAAAAAGGAAAGGGAAGAACACGAAAAAAAATCCATGTAAGTTTTTTGGTTGGGTATTGAAATCGAGTTTAGAGGACTCGATTTCCATTAAGCTAAACCGAGTCCTTTGGACTCGACTTCAATGAAGAAAAAGCAAGTTCTTTGGACTCGATTTTCGGCCTACGTGGACACTTTGTCCAGCTCAGCTTCTGGTGCGATGGGAAATCGAGTGCAATATACTCAATTTATTCATCAAAATCGGCAATTGTTAGAAACCAAAATAGTTTCAAACCTTGGTTAACTAATAATATTGTTTGAGTTTTATAGTTATTTTCTTAAAAAAATCCGAATATGGAAGGTGAGAAGCAAGTGGCTCATGTTGCATGCTACATACGTTAACTTTCAACAGCTCTCTCTCTCTCTCTCCACCTTAGACACCCATAATGGCTTGGGCTCTAGTATCTCCATCTCTCAACCTCTCACTCCCTTACACCACGAAGACCAACTTCAATGGAACACAATGGTTCACCACTAAAATAAGTATAGCAGCAGCAACAACCACTAAAACAAAAAGAACAACCAGTATCAGAGCCAATGCTGCTGACCAAAAACAACCCAAAGACAAAGACGAAGACACTACTTCTGGTTTCAGTCCCTTTGCCTTTGTAACCGATAACCCATCAAGCCGCGAAGCCATTCAGCTCCCAGAGAGCCCTGTTGAAGATGGCAATGTCGGAGAAATGCTTTATGTATGTGTTCTTACTCTCACTCACCATTTTCTTCAACTGGGTATCTCTCAAACACTGTTATTGCTTATTATATATATAGTTTCAATCATTTATATTCATGGGAATTTTTACTTTTTTATTAGAGGGTATGTTTGTTCAGTTCATGTTGTTGGGTTGGGTACTCATTTTTATTCTTTTTACCAGTTAGCAAATTCTTAAAATTAAGGACTTTAATTAGGATTTAGAGATTTTTATTCTATTATGTTATTTATTTTCTTGGAATTTTGAGAGGATGTTTATTTTTGAATTCATGAAATTTTGTAACTCAACCTCTCGATTGATATTGTTCAGATTCTTGCTTATTGGTATTATCCTTGATGATTGTGTGGTTAAAATTAAGTGTTATTGTTATTTTTTGCTTTCTTCCAGGAATTTATTGTTTTCTAATTCACCAAATTCTAAGATCCAATTCTTCAGTTCCTTAAAAATTCAATCAATATTACCAATATTTGGGCAAAACTAGTTATAGTAATTAAATATCTCTCAATCTTCATATGGGTTACTCATTTTATTCTACCAAATGTTGTAAAATGCTGTAACTGTCTAATCAATGGTCCCAAAGATTTGGCTGCACTATGAAAGAATGACTGAATTCAATCAACCTTTTCTTGTAAATGATGGAATGGCCAAAACCACCCTTAGAGATACGGGTGACTTTCTTGTGGTAGTAATTGTGGATGTGCAAGTAAGGGGCATCAACTAGATAGGTAGCGAGACTGCCCTTAATTAGAAACTTAAACCTTCGAATTCCTTTACAATGAAGTAGCTATGAAGCCCCTACTATGTACTTTGTTTGATTGAAAAGGCCCCATATGTGTAACACTTCATGTAGCTTCCTGTTTGAGCTATTTATTTGATGAGCACCGTTGGTTATACACGTGTTTTATAACTAAAACCCATGATTTCATGTTTGAATTTGTGGGTTAAACCCATGTTTTTAGTTACAAAACATGTGTGTATACACACCTATGTAATAAGTTTTAGCCTTATTTGAAATGGGTGAAATTTTCTGATTGATCTCTAACTCAATTATGTTGATTAAGGTTTGGAACTTGGTTTAACTTGCATTCATTGGTTTGCTACTTGCATACAATTTTCTTTTTCATTGACAATCTCAATGAAAAACCATAAATGTGGTGGATGGATATTGTATTTAGTTAGGGCATCAATCAATTGAATTAAGTTCTTATTTTCTTTTTCCATTTTGGTGCCTTTGGCAAACATTTAATGCTATTTGGTTTGTGATTTGTTGAAAGGTTTTGAATATATGTCATATCCATTGGTATCATACAACTTTCTTGTTTTCCAATTCTAGAGGATAGAGAACAAGGGAAAGGAATATGGCTCATACATCAAATCTGGAGAGTTTATATGGTTTGTAAGAGAAACTGGTAAATTTCTCTGCAGCAACATTAGTTTCTTTTATTTATCAACATGGATTTATGAAAAATTGATTCCATCCTTGCAGGGTCTACCGAGAGCCGATGTGGAACAATTGTTTTCCTTCACGGGGCTCCAACACAATCTTACAGCTATCAAGTTGTTATGTCTAAGGTTGTAAGGCTGAATTTTCTTTTAGATCTTACAGTATACCTCTATTGTATAAATTATTTACTATAAGTTTCCTTGTCTTGTTTACACATACAGTTCTTCCACCATAAACATATAAATTCTTATATTTTGGTTCAAGAAAGAATATTAGTTTGACACAAACTTATGATCTAGAACATGGCTTGCTGACTACTCAAAAGCTGGTAAACTATTGCCAGTAAACCAGCAAGGCGGACTCCACCAAGTTTATTTTTCCTTGTTAACGTATATAGTGTTGTGGGCTTTAGGCCCAGTTAGGTTACTTGTATAGCACACATATATACTTGTACTACACACATATGCCTCCTATATAAAGGCACCTATGTACATTCTTTTATTATGAAATACAATACAATCACATTCAGTATTTCTAACATGGTATCAGAGCCACTGCTCTAACCTTTTCTGAGTAGTCTTGTCTTTATTAGTGTGACTCCAATCTCAACATCACTTCCGCCATCACAGCAGCCACCGTAGTCTCTCGCCATTGAACCTCCGACGTCTTTCAGCCGTCGTCCTTGGGTTCCGGACTTGCAGCCGCTGTTGTTAAGGAGTTTCACACTGCACAGACCACTGCCCATTGCATCTTCGCTGCAAATATTGCTCCGTTTACATCTGCGAAGGTACCACTGAGATCGTATTGCTCCGATCTACATAATCGTGGAAGCCTCGACCCAACGGAGACCGCACGCGCCCCCATGCGCCGCTCAAAGGTTCTGTTCTGAAGCTCACACGCCCCACGCACCATCCACGTGCCACTGCACATCTGGGTTTTTCTTCATGCGCTCCCACGCGCTGCAACCTCAGGTCACGCGCCTCTCACGCGCTCTCACGCACCTTCACGCGCCACAAGCCTCCTGCTGACGTCATTGCTGATGTAATCCACGTCAGCCCTAGTTGTTCCGTTGCTGACGTCAGCCGCTGACATCATCTTTTGACATCTGAGGGTTTGACCGTTGACTTTAGATGTTTGACCGTTGACTTTTTGCTAGAGTTGACTTTTGCAGTCCAGGTGCTCCTTACCCAGTTTTTCGAGTAGATTTCATTTTTGCAGTCCATTTTTGCATATTTTACTTCTAAATGAAGAATAAGGACAGGTCTTCTTCTTATTGCAACAATCATCGCTGCCAATCCATCAAACGTTTTTGCAATTTTTGCAAACATTTTGGCCACAATATTTTGACTTGCTATCATCGCAACAAATCAGCTGTGTCTATTTCTGCTGCTACTGTTGCTAACACTGAGAGTGTCCAACCAATGGCTCCTATCTCTGCACAGTCTAAGTCTTCTAGATCCACTTTCTCCATTTCCAGAGATGACCTTATAAATATCATCGCCAATGTTATTCGTATGGTTAGTAATGCATCTTATTCCTCTTCTCTCTCAACTTTATCTGGTATGTCTCCTACTTCTTGGCTTATGGATTCTGCTTGTTGCAATCACATGACACCTCACTCGTCCTTATTTTCTGACCTTACACCTACACCGCACCCTCTTAATATTCGCACAGCAAATGGTTCCACAATGTCTGGTCATAATATAGGTTCAGTTTCAACCTCGAACCTCTCGGTTCCTGGAGTCTTTAATGTTCCTGATCTTTCTTATAATTTATTTTCTGTGGGACAATTAGCTAAGTTGGGTTATCACATTACCTTTGATTATTCTGGGTGCATTGTGCAGGATCCTAGGACGGGATAGGAGCTTGGGACCGGTCCCAGAGTTGGGCGTATGTTTCCCGTGGACAACCTTCGTCTTCCACTTGTTGCTCCTGTTTCTATTGCTGCAGCTGCTGCAGTTTCTTCCACTCCTTCCTTTGCACTTTGGCATGCTCGACTTGGTCACGCATCTTCCTCTCGGGTACAACAATTGGCTTCTAGAGGTTTGTTAGGTTCAGTGTCTATAGAAAATTTTGATTGTGTTTCATGTCAGTTAGGAAAACAACCAGCTTTTCCTTTCAATACTAGTGAATCCATATCCATTGATATCTTTGACCTTTTTCATTCTGATGTTTGGGGGCATTCCTCTGTCTCTAGTATTGGTGGGTCTAGATATTTTGTTGTCTTTGTTGATGACTACTCTCGCTATAGCTGGATTTTTAATATGAAACATCGTTCTGAATTATTGGAAGTATATTCTAATTTTGCAAAAATGGTTGAAACTCAGTTTTCTAGACGCATCAAAATTTTTCGATCTGATAATGCTCTTGAATACACTCAATATGCTTTCCAAGCTGTTTTGCATTCCTATGGCACTGTTCATCAACTAACTTGTCCAGGTACCTCTCAGCAAAATGGTAGAGCCGAACGAAAACTTCATCATATTCTTGACACTGTTCGTGCTCTCCTTCTCTCTATTAAAGTTCCTGCTCCTTTTTGGGGTGAAGCTGCTCTTCATGCTGTTCATACTATTAATCGCATTCTGAGTCCTATTATCCAAAATCAAACTCCATATGAGCGCCTTTTTGGGTCACCTCCAGACTACTACCACCTTCGCTCCTTCGGTTCTGCTTGTTTCGTTCTTCTTCAGCCACATGAGCATAACAAACTTGAGCCTCGGTCAAGGCTTTGTTGTTTTCTTGGCTATGGTGAAACTCAAAAGGGGTATAGGTGTTATGATCCCGTCTCTCATTGTCTTCGTATCTCCCGTAATGTTGTCTTTTGGGAACATCGCCTCTTTGTCGAGCTCTCTCATTTCAGTGCTTCCTTATCTTCCTCCTCTGTCTTAGATCTTTTTCCAGATGAGGCACATATTCCTTCTGTAGCTGCTCCTGATCCTCCTGTAGTTGCTCCTGATTCTGTTGCTGTAGACTTCTTTGTCCAACCACCAGATATCGCTGATCCCTTTCCTAGTTCACCTTTTAATGAACAAGTGGAAGATGAACAGGTTGAAGACGAGCTACCTAACCCCAATCCTGAGCTTGGATCTCCTGCTCCTGCTCCGCCTGAAGATCTTGCATAAGACATTCCACCTCGTCACTCAACTCGAGTAAGATCTATTCCTGCACATTTACTTGACTATCATTGTTACACTGCTTTTGCTACACTACACGAGCCTCACACCTATCGTGAGGCTTCCACTGACCCTTTATGGCAAATTGCAATGAAAGAGGAACTTGATGCATTATCTAAAAACCATACTTGGGATTTGGTGACACTTCCTCATGGGAAATCTGTGGTTTGTTGTAAGTGGATCTACAAGATTAAGACTCGCTCTGATGGGTCCATTGAGCGCTACAAAGCTCGTCTTGTTGCAAAAGGTTTTACACAAGAGTATGGGATTGATTATGAAGAGACCTTTGCTCCGGTTGCTCGTATCTCATTTGTTCGTGCCCTCTTAGCTGTTGCTGCTGCCAGTAAATGGGGACCTTTTTCAGATGGATGTCAAAAATACATTCCTTGATGGGGATTTAAGTGAAGAAGTGTATATGCAACCTTCTCCTGGTCTCTCTGTTAACTCAAACAAGGTTTGTCACCTTCGACGTGCACTTTATGGCCTTAAACAAGCTCCACGAGCTTGGTTTGCCAAATTCAGCTCTACCATCTCTCACTTGGGTTACATGGCCAGTCACTATGATTCTGCCTTATTTCTTCGTCACACTGACAAAGGCACTATTTTACTTCTCTTATATATGGATGATATGATCATAATTGGTGATGACCTCAGTGGCATTCAAGAACTCAAGGCTTTTCTCAGTCAGCAGTTTGAAATGAAAGATCTTGGGCATCTCAGCTACTTCTTGGGTCTTGAAATCACACATTCTACAGATGGACTTTATATTACTCAAGCCAAGTATGCCTCTGAACTCTTGTCTCGCGCTGGACTCACTGATAGCAAGACTGTTGACACTCCAGTTGAGCTTAATGTGCATCTGACTCCCTCAGGGGGGAAACCATTGTCTAATCCATCTCTTTATAGACGCTTGGTTGGCAGCTTGGTTTATCTCACTGTCACTCGTCCAGACATTTCCTATGCTGTTCACCAGGTGAGCCAGTATCTGTCTGCTCCACGATTGACTCACTATGCTGCTGTTCTGCGCATTCTTCGATACCTAGAGGGCACTCTCTTCCATGGTCTTTTCTATTCTGCTCAGTCTCCTCTTACTCCCCGTGCATTTTCTGATGCTGATTGGGCAAGAGACCCCACTGATCGCAGGTCTACCACTGGTTATTGCTTTCTTCTTGGTTCTTCTCTGATTTCTTGGCGAAGCAAGAAACAAACTCATGTGGCCCGTTCCAGTATTGAAGCAGAATATCGTGCCCTTGCTGATACCACATCTGAGCTCCTTTGGCTACGCTGGCTTCTCAAAGACTTAGGTGTGTCTACATCCTCTGCTACTCCTCTTTATTGTGACAACCAGAGTGCTATTCATATTGCTCACAATGATGTCTTCCATAACGGACTAAACACATCGAGATCGATTGTCATTTTATCTTTTTTCATCTTGTCCATGGTGCTCTCAAGCTGATCTCAGTCTCCTCTAAAGATCAACTTGCAGATAGCTTCACCAAGTCACATCCTAAGGGACGCCTTCATACTTTGGTTGACAACCTCAAGTTGGTCTCACATCCACCTTGAGTTTGAGGGGGGCTGTTAACGTATATAGTGTTGTGGGCTTTAGGCCCAGTTAGGTTACTTGTATAGCACACATATATACTTGTACTACACACATATGCCTCCTATATAAAGGCACCTATGTATATTCTTTTATTATGAAATACAATACAATCACATTCAGTATTTCTAACATTCCTAGTTTACTTTTCTTAGTTGTCTTGTGATAGCAGCTTAAGCAATTATAGTTAAGGTTATCTACACTTTTGTCTTTAGAACATCTACATGCCTTCAGATGTTTATATAAGATGTTGCTATTAACCACATCTTGAATATGTCATTTTCCTATCCTTTCAGTTTGTCCACCCATTTATTGTGATTTGTTTTCCACTCTTAGCTGCCCTCAAGTGACTTCATGCTAAATGATGTTTAACTTTGCTATCATCTTGTCTAGATGTCAGATTATGGGTTCCACTGTTTTGCGCCTGATTGGATAGGATTTGGTTTTAGTGACAAGCCACAGTCAAGATATGGTTTTGATTACACAGGTTTCCATATTTCATTAATAAGATCATTACCATATAATATTTTTCTTGCTCTATAATGGTCATGATTCTAAATGTTTTATGTATCCACTGTTACAGAAAAGGAGTTCCATGAGGAATTTGATAAATTACTTGATGTGCTGGGGGTCAATTCTCCTTTTTTCCTCATTGTTCAGGTTTGAAAAAATTGCAAAGGAAAATCCATAGGAATGATCTTTATGATGATAAACATTAAATTATTTATGTTATAGAACATACAAAGGCATCGTAAATTTTAGAGGAATATGCTTCCAGGGAAGACTTAGTAAACTTCTAGTCAAGTCATGACTACAATGATCTTATAGATTCCTTTGCACTTAAAATTTTCATCTAATGTGTTCTCTCACATTCTCCATGAGGGGTTTCTTGTAGGTTCATTTGGTTTAACATGGGCGTTGAAGAACCCTAGCAAGATTTTGAAGCTCGCAATTTTAAACAGTCCATTGACGGTTTCATCACCTATCCCTGGACTGTTTCAAAAGCTAAGGTTCAGTTCTTATATTAACCATCAGTGGCATGCTTATATTTCACTCATCATCTTGCTGACAGAATTAGCTATTTGAATTGCTTATATTTGATTTATAGTCTTGCTACTTGTATGTGCTTCATTCTTCATTATGGCTACCTTTACAGTAATGAAAAAGTGGAGGCTTTAGCTCTTTACTGCTAATGTAAATAGGAAAATAACCATGACAATGTATATAATCTGTTCTAGACCTTTTGGTTTAATCAATCTGTCCTTAAAACTTTGGTCTGGTTGAAATCATTGCATGACAGTTGGGACCATGTCCTGCATAAAGGTAGTATTACTTAGCTAATGAAGTAATTAGGTCACCTGGACTGCTAATATGTCTCAAATGTCAAGAATTAAAAATTGCATCCTTTCTATTCTTTTTCTATAATGCCATTGTTACGTCAGCTGCCTAAGTTTCTTTCTTGTCCTTCAGCTCTATGTTTATCCATTTCTTTTGGTACTCTTCATGTTCATGTTCCCTTAATGTAGAATCCAAGCATCTGGTTGTACTAACGTATAATAATTATATATGTCATGCCTGTAATTTATTTCAAAAAAAGAAAAAAGTTATTTCATAAATTAATTTTGATTCTTCAGACTTTTGTTTGGGTAATTGTGCTGTATTTTCAAATACTATAAAGTTAGTTTATAAGTCATGTGTCATGGGAGTATTGATTGATATACGATGTGGTTGAATATAGACCATTTTTGGCGTTGATATCTGACACAAATTTTTTTTTTTTTTTTTTTTTTTCATGTTATGTAACAATGGGCATTAGAATGAAGCTCTGCTCCTACTTCTTTTTTTTTCATCCATTATAACTTATCAATAATATTATAGTTTCTTATTTATTTATTTTTCTTAGTTACATATTCTCATTCCCACTTTCTTTTTTTCTTTCTAGAATCCCTTTTTATGGTGAATTTACATGCCAAAATGCTGTTATGGCTGAGTGCTTTATTGAAGCAGGTAGCCCGTACGTATCCAAAGTGTATCCAGTTCTTTGAGATACTACTTAACTTCTGATTCCTGTCGGAAATATCTTCTGTTTCATATATGCTTAAGGGTTTTATATTAGAGCTTCTGTAAAGTTTTTTAGTTGATCTATTAGTCAATTTCATATATGAACTTCTGAGCTGGAGTGTGTTTGAGCTGGAGTACCTAATCCAGAATCTAGTCCACCCTTGTTTAATTTTGTGTATCATATCCTCTGTATTTAAGACTGAAACAGATTGCATGTATTAGTAAAAAATGAGAGTACCCATCAGGAACAGTATATCACATCACTCACAATTTCTTTTAGTAGCTAACAAGTACTATATTAATGTTCTGGGACCAAAAACTTCCTAAGCATTTCACTTACGTTTTGAATAATGATTCTAGAGTCCAGAAGAAGAGGACATGTGTTGATAAATGGTAATATTGTGCGTTAAATTCCCCAAGGTTTGTTTATAATCCCAAAATTAAAATTAGGAAAGATGTGTGTATACAATTTCAAATGGAACATTTAAATGTAATGTTTGTCAAAAGTCATATGCTTTCACAATTTCTTGGGTTTCTAGATTCAAAGAACAGAAGAATATGCTGGCATGCTATTAAAATGAACGTTTCTCAAAGTGAAAAATGTAGTCATGCATATGTATCCTTCCTACTATTCACCTAAGTGAGTAATGATACCTCATTTTTTATTTGGAGAACTGTAGATTTCATAGTAACAAGTAGATCCTATGTTAAATGTTTGAGGCAGACAAAAATTAAGCCTCAAAATTTAGAGAGCAGTCCTTTTCTGATATCAAAGAAAAGCTCACTGCTATTAATCAATTAACCAGAGAAACAGGAATGCTGATTTTGGAGGCATCACTTACCATTGAACTTGCTACCTAAAACAAAGAGAGAGAGAGAGAGAGAGAGAGAGAGAGAGAGAGAGAGAGAGAGAAGATCTAACTACTGTGTAATGTTTAAGGACATATTTTTACAGGATACAGGTCTTGTTGAATTTATTGTTTGGGCACATTTGACATTTACTTTGGGCTTAGACATTGATACCTGTGCCAACTTCACAGGTACCATGATCATGGCTGTCCCCACTGGATTAATAGCTTTAGTTAGATACCTACAATCTCATCTTTGAAAGCTGAAACTGATTCTGGACAAATCTGTTGTCACTAGCATTCTAATATATAAATTATTAGTATCAATTGTAAATTTTCCATTTATTATAATAAGCACCTAAAAACACACAAACACACAAGTAGCTGATTCTTGGCATTAGGTATCCTGTTCAATATCTTAAGAAGTAGTCTTCAAGTGAAGCTATTTGCATATGTGTACTAGCTGCAGTAGAAAGTGCATACCAGGCATTGTTTTTTGTAAGTAGTGAAATGGTATTATATGAAATTACAGTTAATTTGTTTCCTAGCATGCTATCAAAATAAAATACCAACATTATTTTTAAGAAGCTATTATTCATCCCTTAAGTTGTATCCTTATTATGTAACATTTATGTTATAGAATAAGAACTGATACTTATTCGTGCATTGCTCTTACCAAAGAATCTATGCTTTTGACAGATATGTCTTGAAGCTGGAAAAGCTGATGTGTATCGGTTACCATATTTGTCAAGTGGTGGACCTGGATTTGGTGTGTAGTCCATTTATGCTTTTGACAATATTTGACCCCTGAAAATTGTAGTTATTTAAGTTTTCTTTGCTGGTGTTATTTAAATTTCTATGTTGGTGGTTCAGCTCTGCTTGAAGCTGCACGAAAGGTTAATTTTAGAGATATCTTAAACCAAATAGCAGAAGGCTTTGCATCTGGAAGGTATAATTTTTTCTTTTTCTCTCTGTGGGATGTGAACATTTTTATGCATTGGTTCATCTTTATATGTTTATGGCACAAGTTCTTATGCTTTAAGGTAAAAGAAAGTGATGCATGTTCTGAAATGTAATTTCTAGCTCAAAACTCTTTTAGACAAAAAGAACTAGAAACTCTCTTTATTTTTCTTCTTTTTCCTACAATATATTAGATCCATATTTTAACCTTTTTTCTTGAGCCAATGATTGCGTTCTAATGCTTAACCCGATTAAAATTTGATTAATATGATATGATGTAATACTGACACCTGAATTAATTGAAATGTTGTTGAACTAGAGAAGAGCAATCAATCTCTGCAATTAAATGGTCTAATAAGTACTAAGCTGCTGTTTCAGCTTTTAGTTATTCTTTTATGTATCTTATATGGTAGAAAACTACATGCCCAACACTTGATTTCTAAATGCCTAGAGCTTTCATCAATTAATATTCAGCTGGTTGCAAAAAGGAGATAGCATCTTTTTCTATTTAATCTTTTTCCAGGTTCCTGCAAGTACAAAACAGGCACAAGACAAGTACTCAAAGAAGTATAGAAAGGGGATCACCATAAAACGAAGATGATACATAAAAGGAAAGTAAAAAATAGAATCAAATTCTGAATTTTAGAGCATCAGTAGAACCAAAAAGAACTCAAAGAAACTAGTAGAGGATGCCCATTTTTACCCTGCACTTAAATGACTTCAGATCATTTTAGTATTTAGAAACCACATATTAATAATCTCCCCTTGTGCTTAAATGCCCTTCTTTTTCCTTTATAAGCAAATACTCCAAATCAACATCAAGCAAGTAGACATTGTTCTATGAGCAAACCGCTTCAGCTCCAAGCTCAAGTGCCTGCCTTCTGGTCAAAGTGATGCTCATGAGACTTGCATTCTAGTTCTTGATTCATGTATGCACAAGAGATTCAATATGTCCTTTCCTATTAAATGATAGACAATTCTATAGGCATCTTAAGTTATGCTTCATACCTTTGCAAGTTTGACTAAAATAAAACTAGGGTTTGACTTCATTGCAGTAGTGTGTCAACTATGCAAACTGAAGCCAAGAACAATTGTGGTACATGCATATGCAATGTTGTAGTTACCTTATCACACCCATGGCTATATTCAGTAGCAATTGTGGATGGTCTTATGAAGTTGACAATAGACATATTTCCATAGTTCAAATAAATGTAGTTGTGTATTTTACTAACTCTGTTTGTGTTACTAATATGGTTTTCAATTTTCTGCTGACTAATTGTGAATTAATGAATTCTGGACTTACAGATGGGATAAACCGATACTGCTAGTTTGGGGAATATCAGACAAGTATCTGCCTCAATCTATTGCAGAAGAGTTTCAGGAAGGAAATCCAACTGTCATTAAGCTTAAGTTAATAGAAGGTGCTGGTCATATGCCACAAGAGGACTGGTAAGGATTTTAGTTATAGATTAATGAGCATTACAAGTTCATCCTTTTTAACAAAATCTTGAAATTTATCTTATTTTAACAGGCCCGAGAAAGTTATAGAAGCTTTGAGAGTATATTTCTAAATTTGCTGCCTACATAAAAAATACAACCCAAATATTGGCCTCTGGCAAGTGTTTATATTCAAATGTACTACCATTTGGTTTTTTTACCTATGAAGGTTCTTCACAGTAAATGTATCTCAATTTGAAATATTCCATATTAGGTGATGAATATTGATGTAATCAATTTATGTAACGGTCAAATTGTGTATTCGTCAAATTATTAGAAAAATTGATGTAATCTCTACGAAATTAATTTGACGAGCCAAGAAGCCTCCCAACCTATTCCATGCCATTATGGTCGAAACTATAGTGATTACACAAACCTTGATATACCGAGAGTAATGACTGATGCTTATTAATTTGAACAATGTATATTTTAATTTTTTTGAGACCTTGGAGATACGGACATTTGTTCTAATTTTGAAGAAGTCTATGGTGATAACATTTGTAAATATAACATGTTTGATTTTGGGGTTGATCGTGATTCTATATGCATGTTACTGGTTTATTATTAGGGAAATGTTAACAAATTCTTTAAGAGTATTGGTTTATGAACTATTTTTAGAAACATTTTATAGGAAAATGATAAAGCAATTAATTTATTTTGTCGCTTTTTATATTTTTCATGAAAGTAGTGTTAAAACTTTCCTAATATTGTTTATTAATAATTACCCTAACGGTACCCATCAACTTGACCTTTATTATTAATAGGCTTGAATGAGTTATGCATCACTTTTGTCTTGAAAAAACCACTTGATCCCTCCAAAAAAAAAAAAAAAAAAATGCTTATTATGTGCATGAAGGACTAAAGGCAATTTGGGTGAAATAGCGTAGACTTGGCAAAATTGGACCTAGGGCACTAAGCATGCATGTTAAAACCATAACATGCCTTGTTTTTAGAATGTGCACAACATTTTCACTTTTTTTTTTTTTAACAAATAAAAGCCATAGTCCCCAAAGGGATCTTTTTTCTTTAATAAAATTGATTTTTTACATCAAAAGCAATGCTTTCAAATCTATAACAAATGAAAAGAAAACAGCAGATAATAGCTTATCCATTTACTCATAAATACCAAAATAAATGTGAATTTAAAAGGGATGACTGTCTACTAGAAACTCCAACCTACGATTTTAGATGTCTACCCATCAATTAAAACTAAATACAAAATTAGCTGTGTAAACCATATCTCTAATTAGTGGAATTGTAAGAATCTCCCTTTTTAAACTTTGACGGTCAAGTGAGCCAATTCGGACACCAATATCGCTACTCTCCTTAATAAGTTCACCATTAACTGGGTAGCCAAGGAACCGAGCATTTTTTTTTCCCATTGGTACACTTATTTGAGTCCAAGACTCAGACACACCATACTCCTTCATCACCCATGTGTGGCACATCCCACTCTTGTCAAGCATAGAATAAGAGAAAGTAATCAAAGCCAACGATCCCTTGAACAATGCAAGACATTTAGAAACAAAATAATTGTGTAAATAATTTTGAGGCAACATTAAACCATGAAATCTCTCGTCATTAACATTAAAGGACAAAATGAATTTGTAGTGATGAAGTGCAAACTCGTCAGTCCAAGTGAGTGAGTCTAGATGGAGCCAAGATGTCGTCTCCTTGGAAATGGTAAACCAACTCCCTTAGAATGGTCACCGGTGTGGTGCCTGCCACAATGCCTCTGATGCTAAAGTCAGTACAAGGGAACTTTTTGCAAGCTTAAACAATGATAGAATAACAATAAGAATTATCTCAGTATTTCCGTACCTTCTGTTGATATTGTGAGGGTCTTATATATGTTTTTATAGCTCCTAGCCTTTGGGGTAGTTATGGTGGCCTTAATGCCTTTCTTGGTAACGTTTTGTGCTTTATAATGTGGCTTCAATATGATCCAACGGTTCATACAGCTGGCTCTGTAACCATCCTAGGTATAATTGGTCTGCATTGAATGGCCTGGTTGTCTTCGTCATTGATGTGATTATTTGCTAGGTTCGTCTAAGAGGGTAGTCTCGTCTGTAGTTGACTTCGGCAGTCCCATCAGCTGCCCCCGGATTCTGTGGTCATCGTGACATGTCATGACGACCATAGAAGATGAAAGGTTTTTGGGCTGTCAATGACTCTTGGGATTTCACACCGTAATAAGTGCATAGCGGCGGCGTTTCACAGGTCGTGGCCACGTGGCATGCTTTTGATTGGTGGAGTTAATGCTCCCACTAGTGGGATTATTGGTTTTCCCGCTGATTTTCAGTTTCTTTTGGGCCTTGATTCGAAAACTCTTCTCCTCCTTATTTCACTTTTTCAAAGACTTCCAATCATTGCTCTAAGCGTTTTCTATGCTGACTTTTACTCTGCAACTCTTCTCCGAATCGGCGTGCTGTGCGGTGGTGCTTCTCATCCTTCTTTCTTCGAGGTACGCTATTTTTCTCTTCTTCTCCTTTGGTTTTCTTTCTTCTTAGTTGTAATAATCATCTGATTTTCCCTTTTCCTCTTTTTTTTTTTTTTTTTTCTCTCTCTCTTTGGGAATTTAGCATTTGCTTTTGTTCTTTGTGTCCTTTTTGGGTGTCCTATGGTTAGTGGTTCGAAAGTTAGGATAGTTTGCCCATCTGTTTCTTTCATTTTTGCTCGTTTAGGGGGGTCTTTAGGTGTTTACCCACATCTTAAGGATTTTGTTTTTTAGGCTAATTGTTTGAGCGTCGCATTGGCCAATTTGTTGCCCTTGCTTCGTCAATTGATTGATTGGTTCGAGAGTCAAGTGAAAGGGCAGGAGATAATGTCTGAGGTTAGGTCTAGCAAACTCAAGACTAGGCTTTCGTCTAGTGGTGACCCAGTAGAGAGGGATACCGCCGTCTCTACTCTATGGGAAGTTAGGGCTTTTCACGCTCTTGGCGAGAAGTGTGGATTGGATGCAGACACACTACGGAGATTTAGGGATAGGTTCCAATTTTCGGAATGAGTTAGGGTTCGTCTACCAAGTGAAGAAGATCGGGCCTGTCACTTCTTCCCCAAGGAGGTATGTTTCTATGAATCTGCCTTCGACTATGGGTTGAGGTTTCCTGTCCATCCTTTCTTCATGGAGCTGCTAGACCGCTTTGGTATTGCTCCTAGGCAGTTTATGCCCAACTCGTGGAGGATATTGGTTAGTTGTATGGGAATTTGGCTGGCCGCTAACGACGGCGATATACTCAAGGTTGACGAGCTTGTCTATTTATATCGCTTAAAAGCGTCTAGGGAGCATGGGTACTACGAATTGGTGCCCTATAAGGGCTATTGCCACGAAACTCGCGTCAGGGCTATAAAAAGCCCTAGGCACCCTTCAAACCAGAGGAGACCACATTTCGTCTGAGTTTTACTCTCTGCCTGGTTTTTCCATATGTTTTTCCCCTCTTCCAAACACAAAAACACACACAAAAAACAGACAAAAAACACCCATAAAACACATCAAAATTTCTTGATTCTTTTCTCTTCTCCAAAAACACAAGGTATTGTTCTTACACCCAATCTTCTTCTCCTTAGTTCTACACTTTGGATTTGGGGTTTAGGAGTGTGGGGGTAGCTTTTTAGCTACCATCCACACCCCTAACCTTCTAAATCTTTTTCTAGCATTTATCTTGCCATTTTTGCTTGAATAATATGACTTATTGTTTTCCTTAGCATGTTGCTTGCTTTATTTGTGTTTCTAGCTTAAATCTCCTTGTTTTTTATGCTTTTGCCAGGTTTCATGCTTAGATCTACATTCCTCCATGCTTATATTTTTAGATCTACATGCTTAGGGTTTTATGCCATGTTTTTCTATGTTTTGTGCCTCTTTTTGTTCTATGTTGATGTTAGAGTTACATGCTCACATGCTTATATGATGTTATTGGCTAGGCCTTGCTTGGATCTATGTGTTTTATGTGTTTATTTCCATGCTCTATGGTTGGATCCTTGTCTTCACATGCTTATATGCTTGGGTCCATGTTCTTCCATGTCTATATGTTAAGTATCTACATGTTTTCATGTGTGTTTCTATGCCTATATTTCTAGATCTGTGTTTTCACATGCTTGTGTACTTGGATCTATGTCTCTGCATGCTTTATGCCATCTTCCATGTGCTTGTGCGCTCCATGCCATGTTTGTGTGCCTAGACCTTGGCTATGCTTGTCATTCCATGTGCTTGTAGACCTTTTGTCGCTTTGTCTTTATTTCTTGTGCTTTGGCCCATTGGTTAGGACCCGATCTAAACCCCATGGTCTTTGTCATCATCCATACACCAAGGCCCACATCAAAGGGTTTGGATCATCCTATTTTACATGTCTATGCTGGCTTGCTTCTATGCTTTACACTTGTGTTAGCCTCTCTTGTTCTATGCTTTGCCACGCTTGGCGCTTTTATTGGGCTTATGATTGTGTGGTTACATTCGACGCCCATGAGGCCTTGTTCGGATGTGACCATTTGGGACGCATCTTCGGATGTCGGGTTCATGCAAACCCTTCCCTTTTCCACTTTGTGCACTGCTATGCTTGCCATACTTGTTTATACCACCCATTGACTTTCTATGCATCTTTACATGCTTGCTTACATGTTCATGCATGAGTCTTGCTTGCTAGTGGGTCGTCCATGCTTCAACACAATGAAGTTATGGACATTCGATCCAAACCTACATTTATCCCTCGTGGACACCACCTTTTGCTTGCTTTCTTGCTTCTTTGCTTGTCATGCCTATCATGTTTATCCACTTTATGCCTTTTCATATGCTCTTTGCATCTTTTCCTTCCATTGCTTGTCTGTTGGTTTCTTGTCTTTGCCTTTGTATGTACGCACACAGAGCGAGGACGCTTAGAGCTAGGGCACAGTCTCCTAGACGTAAGCAAAAAAGGCGCGGATGCAAGTATGTAGATATAAGCCAAGCGGCAGTGTTCAGTAGATTTAGGAGTTTAGCCTTTCCCTTTTGGTTTTGTACTCTTTAAAACCCCTTCCTTCCTCCTCCCTTTCTCTCTTAGATTGGTTGTATTAGGTATATCATGCCATGTACCATTCGTCCTTATCTCTAGAGTATGGCAACCCCTGATTATTTTCCTACACTTATATTTTAGGCCATGCTCTAAGGATGTAGGCATTTACTTTCTTGCTCTGTGTGCTTGCATTGTGCATGATGTATGTATATATATATATATATATATATATATATATCTACTTACCCCTTTCGATATGATTGTCATAGTCCGTTTCACCTAAGGCAAAGCGATGCCTAATTTCCACCGCGAAAGTAAGGTGACATGTCGCTAGATTTTCGCTGTGGAAATCTAGTACTTTGCCAAATGCCTTAGGAAAGCATAGATTGGGATCACATCCATTCAAAAGCCAAACCTCAAAGACCCCTATGCATGCAAAGCCTCCAAAGCCAATGCCAAAATCATGTTTTTACTACTAATCTCCGAAAATTAGGTTTTATAAAAACAAAGGACTGTCCTTAGACAGGTGTTGTGGGGTGCCTAACACCTTACCCACACGTAACAAACTTTCGGACCTAAGAATCAAGATTTTTTGCCATCCATATTAGATTAGGAAAAATGCCCTTTTTCTTAACCTAGGATTGATAATAAAATAAACTAGAAACGGGTGACTAATCACCCCTTAGAAAAACTCAATGATTGGTGGCAACTCCACTTACCTTTGGTAATTCCTTAAAATTTTGCCCAAATTCTTGCCATAACGCCAAAGGTAGACCTACCTTCCTTTATCGAGAGAGAGCACCTAAAACCCCGCGCAGATCACGCCACACTACACATGTGCACACCACACAGCATTACCATCAAGAGGGGGGGGGGGGGGGGAGGGCCTCCAACAAGCCCGCTCACGAGCGGGAGCGTCGCCACGGTGGGTGGTCAAACGAAGGCCTGAAAACGGTTCTTCGCCATTTTTCGAGGCTAGGCGTCAACAGACTAGCGATTTTGCTGGGTATAGTTGAGAGTTTAGCCTTTAGAGCTTTTGATAAAACCATAATCTTTGGACATTGACTTTCAAAAATACAGAAATTGGCATTGGCCTCCAGAGCTTTCTTTTTGAAAAAGGCTTTTACTATATCCTAGTAAACTATTTTCAAAAAAGCATAAAATCTTTTTCCAAAAGGGAGGCTTTGAGGTATTTTTACATAGGGCTTTCCTCACATGCTCTACAGCTTTCCTCACATGCTTTACAGCTTTCCTTCACATGTAAACATAGGGTAGCAAAATTTAATTTCCACTACACCTTTATTTGCTTTCATATTTATATCTGTTGTGCTTTGAAAAAATCTTTCTCCTTCATTAAGGATTTCATGACATATACACCCTTTTTTAGCCAAACCCGGGCTCCGCATTGCTGGCGTAGTCATATCTCTGTGGGGATTTTATCACCCTATCTGCAGATGCCCAGACATAAACATCAGCAGTGTTACCCATAGTTAGATCTGGGGTTGACTTTGTAGGCACTTTGTCCATGGGTGGACAAGAGTAGCTGAACAGGCCCCCTCGATCCTTCTTGCCCCATCACTTCCATGAAGGGAGAGGTATGGCGATTGAGTCCCTCTAGGATAGGAACAACCTACCAGTTAAGCCTTTGATAGAGTTGGCCTAGTTATGTCAAACCCGTGAGGACTAGATCAAGCCCAGAGCCCATCAGGACTAGGTGAAGCCCAAAGAGTGAACATCCAAGCCTGGGAAAGGATACCTTTCTACGGCTAGAGGTCAGGGGAAAGTGTCTTGTAACAGGTGCACCCTTTTTGCTTGCGCCAAAGAAATTGTGCTCTACTCCAGTTTCTTTCTGTCCTGCTTGCACAACATCCATGATTAAACCCCTAGGGAAAGCAACCCTGTTGCTTGTACATGCTAGATCATACCTTATCCCTAAGGGTTTACAACCTCACAAGGGCATTCATGCATACACCAATTGATTCCATCACCTAATTGTGCAAAGATAAAATTTATGGCAAGTAGCTGAAACTCTGTTCAGGAGAAATGCTGCTGAAAAGTTGTCAAGAATCCCAAAGCATCAAGAGTCCAAGAGCTTGCCAAGAGCTGCAAGTTGCCAAAAAGTCCTCAAAGAAATCCAAAGGTCCAAGAGTTCCATGCTGTTTAAATTACCAAGAGGTGCAAGTTGCCAAAAGGCCCTAGATGTCAAGAATCCAAGGGCTCCCACAAGAGATCCAAAGGTCCAAGAGATCCATGTTGTCCAAGAGATCCAAGTTTCCTAGAATTTCCCCAAGAAGTCCACATTGTTAGAATTTGAGCTTCTCCTTGCAGTTGCATTTCTTATATCGTAAAAGGCCCATCATTGGAGCCGATGAACCTCATTGTAAAAGCAAATCTTGTATAAGCATATAATAAAAAAAAGGGTCCTCGCCACATTGTTGAGCATGTCATGAAAGTTTCGATTACTTGCCAATCTAGTGCATTAATTTTGCATCATTATAGAAACTCACCATGATAAATACTTGATCAAGGGTGCAAAGCCAAAATTTTCTAAAAATGGTAGGTGCATGTTAAATATCAAGGGCATAAACTAACTTGATTTTGGTGTTGTGTTTCTGCATTGTCAATGCACCCCATTTCTTTCACCTCCCACACTCCCTCAAGGGTCAAAAGATTGCTAAAAAGAAACAGGCTAAGCTACCACCACGCTGTGATCCCATTGTCACTAGGTCTTGCGCAAGAGAGATGTCTACTAGCGGTACTTCTCCCCATGAAGAAAATGCTAAGGAAATTGCTCTTCTGAAGGAGTAAATGGCAGAAATGATGTGTATGATGCAATAACTGGTTGTAGGAGGAGGACAAAACTCCTTTGGCCATAGTCAGGGAGGTCCCCAAACCGAGAGTGAAAATCAGCCCCCACTAGTACAGGAGCAGGGCCACAACGTGCTGCCCTAGGGCAGCGACCAAGAAATGAACCTTTCTAAGGACAAGAACCCCGAATTTAGGATCGGCCAAGTTAAGAGCCAGGTGGAAACCCTAATTGAGAAGCTTCAAATCATAGAGGGCTCCAGCGCCCATGGAAGTGTTGATCTAGACAGTCTAACCAACTTCCCTCACTTCAGTATGCTTCCCAAGTTCAAGGCACCAGAGTTCGTCAAGTATGATGGTACGGGAGACCCTTGCACACACTTACACATGTTCTATAGAAAGATGGCTCCCTATGGGGACAATCACCCTTTGCTTTACCAAATATTCCCTGATAGTTTGACCAGGCCTACGGCCATATGGTATGCAAGATTGTAAAAGACCTCTAGCTGAAAGGAAATGGCCAATTCTTTCTTGGAATACTACAGGTTTAACACTGAGATAGTTCCCAACCGCACAGTCCTTATGAGAATCGAGAAGAAGAGTGGGGAATCTTTCCGTGAATATGCCCATAGGTGGTGTGAGCTAGCCGCACAAGTGCAACCCTCCATGATGGAAAATGAGATGATCAAATGGTTCATTGACAACCTCAAGCCTCCTTACAATGAGAAGATGATTAGCACCCAAGTCACTCATTTTGCTAGCCTCATCCCTATTAGGGAGTGCATTAACGAGGAAATTAGGTGCAAGAAGATCATGGATGTTGAGTCTTTGAGTTCCATGGTCGAACAATAGGTTAAGAAAATGACCGACCACAAGACTAAGGAAGTCGATGTTCATATGGTTGATAATGCATCAGAAAGGCCTAGAGGTGTTACTTCTGCCTATGCTACCCTAGTTGCTAAATCTTATCAACAACAGGCTCAGCCTACTCAAGCACCTAACCGAGCCTTCAACCAGAGAGGGGGGCCGGATCCACCTCATCCCTTTAAGAGGGAAAACCAGAAGTACACTCCGTTACCCATGCCCATGGCAGATCTCTATGCTTACCTATTGGAAAGGAAGCTAGTAACCCTGATGTTTGCAAGGCCTAGAGAAATTCCTCCCCCACCCAGCTTTGATCCATCCAAGAAATGTGAACACCATTTTAGGGCCAAAGGGCATATTCTGGAAGAATGCTACCAGTTGAGAGACCGTATCCAGGATCTTATTGACAATAAGTTGATACAGTTCAATAATGCAACCACTTCGAACATCATCACCAACCCTTTGCCTCCCCATCAAGAAGGGAATGTGAATGCCATCATCACAGTGGAAGAAAGGGTTCTAGATTTCTCCTCACCATCATTCCCATGGAAGGTTATGCTCTGAGCTTTGGTCCAAGAGAGCCACCATGATCTTAAGGGTATAGGAACCTTGGGATTTGATTGGGGAAGCTGCTCATTCAGTGACAGTGAAGACAAGCATGCCCTATTTGATTGTAAAGTGCTCCAAGCACAGGTTCAGAGTCTAGCTGATCGTGGTATTATCTGGATTGAAAGGGAAATTGTGCGAAGAGGTGATTGCATGGCAACTAGCCTATGTCATCTAGCTACCCAGTCAGGAGCTAGTTGTAATGCTATATCAGTTGAGTTAAGGAAAAATTGGGACGAATATCTACATAAACGCCATGGTAAGGTTACTTCAGTACCTCCCCCTTCAGTAGTCATTAAGGAGATTATAAAATCACCTGCGGATTCAGGGTCATTAGATTTAGGAAAAGGGCAAGCCCCGCCAGCCATCGAGGGATTCATCCTTCTAGTCCTTGCATTGCCTGTAGTCGCAGACCCATCTTCATCGTTAGTTCAGGAGGGAATCGCCATTGTTCTCGCTATTCGAGGGTTCGATCCTCTTATTTTGCTAGTGCCTACCTCAAGAATCTCTAGGGTATCTAGCTTAAAAGCCCTTGAAGCCATTCTGCCAAGTCTGATGGTCATTAATCTGAAGACGTTCTCTATAGCGCCTAATTTGCAAACTCATGAGGGTGTTATCATTCGCATGTCGAAGCCATTCCCTTATGAAGATAGCCATCGTGTCCCATGGAAATACGATGTGTCCTTGATCTCCACTAGAACTGGAAAAGAGGAGGTTTGCTCCAATATCTCTTCAGTTCTATCTGGGCTTACTAGGAGTGGCTGCTGTTATACTCCCGAGGAGCTAAAAAAGAAAAGGAAAGAGATTCGTAAGGGTACAACCGAACCCATCAGGAACAGGGTCAACACTGAAGAAGCCAAGGAATTCTTGAAAATTATCAGAAACTCAGAGTACAGTGTGATTCAGCAGCTAAACAAGTCGCTAGCTCAGATCTCCATCTTGGCGCTATTGCAATCCTCTGATGTCCACTGCAAGGCTTTCTTGAAAGTCTTAATAGAGACATGTTCCTACAAGGGCCACAGAATCTTCCTTTGAGGGTATGGTCTCGACAATGTTAGCCACCAACCATATTTCCTTTACAGATGATGAGCTACCACCAGAAAGTAGAAAGCATACTTTGCCCATGCATATTATGGTAAAGTGTAAAGATATGATCGTCACTAGAGTGCTGATTGACAACAGGTCAGCCCTGAATGTTTGCCTAATGTCTACTATAGAACGTTTGAATGTGGATACCTATCTTATCCGCCTTGCCACCATGATCATTAGAGCCTTTGATGGCACTCTCCAGGTATAGCAAGGTGATATCGAATTAGCAATTGGAATTGGGCCCTATGTTTTTCATGGTCAACTTCTAAGTCATCCACGTGGATTCCTCGTATAATATGCTCCTAGGGAGGCCTTGGCTACATGAAGCAGGTGCAGTTGCTTCTACCCTTCACCGGAGGCTCAAGTTTCCATTTGAGGGTTCGTTGATCACTATTATGGCTGAAGAGCCCCTGACTTTCTTCAATGAGACTTTTGTCCCCTACATTGGTGCTAACGCCTTTCCAGAGGCAACTTTTCACAGTTTTGAGCTAGTCTCCACGATTTTCAAAGCTTTAGAACTCGAGTCAGCATGGCCCTCCGCTACTTTAATGGCTACCAAGGAGATGCTTAAATTTGGTTATTAGTTAGGCCAATGCCTCGATGTTGTAGGACACGGGAAGGCTTCTTTGATTGAACTATCAGATAACAAAGGAGGATTCGGTCTAGGCAACAACCCTTCCAATGAAGAACTTTTCTAGGCTTCCAAAGGAAAGAAAAGGAAGTGCATTGGCCAAGGGATTTTGACATCCGCTCATTTTATAATAAGCTACGAGGTCCCTTACCCATTATCTTTTCTTGAAAGGTATTTGAAAGGTTTCCTTGGCATGTTTCTTTCTTTGTTTGGATTGTAGCTTGGGATAAGATTCTTACAAGTGACAATTTGAGGGGTAGAGGCCTTCATTTTGTTGACCTGTGCATTATGTGTCATTGTAATGGGGAGATGATGGATAATTTGCTACTCTATTGTGAAAAAGTTTATCGGTTGTGGAGCTTGGTTTTTAGATTTTTTGGGATTTCGTGAGTCTTGCTAAGATTAATTGCAGATACTCTTTTCAGTTGGTGGAATTGGTTTGGAAAGCACTCTTCTAGTATTTGGAATTTAGTTCCATTATGCCTAATGTGATGTATTTGGAGGGAGCGAAATTGGCAAACTTTTGAGGACATGGAAAAATTCGATGACCAATTGCTTGCTTCTTTTAGTGGTTTTCTTTTTGAATGATCTAGGGCTTGGGACTCACCTCTAATGATTCTCTCCTTTTGTTCCTTAGTTCTCTCCTTTGTAATTAGCTTTTTTTGTCCATTTGTTTCTTTTACTGTAATCTTTGGTTTGGCTTATGCTTTTTTTGCATAAGGTAGCTTTCTGAATATGCATCTTTCGTACTTATATTTATATATAAAAAGATTGTGTAAAATGAATGTTTACAGGATGTTGTGTCCTTTCTGGACTCCAAAACAAAATGGATTGTTCTAGGCTTGTTACTGTAGCTTTTGAGCAAATTGTACATGGGGAAAGTTAGATGAGGGTACCAAGTGTTGACCTGCTTGGAAACAAGTTACCTACAGGGAGATAGGAAAAATGAGTCACATTTGTGAATTGTGATTTGAAATTAATTTGTCAAAGCATGCAACAGGGAGAGGACAGTATATGATACTGTTACGTCTTTATCTATCTATTTAACTTATCTATCTATCAAGCTTGATGAATTTCATTAAATAACAGAGAATCTAATTTTAGATGTATACCTCTTGTTCCTCCATTCATGTACACCCCCTACCCCTTTTTGTTATTCCATCATCATTATTTCAATTTTTTCCAAAGAGAGCATTTAATAATTTAGTATTCAAATAAAAAGCTATTACTTTCCAAAATTACACCCAGCACCTTTTAAAAGATGTTATTCAAATAAGGCATTTAATAATTTAGTATTCAAATAAAAAGCTAATACTTTACTGCTTAAAATAAGGCTTTGTTTGTTTCAACGTAAATATTTTCCAAATATTTTTTTTTTGTATATGCTGGATTCAAAGAAAGTGGGACTTCTAGCTTAATTCTGATGTATGAAGCTTCATGCAAACATTTGTCTTCTTCAGGGAGAAGGAGCAGCTATCCAAGTATGGGGGTACTAAGTCAGCAAGAGCTATAGTTCTTGCTGTGCTAAAAAAGTTGATTGAGGCAAATCCACTTTTCCGCGATAAGCTTCAATTTCCTACCTTAAAAAACTTGAGGCTGAGGACATTAATCAATCAGAGGTAATTAAAACAGTCTCCTAAATAGCTATTTATGCTTTCCTTCAATAGGAATGTCAAGTTTTTGTTGCCTTCTCTGATTGTTTCTATTGTTATTCTTGTTCTATTGCAGCTTAAATTGGCAGTACCATCTCTGCAAGCGCCCAAGGCTCAACCCTGACATCAGAACTCTTTTCGCGGACCACACTTGCTTAGAATCAACTTGTGCTTATCTTCCCGTAGAAATTCTAGCGGATTCCATTCCAAAAGTTAGTGCCTTACTGCCTTTCCTCCACTAGTTGTTAATGGTGTAAGTCAAGGACATTCTGGCCTTTTGCCCCTTTTGGGCAAAATAATTAGCGTCATGCCCCTGTTTCGAAACTATATAGGGGCGTGCCCCTGTTTCGGTACTCGATCATCACAAAGTCGAGTTACTTAAAGTACTCGATCATTCCAGGGCCGAGTTCCACGCAGGTTCTTGCCACGCTGCTCGTCCACCATGGATTTTGGGCAATAAAATATTCCCGCCTCACTGTTTATAACTCGCTGATGAGGAAACCGAGTTATATGCAGAATGTAATCCCATTTTGAATGTAACGTCTCCCAAACAGTTTGTCTTCCTCCTTCCTCAGTCCGTCTCCCAAACAGTCTGTCTTCCTCCTTCCTCAGTTCGATCAGTAGCCACCCTCAGTTCAACGCATCTTCATCTTGAAGTTCTATTATTTCTACCTGTACCCAAACCAAACCGGTCAGTATACCCTTTCCGAACCTCAACCCACATCCAAACCCACACCTTTCACTCTCACCATAACCCTCACCATCGCCGAAGCTGAACCCAATCCATCGTCAGAGTTAAAGGATTAGAAAGTTATTAAGGTAATTTGTAAATGCTGAGTTCAATTTTTTTTCCCTTTGCATTTAATCTGAGTTATGGGTAGCTTGTGCATGTACTCTAATTTGAGTGTGGGTGTGGCTTATTAAGTTTTTATCTATTAGAGTTATCTCTATTCATTATTATTGTTGCTGTTTTAGCTTTGCTGGGTTTGGTTTTGAACTGGGTTTTGGGTACGGGTGTTCATTTGGCATGACAATGGTGTTCATTATTAGGGAAAATTGCTTTTTAATTTACATAGTTTGAAAGTGCATGTCACGCTTCCAGAAATTATCCACAAATTATTCACAAATTATACATAGACCATAAAATGCACATAATGGACATCTACAGTCACTGAACTAATTTGAACTCATAAATGCCCTGTATATGTGCTGTCATTTCAGTCAGGTTTTGATGAATTATACTGACTTGTGGAACGGAATTTTTGTATTATGTATCCAAAACGTGTTTGTCATTGTAATTGATGTATCCAAAACGTTTTGTTTTTGTTGGCAGTGGTTGGTGAAATTTAGGTGTTCTGATCTGGGTTTTCTTAGGTGTATGTTCGTATGGGTTTATGTTTGATATAGATGTGGGCCAAGTCTGTGGTGGAGGTGGTTGATTTTGAGTCATGGTTTTGGTGGCTATGGTGGTAGTGCTATCGTAGTGGGTTTATGTTTGATATAGATGTGGGCCAAGGCTGTGGTGGAGGTGGTTGATTTTGAGTCATCGTTTTGGTGGCTGTGGTGGTAGTGCTATCGTAGTGGTGGTGATTGATTTTGGGTAGTGGGTTTGGTGGTTGTGGGTTGAAGAGCCTAGAGGCACTTCTTCCTAATTAAATTTACTAGTTTTCACTATCGTATTTTAGTGTACCGCCAGGAGACACTGCAAGTAAAAATCTTGTTTAGCAAAATTGAAAAAGTACAAGTCTAGTTGTGACGTCCAAATCCAAATCCTTTTTCACATTTGGTTTCCACCAAACATCAAATTATTGAAGCTATAACTTTCTTCTTATTGAAGCTATTACTAACTTATCTACTTCAAACATAACAGAATTTCCCTTAACATCTATAATTTTTAGGCATTAGCAATGATTAACTCGACTTTTGGTTATCAAACACTTGACGTTTTTCCTCCATGCCATGTATCATGATAGAAATCAGCAGGGAACAAAAAGGCAAATTTAAACATTGACAAAAGAAAATGAGCCCTCAACTTAAAATCTCATATAAACATATATAATGGGTCCTTGTTCCCTTTACCCCACATTCCCTACTTCCAAAGTACATAACAAACCAGAAACAAACTTGAGATTGAGTAATCATAAGTCTGGAACTAGACTCTTACCTTCTTCTGCTTCTTTTCCCCCCTGGAACTGACCTAATTTATCCATATTGTAAAACTCTACATTGGATTTAAATCATAGCTCCTTGTGTAATGTGTTTATCCATTGGTGATGTGATTATCTTGTGCTTAATTTTTTTAGTTTTCATAGAATTATTGTAATCCTACTCTATCACTTGGAGTCATGAATTTCATAATATATTTAAGAAGGATTTGTTCCTAGTTCTGTTATGCTTTTTTGCTAGTACTAGAATCTCAATTTCTTTTGTTATATGGAATATGTTTGTGAAACCTTATCGACTCCATTGTATTTCAGAACCTGGCATTCACGTAATGCTACTACACTACAAAACAAACAGTACAGCCAACTATAGAATAGAGAAAATTATAAAAACTTGGAACAAATTATATCGAATGAAGACTCTAAGCTATGATTGCTATTTGCCTGTTAGATTTTTCTGTATTCAGATTTTTCCCTAAACTTGGAACAAAGTATATTGAACAAAGTATATGGAATATGTTGAATGCTTTACGTTCCCACCATTTTTTAATTTTTTAAATATCCTTATCTTCTCAAATGTTGTTCTGTGCCAAAAGCTGCATTTTAGTTTTTTTGTTAGTTTTTTTGATACTTTCATAGTTAACTTATATTCCCTTTGAAACAAGTTCTATGTTTTTCGCAAGTCTTGGCTGTATTGGAAATTACGAATGTTAATAATTGCAAGTCCAGCGAACTTTGTTAATGTTTGCTTGTGGTCAACGGTATATTAACATGATTGCATGCGTGTCAGATATGCAGCAACTGCAAAGTGTGGAACCTGGACCTGCAAATGGTACACAGTTGACGCAGCAGCCAGGGCATTGGTCCACGGCACTGTGGGAGACACCTGTCGGTCAGGTACGTACTTGTATAGAAGTTCGGACGTGTCGAAATCGTTTCGTGTTCTTTTTGTAGGGTTCTTTGATTATTTGTAAATAGATGTTTGAAATGGTATCATTTATGTTTTGGCTTAGGCAGAATTTTATTTAATCAAAAGAGAAAATGGTACGAAGCAGAAATAAGCGTGAATTTAAAAACACTCTTTCATCAACAGCATCTAGTCTTATTTCCGGATAAATTGAAACTACTAATACTACAAAAAATATTAAACATTAGTAGTGGCTAATGAGAAGGTATATTCAAAGTTAGTAGATCTCATTTTAAAGTTATAGTAATCAATTAAAATCTGCTGCCTTTATTTTCCCAAAGGTGCGCACACAAACCCCACGTGGCTACACATAAGACAACCGCCTTTTGAATTCTAATTCTTATTATACTCCATTTGACATATTGAAGCACTGTGTTTATTCATTCCAAAACATAATACCCATTTATTGCTAATTTTAAACAATGTTATTGATCTTGAATTGATCCGATATGCTATTGAGGTAGAGTGAATAACCAGTTAAACAACAGTTAGCATACTGTTTCTTGCATATTATTGATCCGATATGCTATTGATCATAACTAACCAGTTAGCATACTGTTTCTTGCATATTATTGTCAATATTTATAGTTCTTATAGTTATTTCATGTGCACTATCCTAAGACAACGCTCTTTCGTGTGCAGGTAGTGCCAGGCGTGCTAAAGTGTAGACGCCGATCTTGGGAGTTACCCCATGGGCTAAGCCCACGGATTCAACAGTACATAGCTGAGGTAGGTTTTGAAGGGTTATCAAAGGTTCCAAACATGGAAGTTGATCACGCATTGATCACAGCACTGGTCGAGCGTTGGCGTCCGGAGACGCATACCTTCCACTTACCGCATGGAGAGATGGGTATCACCTTACAAGACATTGAGGTGATGCTAGGGGTACCTGTTGATGGGTTGCCCGTCACTGGGAGTGCCAAAGGGAATTGGCCTGCATTGTGTCGTGATTTACTGGGTCGCCTTCCTCCAGACCTAGTACCGCATCCCCATGAAAACAAGTCTATCCTTGCTAGGGCGAGGTTAAGAGTCAGCTGGCTGAAGGAACAGTTTAGAGATCCCCTTGCTGTGGATGCTACTGACGAGGTAGTGCAGCAACACGCACGCTATCACATACTCGTGTTGTTGGGGTCCATTCTATTTATGGACAAGTCAGTTGATCGGTGAGGCCTCTACTATTATTGAACCCAATCAGCAACGCGAAGAGGTATAGTTGGGGTAGTGGAGCATTAGCTTGGTTGTATAGGCACCTATGCAAGGCATCGGAGACGAAGGCGAAGCAGATTGGAGGTGCGCTAATGTTGGTGAAGCTATGGGCATATTCAAGGTTCCCATTGATATGCCCTGTTACGAGGCCACCACAACCGCTGATGGATGCAGGTCCCCTCGCCTGTCGGTATGTTATCTGATTAGTTTGATTCAATTGTCATGGCATTTGTCATTCACCATGCATGTTATAATTTTGTGAAACATATATTATAATTTTTAATATAATACTAGTACTTTCTTTTATATACAAATTTAATACTAGTACTAAGATCTGGAAGTTGAAGAGAAAATATTGTTATCTATTTATTCGCCCTCTCTCTCTCGTATAAAAATTGGCACATAATCAGTAGATACAAAAAGAATCACCCATACCTATCGGAGTGCTTTAAAGGTCGTATTAAAATCTTCCAAATCACCTATTTATGCTCTGATCACCCATTTACATTTTGACCATAACCAAGTAACCAAATAGATATTCAATACGCTTTTTTCCGTTAATTTGCAATGGTTCCCACTAAGGACTCATTCATGTTCAGATCATGAGCAAGGCTAATGCCAATAAGGTTGACAGGTTAAAAGTTGTTTTTGCTGGGCCTTCATTTGTAGTATGGCCACTCCATCATATACGCATGTGAATTATATTCTTATTACTGAGCACTAATAATGAACAAAAGTTTACCTATCAAAGACCAGTGAATACATGGCTCCTTGAAGATTTAATTCAATCAATGAAATTACTAAAGAAAAAGAAGACTTAAAACTTCAAAACTCATAAGCTCCCATCACCAGTAAATACAATCATCTCATAGATCTCAAACCATAAGGAATTTAATAACTAATAACAGCGAATGTTACAGCACTCTGCATTTGTGATATCAATACACATTAATTATCACAATTAACACCACAACACCAAGAACCTTGATAATTAGACCTCAAAAACCAATTACTACTTGCAGGGAGCTCTGCATCAAACACCAAAATCAGCCCAAGAACTATGTATGACCTTTCAAACCTATTATAGCAACAAAGCATGTTAACCCTCAAAAACAATAGACATTGAATAATGAACATTCAAAAAATGGGCTTCTTGGCTAGATCTGTACATAAGCATCTGTATGCACGAGCGTATATGTACATAGATAGGGTCAAATCACGTTACACCTAGCATAATTCTTCCTTACATTTACACGATCTAAAAATATTTTTTTTTTAGTCATATTTTAAAAATCCCATAGTTGTGTTACATGTTCGCTATGTTCTTAACACATTGATGTGGACAAGAAAGAGTTTAAGGAAAAACAATATTAAATACCAACAGATTCAAGATTTGTGGTCTAGTTTTGATGTGGGACTTTCTTCACACTTATCATTGGTTACTTTAGTTATTATCAAGTCTTGGTACTAAGGTTTATTTTTTTTTAGGTTATAAAGTTGTTGGTTCTTAATAGTTTTACTAGAATATGGGCAATTTCGAAATTTTCAGATTTTCTGGAATGGGTTGTTGTAGAGGAAACTGTATGTTGTATCAAATTAATATCACGTCACCCTGTTTTGACTCCTAACAGCCATCAGCACATAAAAAGATTCAATATTTTCTTGACCTAAACCCTTAAACACCAATTCTTATTCAAGAACCCTTCAAGATCTCATCAGTAAATTTAATTTAGTGCAAACCACTTAAAGATCCTACCTCAAAATTGGTATCAAAGCCCAATCAAGCTTACGTCCTTCGTCACATGCACACCAATTTTCATATCAATCGGATGTTGTTTACTTTTTGATCTATAGACTCACATGCAATATTTACAAGAACAACAACAAACAAATCCTTAGTTTCAAAATTTTAGGGTCTATTATGGATCCTTGATAGATTGGTTAGGGTCGACCATATGTATTCTTTTCCTCCATTCTACCTAATCTAAAGTCATACACTCCATTACTCCCTTAATTGACACGTCCGATTTTAGTACTTCTATTAATGTGAAAAAATTCAATTTTAAACATTTTTTCAGATGTGGTACTTATTATTCTTCGATCATCTTGATATTTTGCATTATTATAGGGTATAGGGGGATAATGTAGTTCTAGTTCAACATACAAGCATACAAGTGCACATGCATTTAACTAAGAAAAATCCTAAACCAACCTATTTCACCATTTCAAGAAAAACCCATTAAACTTTGCGATCCAATAACTCCATTTGCACGACTAAGCATCATAGAAAACAAACACCTATTACCTTTTTATTTTTATTTTTATAAGTAACAAACACCTATTACTACTTAGCACAAATAGCCATAAAATACATAAACCTCATCAACCCACTTTTGGTAATCCTCATATAGCTCCAAAGTTCAAGTCTTTTGCATCACAACGTCTCTAATTTCATCAACAGCAAACTCATTGCCACTGTTATCACTCCTAAATGCAATATGACACGCACTTTCCCATGCTCTATTTGCCAAGATTTTACATCAACTACTCACAAATGCAAACAAAGTCAAACAAAAAGCAAACTAAACCCTTCATACATTTCATGCAAAACCCACAAAAATTAACCAACCCACCACTCCTTTTACCGAACTAAATTGAATAAACAATGCCACAACAACCATAATCCAGAAATTCTTTCATACACATATACACCGAAAACCCAGAAATATCAAAACTTTCATTTCATTTACACACACACACATCTATAGACAGAGTCTTAGAGAGAACCTGAGGGACTTTTGATTAGTAAGAACAGATCTGCAAGAGAGAGAAGAGGGCTTTGTTAGAGAGAAATACAATAGTGAATGAAATGCAAATCAATTCTTTGATTGAGAAAAATGGTTTTTTGGTTCTGACTAACAAAAAAAAAAACAAAGGGAAGAATGTTGTTGGTATAATCTTAGGAGAGTGTTTTTGAGAAAATAGTTGTGGATTTCTTAATCCATCTATTAATTTGTTGCTTGATAAATAGATTTCTTCTATCCTTTCTACTATTGCTGGCTATCCAAGAGTAAGCTGTTAAAATTTTAAAATGCAAACTGAAATTGATAATCATTTTTGTGCTTCATGACTGTTGTATGGAGGAAAAAAAAAAAAACCTTATTTGGTTACTTATTTGTTGTTAGGTTCTAAAGATTTAGAATTTTATGTATTTAGAACTCTAATATGTAATATTGGCAAACCATGATCAAAACAATGTATTTAGTCTTGTTTAGGCTTGCTCAAAGTTGATTAAATATTGTAAAGTTGGAATCGAGTGGCTGCAGATGTACTGGAGCATTTCGGCCTGTCTCGATCGATCGAAGGATAGACTCGATCGATCGAATCTCGGGTCAGATGCGTTTTCTGCAGAGTTCCAACTCAGCCCAAACTCTATTTAAACGTCTTGGGGTTCAAGTAAAACACTCCTATATATAAGGAAAACCCTAGAACGTTTTTGGGATTAGAGTGAGAGAGATTAGAGTGCCTCTTGTGCCTCCTTTTATTAGGGTTTTGTACCCAAACCTCTCTAAGTCTTTGTTGCTCATATTTGCTGTTTATGTGAATCTCTTGTGAGTTCTTTGAGGAGCTTTCCTTCACATAAGCTTAGGGTTTTCAAGATTGAGATCACATCAATATCTTGATGATCAACTAGGTTGCAGCCATTAAAGCTTAAAGAGAAAAACAAGTGAGGAGCTTGTACTTGAAGAAGGAGTTCAAAGAAAGAAGTAGTCCGTGGTATCAGAGCGGGTAGCTCTTCTTGTTGTAGATCTTTTGATCTAAGAGCTAATCCTTGACCCCTGTTGTCATGGATAATTTAAAGTGTCTTTCTGATCATGTTTCTGCTCATGCTTCTGCTGATTTTGTTGATGCCTGTGATGTTTTGAATAAAAAGGACACTATTGTTTCTGCTGATTTTTTTGATGCTTTTGAAACTCTTCGTAAGGAATTATCTAAATCTTTGAAAATTGCTAAGAAATTTAAAGAAGAGTTAAAATTGGCTAATCTTGAAAAAGAGGAATTGTTTGTTAGATTAGTTGAATCTAATAAAAAGAATGAATTTTTGAGAAATCAAATTTCCTCTCAAGATGAGAAGATGAAAAGCTTGGAACAAGAGTTAGCTGAGTCTAAAGCTAAACTTGAAAATTTGATGAGTACCAAGCCTGCTGATGATAACAGAATTGTTTCTGTTTCTCTTAAGCCTAAAACTGAGAATGTTTATATCCCTCCTTTCAAGAGGAATAATAAAGAAAAGGCTTATTGTGCTAGGTTAGACAAAGGTAAAAATTCTGATGTTAACGCTGAAGTTTCTAAACCTAAGTCTAATTCTACTGTTAGAGAGCATAATAAATCTGTTTTTGTGCCTACTTGTCACCATTGTGGTGTTGTTGGTCATATTAGACCAAATTGTTCTTTGTTGAGGCAAAAACTGAAATCTAAGACTAGACTTGCTGTTAGGAATACTGATGTTCCTAAATTTGTTCCTGTTTGTCACTTTTGTGGTGTCTCCGGTCACATTCGTCCTAATTGTCATAAATTGAAATTTAAGCATTCTGTATGTCAATCTAGGATATGTGATGATATTTCTCCTGCCATAAGTCCATATAAATTGTTTCATATGCTTTTGAAAAATTTAAGCTTGTTGGCTTGTGAAAGGAATTTGCAGGATTTTAGTCTGTCTCAGAAGATTGGTGTAATTCCTCAAATACACACTGCTTCTCATGGATTTTCACCTACAAAGCCGTTGTCTCGTGCTATATGGGTGAGAAAAGATTTTCCAAGGTGAGTGTTGCTGACTTGTCCCTGTTTTAATTCTTTCAATTGTTTGTGGACATGTCTTGTTTCTTTTTTGGTTGTTTTGTTTTTTCTAGGTTGTTTTTTTTATTAAAAAAAAAAATCCAAAAACATTGAAAAATTTCAAAAAGACAAAAATATTTTATTTTGTGTCTTGTTTTATTTTTCTTGAGGATTACATGAGTTTTGATATCTCTCTTGATTTAGAACATGCTTGACATTGTGGAGAAACTTGAATAGTTTGTGCTAAGCTATTTTTGATTTTGTGTGAGGATGTACTAGTTTGTACATGTACTCATGGGTTAATTAAGAAATTGATATTTCTTGTTTGTGTACCCTCTATAGCTTAGTTAAGCACTGTCATACATTGCATTTGCATTGATCATTTAGCACAATATGTGTTTTTGTTTTTGGTCATAAATTTTTTTAAAATCTCAACAAGTGGTTATAACGTTTGTTAAAACCAAAAAGATTTTTGTGTTTTGTATTATAGATCTTGGATTGATAATCAAGGATTGGCCATATTATTTTTACATAACATGTTTATGTATCTTGTTTAGCTTGGATGAACTTATTCATTGCACTTAACTAGTTAAAGTTTTGTAGTGCATGTTGTGTGGGAAAGATGTTTGTGGTTATTAATCACTTTGTCTTAATCTTGAAGTCATATGTTATTTGACTGTCGGACTTGATCCTTTTGAGAAAGGCATAAATAACCATCTCACCACTGTTCACTAGCCAATCATGAACACCTTAGTGCATATCATAAGATTTAGTGCTAGAGAAAGTGTAGCACATGCACAAAAAGAACATAAGGTGTAGCCTCAAATTAAATTAAAAACTGGTGTGTATTATTAGGCTTGATGCCAATTCACTTAATTCAAACCGGTGTGTACTATTAGGCTGAATGCCATTTCACATAAATAAGAGGCAAAAATGCAAGAAACTTACATGATTGCAAGCTTTTGTTCTAGGAGATGTGGGAGTTATAGGATGTAACTCTTTAGGTGGTAGTCTCTTTTAAATTCTATGTGATGAATTTTGTAGACTTTGTGATTGATTGCTATTCACATATCACCTCACATGTATCTCAAGCTTTTGCTAGTTGCACACACTACACAAGTTACTCTTTGTTAAACTTGGTACATTTTATTGTGTGTGATTTTGTTGTGGCCATCCAAGATTAAAAGTTCCTTGATTTTAATGCAAAATGTGTTTCAAGTTTGAAAATTTTGAAAATATCTTGAGATTTGTGCACAACATATTTGTTGCTTGAGAAAATTCAATGGGAGAATGATTGAAACTTGTTTTTGAGAAAATTGGGTTTAAAATTTGGGGTTTTTGAAAAAGCATTTCATTCCATCTCATACTCATGCATTTATTTCTTCTATTTCAATGCTTTGAGGAGTGTTTTCAAAATGTGCTTGTTGATTTTCAAAACCTGTGTTTTTCTCAAAATTTAGTGAGCCTCTGCCCATTTCGATCGATCCAACCTGATTTTCGATTGATCGAAAAAGTGCTCTCAATTGTCTCAAAATGACTGTGTCATTCGATCGATCGAATGTAATTTTCGATCGATCGAAGATCGTGGAGAAGCTTTTTTTTAAAAAGGGTTTGTTCTTGATCCGAATTGGGGCTTTTGTGAAATTGAGTTGAATTTGATGAAATTGGCTTGTTGTTTTGATGAAATTAGGCATTATACTCTATGTGCTGTGTTTAGTAATGCTCAATTCATCAATTTGTTTAAAAATTTCAAACAAGTGGTTTTCAATTTTTGGGTTTTTGGTAGAAATTCCCTGCTCGAGCCAATTTTGTCAATTTGATCTCAATTGAACTTAGTTTTACTGCATTAGAGCATGCATCATGACATATTTTGCCTTGCACCTTTTATGTTTAGGATTCACATGCATTGCATTGATTTCTGTATCTATCTTGCAGTTTTGCAGTCATATCTCTCATTGTTTTCACACATAGCATGCATACACTTTGCTACATTGGGTACTCAACTTGATCACAAAAATTGATTGATTAATTTTTGAGCTATGTACTTTCTAGTATATGCCTTTTTTTAAGTGTGAACTGTAGAAAATATTTTTCTTAAGAGATATGATGGATAATCAATGTGCAAATATTTTCTCTACTCATGCAACTGTTTATGGGTCACATAATGCCATGTTTGCATTCTATTGAAAGAGAGAATATTTTTTTTCATGTGTATCCTCACCTTAGCTTTTAACTTTGGTTTGTGTGTTTTTAACTTTGGTCCTGTTTGGTCCTGTTTGTGAGGATGTTCCTGATCCTGCTGGTGCTACTGGTGCTGCTGTTCCCCAACCCCTTTATTTTTCCCCAAAACTGTTTTTCCCACAACTTGTTTTGTTTTTCCTATTTTTATAGGGGGAGAAAAGTTTTTTTTTTAACCTGTGTTGTTCATAGGGGGAGCTGTCTCTATTTTCTATAGAGTTGAATTGTTTTGTGTTCCCCTTGATTCTCTGTTTTTTCTCTTATCCTTTATTGCGTCTGTTGACTGTTTACTCTTTGTATGAGTTGTCTTTGTCAATACGTGACAAAAAGGGGGAGAGATTATTGATTTATGGGAATCATGTTTGTCTTGTTTAGGGGGAGTTGAAATATTTTTCAAAGGGAAGAAAATAAAAACTTTTTGTTGTATCTAACTTAGGGGGAGAGTTAGTTTACTTCTGTTTTTATTTATGTTTCTTGTTTCACTTCTTATTGATTTATACTTATGAGTTCTTCATTGGTATATGTCTTTATTTTGTGTTTTGTGAAGTCAAGAATTTATTTGTTGATTTACTGTTTTTCTGTCACACATGCGTTTATGCGTTTGTTAAGTGTTTCAGGAATATACAGGTGCATTCGACTTGGCTGCTGTCTACACTTGCAACTGATGGATAGTAGTTAGGATTGAATTTGGTTTATGAGCATTATTTTTGTATTGGGCTTTTACTTGTAAACTTTGAGCTTATAGTTTGTGTTTTGTCACGGATTGCCAAAGGGGGAGATTGTTAGGTTCTAAAGATTTAGAATTTTATGTATTTAGAACTCTAATATGTAATATTGGCAAACCATGATCAAAACAATGTATTTAGTCTTGTTTAGGCTTGCTCAAAGTTGATTAAATATTGTAAAGTTGGAATCGAGTGGCTGCAGATGTACTGGAGCATTTCGGCCTGTCTCGATCGATCGAAGGATAGACTCGATCGATCGAATCTCGGGTCAGATGCGTTTTCTGCAGAGTTCCAACTCAGCCCAAACTCTATTTAAACGTCTTGGGGTTCAAGTAAAACACTCCTATATATAAGGAAAACCCTAGAACGTTTTTGGGATTAGAGTGAGAGAGATTAGAGTGCCTCTTGTGCCTCCTTTTATTAGGGTTTTGTACCCAAACCTCTCTAAGTCTTTGTTGCTCATATTTGCTGTTTATGTGAATCTCTTGTGAGTTCTTTGAGGAGCTTTCCTTCACATAAGCTTAGGGTTTTCAAGATTGAGATCACATCAATATCTTGATGATCAACTAGGTTGCAGCCATTAAAGCTTAAAGAGAAAAACAAGTGAGGAGCTTGTACTTGAAGAAGGAGTTCAAAGAAAGAAGTAGTCCGTGGTCTCGGAGCCTGCGCGTGGTCGTGTCAGGAAGTTACTACTGGTGGGTAGCATTAGGAAGTCAAGCGGGGAGCTTGTAAGTCCTTTTGTAACAACTTCAATTCTTTCTTAGTGGATTCCGTTTTGCCTTGAGGATCGGTGGGTAAAATCCTCCCCAGGTTTTTCCGGTGTGGTTTCCTGGGTGATCATATCTTGTGTTCTTTATTTTCCGCTGCTTTATTTGTTTTATATGCTTGATATGATCTTGTGATTGTTTTAACCTAGAATTACATAATTTGACTAAGTAACAACTTGGCTAATTAATCTAGGCTACGCAATCTGGTTATTGTTTAAGGGGTCTAAACCGTTCATTTGTAATAAGTATTTTCCAACAAAAAAGTAAAAGCTAATTACTGGCTTCATTTTTGGTAAGCATTTTACTCTTATGGCAGCATGGTTGTTTGATATTAACTAATGACCATTTAACACAATTGTATGTTTACTAGATGGAAGGGGCCGAAGAGCACAACAGAGCATGCCACACATGTGCTAGCTGCATATCGTGCGTCATTTTCGAGCATACGGGCACATGAGGTATTCTACCGTTTCATGTCACGACAATATAATTCTCCCTAGTTTTCTTGTTTCACCTGGTGGGTTGTCAACTACTACATGTGTATAGTTAATAATGTAACGTTGGTGAAGTAGACCATATATATACAAGGAATTAGTTACAATCATTTCACAACTGTGGGCAGTCAATATAAAGTACCTTGATTGGCCTTCTTTTGAATTGATGTTTGTGGTTTTTATTCCACACATATTTAGCTGTGAACCTTTCAAATTTCTCCCTCAGTTTCAGCTAGTGCAACCAGTAGTATTCGGGTGCATCTTACCATGTAAAATCCAATAAGAGGGTCAATAATGACTTAGGATTTTTAGTGAAGTGATTCTTCAATGGTCTTTTACATTTTTGCTTAAATTGAGGATTGCCACAAATAAGTACGTATTTAATTTGTTTTTTGTTGAACATTTATTCAGGTTGTTTGGGAGCCGTATAGGGATGTCTTAGAGTCACTGCCCCCATATTACACTACTGGCCGACATGTATGGAGGGCCACAGTGCCGTTAATCTATTTTTGGATAGTAGAGGATCATCATCCCGAACGTGTCTTTCGTCAATTTGGGATAAAGCAAGCGCCACCGGCTTTGGTGGATACGTCAGTTGAACTCCACAAAATCTCCCTCCAAGGTAAATTAGAGAGGGATTGGGTGCGAGAACATGCTATCTACATTGACCGATGGGCCCATAGAGGGGAACGTGTTGCCAACGCACCCACTTTGGATGGGGACATGACGTACCTTGCTGCATACATGGCCGAGTACCGAAGGTCGACCAGACGGTATATTACGCGAGAGTCGGCGTACTGGGAAATCTTGGTAAGGCAACCATTCAATGCTTCTTTTATGGATTGATATTATATGTGTTGCAAAGAGCATTATGAATATTAAGTTTTGTGGCGCCATTGATTCAATATTTTGACATTCATTGGGTTTTTACATTTCATTTCTTGCCACTAGATATGCATTTGTTGCCACCAGGTATGCCATTTCAATGTTCATATATATATGTATAAGCTCATCATGCATAATCTTTTTCCAAATCAGACCTGAATTACCTGCCAAGATATATACTCAAATATCATACGATTTGACCTGAAATCTTTATACTTTCTCAATGTTTAAAGGCGCCAGAAAAGTTTTAATGCAACTCCTTTATTCCGTAGGTTGAGTCGAATGTGGAAATGCTATTGCAATGCCAACCAGGTTCTGATATTTACAACCAGCTGACGAAGATGTTGGATCTTGTTGGGGAGTTGAACCGAGTGGCATTGGATAATGCGCGTGCCATGGCGAGTGAGGCAACCACACAGGCCACAAGCCGTGGCGGGCGAGGTGGTGGGTCTGGAGGGCGTGGACGTAGTGGAGGGCGTGGAGGTCGTGGAGGTTGTGGACCTGGTCCTGATGATGAGGATGACTTGGGTAACTTCCAACTCTAACACCTCCTTAGCTTATTGATTGACTTCCAATTCTAGTAGTTTCAGTTTTAATTTATTTAGAGGATGTATTATAGTAGCGAAGTATATTTTCCTCACAGCCACACACGATATCCCATTCTTCTGATTTCACAAATTTCAATGGCTCAAACTCTACTATATTACCAATACTTAAACAATTCTCACTTATCTCATTTATTCAGTGACTCAATTCTTCCGTTGTCATCTTAATAAATACAATTGTCTTTGTACAGATGATGAGCCATTGGAGGCCGATTGGGACACGTACATGGATGGCGCCGGGTCATCGCGATGCACGTCTGACGCCACTGCCCAGGCATCCCATCCCTTTGGCCATGATGATAGTACAGAACACACATCCCATGCTCAGGCTCACCCTCAATCCCCACTACCCACTCTGCTGTCTCCCCTATTGTTCAACGGCGCTGCCTATGCGGGTGGCTGTATATTTGTACCCACACCTGGTCGACCAACCCCACCTGTAGTTCAGGCTGAGCCCACCCAGGAACCTTCACTTCCTAACCCTGACGAACCGGCTGCACAGATTGAACAAATACGGAGTGAAAATATTGAGCCGGTCCATGGGTTGCGAAGATCACTCTGCACTGACATACATCCCCCTGGTTGCGGGACCGGTCACGGTAATTACCATGCATTCCTCTGCTACCTTCTTCCAAAGTTATTTCATCAAACAATAAGATGAGAATCACAACCAGTGAATGCATTTAATGTGAAAGGGAAGATGACCCAATGTACATGTACATATAGCACAGTTAGATATTGTCTTCATGTAGACTTCCATCCCACCAAATGTTGCATTAACGTCAAGCTAATAGTTCAAATAGATATGCCTATTGTCGTAGTTGCATATAATATTGCCAATAACTGTGAATTAATTATGAATGAAGACACATACACGTACATAGTACAAAACATGGTCTATCCCTTTGTTTAAACTCTATTTTGGCTGTTAGGGAATGTGTGCATTCAAGTAATGTGCTATGCTTTCAATTTCAGGTAAGACGAGACCTACCAAGGTAGCTGTGAGGAAACGAAAAGATCGCTGAAGCTCGGCATGATGTGGAGCATATGGGGGTCAAATTCCCACCACAATTGGTTTAGCTTATGTTTCTTTCTTACTTTGTTAGGAATTAACAACAACGACCACCAATTCAAACTTGTTTTGATATGTTGAAGATGGTTTTTAGTAGGTGTTCACAAGGGTTTTAAGGACCAATTCATAATAGGATGAGGTCTATTTATGGGGGTGGCAGGATTTGTACTAGGTGTTGTGGTGGGTTTAGAATTGATGTTGTGTCATTGGAACTAAAGTTTATAATTTTTGGACAAAGGGTTAGGGTATTGCTTTACAACTTTTATCTACTCATTGGGGAAGTATAATTTTCTCTATTCTTTGAATTGTGTAGCCCAATTTATTGCTGATATCATACAAGCAACACCCCACACCCCTCTACCCGAGATAAGAAGCCATTAAATAAGACTACTCAATGATGCTCTTCAATTTAAATATTAATTAGCGAGATGAGATGGGTTTTACTAATTTATCAACTCAAACTTTTGGGACAAAACTTGCACTCATAAATTAGGTGATCTTTATGTCTCTTTGACATTCTCTTCATAAATTCTTCCTGTTTTTATTTTTGCTAGGGTGAGGGAATCACAAATTTAATAGAGAATTTGTACATATATGTGGTTACTTCTTCTTCTTGTTTTGTAGAATCATACAAAAATTTTGGAATATTTTGGAAATCCTTTTCTATAGCTGCAATGTAGTTAGGCAAATTTTATCGTAGTTTCTATATGCATCTGTCTTCCAACATTAACATAAAAGGTTTTGTAACCGAGTAACACTAATCATATGTTTGGAACAATTGAATAACAAATAAAATAAAGCAATTGCTATGGATTTTGATGTTGAGGGTCGTTAGAAGGGGATGGAGGGGATGGAGGGATGTATGGTATCCAAGTTTTTGAGTCTCCAAGATTAGATTAGAGTTTGGTGGTGGAGGAGGAGAAAGTGACTAAAAAATAAGGTATCGAGAGGGAGTTGGAGGAAACGGAGGGAGTTGGAGTAAACGGAGGGAGTCTTGGGAATGGGAAGGGCAAAGATGGAAAAGCTGGTAGTGGAGGAAAGGGTAGCGATGAAAATGGTGGTAGAGGAGGAAAGGGTAATGGAGGGTTAATTGCAATGGAGGGAATGGAAATTGAGGGAGAGGGAATCCATATGGTGGGAAGTAAGGAAGAAAGCACTTTCAGGCATTCAAAGATCTTGAAAATTCCTACTGATTTCCACCTAGACTAGCAGTCTTCTTTGATGGCCTATAACTTAGTGCATTCAAGTTGTATATACAGGGATTGTGTTGCTTAGACTTCACTGTAATCACATTTGACGTTGTCTTAAACACTGCATTCAAGTTGTATATATAGGGATTGTCTTGCTTAGACTTCACTGTAATCACAGTTGACGTTGTCTTTAACACTGGCACGTTCTAGGCTGTAGAGGAGCTCCTTATTAAGCTTACGTTGCACCATTAGCTGTTACCGCTTAGTTGAAAGACCCAGGTTACATACTCCATGGTTATTTCTTGTTCAGTTGACTGAGAATGTGATCTGTTCTGTGGTTTTCGATGAGTTCGGTTTGAACTTGCATTGTATTTGAACATCTGCACCTGATCAATAAAACCCCAAAATTAATAACTTGGAAGAAGAGGTCTCATTTGGATTAAGATAAAGTAAAAAATTTGACAATTACTCGTTGATTTAGTTTTAATTCAGAATTACAATTAACCATGTTAATGTCCTTTTTTTAGACCCATTATTTCATATTGATTTGACCCTTTTTTTTCCTTTTTGTGGTGACTCACATAATCCACTAAACCTATTTCTACGATTAATTTCTAACATGTTTATGGGAACAACAATTTTCAAGACGTTTATTTATTTTTTATTTTTGGAAGATTGAATGAAACTATAGAGTAGATGTGGATTAGGGGTTAATTCCCTGGCAAGAAGTAGCTGTGTCTTGAGAAAGTGTTGCTGGAACAGGCCCCTACAGTAATCCGAGAGGGGATATTTGTTGGTTGGAATATTAGAGAAAGTGGATGAGTGAAGAGAGATGCAAGAACAAGGAGAATTATTGGATCCATGAGGGCAAGTGTTAGAGAAGTGAGAGACACTTTTAGGAGGGCATCAATAGTTATAGCTAACACTCCATGAATGGCATGTGAAGCCCCGATAATGATGAGGAACTATATTCTCTCTGCATATTATGAGCCCATGAGAAGTTGGTCTTGTGAACTTTTTCTAAAAGTGGAGAAGGGTGCATTAAAAAGAAACAACCAATGATAACTATAGCAACAAGCATTAGCATAGTAAAAGTTCAACTGAGAGGCCACTGCTAAACAGCTCACTTTCTATAAGGAATTTGGGTACATAAAGTAGATTCTTGGACTTCAGCCGCATAAAGAATAGAACAATGTAAACTCTTTCGGAGATGGTAATTTTATACACAGTATGACTGATCAGGTGCGCCTTCAGTTTCTCTTATTGTTTTGTTCTTGTTTTATGCTTACAATTCTCTCTACAAGGCACACTGACAGCCTTCAACAAATATAAAATTTTAACTCTAATTTTTTGTACAGGATCATGATGGTTCCCACATTAAAGGGCTGTTGATCAATTTTATTCATTTGTATATATGATCATGTTAAATGTTTCATCTTCCTTAATTGAGTTTATCACTCCTATTGTGAAGGTTGGTATTTTCAGTTAACTAGTTAAAATATTAGCATTGTTAAACTTGTTACATGTGAAAACTTGTTACATGTGAACCAATTACAGAACCTTTAATTTTATTATCTGTTTCCTGTATTTTGCATATTGAGTTGTTTGTCTTTTTAGGGGTTGGGAACAAGCACAGCAAAGGAAGGAAGAGAGTACTTTTTGCAATCTTGAGAAACACAGGAAATATTTTATTTGGGAAGATGAAAAGGATGGGGAAGGCCATTGAGCTAGCACTTAGTAAGAAGAAGATAGAAGAGAGGACGAGCTGGCTTAGGCTGTTTGAGGTCAAAGTTTTGCCATGCTTTCTTCTTGTGTTTTTAGATAAAGTGAATGAATATATATATACTATAACATCTTCTGAATGTGCAGGCTAGTACTCACCTTGATCAGACAGGCAAGCTCATAAAAGACAGTGACTTTGTCAACAAGGAGCTTATATTGTTTTCAATGGCAGATCTTCAGAGGTCTGTTCCCTCCATGGTTGATGGCCTGAAGCCTTGGCAAAGGACAATTATTTTCTGCTGTTTCAAGAGGAACTTTGTCACGGGAGCAACAGTTGCGTAGTTTTTTGGTCGTTTCTGAGCATTCACCTTATCATCGCGGTGAGCAGAGTCTTGCAAGTACCATCATCGGAATGGCACAAGACTATGTGGGCTCCAACAACATTAACCTACTTCAACCAAATGGCCAATTTGGCACTGGAAAGGTTGTGAGATGAAAACGCCTCGTGTCACTCTTTAAATATTGCATCTAGTTCAGTATGCATTTTTAGTTCTAATCTTATTATCACATTTTGAATTCACAACTAATTTGTTTGATTTTAGGGAGGAAAAGATCATGCAATTGCTAGGTATGTCCATACGCGGCTTTCTCCAATCACGCGGTTTCTTTTCCATAAGGATGATGATGACCTTCTTGACTACTTGAATGAAGACGGCAATCAATTGAACCAACTTGGTATCTTTTTCCCTATTCTTCTATCTATTTTGTAGGAAGAACTCCTATATATAAATAAGGCTTAGACTTTAATTTTTTAGTTATTTTAGGTACATGCCAATTATACCAACAGTTCTTGTCAATTGTAGTCAATGAATTGGGACTGGTTCGAGCTCTTACATTCCTACTTACAACCCAAGAGACATAATAGCAAATGTTAGGTGCTTCACCAAGGTGATGCAATGGACCCTATGGATCCATGGTATAAATGGTTTAAAGGATCCGTTGAGAAAATTGCCAGAAGGAAGGAGGGAATAGCTACACTATTTGTCAAACTATAGAGCTAGTCCATGACATGACACTAAGGATAACAGAGCTACCAATCCGTAGATGGACACAATATTACAAGGAATTCCTGGAATATATTTCTTCTAGTAATAAAGAATGCAAAGATCCCTCCATTGAGGTAAAGTTGCTCAAGTCCTTGAGAATTATGTTATCCACCACAATGTTTGTGGTCGTACCCTGTTTCTCATGTAAATTAATGCTGGCTGCAGGACTTTTATATGAATTGTGATGGCGTAACAGTAGAATTTGATGTCTTCCTGCAATTCTTGATGATTTTTTTTCATTTAAGACTTGAATGTTGCGAGAAAACAAAGGTGAGCTCACTTATGCTAATAGCAAAAGAGTAGAGCTGATAGTCAATCATTTCGGCCATATCTTAGGGAAACAATTATTAATTGTAATTTTTTTATTTTGTGCAGACATTTCTACTGAACAAACGTGAAATGGAGTTTGAAAAAAGTTGGGAAGCAAGGTTAGGTTTATCCAGAACCTTCATGATGATGATGAAGATAGTGAGATAGAAGTCGTAGTTGCTCCAGAAGCCAAGAAAAAGGGTGGGGGAAAACCGGCTGCAAATGCTAAGGCAATTTAGGCCCCTGCAGTGGCAAAGAAGTAGTAGTTCTGTTGAGAAAGTGACTTATGGAATTCTTGGAATGGGATCTTAATCTCATTCCCCTTGTAATGTACTCTATTACTCTTTGTTGTGAGTTTGATAGTTTGCTTCATTGCGTTCCCTGGAAATGATCTTTGTTTATTTTGATTTGTTATGGTCAAGGATTTTGTTTCTCCTTCATTGCACTTCTACTGTTACAACTTATTACTATACCAGAAATTAGAATGTTCGCAATTTAAATTGAATACATGTACCAATCTCCCTTGAAGAGATATACAGCATTTCCAGGTGTGAGTTGGTTTCATTAGTCAGTTAGTGTCACTAGAAGACAATATATTGCACATACACATGACAGCTAGCGGTTGAATGGGTATTATGTGCATACATTAGGTTCTATACACAGATTTTTGAACAGCTTCTACTAAGGCACTGTGATAAATGTAAAATGAAAAATATCATTAAAAGCAATGCAAACGTACATTTCTATATGTTACTAGGTTATGTGCAACATGAGAGCATATTACGTAATGAAAGAGTTTGGCAAATGCCTTTTTTGTTTCGTTGCTAGGTGGTGTTCATTTCTTGATTTTCTGTTCCAAGATGGCTTCATTTCATGCTGCAAAATCATAATAGGCAGGAGGTATATTACATAAGCGTTATGACTTGTCAAATTGCCTATTATTTTCGTAACTTCTTCAGAACATGTGTATTTTATTTTCTCTAGGCACACAGATATAAACAAAGTACTTATAGGCTATCCACAACCAAGCACAATTACCAAAACAATCTAGCCAATGTTAACAACGAGTACAAGCAATTACAAGTCAATATAGATTCCAAAATAAACTTTGTGCTTAGAGAAACCAACAGGCTATTTGACAACTTCTACAGCCAATATGTACTACAAACTTAAGGCAATATAACTCACAAACACACATGGTAATAATACTAGATTCATAACTACCACAACCATGAGCTACAGTTTCACCTTCATTTTGCGCTTCCTTGTTGTGTCGAATCATGAACTTCATCATCTCCCATAACATGGGATACCACTTCACTCAGCATGTTAGTACCCAAGGTTGCAATCCTCCTTGCATGGTCACGCTCCTAAATGGCAATGTCTAACTGATACCTCAACAATCTGTTCCTAACGTCTCCATCGCAATAGCTGGTTCCTTCGCTTTGAGACGTTCCCCTTGGGCTTGACGTCGACATGGTAGGAAATGTCCACGATGGGGAAGCACCATACTGCACGTTCCTACCATTTCGTTGCATGAACTCCATGTATGCAGATTCTACTTCCTGTCAATCTTTGTATGACTTGTGTTCGGCATTTGCGAATTTATGAACTTGTCTACTTGCTTCTGCCCAATTGTCGTATATGCCAGGAGCACGACCAACGAAAATAACATAGTATTTGCCACCCTAAAAAAGGACACACAATAGCATTGTATGTTAAAACCGCATGAGCTGTGCTGGAGTTAGAACTTACCAAGTTTTGAATCTGAGCTATTAGATAAAACATGTACCATGTCGCTCTACCAACAGGTGCTGGTAGACTACAGCAACTAATATGCACGTTGATTATTCCAAGATCTGATAAACAGTTGCATAATATATAATTGTACAGTGGTAAATAATTGTACCATCAAAACTGTAAAATGTGTTTGCATGTTACCTTTAGAAGCAAAGGAGGCTTCTCTTCTCCATCCCTGATTGATTTTCTCATACCCCCCAACTAGAATGAGAGGAAGCTGTCTTTTTAAATGAAGCGTACAATACTCCACTATGACTAAATCGAGTAAAGGCTTAAAACTTGATTAACACAAAGACGAGTACAAATAACTGCTGCCCAACTGAATTTAGGTGAAATAAATTATACTCGATATTCATATAAGCGAGTATATTATACTCGATATCCATGTAAACGAGTTATTCAGACAATCGTACCACACCTTAATGGTACTCGGTCTCTGTGTAACCGAGTTATACTAACTCGATGTACAGATTTTCGAGTACTGTGTTAGATTTTCACATTTCCTCCCCCACCTTATGGGACCACTGACCATTTGCCATTTACTTCTTCGTCTGGTTAGCTTCTGAACGTGGACCAGTCTGTGCCATCTACCATTGTGTCAACTTCTACTACTGCCAATTTCAACTTCAATTGACTAGCTGGGTAAAGTGCAGTAATTTCTCTGTTGTGTCATTGTCTTCTCCGTTCTGTCAACATTTCACCTGATAGGTAACAACTCATAACAATTTATAACAACACAAAGTCAGTGAATGTAATGAGACTTCAATTGGGGCATCTGAACATAATAGTGAATGAGGTTTAGAATTTTAGGTAACACACATTCTGTGATTGTTGTGGGAGGGGGTATCGTCACATGGAATTGTGGTTCAATATTTAAGAGAACACCAATTATGTGATTGTTGTGGGTCTTCAATGGGGGTATCTGAACATAATAATGCATGAGTCCATTTATTTACAATTACAAAAATTTTGAATAATATTGTTGTGGGAAGAACTGGGACCATCAGAACATAATAATGCATGGGTATCTGAACATAATAATGCATGAGTCCATTTATGATAACACAAATTTGTGAATGTTGTTGGAAGAATGGGGGGGTATCTGAACATAATAATGCACTAGATGTTGCATGCTACGAAATATTTTCCTTATTTGCAATGCTTCATAATTCTTATTTGATTAACAATATCCTACATGAAACCCAAACAAATTGTGCGAACATTTCATTTTCTCTTTACGTGTTTGGTGGACTAGATCATACAATTTTTCCATATAATGTTTTTAGCATCAATCCTTTTTGGCTCACCTAAAATTTATGATAAACAAGATGGGTATTTTAGCACATCATTGGAATTAGGTTTGTTTACCTGCATGAACACCTAAACATAGGGCATATATAGGTAGCATATAGTTTCACAATATTAGACAGCATGATACAACTATTACTATTTGTGGTTCAGGTCTATTATGAGTCCTTATTACTTCTACATTTACTACGACGGGGAGGCATATATTAATGATTTGCATGGGCTATCATACCGAGGTCCGAACCTAAAGCAGACACCTATTCAAGTGAAACGTGGGATACACTTGAGAAAATTGAAACGGAAGATAATGTCAGCTCTGGGGTTAGACAAGGATTTACATGACATCTCCATTGTATTTCGAGCTCCTCAGCAACTGGTGGGTACCCAAGTTTTCTACAATTCAATTCCGTTACAATGCGACGATGATGTGGACATCATGTGGGGAGTGATATAGCGGGCTCCACAATTCATAGGTTCTGACTTGTATGTAATTGTTGACATTGTTGGGTGTAATGTCGACGGGGGTTCACAGTATGGCAGTAGAGCTAGGGAGCAAGAATCAGTTCCTGTAACCGAGATGTACCCTTCAGTTACAGCCGAGACGTGTTTGCCGTACAACGTTGGACCACGCAATGCGGTTGCTATGGACAATATTGAAGCCGCCGAAGTGTTAGGGTCTATCCATACTCCTGAGGGTCGAGGGTATACATAAGAAAATGAAGACACCCAAATGTACTTCAACGAGGCTATTGAAATGGATGACACTTAAGATGTGTATGAGGAGTTCATTAATAATGATGGACCGGAGGACAACTAGGAATTTTTAAATGAACTACAAGTTGAAAACAACGTGGATGCTTGCCCCAATCCGAACCCCAACCCCTACTGGTTCACGTCAAACACATGGGATAACATTCATGACCCATCACCTTCGTTGGATACAGGTGTCATGAGTTGGCGACCGGGGGACGAACCAAGCAAGGGGATGCTATTCTTGAATAAAGCTGCGATTCAACATGTGTTAACCATGTTCTCTGTGGGCCTTAATAAGAAATTTAAGTACATGAAGTCAGACCCTGAGAGACTGGTTGTAACATGTGTACACGATGCATGTCCATGGTCAGTTCGAGCTATCAACAGCAAAAGGCACAAGTTCTGGGAGATCACAACATGTAAGGGTCCCCACACTTGCTCGTCACTGCAGGTGGATCATGATGGAAGGATGATGGATTCGAAGTTCATTGCCATCACACTTGAGTCATACGTGCAGGAAGACATTTCAAGAACAATAGCAACCCTGCGTAGTCTTTTGCATGCGCAGCACGAGCATTGGGCAACTCACTATAAGGTTTGGGATGCAAAACAGAAGGCGGTTGCGGCCATCTACGGGGATTTCAATAAGTCATATGCAGAGTTACCTCGGTTTCTGGCCGCGTTAAAAGATGCAGATCCAACCACAGTGACACAGTTGAAGTGCGACAACCGTAACGTGCTAGGCACTTGCACGTTTAACTGTGCCTTTTGGGCTTTTGGTCCATGTATTGAAGGGTTCAAGCATTGCAGGCCAGTGATAAGCATCGATGCAACGCACCTCTATGGCAAGTATAAGGGGAAGTTGTTGATAGCAATGGCAACGGATGCTAACAACAAGGCTTATCCGCTCGCGTTTGCTGTTGTTGAGAGTGAGAGCAAGGAGACGTGGCGATGGTTCTTGGCATGGTTGACCACTATTACGGACCGGGCCAATCTTTGCATCATCTCTGACCGACATTCGGGGATAAAAGCCTGCTTTGATGACACAAGTATGACTTGGTTGCGGCCGCCCAAGGTCCATCACCGGTACTGCCTCCGCCATGTAGTCAGCAATGTGAACACAAAATGGAAAAGTCCGGAGTTGAAGAACTTGGTATGGAAGGCAGCAAGTAGCAATCAAGTCAGAAAGTTTGAAGCCACACTGGAATTAATTCGCAATGTTAAGCCGGCTGCACACAGGTACCTTGAATCTGAAAACAAACAAAAGTGGACACTTGCACACGACGAAGGTCGTCGATACGGAGCAATGACAACCAACCTATCGGAGTGCTTTAATGGAGTACTGAAAGGTGCACGTAGCTTGCCAATAACGGCAATGGTCAGGTTCACCTTTTTCAAAGTGAACTCGTATTTTGACGCTCGTCGTAATCTCACTCTAGAACAGTTGGAAGCGGGTCAAGAATGGTGCAAGTATGCCATGGACAAGTTTGAACACAATCAAGCGAAGGCAAAGGACCATATGGTGACACGGATGTCCGCACAAGCACGGATATATCAGGTTGACACACCGGGTAATCCTCTGAATGGTGGGGGCGGACAACACACGCATAAGGTTGATCTTTGGAGTATGACATGCACGTGCGGAAAATGGGAAGCGCTCAAGATCCCGTGTTCACACGTAATAGCAATTTGTGCTAAGTATAAGCACGATGCGCAGCAGTTTATTGATCCTTGCTATAACGTGACTCATAGGTACCACAGCTACGAACCGGTATTCCAGCCATTGAAAGACAGATTAGCATGGCCGGATCCAGAAGAAACTAGACTAGTGATGCCCAACCCACGATTGATCCGGAAGAAAGGTCGGCCAAAGTCCACACGTATCCGCAATGAGATGGATGAGGATGATAATGATAGGGAGTTGCCAAGCTCCTTATGGATCGAGAATGGACCAAAATCAAGATGTGGGTTGTGTCGCCAAAAGGGGCACAATCGTAGAACATGTCCTACTCAGAATGCGGAGTCAACAAGTGGTGGAGTTGTAGCAGAGGTAAAGCTTCCATTCCTTAACAACTCTTGTCATATAAATCGTTACGTGACTATTAACAACTGAGTAGTAGTAAATTGTTTTCTATTGCCATAGTAAGTATTTGGAGTAGTTATGAAACAAACGTTGGTGTTCATGCATGCATGGATAGGCAAACGAGTCCAATCGGTATTTAAATATGATGCTCATTGGAGAGTCCTGAAATGAGGTTGTTCAATAGTTTTGTCACATTATTCGTCCTAAGTCATGAATCTATGCATTGTTATGGATATGTTGCTTGTTAATAACTTATATAGGTCCAATGTACATAACATATTTGAACTGTTTACAGCAGGTACATGTAACATGGAGGTGGGAAGCCCTGAAAGGACACCAGTAACTTGGTCTCATGAGGAGAAGACAGTGTTAGATTGGTCATTTTTTGCCTGGAAGCTGATACTATATTATGTACTTTTGTTATGTACTTATGTGGTCATGCACTTTGTTAATGGCATCAATGTTATGTACTAGAGTAGATTTCACTAAGCTCCTTATCAAGCAAACAATCCAGTTACATGTAACATGTAGTAATAGAAGCAGTAAAGTAATATGTTTATTATGATTTCCAGCTTCTCAAAAGCAACAAGTAAAAATTTGTTTTTTCTTTTTTGATGGGAAAAGCAACAAGTTAATTGCAATGCACAGCTGGGGTTTTCCAACTGATAGAACTGAGCTGTAGGTGACAACAAATGAACCATGCATAGAGAGCGTGTATTGAGAGCAAATGGGGTTTTCTATATAACTCGGTGTTAGAAATATTGAGTACTTTTAAGTAATTCGCAACTTACAATTTCGAGTAACGAGTAGGGGTTTTCCTCACTGGCACGCCCAGTCAGTACTCGGTGATATAGGTAGTGAGTTATATATTATAAAACTCGATACCTTAGTATTCGAGTATTATAAAGAAATTTCAAATCAGTCCAACTAGATTTCGACCCATCAAACAATCGCTGACTCCAACAAATTTCTCTGTACAAACCGATTGATATTCGATAGGTATTCGATCGGTCAAAAAAATCCCTGAGTCTAGCAAAAAGCTCTGTACAATGTGATTGTCGTGCGATTGGTCTCGATCGGTCAAAAAAAAACCTTCGTCCATAAACTCGGTCTTATATGTGGCGAGTATAGTACCCGATTATAGAGTAATCGAGTACTATAAAATTGCAGGAATCTAGCCCAACTTGTCTGTAAGGAACGACTGCTATCCGATTGGTGTTAGATCGGTCAAATATCTACTACTCGACTTTGGAGGTAGCGAGTATTGTTAATAAAACTCGATACCCTTGTAATCGAGTAGTTGGAACGAATTACCAGACCTCTGGCCTCTCTAGTGCAGTGAATCTCTTGTGTCTCTTTGTCTTCGTCATCTACGCTGTTTGTGACTCGTCTTCTTCTCCTCAAAACTCCAACCACCTTCGTTCATCCACTCCACTAAAGATTTATTGTACACTATAAATTGTGAGACGTAATAATGTCTTTGAACCTTCTACTCCCTCTTCCCCTCAATTCCCTAGCCGTCCCTTCTAATTTAGCTTCTCCTAAATACGGTGGTTGCCCTCTGTTCTTTGTCTTCAGCTTTCAACCTCCGAATCCACTATCAAGGTATGAAATTTCCAATAAATTGTAGAATTCATTTACTGTGTTAGTCATTGTATGTTGATTTTAAATTCATTGGGTCTTGCTCTATGATTTATTTTCAAGTTTTTGTTGTATTTGTCATCTTAAAATTTCGTAGTTGTACATCCGTTCGTTGATGTTGTTAATTGCCACAACGTTGATTGCGTATTTGTTTTTTTTTTAGGACCAAATGTTTTTTTTTTTTTTTTAATGGGAAGATGGAGGTTTTATTAGATGTAATTTTTGGCACTTGTACATAACATATTAAATTTATCATATCACCTACACACGGTTACTAAAATAACAAATGATTTATACCTCAGTTTCATAAATAATTTTATAATTTGACCTCAATTAAAAATCTATTACAAATAATTAGAAGAAAACCAAAATTAACAGGAATTATTTTAAATTAGTTGGGGATAATATATCATATGTTGCATTTAATATAATAAAAGTTAGTCTTATATATTATGTTGTGTCATTGTCAAGTAATTAACATGATTTGTGAAACGTTGTTAGTTTATATCTGTTGTGTCACTGCCATGTGACTTATTAATTATTAAGATGATTACTTTATTATACATGCACAATTCGATTACAGTTTTAATTTTCAAGTGGCATGCTAATGATCAAGATAATATAACTTTGATTATATTAGTAATATAATTTGTTGATTCACATATAAGTTTTATTAAATTGTGTAGCATATGAACATAATATCAGTTCACATATAACATTAGAAATAGAATTCATAAATATCATCATAATTGAATAAATAAAGTATTAAGAAACATGTTGTTGGTTGATGATTAATACATTGCCAATATATATAGAAACTTCATATAATTAGTTCTTTAGTAGCATTATCTTACTTAAAGTATATATCCTATCAATAACAAACTAGTTAGAAGTTAGAACTTTGGTAATGGAGTATGATTTATAGTAGAATTAAAAGGTATAATGTACTTTTATGGTGAGGTGAGAGATTATTTTGGGATAAAAGGTCATATTTGTTGTATAAAATTGGGGGGTAAAGATTGTCCGCATGGTTATTTGATTGAGTAACTACAGAGAATGCTTAACATTTTGGTCATTTCTGTTGTACCCGTCTTTATGTATATAGTATAGCTTGTGGCAGTTTCCAATCTTTAGTTTGGAAAATAAGAATGTGCAGAAAAGTCGAGTACTGTTTTGTGTTATCACTATACTGGTGATTTTTAGTACTAATAGGAGATCTTGGTATAACAATTAAAATATTATATGATTATTTGTTGCTGAGTATGAAATAATCTGTCTTGCTCTAACTCCTATATATTCAAGTTTGAACTGTTTCTGACATCTTAATTGGGTATAATTGAAGATCCATAATCACTGTAATGTTGGCTGTGTAGTACTAATAGTATATTTGTTTGTTTATTTTCTTGTATTTTTAAATTCATTTCTCATTCTTTAACTGTTCGTAGAATTACAAAATTCATTATCAGTAATTTTTCTTTAAATCGGTGTAGATGGAAAGTGATAAGACGATTCCTACTGACATTAAGCGTGAAGGAAAAGACATTGAATTAGATGCCCAACCTGATGAAGTGGCTGAACTGCCTCCAGCAAAGAAAGCTAAGACTGAGCTCAACGTCTACGAAAGGAGGGGGAGTTCAACTCTTTGGAAATGCAAATGCAAGAAGTGTGGATGGGAATTTATTGCTGCCGGAGCAGATGTCACTGAAAATATGAAGCGCCATTTGGACTGGGCTTGTCTAAGGAAATTTGATGTGCGATTGAGCATTCCTGTTTCTGCAGGGGCAGATATAGGTAATGTATTTTTGATTTATATGTTGATTGAATGAGTTATAAGTTTTATGATTATTTTTAAAAAAGAAAATAACATATATGTGAAAAAGGTTATGGATTTCCCATAAAATGTCAAGATTTCAATCCTTTAAATAGACAAGGTGTAATAAATCTTTAAATGGCAAAGAAAAGCTGCTGTATTGACAAAGGATTTGAGTTATCAAAATAGAACATATAGAATATGCACAATACTCTTGAGATTGTAAATGGAATAAATTGAGTTGAATGATGCATCATGGTATAGTTGACCAATGCTAACACAAGTTATATTCATGCATATTCAAAAAGTAATAGTTCATAGAGTTTGTTGGCAGACTTGGTAGATAGTAGACACTACCAGTTGTTGATAGTAAATTTTGTTCTTAGTACTATGCAAATGACTTGTTTAAAATTATAACTGCTTCATAAATAAGTTTTTAATGAGGTGAGAACCAATTTATTTGATGTAGCACAATCACAAGTTGAAGAGGTCACTGGAGATAAAATGAGCATGAATATCAATAACGATGAGCACAAGGAAGGCGCTGGATCTTCAATGGAACTGTCAAAATCGGGATGATCCTGGCGCATAATCAGCGATATTTTGATATGCCATGTAATCACATTGGTTTTTTATTGCCCCAATATGTAATGTCTTTTAGTTTTTGGATCAGTCGAACTGTTTGTCCATGTAATAATCTTCGGGGTATGAATTATGGAACTTTTCCATATTATTAAATTTGATAGTATGGAGGGTGGAACCTTTTGGACTAGTAAGTTGAATCTTTATGGTTAAATGAAATAAGTATTTGCTTTTATTGACAAGGATGAATTTTTATGACTTTATTTATGGTTCAATTATGAATATAATGTATGTGAGATGATAACAGGTTATTCGAGTTAAGTTGAGTTCAGTTTATTGTTTAAGTAAGTAGATTCTTTTTATTCTAATCAAACAGCTTGTTTCTAGGTTATTCTTATTTACATTTCAAACTTATAGTTTTGACAATGTCATGACCACAATATATACGGATCTCATAAACTAAACAAAGTCTGAATAATAACAATGTTTTATAATTTTCATCCTTGCGGCCACATATATATATATATATATATATATGATAGTGTATGACAAAGAAAAGTATGGTTCAGCATCTAGGATTAACCCTTCCAAATGTTTCAAAACAAGTTATTTCACTATCTCCATAGTAAAATGTTTCAAATGACAAATTATTAAAAATAAGCCCCCACCAACTCTGTTTTCAGTAATCTTCAAAAAAACCTAGCTTTTTTTTAGAAGAAGGAAAAAAAAAAAAAAAAAAAAAGGAAGTTAAAAACTTGGTTTTGACTTACCGACATCGATGTATACTCTTGGTAGTCATATATTATATATTGTGTTTGTCTATCCCTGTCCTCTTGGCTCTTCATTTTACATGGATTATTATTTTTTGGCGAGGTTAGGAAAAAAACCATCTTACACAGCAGAAGATAAAAGTTCCTCCACTTAAATCACTTTAAGAATGTTATTAATATGATTCACAACTTTAATAGTAAAACTAATTTAGAGAAGTGAAAAACTAACTTAGAAAGGTATGAGTACGAGTATGCTACAACAATACATCGAAGCACGGGTACATATAACACAAGTACAACATCCAAAGTAAAGTGTTTACTTTTCCTAGAACCGTATTTGTATGTTGTGGCAGTAGCCACATAAGTTCTTATATATCTCCCCTTTCTACCAAAAAAAAAGTTCAAACTATATGTCACCAGTGCTAATATTTTTACATTTTGTTTTAGCGTTTTCTTGCTCATGTATAAAATCCTTTTTAGCAATTGATTACCAAATAGCCAACTTTAAAGTATAAATGTTTGTGGGGTGTAGAGGATAGGAGTCAAGGTTCAAGTCTCTAAGAGGGAGCTTTACACACATATAAATTATAAAACATAAAAATTCATGCATATAATGCAACATAAAAGTTGAAACGAATTTTAAAATGAAAGAAAGAAAATAATCAAAGAAAATGGTATTTTGCCATTCAGTTAGGGAAATGTAATTTTTAATGATCGAGAGGCACCACCCATCCATTGAGTTCCATTGAATTTCTTACGAAATCAAATAAGTAATAGTCATTTCAGGAATGCTCTGCATATTGATGATATAACATGAAACTTAAATAAAATAAAATAAAAAGTGGATATTTTTACTTGAGGTGTTAAAGGGAAGTTAATAGTTTTACTGAATTGGAAATTAAACTTAGTACTCGATTTTAGAAGAAGCGAGTTATTCAATACTCGACTTTATTGTAGCCGAGTATTTCTGACAAATTTTTCGGATCAGTCAAATGGCCTTTGACCCATCTAAAAAATATCAGATCCAGCCAAACTTCTCTGCAAAAATAGATTGGTAACCGATTGGTGTTGGATCGGCCAAGTTTCACAGAACTCGATTTTGTAGTTAGTGAGTATTATATAGAATAGAAATCGATTTTGTAGTTAGCGAGTATTATAAAAACCTCAGATCCAGCCAACTTCTCTGTAAACTTCGATTGGTAAGCGATTGGTGTTGGATCGGCCAAGTTTTATAGAACTCAATTTTGTAGTTAGCGAGTATTATAGAATAGAAATCGATTTTGTAGTTAGCGAGTATTATAAAAACCCTGATCTAGCCAAACTTCTCTGTAAAGTTAGATTGGTAAGCGATTGGTGTTGGATCGGTCAAAGTTTTATAGAACTCGATACTACAGTCAGCGAGTACTATAGTACTCGCTGACTGTAGTATCGAGTTTTATGGATATATTTTCGACCAGTCAGTATTATTTCTGGTGTTGGATTGCTGCACTCGACTCCTGAGTTGTTTTTAGAAGCAGCACTTCGATTGCTCTCGATTCGTCAGGCTGGAAAGCGACTTCGCGGGCTGCAAACATCGATCCTCACCTGTAGTAAGACTCTTTTACCCTTGCTTTACATAGAAATTACAGGAAAATCTTGCATTATTCTCCCTCTTATTGTGAAATTTCGAACTATGCAAGTCTGGGGATTTACATGATTTTAGGTGTTGTTGTCTGAAATGGTTCATGGGTTTTTACATAGGAGTAAACTTTCATACGATTCGTACTAGTTAATTACATAAACATAACTGCTTTGTAAAGGAACACATGAATTTAGGGTTAATGTGATCATATGGAATTTGGGGATTTTCATGGGTGTGGGTGAGTTGACGTTAAATATGAAATGGGTTTTTTGGTATGGATGTTGTACACACGTTTTGTACCAAGTAATGTTGCAAAGAACTCATGATTTGTGAAATATGCCATGAAATTTCGGTTCATGTATTCATATTGAGAATTTGGGGATTCTGATGAATAGGACTAGTGTTTGATCTGAACTGGAAATTGAGTTGTTGTTTATGCATGTTGGTGACACGTTGTATCATTTATATTGGGTTATTTCACATTTGGGTATGCATGTTGGTTCATTTGCCAATCTTTTGATAACAGCTTAGATTGGGGTTTTGTTGAATACGGTATAATTGGGAAAAATTGATAAACATTGCCAATTTGATGGATTGGTAGTTACTAGTGGGTTAGCATGTGTTGTTGAATTGGGTAAAATTGCTTGAAATTAACCCGCTGCACAATGTATAGTGTGGTTGTCGCATGTTTTTCAAATAAGTTGACTTCATGGGTTAATCAAAAATTGATCATTACAATGCATTCATTCATGCCCCAATTGTATCCATGCATCATGTATATTATATACTCATGCATATGTATTTTGTTGTTTTATGTGTCTCTAACGCAATTTTGAATATTGGTTTTCTGTTGTGCTTTCGGTCCGTCTCTATAGATCCTAGTTATGCCTCCTAAGAAGTCTAAAACCATTAAAACCAAAGCCAAAAGAGTGTCTGCCTCCTCATCTAAGCCTGCACCTGCGTTTGATCAAATAAGATTTCAAACAGTTACAAAGGAGCAAAGGTTTGAAGATGTAATTCAGCATTGGAATATTTGGCCAGAACGACAAATCAATCTAGATGAATTACCTCTTTCTGTCCATAGGAATCTGCAGTGTAGGAATTGTTTGTCTCTGTGTAAAGTTTTAGAACCCCCTCCAGCTGCCATGATTCGAGAGTTCTATTCCAATCTCAATATCCGCTCCTCTGATGGTCATCTGAGTACTTGGATTCGTGGTCAAAGTTTCATCATAAGTAAGGCCGATGTTTCCAATGCTCTTGATGTACCTCTTATTCGTAGACCTACTTATCCATACTCGGAGCGGCCTAATATATCTGATGTCATGACTCTTCTTTGCGGAAGATCAGTGACATGGGGATCTAACCGAAGAATTAACTCGAGTGAGTTAACCGAGCTTCATTATATATTGTTTAGGATAGCGTGTCACAACATCTTCCCCATCTCCCATGTCCATACTATTCCTATAGAGAGATGTTACTTTTTGTACGCCCTTGTGACTGATGCCTCTATCTGTTTTCCATCCCTTTTCATTCAAGTGATTGTTGAGGCGCATAGGAGCAAGTGTAAGAAGCATGATCTATTCTTTCCAGATTTTGTCTATAGGGTTCTAAAGTATTTACACTTACAAAACTTTCCTTCCCTAGAGTTGATCCACATCACAGCCCCTATAGGAGCCACATTTCTCAAACAGCGGAGTGCACAAAAGAAGAATGTTGGACCGAGTGTTGGTTCATCAAAAAGACCACGAGTACAGTCCACTAATGGAGATGTTCATGCTGAGGAGAGTCCTATTAATCCTACAGTTGCTGTTGCTGACGATGGTGACGATGAGGTACATGTTGACAGCGCAGCTGCGGAGCCCACCATTCCTCCTCCTCGCTCTCTTCGTGCTATGATGGAGACCTTTATGACAACTCAAGCAGCTCATGGACAGCTTTTAGATGGGCTTATTGCTAAGGTTGCTGCTTTGAGAGCGGAGTTTTCAGAGTATAGGAGTGCTTTTCCACCTCCTCCACCCTCTGACCCTCAATGTTTGCCTTTGGCAATGCATAACAGACAGGGGAAGTAGGGATTGTAGTGTAGGGGGGAGAGTTATTTTTGTACCGATCGCGTTGATTATATGAAAGTAATTTAATGTGAGTTACTAGTATTTGTATATTATTATATTTACTCTTCAAGGTCCACAAACATGGTTTTAATTTTATATTGCATGATCATTTTCTTTGTTTTTTTTCCTTCAACTGGAATGTGGATAAGGTAACCTAATTGATAACATATGCATATTTGAAAAAAACCTACAGTCATTGAAATGATAACAGAAAAGGGACATACCTCATCATTGCATTATCGATTAGTTCTGCAATGGCTATACGAAAAAAAGAAAAAGAGATCATGAAAGTAGATTAAACAGATACTAGCCTTTAAGCACGCGCATGCTCGAAGGCTAGTTTATAGTTAAAATAAGATTATATTTGCCGTACTCATACACGTCTATACAATTAAAGAGAAGTTATATAGATTTATTTTAATAATTAACACCTCTGTTTCCTATTTCCTGTCACTTATTATCCAAACATATATATGTTTCCACTTCAGTTATTTATTGTGCGTTACAAAGCACAATCTGTAAAATCATATCCCAAAAGGCATATAGGATACTATGGAAGGTGATGATGTGGCTTTTGTATCACAGTTTGTGGCAAGAGACAATGGTTCGAAAGAAAGTTTACAGGTATAAAAATCTACCTATTAGGAAATTTTCTACAGCTGCTACAATATTGCCTGATTTTGCACTACATGATTGTCACACAATTTTTGGCTTATCCCTACCGAGAACTTCCCCACACATTAACCAAACCAACTTGAACCAAATCAACAAATTTAGCTACAACCCAACTCAAGTTAATAAAACCAACATACTGTTACTTTAAGCGGCTATACAATTAACGCTTAACAATAAACCGTAATTTGTTCCAAAAAAGGTACCTGCCATGGCATGAAAATGGTGTGCAACAAATTTTTACATGTACAAAATTACTTTAATGTTTTTGCAAATACATTATCATAAAAGTAAATATCTTTTGAGACACGGTCCATGCAGTACAATACAGTCAAACATGATAAACACCCAGCAAATATGGGAAATAATAGGAATCCACATCAATTAATTTTCTAATGCCACCACCAAACTCTCTAAACAACTTGGATATCCAACCAACATTGTCACTTGTTAGGGAAAATTTCAATTAGTACCACCACACTGAAAACTTAGTGTTCATAATCATGAAGTTGCTCATTAAATGAGACTGAAACTGTAAGGGTAAGGGTAATTCAAAACTTACAAACCAATGTTGAGTAGCCTACTTGTTTTCCTTGCAATCTATAAAATGATTTGAATGAGTCTTTTTAACTGAGCTTCCTCTCCCTCCAATCACTTACAAACCACACTTCTTGCTTATTGTTTTCTTATCTCCAAGCCTAATGTTGCATTGAATTGTGAAATTCCAAAAGAACTTCAAAATATGAGCATATAATTGATGCAAATGGAATTTTTTTTCTATATTTTTTTATGTTTTTTTTTTCTCAATAAGTAGATGCCAATTGTTATGATAGAGTTTTAAAATTATTTGCCACAAAGTCAACTATGTTCAACATCATATTTATGGATTAGAATTTTCTCCCAAATTTTCCTTCACAAATATTAAATTTTCTCATATTCATTTTGTACGTGTGTGTGACTTTTTTTTTTTTTTTTTTTATAACAAATTCGATTGCTTAATTTTACTTCAGCTCAAGTGAGTCTGATTCTGTAACTCTGGAATTTTTTTTCCCTCCACTCTGAAGCTAATGTAAGTTTATGGGTATTCATATCTCCACAATGATTATAAAATAAACAAGTTTTTTTGGCTGCCAAGGATTATGCAGTAAAATTATGTAGAATTACGCAGAAAGCTGACCGCAAAAATTGAAACACCAAAAACAATTTGCTTTGATTCTAATATCAATTGTTGGAAGTGGACATCAATCTAAATGATGTAGTATACAATGGACATATTAATGACAAGTACAATTTGAGCAATTCAAGAAACAAAATCGTACATGTTGAAATACGTTGGAAGGTGATTTGAGATGTGCCACCAGCACTTTATACTCCACTACTTCAGAGTCTTACATTCTTCCAATAAGCCACAACACATTAAAGAAGTGAGACCCTTCGAAATTTCCAAATAACCCAAGGTAAAATAAAATAGTTGTTTCTGCTGTAAAATTATAGCACTATTGAAACGACATTTAGGCAATCTCACAAAGACATCAACGGCATGCCAATGATGCTCATCTAATATAAACACAAACAAAAACAAACGAAAACAAAAGGTCTCATATTAATAAAAACAGAGCATAAAAGTTTTGTACCCAAAAAAAAAAAGAATTGAGATGTAGAGATACCTCAGCTAAAGCAGGGAGCTTTTGTCAATATTTATAAACCATGTGGAAAGGAATAAAGGGAGGAACGAAATAAGTGGCAACTGTTACTGCGAAACGGTAAAGCATGAAGGTGGGTAGCTTTCAAACTCTCAACTAACTCACCCGAAGGCTTCAACATAGTTTTGTTCCTCCCTTTAAGCTTCCCTCTACGTTACAATCTTCAACCTCTCTCTCTGCTCACCTTTTCATTTGGTCACGCAAAACCCTGAATGCCTCCCCTTCATATATTTTTTTTTCTTTCCTCCAAACCGGCTTCCACGTTTGATATTTTTAATTTCTTTTTCCTTTAAGCTGAACTGAAAAGGCTTTGGGTTGGGCTTCATAGTGGAACTAAATAAATAAGATGTGGACTAAATTAATTATACAAATTTATTATAGGGTGATAGTGGAAGTAAATAAAAAAGTAGTGCGCTGCATTTATAGGGCTAGGACTTCTAGGGCTGAAATTTGTAACAACCATTTTAAAATTGAAGAAAACATTATTTTTTTTAAAAGAAAATGATATCGCAGCTGATGTGGCGCAACGTGACAGCAGTAGCATTAAACACTACGTTTCAGCTTTTACTAATATATAGATGTGTGCTTCCATATGAGTCAGATGTATTGTCATCACAGTGACATGAAACATGCTTTGGACAAGAAACATTTTGCTTAATTGTTTAGTACTATTGTTTGCTAGATTAGATGTATAAATGCAGAGATTTTTTGTTAGAAATGATGGTCCTAAGTTATCATTTACCAAACTTTATTAGAAAATGCAGATGATTCAAATTTTATGGGATGAAATGAGAGTTTAGCTGAAATCTTAAAAAGGATTTTAGTTTGGCTTTTATATTCAATGAGATGTAAGTACAAATTTTTGATAATCACAAGGATAACAAATCATTACACTTTCAATTTTCTACAATTGATAATCATTCCTTTTGGCAAACCATTAAGGAAATCATAATTGTAAAACTTTTGCAAAGCTTAACAAACAATTAATAAAAAAACAGAAGATTGCATCTTATTATTTAAGTGATGCTACAATGAGGGAAAAGAAATAAAATAAAATAGAGTTAAAGAAGCCTGTTCACCAACTTAAACATTTCAAGGTCGATTGAGCATCTTTTGCACGTAACCACAAATTTTGCATAACTGTGAGGATAAGGTTGATATCGGTTCCAATGGCCCATTACAATTTTGTGGCATGCTTGAAAGTTTGGAATTTGATACAGGGCTATTCATGCAGCTACGTGTCGAAGCATATTTCGTTAATTTCGAAGCCACTACTTCCCATGTTCATCATTTAAAAAGGTTATCAATTTCAAAGCCAATGCTTCCAAAGGTTATCAATGCCTCCACGATTTGACTGGCAAAGTAGCATGATTCCATGTATATAAGCTGCAATAAAATTATCACATGGACTCGTTTTTCAATTATATTTTTTCCTTCAACAACTTCTTCATTCAGAAAGTATTTCCAACTTCCCACTATCAGTAGCGCATTGGGATTTCCTGCTTCATAGTACTAAAAAATTAGGGTTTTTTTTGTGTCGTGTAGTAGAGCTAGGTGATTGAAAAATGGGGTCAGTTTAATTTGTTGGAGAATTAGTTTGCTTTTTGTTAAATTGTTGAAGCGTTTACAACTAATTAAGAAAAAGGAAAAAAAATAAATTAATAGACTAAATAAATTATATAGAGGGAAATAAATAAGTAGATACAAACTGAGAAAATAGTTTTTTATACCTTAACTTAATGTTCCTCAAGAGTGTTGCCGAATCTTTGCCTACTTTCGAAAATATTTCAACCAAAATGTCAGTATGATATATATATATATATATATATATATATATATATTTTTTTTTACTTTAAATAGTGTTATAACATTTCAGTTACTATTTATAATAAAATGATTTGTACTAGGTTCATAGTATCATATTAAATAACAATACATAATATTAATGCGTTTACGAATTTCGAAAGGATTATACAAGAATTTGATGGTGAAATGGTTATACACGAAAATGAAGACGGGATCTGTATGTTAAGGTGCCTAAATCGGTGCGGTAACTGGGAACATGTTACTGAAAATTGTGTAGGAGAGGAACGATTTTGGGTTTTGATTGTTGTAGAAGGGGAGGCGAACCTAAAAATACGCGAGAAAAATTTAGAATCCCGATTAAATTTACACGGATGGAGGAAAATTTATTATATTTCATATTTAAATTAGTGTGGTCCCCACATTAATCTAAACACAAGACATTGGGAATAGTTAAAATCCTGTTCATAGAGTGGTTTTCCAGCCTGTATTGACATGACAAGCCCTAATAACTGAAATAGTAAGGCTTGGACCACGAAATGAGGTTATAAATGCACCACAATAATTATCTTCTTTCTATCCACTAACTTCGTAGATTGAGTAAGCTATGAGTCGCAATGCCTCAACATCAAATCGTAAGATGCGAAACAAGTTTGGATCTACTTCAACATGTGGATCTTCACAAGTTCTAGCAGATCAACAACTACAAACATACACAGACCACTATGGAGGAAAATGGGTTGGAAAGAAAAGAGATTTCGTTAATATGCCAATATACACGTACGAGAGTCTTGGAAGCGTCGGGCACATCATGGTCGGCAAACCTACAAAACTAAGTACAGATAGCACCGCAATAGAGTTGACCGTATCAGAACCACCATGGTCAATCCTATACGAGAAGAGGTGTGAGTTGGAGGCGTATTGTCGATGGCATGGGTTACGAGTTCCTAAGGCACGCTCAGCCGAGTTACCTAGAGATGAACCTGCCAACATACTTACTCGTCTTCAACAAGAGAACAATCAAATGCAAAGGCGACTAGCTCGTTTTCACGCAATCCAAAAAGCTAGGAAGCATCTAAAGGGGAAGGCGCAAGAGCGAGCCATGAAGTCTATTAATGAAATTACTGCGTTAGATGATGACAGAAATATTTCAGACTTCTCAGATTCAAGCAATGATGATTTCCAAAAATTTCTACCTACGAGCATTAAACGTTGTTGTTAATGTTTGACAACGGATGATTATGTACATTAAACTTTTGCAAATCTAAAGAATAACTGTTCATTAGTTTTGGCTAAGGTTATATGAAATCAGTTTCTCATTTTTCCCCTGCTGTTCTTTGTTGCTACATATGAAAATTTTATATGAATATTTACGCATAGATTCAATACATACAAACTCATCGAACCCACATAGACCAACTGGGACCATCACCATCAAGGTGTAGTGTAGACACTCACATTTGTTCAAAATAATACTCCCTTCTACCATGCGTGACATGAAACTGCTAATGTTTTAAATTGCTATGTTAGTATGTTGCAATGTTTTCAGTGGATTGCCTAAGTGTATATGAAATCACTTGCTAATTTTTTCCCTGCTATTCTTTGTTGCTACGTATGATTCTTTTGCTTTGGTTGGACAATGCCCTCTACTTTGTAGTGTAGGAAAAACCTTAGATATGCTAATGTTTCCAATATTTTGTCTGTGTAATTTGAAATGTTACCCACATAACACTCATCATCCAACTTAGATTTATTACACATTACTTGTACGAAATTTTAATAGATTCAATACATACAGGCTCATCCAAACCCCACAGACCAACCATGCATATGATTATTAATACGAATAATTCAAATATATGACACCGTGAGTCGCCGTATCATATACCCGTATTTGTGTATCTTAGTTCTGCTACTGTACTACTTTATACATACAAACTCATCCAAACTAGACTAACCACTCATTCTCTCTTCGTCTTTATGTACACGAAACTTTTTTCGTAACAAAATTTTCTTTGATTCATGTGTTGTGGGCAAATCATGTTCAGGATATGTTTGTATCATCTTCATCTAAGTCTATTATTTCTACCTAATGATCTTCCAATTTACAGTTCTTGATGGGTGGATATTGAATCTCAGTGGCAGTCGTATCAAACATAAGAACATGGAAACTTGAATTTCCTTCATATCTGAACACTAAAAAATAACCATAACGGATAGAATGGTATTCAACGAAATCATGCCAACCATTACAAATCGAAATGTTGTTATTAGCTTTCTTCAATCCCACTTGCCAAATACCACCATAGGGAGCAGTGAATGTTGCTACGATAGATAGCTCAGCACTGTTGAACCTTACCCACAAGTACCCATAAACACTGATGTTTGCAGTGCTACATGTGTTACTCAACAATGTCGTAGTGTTAAATTGTTTCCAATCATATCACCCACATGGATAAGGTCGATACACAGATTGCATTCTTTTGCAATGCACTGTTTTCAAGGAAGCAGAGCCTCCTTGAAAAGGTAATGATACATTTAACACAACTCGGCACTGTTTCGTCAAGTCATGTCAGATGTCAGATGAAGCACAAGAATGCTGAATAGTCTTCACGTGAACCCTGTCTAGTCATATCACCTACACGCATGTCAATACACATATATGCATCCCTTTGCGATGCATCATTTTCAAGGATGCAGAGCATCCCTGAACGATTTATGATACATTTAACATAGCTCAGAACTGTCCCATCAAGTCATGTCAGATGAACCATAGGGATTCTGAATAGTCTTCACGTGAATAAATAGACAACGTCCTTTGCAGTACACATCACCAACCCGCTACTGTAGCACATGCTATAGCCATATGAAACAGCTGCCTCAGTAAACCACATGCACCAACAGGTGCCACTGTATAGCCAAGTCATGTTCGCAATTTTGCATGTGCTCTTCGACACCTCACTAAACAATAGACTGTCGAGTCATATCATATGTATTCACGTGAATACTTATCTGTATTCATGTGAATACTTACCCTTACATATAATTACATCCACGTGAATACTTGCCCTTGCAAAACTCCTATATAAAGTCCCATTAACATCTACCCTTGCAAATCTAAAGAATTTTATTTTTTGCCAACGAAATTTGCACCAACAAAGACCCAATATAACACAACTAACACTCATCACCGTTTCTATAGATTATTGTACATTCCTTGTAGCACCAAAAAACTAATATAACCCTAATCTACTCATATAACACTTATTCAAGAAAATACCAAAGCACAAGTAATACAACCTCTTAAATGAAAAATATATATTTGAAATTGGGTGATCCCATTTATATAATATCTACAACTATTTTTACCTACTGAATATAATTCTCTATGTATTTCAAAGAATAAAATGAGTTTCTCACCTAAGATGATAGAAAATTCTGATAATGAGGAGAAAGCTGATCTAAAAATGATGAGGATAATTGCATGAGAAGCTGATTTGTGGAGGTGAGGAGTAAATAGCAGGACAACTCGATTATAACAAAGGCGAGTAAAATTAATAACTCGATTTCCCAATCATCGGGTTCAGCTTCACATGCGAGTAATTGATTTTCAAGTTGGTGAGCAACTCGATTATACTAGAAACGAGTAATATTAATAACTCGGTTTCCTCATCAGCGAGTTATAAACAGTGAGGCGGGAATATTTTATTGCCCAAAATCCACGGTGGACGAGCAGCGTGGCAAGAACCTGCGTGGAACTTGGCCCTGGAATGATCGAGTACTTTAAGTAACTCGACTTTGTGATGATCGAGTACCGAAACAGGGGCACGCCCCTATATAGTTTCGAAACAGGGGCACGACGCTAATTATTTTGCCCAAAAGGGGCAAAAGGCCAGAATGTCCTGTAAGTCAAATATAATAAGTTTTCTATTTTAGGGATAAAGGTGTTCTATATTTATCAAAAATATTACCTGGCTGTCTATTTGTTTTAGCCATTTCAGCCAGCACAATCACGTGTTAAATCTTTCATTAGGACCTCAATTTGTTTTTCTCTTGTCCATTTTTTTAATTCTTTATATCTATACTATTATTTAAGGGGATTTTCTTGTTTGGATTTCTCGTTTTTTAGTTAAAAAAAGCCTCTACACCCCTATGTTTAATTAAAGACAAAATTAAAGGACAATCTGGTAAAAATGCAACTTTAACTCTCACTAAAACATTACCTAAAAAATAGGACCACCCTCCTATTAATTTTTAAATTGTTTTATCCACTTATAAATTAGATTTTCAAGATAAAAATTATATATGTATATGGTAGTGTGTGTGTCCTTACTACCAGTTAATCTACGCAAGCATTAAAAATGGTAGTGTGTGTCCTTACTACCACAACCCTCCAACTGAGGTTTAGGATTACTCCTGCTGCATATATACCTTTTAATCCCAGGTGCGCCTTGATGTTGTTCATAACTCTTAAAGAGGTGAAAATCTCTATGATATGGGCCTGACGGGCCATCCTCCGTGGGCCGATAGTGGACGGGTCTGAATTGCCATACAACCGAAAGAAAACCCTAGTTGTAAGATACTTGCGGCACACGTCGAGGAATCCCAAGATCAATGGAATTCTAGCACAAAGAGGATTCTAGAAGATACGTACATTAATATGAATCTTCCCACAAGGAAATATCTTGTTCATCACGTTTAAGATTCTGCGAGAAGAGTCTTATAAGGAAAAAACTTCCGCACTAAGGAAGAAAGCTCAACCCTCTACTACTATAAAAGTCCCATACCCTCATAGACCAATATACGCATAATTTACCCTCTCTAGCACTCTAGAATTGTGAGAATATTTTTGACTTAACCTTCGGAGGGTATTTGGCCGGCATCACACCGGTACTCTCTGTTAGGTTTCCTTCTCTGTATTGTGCAAGTTCACGGTCGAGCGCGTAGGTATCGTGTGGCTCACTGGTGAATTTCTTGGCATCATCAGTTGGCGCCGTCTGTGGGAAGCTTAGTTGAGATTCATAAGCCATATTATCGTTTTCCGGACTAAAAGGTTGCATGGTACTCACTCACTCAATGGCAAACACTAACGACGTTCAAGGAGAGGAACCACCCACGACTGCCCTCGAGAGACAAGTTCGAACTCTCGCTGCTGCCGTGGAACGTCTCACCAAACAAAACCACGACTTGGAAGAACAGTTGCGCCAGAAGAATGCAGCACCGAATGACCAACAAGAAGATCAAGAAAGGACCAGCGCTGCAAGAAAAAACCAGGAAAAACCTGAAGGCAGCCACGCCCCAAGCAGACCGGAGAGGCAGAACTTGAGCATGCCATCCCTCACGGATGCGACTCCACCACATATTGTCGCAGAGATGCAGGCGATGAGGGAACAAATGGAGGTTATGATGAACGCGCTCAAGGGGCGAGTTTCCAGTGATCTTGACGATTTAGTCAACCGCACCGACTCGCCTTTCACTATGGTCGTGAACTTCTTCCCCCTACCCCATAAATTTCGCATGTCGCATATAGACAGCTATGACGGCGTGAAGGATCCTCTAAACCATCTAGAAACTTTCAAGACCCTAATGCACCTTCAGGGGGTAGCAGACGAGATCATGTGCAGGGCCTTCCCCACAACACTCAAAGGCCCCGCAAGGGTATGGTTCAGCCGACTGATGCCAAACTCCATCAGCACCTTCAAGGAGTTGAGCGCTCAGTTCACTACACACTTCATTGGAAGGCACAGGTATAAGAAGTCCACAGCCTATCTGATGAGTATTAAGCAACAAGAGGACGAGACGCTGAAAACCTACATAATGCACTTTAATAAGGAAGCGCTCTCAATAGACGAAGCCGACGATAAAATATTGGTAGCGGCTTTCACGAATGGGTTGCGGAATGGCAAATTTCTATTTTCTTTATACAAGAACGACCCTAAGACCATGTCAGAAGTACTCTACAGGGCAACCAAATACATGAACGCTGAAGATGCATTGCAGGCCCGAGAGGAAAAACCCAGGAAAAGGGAGCGGCAAGAAGAAGCACGGCGGAACCAAAGGTTGAAGAGGCCAAGAACGGGAGACTGAAGGGATGAGCGGCGCTCTAAGCCACCAGGGGGGAGGTTCACGAGTTTCACCATGTTGACTACCCCTATAGAACAAGTCTTAATGCAAATCAAGGACGAAGGGGCTCTAACCTTCCCCATGAAACTGAAAGGGGATTCCAGCAAAAGATCAAGAGACAAATATTGCTGTTTCCACCGCGATCACGGTCACGACACAGCAGATTGCTATGACTTAAAGTAATAGATAGAGGCCCTTATTAGACAAGGGAAATTACAAAAGTTCGTCAGAAAAGAGAGGATGGATCCGCCACCTCAAGAGCAGCAGCCCCGAAGGGATAATGAGTGTCCTAGACCCCCAATCGGAGACATAAGGATGATTGTAGGGGGAACATCGACAACCGGGTCATCCAAGAAGGCCTGAAAGACTTACCACTGAATGGTTCAAAACGTCCAGCTGACGGGCTCAGTACCAAAGATAGCGCGGAAAGATAGCCCAATCATCGGATTCTCAGAGGAAGATGCACGACGTCTTCACCATCCACATGACGACGCGTTGGTTGTCACCCTACGAGTGGGAGAGTATAACTTGCACCGAGTGTTGATCGACAATGGCAGCTCGGCGGATATCCTATATTACCCTGCGTTCCAACAAATGATGATTGATAAGGAACGGCTGATACCAACGAATGCCTCGCTGGTGGGATTTGGAGGAATGTGAGTATTCCCATTGGGTGCGGTCACACTTTCGGTGACGATAGGCGATTATCCTCAGCAGATCACTAGGGATGTGACATTCCTCGTTGTCGACTGCTCATTAGCGTACAACGCTATCCTTGGATGGCTTACCCTTAACGCCTGAAAGGCAGCAACCTCAACGTACCACCTGATGATTAAGTTCCCTACGGAGTATGGGGTTGGGAAGTTAAGAGGAAATTAGGTGGCCGCCCGCGAGTGCTACATAGCCATGCTGGAGATGGATGACCACCAGCAAACCATGTGCATAAAAGAGCAGCGGGTCACAGTAGAACCAGTAGAGGAACTAGAAGAAGTAACTCTAGATGAGTCAAAACCTAGACGGATGACTAGAATGGGGACATTGGCCAGCCAACCCACACGGCAGGCCCTCACAGCATTCCTCAGGAATAGTCAGGATGTTTTCGCCTAGAGCCACGAGGACATGCCCGGTATTAATCGCTCAGTCATAGTTCACAAGTTGAATGTGAACGCCACGTTTTCGCCCATAAGATAGAAAAAGCGAGTATTTGCTTAAGAGCGGGACAAAGCAATAGCCGAGGAGGTCAGGAAGCTACTTGAGGCAGACTTCATTCGAGAGGTATATTACCCCGACTGGTTAACAAACGTGGTGATGGTCAAAAAAGCTAACGAAAAATGGCGAATGTATGTCGACTTCACGGACCTCAACAGGGCATGCCCAAAGGACAGTTACCTATTACCTCGGATTGATACACTGGTAGACTCAACGGCAAGACACCAACTCTTGAGCTTTATGGATGCCTTCTCTAGCTACAATCAAATCAAGATGGACGAGGTTGATCAGGAGAAGACCTCCTATGTCACAAGTCAATGGCTTTTTTGCTGTAAGGTGATGCCGTTTAGGCTCAAGAATACGGGAGCAACGTACCAGAGACTAATGAACAAAATGTTTGCACACCAGATTGGGAGGAACGTACAAGTGTATGTCGACGACATGCTTGTAAAGAGCCGTCTCAAACATGACCACCTGAAAGACCTATAAGAGACTTTCGACACGCTCCAGTCGTATAATATGAAGTTAAATCCAAACAAGTGCATATTCAGGGTAACGGCGGGGAAGTTCTTGGAGTTCATGATTTCCCATAGAGGTATAAAAGTTAATCCGGAGAAGGTTCGGGCCATTATGGAGTTAGAACCGCTAAAAACAATCAAGGATGTGCAAAGATTGAACGGTAAAATTGCGGCCCTATATAGGTTCGTCTCGAAGGCGATGGACAAATGTCTTCAATTTTTCCGTACATTGAGAAAGTCGTTCGTGTGGACGGACGAATGCTAGAAAGCATTTGAGGACTTGAAGAAGTACCTATCATCCCCACCGTTGCTCAACCCATCAAAGCCTGGGGAAGTACTCTACCTCTATTTGGCAATTTCGCATGCGGCAATTAGCGCGGCCCTAATTAGGAAGGAGGATGGATCACAGAAACCCGTCTACTTCATAAGTAGGGCGTTCCGAGGAGCAGAAGAGAGGTATCCTCAAATGGAGAAGTTGGCCTTCGTGCTAGTAACTGCGGCAAGAAAGCTCAAGCCATACTTCCAAGCGCACACAATAGTAGTCCTGACAGACCAGCCTCTAAGGAGAGCCATAAGTAACCCGGAGACAGCTGGACACATGGCGTTATGGACAGTGGAACTGAGTGAATTTGATACACAGTATCGCCCGCGAAATGCGATAAAGGGGCAAGCCGTTGCTGACTTCATTGCAGAATTTTCTACATCGGAAGGCGTGGGGGCAGAAATAAGCACACAGTGGAGCATCAACATGGACGAATCCTTCAATAGGCACACAGGAGGTGTCGGTGTGGTAATCTAGGCCCCTGAAGGAGATAAAATAAAGTGCATGATCCGGCTGAACTTCACTACAACCAACAACGAGGCCGAGTATGAAGCACTCGTGGCAGGGCTAGATCTCGCTAAGGCAGCAGGCGCTGAGAACATGATCGTACATTGCGACTCCTAGGTGATGATAAGTCAGATCAATGGCGGCTACGAATACAAAAATGAGAGAATGAAGCGGTACTTGGAGGAGGTGAAGGGCCGCATCAGCAACCTCGAAGTCAAATTCCTCCAAATCCCAATAGAGGAGAACGAATGTGCCGACCGTCTAGCAAAAGCAGCATCAGCAGAATTTATGCTTGTCCTCGAACAGGTATTATCGTTTGTTCAAATCTCCTCACTCATTGATAACGAGACAAATATGCAGGAAGTGAGCACAGAAGGCAATTGGACTACTCCTTTAGTATCCTATCTGAGGACAGGAGCATTACCAGACGAAAAGGATGCCGCTAGGAAGTTAAAGGTCCAAGCATCACGATTTGTACTGATAAAGGACGTGTTATACAAGAGAGGATTCTCACGCCCATACCTGAGGTGTTTATGCCAAGAGGAAGCGGACTACATAATGAGGAAAGTCCACGAGGGTATCTGTGGAAACCATTCGGAGGCACGTTCACTGGCGCACAAGTTGATCCGAGCAGGCTATTTTTAGCCTACAATGCTGAAGGACGCCCAAGCTTATGTCAAGGCCTACGACAAATGCTAAAGGTTCAGCAGCTTCATTAGGCAACCATCCGAAGAGTTAACCCCCATGACAGCCCCTTAGCCTTTCACTCAATGGGGACTTGACATCATGGGCTCCTTCCCTATCGGAGTCCGACAGTTAAAGTTTCTTATTGTCGGCATCGACTATTTCACCAAGTGGATGGAAGCAGAAGCGCTAGCCACTATCACGGAGAGAAATATTCGGAGCTTTGTTTGGAGGAATATCATCTGCAGGTATGGGATTCCCAGACTATTTGTCTCCGATAACGGAAAGAAATTTGACAACAGCGCCTTTCAAGACTTTTGTTCGGAGTTAGGCATCAAGAACCACTACTCTTCACTAGCACATCCACAGGCCAACGGGCAAGTTGAGGTCACGAACCGTTCCTTACTTAAAATCATTAAGACCCGGCTCAAGGGTGCAAAGGGTATCTGGCCAGACGAGCTTCCAAGCATTTTATGGGCATACTGAACCACCACAAGAACTCTTACCAAAGAAACACCGTTCTGACTTGCATATGAAAGTGATGCAGTCATCCCAGCAGAAGTGGGACTCACGAGATACAGGGTGGACAACTATGACGAAGACAAAAACGAAGAAGCCATGCACTTTCAGCTTGACCTAATAGACGAAGTTCGGACTGCAGCAGAACAAAGACTAGCGCGGTACCAGAATCTCATAGCTAAACGCTACAACTCCAATGTTAGGCACAAAGAGCTTCAGGTGGGAGACCTTGTACTTCGAAAGGTGATGGGCACTACTAGAGACCCATTGCAAGGAAAGCTCAGTCGCAACTGGGAAGGACCTTACAGGATCGCATCATGGCAGAGGAAGGGAACCTACCACCTCGAGACCCTGGACGGGCAAAAGCTACAGCACCCATGGAACGTGGAGCACCTACGAAAGTACTACCAGTAAAAGTAATATGAAGGACAACGGCATTTTCCAATTTAACATTTTATTTAATTTTTTCTACAAGTTATTAGTTTTTTACTTCAGACAATTTTTGTTTACTACAACATGTTTTAGGCCCAAGGGGGTAAGTACTTTTCTACAAATACATGGTTTTTAATTAATTAGAGTACTATTCAAACTCAACGATGTTTCCCTACCTTACAAAGTCCATAGATTGGATGGATCATCCCAAGAGGGTAAGTATTTACCAAGTCCATAAAGTGGACGGATCCTACAAAGTCCACAAAGTGGACGAATCCTACAAAATCCATAAAGTGGACGGTTCATCCCAAGAGAGTGAGAATTTATCAAGTCCATAGATTGGACGGATCATCCTAAGAGGAAGAGTGAGAATTTATCAAGTCCATAAAGTGGACAGGCAACAGTAAGTCCACAAGGTGGACGGGTCATCCCAAGAGGGTGAGTATTTACTAAGTCCATAGATTGGACGGATCATTCTAAGAGGATGAGAATTTAACAAGTCCATAGATTGGACGGATCATCCTAAGAGGATGAGTATTTACCAAGTCCACAAATTGGACGAATCATCCCAAGAGGATGAGAACTTATTAAGTCCATAAAGTGGACGGACAATAATAAGTCCACAAGGTGGACGGGTCATCCTAAGAGGGTGAGAATTTACAAAGTCCACAAAGTGGACGGATCCTACAAAATCCACAAAGTGAATGGATCATACAAAGTCCTCAAAGTGGACGGTTATTACTAAGTCCAAAAATGGACGGATATTATTAAATCCAAAAATGGACGGATATTACTAGTCTGCAATATGGACGGATTGCTAAAATCCGCGATGTGGACGGCTCATCCAATAGATAAAAATACTTACAAGTACATACAGTGGACGGGTATTAAGTCCACAATATGGACGGAGTCTTTATATAAGGAATAAAAATCCTAGACCACAACATGGACGGGTTCTAAGTTCAAAATAGTAAAGTCCCTAAAATGGACGGATACAAGATAAGGTCCCCTTGACAGACTGATTACACCATAGGATAATGAGTGAGCAAAATCACAATAAAAGGACAGTATTAGTCTAAGTCCGTCCAGGTGGACGACATCATTCGAAAAGCAAAAAAGTAAAGTGAACGGATGAATTCTACTCAACAGAATATGTCAAACAACTCAATAAAATAGATAAAGCAAAGTTAAACGGAGTAAATACCCAAAAATAAGAATGTTTACAGAAAATGAAAACATGATGGGGTCATAAATTGTTCTCCAAATATCCTTACATAAGTATAAGAAATAAATAAAAATAAACCTAGTCTACGACAGGGGCTTCCTTTTCCTCACTACGACGGGATTGACCATCTTTGGGATCACTTTCAACTACAACTTGGTCGAGAGGGGCATCGGTAGGAGCTTTCTCACCAAAGAGCTCGTCCGTATCTTTAGATTGGGCAGGTAGAACGGACGTTTGCTCCGCAGCGTTAATGTTGACAGAGGACAAGTCCAACTGGGAATGTAAAGCCTTCACCTGACGGATGGCCTCATCAAAGCCGACCCCAAACGAGACTCCAAGCTCATTCAAAAGGGCGTCGGAGTCTCGATACTCAAGTACAGCAGTCTCCTTGGCCTGATGGATCTCTTTGTCTTTATCTTCAATAACTTTTTTCAGCTCCTCCATCAATTTGGGGTCATCTCGAATAAAGGCGAGTGGCTTCTTCAGGCTTGAAAACGACCCCTTCATGAGGCCCTTACCGGCTTCATATTTTACGGGGGTGACGGTCTTCGCACCCTCTGCCATAAGTCCCACGACGGGGTCCAGAGGGATCTTAGGCTTCTTTGAAGGACGGTCTCCTTTGACAAGCTGCTTCCTCTTTGCTGACGGATTGTTTGCACCCGTCTCTTTGGGATCAGCATCACCAGTCCCCCTATTCTTGGCAGCATTTGCCCTTATGATTGACCTCCTTTTTGCATCGTCCATTTCTGCGAAGACGAACGGACAAAGTTAATTTCTTTAACATAATATCAATGGATCAAACAGATTTGGAACGACGGACTTACGTTGATGGATCCTTATTTCGTATTTGATTGCTGCTTTTGATGGTTCAGGACCGCCATAGTACCAATGGATTGTGTTGAGGTTGACCAACTTAGCCCAGGTCCTTTCCTCCGGAGTAGTTTTGTTAAAAATCTTTTATAGAAAACTGTACTCCTCAAGGTCAACTTGTGGACATCGTCGTACTGCAAAGAAGAGGACGGTTAAAACATATTAAACTGAACGAATGAGGAAAAGTCTTTACACATTGGGACGAATACATACCAGCCTGAGGCAATATGCCCCAAGTAGTGTCGACGAGCATGTGTTTCGTGTCCCCTGGACGACACATCCACTTGTCACCTTCTAAGAAGAAATAACAACTCTTCCAGTCTCTGTTGGAGTCAGGGGTTTCATATATTACCTTTAACAACGGACTCCTAGCTACAAAACTGTATATACCCCTAGATTTGTCAATTTCATCTAGACGGTAGCAGTGAAGGAATTCTCGCACCGTCAACCTTTTAGCTCCGTCTGACCACGCACCGTATAGGATCTCCATTGCTATAAAAACCCTCCAGGTGTTGGGGGATATTTGGTTAACAGACAGACCCAGATGCTTAAGTAGCTCGCGATGAAGGGAGCTCAGTGGAAATCTAAGTCCTGCCTTCAACATTTGCTCGTACACTCCAAGGCCTTTTACTCCTTCATAATAGCATTTCTCTGATTTATAGGGCAGACGGATAGGAATGTTATTTGGGATCTGGTAGTTAGCTTTAAGTGTTTTGAAGTGAGTCTCCTTGATAGTGGATGTAAAGTCATTCACCGTCCATTCTGGAAGCATAATGAACTCCCTTGGACCATCAGCTCCTATGACGGGTCCTATTTGTTCCTCGTCATCAAAACCTTCCACTGGTTCATCCAACTCCGTATCCTCATTTGTTGAGGACGGAGAAGAGGTGAACGTACTCCTCTCTTTACTTGGACTCTCTTGGTCTTTGTGACCTAACGAGTATACCTTTTCATAATCTGCCCCGTCACGGACAACTGACTGATTACTTGACGCACTAGACATTGCCTACAAGTGACAACAAAACCTAAGACTTTGACGGGGCTAAGAATGGATAACAGAAGTAAAGTTTTGAGCTATAAAAGTAATCCGACGGTAGAAAAATATGAAAGAGGGTACTTACCAATTAGTATGTGAACGAAGGAAAGTTGATGATAATGGACACTGTAATTGAACGGTGTATTCTGACAAGGATGATGGATTGCGTTCTGACAAGTGAGTTTCTGTTGAAAGTGGGAAAATGAGAGGCGAAGGTTTGATATTTATAGAGGAAGTGCACGGAAGACGAAGAGACGCCTCGATATAAGACAACATTCAATGGAAAGACGACACGTGGCATCAATTTAGCCATACATTTGCCAGTACAAAACCGTTGACCCACGAGCCTCTAGACCATCATCCCCTGGCCACAAACCATCACTTCATGAGTCCTAAAAGAGTGACGGACCCATGGGGTGAGGGGGCAACTGAAGAGGTGAAAAACTCCATGATATGGGCCTGACGCTCCGTGGGCCGATAGTGGACGGGCCGAATATCTACGGTCCGTTATGAACGGATCCAGCTTGAACGGATTATATAGCGATGGGTCCAAATTGCCATACAACAGAAAGAAAACCCTAGTTGCAAGATACTTGCGGCACACGTCGAGGAATCCCAAGATCAAAGGAATTCTAGCACAAAGAGGATTCTAGAAGATACGTACATTAATATGAATCTTCCCACAAGGAAATATCTTGTCCATCACGTTTAGGATTCTGCGAGAAGAGTCCTATAAGGAAAAGACTTCTGCACCAAAGAAAAGAGCTCAACCCTCTACTACTATAAAAGCCCCAATACCCTCATAGACCAAGGTACGCATAATTTACCCTCTCTAGCACTCTAGAGTTGTGAGAATATTTCTGACTTTACCTTTGGAGGGTATTTGGCCGGCACCACACTGGTGCTCTCTATTAGGTTTCCTTCTTTGTATTGTGCAGGTTCACGTTCGAGCTCATAGGTATCGTGTGGCTCACTGGTGAATTTCTTGGCATCATCAACTCTTAAGAACTATATGGTTTGTGGGTGCTTGTAATCAAAGTAAATTTATATACTCCACGGTTTGCTTTCTTCTAACTGATGCTACTGTTGGACATCACTAGGGTTTATCCAGTTGTTATTGCGGCTCATCTGTTTGAACCTAATCAATTTGCAATTGGACTAACTGATGGTGGAATACATGTTATTGAGCCCCCATAATCAGGGGGAAGCTGGTGTGTCGCACCTCCACTCGAAAGTGGTGTTGGTCCTAGCGTCAACTCTACAGCTGGTTCAGGATGATTCAGGGCTTTAACTAATGAGCATGCACACATCAATTTATAGACCCTTTTTTATTCCAAAAGAGAACTGCAAATATTTAGGTTTTTTAGGTGCTCAGATGATAAAGCTTTCATCAAGCAGTGGTTTAAGACTAGAAATTCTTCCATAGTTCAATACATACAAAAGAAAATGTACAGTAGTGTTGATATTACGATAGAAGAGGCATAGAGGAGAGCAATTATTAGGGCAGAGGGAGACATATTTACCTCTTAAAATAATACTGAATAATAGACATATTTAACTTATTTAGTTATTCCTTTTTATCAGCTTTAATTGGTCAAGCACCCTCTATACCTATTTGCTTTATGTTTGTGCAACCAGCATGTTTTGTACATTTGGAGCTGCAGTGCTGCACTTTTTGAATTGATGAATCAATCATCAATGTCCAATGTCACGAATGTGTAAAATGATCCAAGGCATGACTGATTCAAACAAATCTTAGTTTAAGAAGGAGGGTCATTTTGTGTGGAGATGTCTCTCTGGTCATTTTGGCGCTGGAAAAGGAAAAGAAAATTGATTTCATGCGAAAGGAATATGACTTTTCTTTGGAGTTAAAAAATAAATTAATAAATAAAAAGCACCAATTATATTCACCATTTTTCTTCATCATTCTCTTGGGGAAAAAAAAAAAGAAAAACACAAATACATGTCACAAAAAAGTTATCTTATTGTCAAGAGCCCGTTGCTTAATTGGTTAAATATTTTTTGGTAGTTTTAATGAAAACATTTAAAATTTAAATTATCTTTTCCCTTATTATAACTATCAAATTATACAAAAATAAATAAAAATTTTAAAATAAGAATGAAGCTATATAAATATGTTATTGAGACAATACAAAAATTTGACTTTAATTGCATTTTGGACTGTAAATGTAAAATCTTTAAAATTCTTAATTTTGTATGACAATTGCCTATTGATATGATTAAAAGTCATAATGTAAGAAGTTATTTATATAAAATAAAATTATATAATGTTAAGTCTCAAAGGAGAAATTGAATTAATAATCTTTACTTTTAGTGTTAGTTAACTTAGTTTACCTTTTTTTTTTTTTTTTTTTAAGTATTATATTTTTTTTCCTTGACTACTTTTACTTAGGAGAAATGTTAAGACCACATAAAGTTGCACAACTTTTTTCATAACTCACAACGTGGTGAGTTATGAGTGGTAAGGGTATGATGGTAGGTTCATGTAGGAACACATCTTTAGTACTCACAACTCGTTACGTGACGAGTTGTGAAAAAAATTACGCAACTTTGCGTGGTCCTAACATTACTCTTTACTTAGACATTAAGTCTTCTTTAAAAGGAAAAAAAATATATATTAATAATAAGTAAACTTTTAAAGATTGGCCACTCCAACTCTAACTAAGGGATATTTGCCACAAAGCATACTTTGAGAAACTATTTCGTTAGCAAGCACCTCTTTAAAACTATTTAGGAATCTAGCATTTCAAGCCTATGAGACTCAAGTTTAGTGAGAAGACTTGAGTCTTAAAAACTTGACTTCCAAGCTGATGTGGATAAATAATCTACACGGATAGACTCGAGTTCCAAAAAGTGTAAAAAGAAGAAGAAGAAGAAGAACCCACGGGAAGAAGAGGAAGAACCCATGCTCTTCACACACACACACACACAAACCCAAATTTTCTTTATGGAACTCGAGCCTAAAAGACTCGAGTGGAACACATGGGTTCCACATTCAACTATGTACCAGCACTGGAATTTGAGTTTTAAATTCTCGATTTAATATAGAGGGAAATGAATGTAATTATTTTATGACAATATTACTATTAAACAAATATTTTAAAATAAAATTATTGAATATATAAGACTATTTTGGGAGTTTTAATAAAAAATTCATTAAGAATGTGTTTGGTATAAGTTTATAAGTTCAGCTTTTAGCTTTTGGGTTTTTTTAAATATTTTTATATACAGCTTTTTAAAATCTCACTTTTCAGCATTTTATCACATTAAAATATTTTTTTTAAAGGATAAGCATACTTTAGCACACATTCAATAAAAAACTTTTAGGTGTACATTTGGATAGTGTTTTGCGCGTCCAGTGTCCAGCGGTTTTTGGTGGGTCTTGTGCATTGTTCACAGGACCCCCAAGTACTTTTTTTTTTTTTAGACAAACAACTTTTAAACTGGGTTTCATGGTACTATTCATGCATTTAAAAATTATTTTACTACAGTGTTTTCAGTTTTCAGCAATAAGCGATATCCAAATAAATCCTAGGTACAGTTAAATAAACTATTTCCAAATGGACCCTAAATCTAATTGTATTCTCTCCAATTCTTCCAAATTTTGAGGAGAATGAAAATTTAAGATTTTAAAGAAAAAAAGAGGAATTAGTGTTCCCTCTACTCGTTCTATTTTTTCTCATTTAAACTTCAAAATAAGTTTCTAAAAAAAAAAAAAAAAACTTCAAAATAAAGAAATAAACTTTTTGTTTCCTTCGTTACAACTCTCAAATAAAATAAAATAAATCTAAAATTATTATTTTCATTTATTTTCTTTTATCAAAACTTACTCGAGATACTATTTTTTGAAATGGATTAAGAAATAGGTATAAAACTAAATGCCAAAAAAAAAAAAAAAAAAAAAAAATCCTGCCAAATACCAAACTCCAACGGCATGAAATTTACTGGGCTCAGGCGTCGAGGTTCATGAAAAAGAAATAATTCTGGTACAAACGTGAAGAAACAACAATAGTAAAATAAATAAATAAATAAATGGATGTAACACCGCGTGAGACTCGAGTTCCAGTTCCTCCTGCACTGCCCTCTCCTCTTTCTTGCTGTTCTTCCTTCTTCGGGGGAATTTGCAGACTAGCTGGGGCAGGACAAATAATATCATAAGTTAACGTGCTGCAGGAAGAAAATTGTAAACTAGCATCTTAAGTTTTAGAAACTCGAGTTCCATATCAATCTCGAGCCTCCGAGACTCGCTTTCCAATTGCTTGCTTTCCAATTGCTGAGTTTGCTGAGTTGGAACCACATAGATCTCGAGTTTTTTACACTCGATTTCAAGCCCAGAAAAACAGCACAGCACCGGCCAAAATGGGTAACTAATTTTTTTCTTCTAACTATCTAGTTAGTTGTTAAGGTTTTGAAATTAAATTTTTTTTAGCATCTCGAGTCTCTTAGACTCGATTTTGGAGCGTAAATCGAGTCTTAGAGACTCGATTTCTATGGTTTGATGTGGCATTTTTTTCACGTGGAGTTTTGCTGGAAATCAAGTCTCTAAGACTCGATTTACAAACAAAAAAATTAAAAAAAAATTTTAAGTCTCAGAAGAGAGAAAGAATACAGAGAGGGGTTCCCAAACCCCGAATACCCATCATACCTAGACGTGAGCTCTCAAGCTCAAACACCCATCTTCAATCTATCAAAAAAAAAAAACTCATCTTCAACCCAAACCCCAATCAGATCAGAGACACAACAATCTCAACACAAAAAGATAAAAAAGACAAAGATCTAGAAAGCGGCGCGGCCTGGGTCGAATGGAGCGGCGCAGCCTGGGTCGCGCGAAGCAGCACGGCCTGGGTCGCGCGGCATGGCGCGGCGCGGCTTGGGTCTCCTGGGCTGTCCATTTCTTTTTCTTCTTTTTGGGTCGGCCTGGGCTGCTTCTTCTTCTCTCTCTCTCTCTCTCTCTTTCTTTCTTTCTTTTTTTTTCTTTCTTTCTGCTGTTTCCGCGTTTGGGGAGTTATAAATGGGTTGTAAATCAAATTTTTTTAAATTTTTTTGGTTTGTAAATCGAGTCTTAGAGACTCGATTTCCAGCCGGGCACCACGTGAAAAAAAATGCCACATCAGACCATAGAAATCGAGTCTTTGAGACTCGATTTACGCCCCAAAATCGAGTCTAAGAGACTCGAGATGCTAAAAAAAAATTTAGTTTCAAAACCTTAACAACTAACTAGATAGTTAGAAGAAAAAAATTAGTTACCCATTTTGGCCCACACTGTGCACCCAAAGAAAGAAAGAACCCAGAAAAAAAAAGAAAGAACCCAAAAAAAAAAAAAAAATGAAGATTTGAGAAGAAAAGAAACCCACTAAAGATCAGAAGACGAAGAGACGCTGGGCGATTTGGCTGGAGAAGATCTGAGAAGAACACTAGGTGGAGCGATGAAGAAGAACACCAGCGACGTTGGGCAATTTGGCTGGAGAAGAACGCTGGGTGGAGCGACGAAGAACACCGGCGACGAAGAAGAACATAAGATGAACAGGAAGAATAAAACGGTGGAACTCGAGTTTTAAAAACTCGAGTTTCACGTGGATTTCAACCCCCACCACATACAAATCGAGAGTTAGAGAATCGATTTTTATCTTGAAACTCGAGTTTTAGACACTCGAGATGCTAGTTTCCCGCACTCTTTCCCAATCTGACAACTAACTAAATGGTTTAATATTTATGGTTATTTGGAAAAAAAAATTCTTCCTTCTTCTTTTTCTTTCTTAAGACCCAAATCAAACATATAGAAAATACCCAAAACCCAAAGGCTTGGAAATCCGATTTTCTTTCTTAAGACCCAAATAAAAAATTTAGATAATACCCAAAACCCCAAAGGATCGGATTTCTACAAATCTGGTTGAGAGAGAGAGAGAGTGTGAGAATCCGAAGTGGAGAAGTTCAGTCCGAGCCGATTTCCCTCGCCTGGAGCCTTCGCCGTTGGGTTCAGTCCGAACCGTTGCTTCACCGCCTGGGTTGCTTCGTTGTTACTTCTCTGGTTTGCTGGGTTTCGCATCGTTGATTCTCTGCTGGGTTGCTTCTTTCTTCTTCATTGTTGATCTTGCGTTGGTGTTAAGAGGTTGGAATATCAGAAGCAAATTGGGGGCATGAGAAGAGAAATGGAGGATGAGAGGGAGAGAGAGCGGCAGAGAATTGAGAGAGCAGAAAGGAGAGAGCGGCGGAGTTCCCTTTCATCATCAGCTGACATTATTAGCACTCTACCAGACTCTGTCCTCTGCCACATCCTCTCGTTTCTCCCAATCCGAGACTACGTTGCAACAAGCATTTTGTCAAGAAACTGGAAGCGTGTCTCCACTCTCGTCCCATCCCACATCTCCTCTCATCACCTGCCAACGGCCCTAGTCATGACCTTCGATCAGGGTTCTACTGTCAACACCATGGATTTTCATCCGCTCCAACATTTTTTGCTTCTCGGTAAAAAGCTCTTCTTTCTAAATTTTGTTCTCTCCCTGGTTGGATTCTGTGTTACTTGTTCAATGTTTTATGTTGGTATCGAATTCAACAGCCGGAACAAATACTGGCGATATCACAATTTGGGAAGTAGGTACGAGGCAGAGGCTTGTTTCTCGAAACTTCAAAGTTTGGGACATTAAAGCGTGTTCAATGACCTTGCAGGTTTGGCAAATATCTACTCTACACGCTGAAAAAAATTTTAAGTTGGAAAATATGCTCTAGAATATTTATTTTATGAGGGTACTAATCTCTGTGTCCCTTGATGATAGACTGTGTTGGCCAATGATTATACTGCTTCTGTAAACCGTGTGATCTGGAGTCCTGATGGTGCCCTTTTTGGTATGTTACTTGAGGGGATTTTTTAAATAAAATTTTTTTTCCCTCTTAAACTCTCCCTCACATGTCCGAACATTCCCTTAATAAGGACCTAACGTGTGATGATCGTTCCTACTTTCCATTTCAGGGGTTGCATTTTCAAAACATATAGTGCAGATATATTCCTATCATGGTGGTGATGATTTGCGGAAACGCCTGGAGGTCTATATATACACACACACACACACTCACAGACGTGTGAATTTATATATTTATGTGTGTGCGCGCGTGTAATTGCATAATTATGTATCTGCCATGAAACTTTTTTTTTCCTTTCAGATTGACGCTCATCTTGGAATGGTTAATGATCTTGCCTTTTCAAATCGAAAAAGACAACTATCGATCATAAGTTGCGGAGAGGACAGGACTATCAAGGTTTACTTTACTATGCATATTCTTTCAGAATAATAACGAGGTTGGACTCCTTTTGTGAAAGTTCATTTCTGTGCAGGTGTGGGATGCTGTCACTGGTAATAAGCTGTACACGTTTGAAGGGCATGACGCACCAGTTTATTCTGTGTGCCCTCATCCTAAGGGAAACATTCTGGTATTCAGTTGTTTTATTTGCACTTTTGGTAGACAGTTTCTTTAATTTTTTCTTGAGAGACATCCAAGGCTTGTTTCTCATGCCTCAGCCAAATTTTTGGGCTCAGGCTATTATTCATGGTTAAGAAGCTTCACCTAAATATTCTGGTGCACTTATTATACACTAAGGCTTTGCTTGCAGAGGAGGCTCATGCATTAATCAAAACAAGGAGTAGCAAAAGGAGTTGGAGGAGAAAGATTTCTTTCTTCCCTTTATATGTTGCTTTTGTTTTCTTGAATTTGCATTTCATTTTTCTTTTTTCCATCTGAAGTATTTTCTATGATTTCATTAATAATCCATATGGTTAATATATGTATTGCAATTTACAAAAAATGGGACTATTCATTTCCATCTTTTTCTGTTAAACTTTGAATTTTTGTTTTAAAAAAAGGGAAGTGTGAAGCTTAATTATCACATGCTGAGGATTGAGTTGCAACTTGGTCTCCCCCCTCCTCCCTATGTAGTGTGGACTTGGTTTAGATCATTCAAGATTTTCTTTCTTCCAACAGTTCATCATTTCAGTGGATATTGATGGGAAAATTAAGACTTGGTCATATGATAACTGGTGTTCAAGAGTTGACTATGTCGCTTGGGGCCAATCTTGCATGAGAATGGCCTACAGTGCTGACGGGACACGGTAGTTATGATTTTTTACTACTGATCCATCTGTTTATTTCCTTCAAATTTTCACTATGATTGGGTGATTGCTCATGTTTCTTTTATTGTGTGCATCATAGGCTATTCATATGTGGGACTAGTAGAGGAGGAGAATCATACCTTGTGGAATGGAATAAATGTAAGGAGGCTATCAAGCGTGTATATCATGGTCTTTGGAAGCAATCTGTGGGGGTTGTGCAATTTGATACAATGAAAAGCCAGTTCCTGGCTACTGGAGATGAGTCTCAAATAAAATTTTGGGACATGGACAAAGGTAACATCTTGGCAACTACTGCTGCAGGGGGTAGATTACCGGTAATGCCCATGGAAGGCCTTTTCTTGATGTACTTGGCATTATTTTGAAGCTCTTTTTATAATTAAACAATTTTACCTTGAATATCTTTTAGGCTTCTCCTTGCATTCGATTTAACAAGGAAGGGGTACTTCTTGCTGTATCAACAAGTCAGAAAGGAATCAAAATACTTGCAAATGCTGATGGTGTACGACTTCTGCATTCTATTGAAAATACCTTTAGAGTGGCTCCTACAACTATTGCAAGGGTTCTAGTTTCTTATAGCAGAAGTTTTCCAGATACAAAACCCGATGAAGTGGAGAAATCTAAGGCTTGGAAGCTGACTGAATTCAATGAACCATCTCAACTTTGTTCACTGCGGCTTCCTGACTGCCTCCTGCCTGTACAGGTATGGGTCCCCCCCCCCTTCTCCCTCAACCTCCATTGTAGTTAATATGATGTATTCTTGTCTCTTTTTCTACCATCATTCTGCATAAATAGAACTTTAGTTTTCTAGTTAGTAGGGCCACCTCTTTCTCCATTTTATCATTATTTTTTGGGGTAATTACACATAATCCACCTGTGGTTTGGGCGAAAATCACTTTGCCTACACGTGGTTTGAAAAGTATCACTTAACCCACCTGTGGTATGTTTCGTTTGTTTTCAGTAACCCACCTCTGTTAAAATCAGGGTAAATAGGTATTTTTGCTCAAATTTTATGTCTTTCTCCTCCAAAACAAAAAATAGAGAAAAAATGCAAGAGAAACAAGATCAAAAAGTGGTATTTGTATCTCTCCATTCACACAAATTTTGAACATGAAGAACATATCCAAAAAAATAAAACCCCAGAAGATTTTTTCTTCATTTTTCGGATACCACTAAGCAGCTTAAATCCCTTTCTCTATTACTACCCAATTATCTCTATCAGCAACCAAATGTAGATGAAATCAAATCCGTAAGAAATTCATAGCTATTGGCTCAAAAAAAAGCTCAAATATATAAAATCCAAGCCGATTCCTAAGTTGCATAAAAAGATCGAAGGAAACCCTAGAAAATGAGAGGACAGACTCACATGGAAGAACTCGAGCTAGTCCTCGAGGTTCTCGAGCGCGGTCCGAATCGCATTGAGACTCTTGGCTTCTTGGATGGCCGAGTCGTCATTGTCGACCCGGAAGTCCTTGACGAAAATGAACCTGGCCCGGCCGGTGTCCTCGACAGCGTCGTTTTCGAGGTTGAATTGCTTCTTTTTGTTGATGTTGTTGTGGTGCTTTCTGAGAGCTTTGACGAAGTTGAGAAAGTGAGTCCGCGAAATTGAGTGGATAGTGTCGCTGAGCTTGTCGTGAAGGTCCCAGATTTTCTCCAGAATCGCTTCGATTTCTTCCAGCTCCATGTCCCATTTCACCATCGATTTCTTTTTAGTTTGTCTTTTATTGCAATACGTCTATAAATAAAAGGAAAGGAAAAAAGTGAGGGCGCGAATGAAGAAGGAAATTTGGGGGGAAGAAAAAATCTTCTGGGGTTTTATTTTGTTAGGTATGTTCTTCGTGTTCAAAATTTGTGTGAATGGATAGAGAGACAAATACCACTTTTTGATCTTGTTTCTCTTGCATTTTTGCTCTATTTTTTGTTTTGGGAGGAGAGAGACAAAATTTGAGCAAAAATACCTATTTACCCATGATTTTAACAGAGGTGGGTTACGGAAAACAAACGGAACATACCACAAGTGGGTTAATTGATACTTTTCAAACCACGGGTAAGCAAAACGATTTTCGCTCAATCCACAGGTGGGTTTAGTGTAATTACCCCTTATTTTTTTTAGGTGAATAATTTGTTTTCAAGGCATGAATGTGCCAAAATATTTCCATATTTACTTCTATATTTCATAGAAAAGATTGATCAGCTTAAGTTTTTACCATGTTGATCTTTAATGACTATATATTAAGGATGTGAGGGGTCTTGATCATTTTCTCGTGGGGAAAAAAATCGATGGTCAATCGTGTTGTGGTGATGGAGAGTCGGTAGACCATCTTCTGCTTCATTGTCCTGTTACACATACCTTATGGACCTTCATGCTTCAGGCTTTTGGTATTCATTGGGTTATGCCTGGATCGGTGGCGGGATTATTATCTTGTTGGCATCAGTGGCTTGGGAAGCATAACTCGAATATTTGGAATTTGATTCCAGGGTGCTTAATGTGGATGGTTTGGTTGGAACAAAATCGTCGCTCATTTGAGAACATGGAGAAGACGTTGGATGAGTTAAAGGTTTTATGCTAGCGCAGTCTTTTTGAGTGGTCTCACTGTTGGGGCTTTACTGATTCTTTGTCTCTTTCAGAGTTTATGTTTTCCTTTAGATTATCTTTCTGATTTCCCTATCTTTTGTTTTGCTGTTCGGTTCATCTGTTTCTTGTTGTTTATCATCATGAACAACTTGTACTTTTCATTTTTCCTCATTAATAATATTTCTCTGATTACCTATCAAAAAAAGAAAAAAATCGATGCATACATGACTGCTTATTGCTACAAGTTCGAGTCCATTTTGTTAAGGTCATTATGGATTTCCTTTGTGTGGTTTTTATGTTATAGTGATTTGATAAAATATCTTATTGGCTGGATTAGTATGGTACTGTTAGTGTCACAACGGATCATATGCAGTTGAGGGCGTATCCATCTCTTGGAAAATAGTGTCATATCGAGTACAACTGCCCCCAAACTTATGTTTTGCTTGTCAAGACATAGACCAAGTTGTCAGACTGTGAGCTATACCACTTTGCCTCAAAACCAGTTGGTGATTAGGGAGACTCACTCCAGTTTTTAATGGAATTTGGAATTGTGCCCTGTGGGCATGTTTTTAGAGTGGTCACAAGGAGCCGAATTGTGGTCCCCTCAACAATCCCCCCACATGATGACACTCTCGTGACTCAAACCATGACCTTGGTACCACTTGTTAGACTGTTGTGCTACTTAGCCTCAAAATCAATTGGTAATAAGGGAGACACTGACGTAGGACAACCACAAAACAATAGAAATAAAGATAAAACCCTAGGAGTCAGCACCTAAGGGTTGCTTGGAGTCAGCATCAAGCAAAACTGGAGTCGGCACCAGTAAAAGAAAACACACGTTTTTTTTTTTAATAATCATCAAAACTGTCTACAATAATCCCACAAAAAGTGTTTAAATAGCTAACAACAATAAGGCATAAAGAAACCCTAATTATTAAATGTTCGGGCTTGCTTAAACTCAAGCCCAATAACTAATAGGCTCCATCCATAAGGCCACGGGTTGGGCCGTCTTCTTTCTGCTCTTCCTCCTATATGTGCGTGTAATTGGAGGCTTGTACCTCGTGTCCGCACCAACTCCCCCCAAGTGAGAAGAACTCGACCCCGTCGAGTGGAAATCTGAATAGCTCTGATAGTACTCCAGCAAGTCAGGATCCAGTCGCTGTAGCTCATCTCGAGTAATCCAAGTGCAATCAGAATCTGGTCGCCCTCGCCACCGGACTAGGAAACGGTGAACTCCTCCATCCCTGGTAGAAACAATCTGCTCATCTAAAATAGCATCAATAAATTCTTTATGTGCATAAGGTAAATTTAAGGGTAGAGGGGTGGGAATAGTGGCATCAATAGGATTAGGCAAAGACTCATCAAAAGGGGCATCAGGAATAGCTGTAGGGTTTTTATAAGCAACTAGATCCTCAATATTAAAGGAGGAGCTAATACCATAATCATGAGGAAGGTCAATGACATACGCATTTGGGCCCATTCGCTTCAATACCTGGAATGGTCTGGCACTACGAGCCTGCAATTTTTTAACGGTCCCAGAGGGAAACCGTTCAGGTCGAATCCGAATCATAACATAATCCCCTACCTGAAACTCTGCATGACGCCGATGAGTGTCAGCATGAATTTTATATTGAGAATTACTTGCTTGAATTTTTTTGCGAATCTCATTATGCAAATCATGAATATGTCGTGCAAATGCCTCAGCAGACTCAGACACCCTAACATGTGGGGACATGGGCAAAAGATCTAAGGGCTTCCTAGGTGTATATCCATGCACAACCTCAAAAGGACTAGCGCCTATAGACCTATTGACAGAGCTATTATATGCAAGTTGGACTACAGGAAGAATGGAATTCCAATTCCGATTGGCTTCACCTACTAGACACCGAAGGAGGTTGCCTAGACTACGATTAACCACCTCAGTTTGACCATCAGTTTGGGGATGAAATGCTGTGGAAAATTTTAATTTGGTGCCTACTAAATGCCACAAGGTCTTCCAAAAATAACTCATGAAGCGAACATCCCTATCAGACACTATGGTTTTAGGAAGACCATACAGTTTGACAATCTCATCAAAGTAGAGCTTTACGATTTTAGAAGCATCAGAGGTCTTTGAACAGGGTAGGAAATGAGCCATCTTAGAGAAGCGATCAACAACTACTAGAATGGAATCATGCTTCCTAAAGGTGCGGGGCAAACCTAACACAAAGTCCATACTCACATCCTGCCACGGGCGGTCTGGCACAGGTAGAGGCGTGTACAGGCCAGTGTTTTGCTTGCGATGTTTGGCCAGTTGACAGGTACGACACTGACCAACTATCTTGGCAACGCCCCTCTTAAGACCAGGCCAATAGAATTGACGTTCCACCTCCTCAATTGTTTTGTCTCGGCCAAAGTGACCTGCAAGGCCTCCCGCATGAATCTCCCAAACTAGGAAATCTCGTACTGAAGACCGAGGAATACATAATCGATTGGCCTTGAACAAGTAACCCTCTCGAATGGTATAATCATCCAGGATTGGCCGTGGGGCATTACTTAGGCTAATGTAGAGCTCCCCAAAATCTGGGCATGACTCATATTCATCCTTAAGTCGCTCAAACCCAGTAACTTTAACACTCATGACAGATAACAAAGACACCCTTCGGCTTAGTGCATCAGCGGCCTTATTCTCAACTCCCGCCCTATGTTTCACCACAAAGTAATAGCGTTGTAGGAACTCAACCCAACTACCATGCCGAAAATTCAGCTTCTTTTGGGAATTAAGATAGCGCAAAGCCTCATGATCAGAGTAGATAACAAACTCTCGGGACAATAGGTAATGGCGCCAATGCCAAAGAGCTCGAATAATGGCATAAAACTCTTTGTCATAGGTGGAGTATTTTTGCTTAGCGTCATTCAATTTCTCACTGAAATAAGCAATCGGGTGGCGCTCTTGACTAAGTACTCCTCCTATACCAATACCTGAGGCATCACATTCCACTTCAAAAGGCTTGGTAAAATCAGGGAGACGCATGACAGGCGCCTCAGTCATCCTTTGCTTCACCTCACGGAAAGCCTTAGTAGCAGCTTTAGTCCAAACAAACTCCCCTTGCTTCATGCAGTCAGTGATGGGGGACATGATGGTACTAAACCCCTTGATAAATCGGCGGTAAAAGGAAGCGAGCCCATGAAAGCTTCGAATGTCATGGATATTCTTGGGCTCGGGCCACTCCACAATTGCCTGAACCTTTTGGGGGTCAGCAGAAACTCCCTCAGAGGATACTATGAAACCTAAGAAGACGACTTTATCGGTGAAGAAAGAGCACTTCTTGAGGTTGCCATATAAACTCTCCTTTCTAAGGGTAGTACAAACTTGAGTTAGGTGGTCTAAGTGTTGCTCCCTAAACTTACTATAGATAAGGATGACATCAAAGTATACAACCAAGAATTTCCCCATAAAAGGCTTGAGTACTTGAGTCATCACTCTCATAAAGGTACTAGGAGCATTGGACAATCCAAAAGGCATGACCATCCACTCATATAAACCATCCTTTGTCTTGAAGGCAGTTTTCCACTCATCACCAGAACGAACCCTAATTTGATGATAGCCGCTCTTCAAGTCTATCTTAGAAAAGATCGTTGCTCCCGCCATCATATCCAACATGTCATCCAACCGAGGGATAGGAAAACGATATTTCACAGTGATCTTGTTGATGGCACGACTATCAACACACATCCTCCAAGTTCCATCTTTCTTTGGAGTCAAGAGTGCAGGGACTGCACAAGGACTCATGCTTTCACGAACAAAACCCTTCCTAAGTAGTTCTTCTACTTGCCTTTGCAATTCGGCATGCTCTGCAGGGCTCATCCTATAGTGAGGCAAATTAGGCAGGGTTGCTCCAGGCACAAAATCTATAGCGTGTTGTATGTCACGCATGGGTGGTAGATGATCGGGGAGTTCCTCAGGGAAAACATCCTTAAATTCCTGGAGCACTAATCTCACTTCTTCAGGTTGCTCCTCATAGGTCCCTCCATGAACTTCCTTGGCAACTAAGACAAATACAATTGACTCTTGAACTGCTACCTTTTCGAATGCCTTAGGGCTTATGATGTTCAAGTCTTTCACCTTTGGAGCTTTTTTCTTCTTGCTCATGTCGATTGGCTTAGGTTTTAAAGGATTGAGCACAATCTTCTTACCTTCAAACATAAATGAGCAAGAATTGGATCGCCCATAGAGGGTGACATCCAAATCATAAAGCCAAGGTCTACCTAAGATGATATGCCCTACATCCATGGGAATTACATCACACCATATTTCAGCCTTATAGGTGAGGAATTGAAGTGGGACAACACATCTTTCTTTGATGGCTATAGAGGAGGCATCCACCCAAGAGACTTTATATGGGTTAGGGTGAGGGGTCAATTTCAAGCCTAGGCGGGAAACAACGTTAGAGGACACCGCATTAATGCAACTCCCACTATCTATAATAACCTTGCAAGTTTTGTCTCCACACTTGGTGTAAGTTTGGAAGATGGCACTTCTTCGCCAATCTTCAGTGTCTCTCTGCTCGGTCAAAGCACACCTTACCACATTCACTCTAGGGACAACAAAGTCCTTGAAGTCATCAACTTGGGGAGAAATGGCTCTAATGCATGCAAGGTAGCTAGGATCATCTTCCCATTCTGCCTCAACATCTTGGGTTCCGTCAACATTTGGATCATACACTAGCTCCTCAACATCTTCAACCTTTTCATCACCCTCTTGAATGACAAGGGCCCTAGAGGGACACCTAGCTGCGATGTGTCCAACCCCATTGCATTTGAAGCATTGGAGGCGAGAGCCTAATCTTGAAGGCTCACTGATCACACCTTTTCCTTTGTCCTCTTTTTCTATTGGGGTACTGTTGGGGTTGACCTTAGGGGGTAAGGCAAGTCTAGGTCTACTACCAAAAGGTTGAGGGTTGGTGGGAACACTCCGGGGCTCAGAATGTCGCCAAAAGATAGATTTGGATGCTAACTCACAATTCCTAGCAAGCTCATATGCTTCTCCTAAGGTAGTGACTCCTCGGGTGATAATCTCTCCTAGTAGGCTAGCATTTAAACCTTTCTTGAACCTATTGAGTGTAACAACCTCTTCCTCGACTATTTGAATTCGTCTCTTGAACTCCTTGAACTTCTCTATATATTCAGCCATAGGAGTATTGCCTTGCCTTAGGCGATCCCATTCCTCAAGAAGGGAGCTCCTATAAGTTGAAGGAAGATAATTCCTCGAGAGTGCATTCTTCATCTCAAGCCAATCAGTAATGGGGGGCTCACGTCGTCGCCTAATGGTTTCCTCTAAGTCTTCCCAAAAAAGGTCAGCTCTTCCAATTAACTTCATCCTAGCATACCTCACTTTCTTGTTTTCAGGCCAATGGTAATAGTCAAAGAATTTCTCCATTTGACGCAACCAATCAGTGAAAACCCATGGGTCTAGGCAGCCATCAAAGGTGGGTGCATCTATCTTGTCCTTAAACATCCTATCATCAAAATCCCTAGGGCCATCGTGATTATAGTGATCAGGTTCAAAGTTTGGAGCCCTATTAAAGTAACCGAAGTTATGTTGCCTAAGCATATTATCTCCTTCATGGTTAATGGTCTCCCGTTGAGATGCTTCAATTTGTCCAACCCTATCCATTAAATTTTGGACATTTTTTGCTAGTTCATCTATGGTTTGCTCTAAGGAGGTCCTAGACTCAGAAGTGGATTGATGTTCAGAGTATGACATGATGCGACCACTACGTAGATGCATGCACACTATATTTATGAATGCAATTGAGATTCACAAAAGCTCAAGTAACCAATTCTCAATGTAAAATTAAGGTCAAGCAAGAGTGCATGTAGGGATTAGATTAATGAGCCACAGGAATAAATTGCAGTCAAGTAGTGACAGTATTCACAATATTGAAAAATAGCCCAAATAAAAGTCAATTTCCAATAAGCTCCACAATTAATAATGAGAATCAAATATTTCAAAGAAACTGGTTTTTTTTTTTTTTTTTTTTGAGTTTTAGAATGGGTATTGAAAGAAAGTACAAATAATAAAATAACAAACTGAAGCACAAAATGGGTAGGCTAGTGAGGTATGGTGGGACATGCACATAAAAAATATAAAGATATTATTTTTCAATGAGACAAAGTTGAATCCCCCAAAAGAAAGTAAGAGTTGTACCCTGGTCAGTGGCCAACTAACTGCACTTGATAGTCACGTGCTTGGCTCCTCAAAAGACTGGATCTGTACCTGTGCATGAATAATTAAAAAGCCCAATACATGCAGTGGGCTATCATAATAAATTTTTTTTTTTTTTTTTTTGCTTTTTTTTTTTTTGTTTTTTTTTTTTTTTTTTAAAGTAACAAAATACACGGAATGCAGACACGGACAAAATGAAATTCAAAAGAAAGAACTTAAAAGAAATAGGCCACAGAACAGAAAAAGAAAGCGAAAATGAAAACCACAAATTGAACCATCATAACTGGCTCGGCGATGGAGAAGAAGAAGGAATGGAATCAGCTCTCGCCCAGAAGAAACGGAGAAGGCCGACGATTGTGGCGGCGCGAAGACAGGGGAGGCAGCAGCGACACGGGGCACGGCGGTGGTCGAAGTCCTCAGCGGCGGTGGTCGACGATGATGAGGGTGTCGGCGGCGCCCAGGTGCTGATCTGGGGGTTTTGGCGGCTGATGGGCAATCTCAGCGGTGGTGGAGCGAAGTTGCCGATGGGTCTCGGCGTGGGTTTCTCCTTTTTTTTTTTTTTGGATTGTGGGTGTGGGTTCTGTGATCAGAGACGGGCACGGATGTTGGCTACCGGCTTGGGAGGCATCGCTGGCTTCTTTGCTGGCTTGGGGATGAAAAACTCATGAGGGGCTGCGGGGTATACACGGATTGCAGGGGCTGGCTTGGGCTTGTTCAAAATCTCATGGGGCAAATACTTGAAAGGTAATGTCATCCTTGTCCGGTTTGCACTTTTGATGGTTTTGCTTTCAAGTGGCTGTCTACGGTTGTGTTGTATGGATCGGAAGTTTGCTCTGATACCAAAACTGACGTAGGACAACCACAAAACAATAGAAATAAAGATAAAACCCTAGGAGTCAGCACCTAAGGGTTGCTTGGAGTCAGCACCAAGTAAAACTGGAGTCGGCACCAGTAAAAGAAAACACACGTTTTTTTTTTAATAATCATCAAAACTGTCTACAATAATCCCACAAAAAGTGTTTAAATAGCTAACAACAATAAGGCATAAAGAAACCCTAATTATTAAATGTTCGGGCTTGCTTAAACTCAAGCCCAATAACTAATAGGCTCCATCCATAAGGCCACGGGTTGGGCCGTCTTCTTTCTGCTCTTCCTCCTATATGTGCGTGTAATTGGGGGCTTGTACCTTGTGTCCGCACCAGACACACTCAAGCCATTTATGGCAATTCGAAATCGTATCCTGCGGGCTTGTTTTTAGAGTGGTAGTAGAGTGCCAAATTGAGGTCCCCCCAACTCAAGTTATTTAATATATCCATTTTCCATGCTTTGATGAAAACTTTATGGAAATTCTGTGGTTCCAGGGCACTGCTGCTATTCATGAACCAGTGCGATATTTGTCGTGCCTTGTTTGTAGATTGTTACTGAGAACTTCAGGAAATTAAGTGGTGTATAACCACATTGTTTGTAGATTGTTACTGAGAACTTCAGGAAATTAAGTGGTGTCTAACCACATAGTTGCAGGCACTGTGCCTCAAATGCCCTCAAAGCCTTGTTAGTGTTCTCATCATCCTACTGTTGCTGTACAATGCATATTATTTTATTCTATTTATATTTATGTCTGATAATGCTATGCTACATGGTTATTTTGGCACAAGTCTGCTTTAGATTGTATGCAACCATTTAGCTTTTTTTATTTATAAGCTTCTCGACTGTTATGCAAAAAATAAAAACTATGCTAGATTGGAAGCATTGGATTATTGGAAGATGTTATGATTTTAAATTGTCATACTTTTGATGTAAGATCAATGATAGAGATGCTAATTGTTATGAATGAGTATCAAGCTAAGGGCAAAAGATTATATTATTGTAATCCTCTATATATAAATAATATTTTGTGTTAGGGTAATTAACTTAACAGATATCCTAAACATATGTTTTTACCTAAACAACATGGTATAAGAGCACTGAGTTAATCTCCTGCCACCAACACCGGAATCCATCACTGGTGACCACCCAGAACGAGTCTCCTGATGTTGGAGACCTTCTAAATAGAGTTGCTGGCTCTAGCAACCACCCGAATCGAGTCTTCTGCGTTAGGAGATGACATTACGCGACAGAATCTTGAAGCTAGTCTCACCACAGCAGCCCATACTTGGGTCTAGCCTCCTAGTGCTATTGACCTTGTTTTCTGGTGCTAATTGTATGACAGGTCTCGGCCTTGTTTTCTGATGCTAATTGTCTTGTAGTTGGGAGCTTATTGATATTTTATGCTGGTTGGGTTTGAGAAGTTTTTGGTCGTGTTCAATGTGTATGTGGTTTTTTGGAGCTATGTTCATCTAGTTGGTGTATGAGATTTTTTTTTTAGTTGTAATCCAAGTGTTATGTGGTTTATTATTGTTGGGTTTTGTGTGGATTGAAACTTTGCTTAATAATGGTTCTATTGGGGCCATTTATTATTTTCAGTCTCTTGTGGTTATTTTCAAGCAAAAAAATAAAAATAAAAAAAGTCTTTTGTGGTTAGTGTTGATCATGGAATCAAACAAAGGCATCCAACCCAATTTTTTAGTATCAGGATGTACTTTCCATCACTTCAGTTTGTCTCAATGAAAACAATTATGCCTAGTGGACCCAAGCAGTTGATGTATTTTGACTGAAGAATTAAAAGAAACTAGTAACAAGAGAAGAGAGGAATAAAATATGGTGTATGGAGAGTTACGTTCGGATCAGGGGATAATTGAGGGGTGTATTACTCAGTTCTATAGGCAGCTTTACTCGGAGAATGTGGTACATCAACCTCTTTTGGATGAGGTTGTTTTTTCTAGAATTTCTGAGGAAGATGCCACTTGGTTGGACAGACCTTTCGATGAGGAAGAAGTTTCTGCAGTGGTCCATGAGTTCAAAGGTGATAAAGCGCCAGGTCCGAATGATTTTACTATGGCATTTTTTCAGTCTTGTTGGAGCACGGTGAAAAATGATGATATGAACGTGTTTCATGTTTTTCATGAACATGCTGTGTTTGAAAAGAGCCTTAATGCTAGGGCTGTCCAACCCACCTGGCCACCCGCCCAACCCGCCCGAGCTCGACCCGCCGCCACCCCATCTGACATCTCCGGCGGTCGGACGCGGGTCCGACTTCTCTAACCCGACCCCACGCGGGTCGGTTGCCGGTTTCACGTTTCAAAACCCGTGGCACCCGACCCGAACCGAAAACTCATCCTCTCCGGTGAAATATTACGATTTTTGACCAAATCCGGCGAGATCCTTCGAGATCCGGTGAAGTTCTGGTGTTCTTCAGCTCCGATCCGGCCATCTTTGGTCTTCCTTCGCTCAGATCCGGTGTTCCTCAGCTCCGATCCAGCCATCCTTGCTCAAGATCTACTCTTCTCCTTCGCTCAGATTAGCTCAAATCCGCCGGTATTGGGTTTGATTTGACTTAGATCTACACAAATCTCGCTATTCTTGGTTAGATTGGGCTTCGATCTACTCAAATCCGGCGAGAATCTGTTAGATTCGGTCGGCCTTCAACCCAGATTGACGAAGAGAGATCTTCTCCTCCGCTCGCCGTCGCTCATCACCAGACTTGACCGACCCGACCGTTCGCTCCCCTAAGCCCAGCCGACTCGACCCGACGTCTCCAGCGGTCGATTACGGGTCTGTTTTCTTTCCACCCGACCTGAGCGGGTCGGTTCCGGGTTGGGCACAAACCCGACCCGTGGACACCCCTACTTAATGCTACTTTTATTGCTCTTATTCCTAAGAAAGTTGATGCTGTGGATGTCCAAGACTTTCGGCCTATTAGCTTGGTGGGTGGGTTGTATAAGATTATCGCTAAAGTGTTAGCCAATCAAATGCGAAGGGTTGTTCATGGTCTTATTTCAGAATCTCAGAATGCCTTTATGAAAGGCTGTCAGATTTTAGACTCTGTCCTTATTGCTTCTGAGTGTCTAGACAGTCGTTTGAAGGCGGGGATTCCGGGGGTGTTGTGCAAGCTAGACATTGAAAAAGCGTACGATCATGTGAATTGGGAATTTCTCATGTCTTTGTTACAGCAGTGTGGGTTTTCTAAAAAGTGGAGAAGGAGGATCAGGTGTTGTATTTCAACTGTCAAATTCTCCATTTTGATCAATGGATGTCCTTTTGACTTTTTTGGGAGTTCTAGAGGACTTCGGTAAGGTGATCCTTTATCCCTATTTCTCTTTGATATTGTCATGGACGCCTTGAGCTGAATGTTGGTTGCGGCTACTGCAGCTAGTCAGTTTTCGGGTTTCTCAGTTGGGAATGAAGCTGGTTCCTTGTTGTCGGTGTCTCATTTATTGTTCGCGGATGATACTCTTGTTTTTTGTGACGCAGATAGCACTCATATTACAGCTCTACGTGGGATTCTCTCTAGATTCGAGGAGATGTCAGGGCTGAAAATCAATTTAGGTAAGTCTGAATTGGTTCCAATTGGGGATGTGTCTAATCTTCATGAGTTAGTGGAGATTTTGGGCTATAGGGAGTTTGCTCTTCCGTTAAAATATTTAGGTCTCCCGTTGGGTGCTTCTTATAAAGATAAGACTATTTGGAATCCTATCTTGGAAAAGATGGAGCATAGGTTAGCTGGTTGGAAGAGGTTGTATTTATCCAAGGGTGGTAAAGTTACCCTTATTAAGAGTACGCTCTCTAGCTTACCTACGTATTTCCTTTCTCTTCTCCCTATTCCTGTTAAGGTGGCTAAGAGGATGGAGAAATTATAAAGAGATTTTCTTTGGGCTGGTATTGGGGATGATCGTAAAATTCATTTAGTTAATTGGACTAAGGTTTGTAGGCCAGTGAAGAATGGAGGGTTAGGCATCCGGTGCTTGAGAAGGTTTAATTCTGTCTTGTTAGCCAAGTGGTTGTGGCGTTATGGTTGGGAGGATGATGCCCTTTGGAGAAGGGTCATTGGGGCGAAGTATGGGAATGAGTGGGGTGGTTGGCGCACAAAATCTGTGTCGGGGGCTTATGGTGTGTGTTTGTGGAAGTGCATTAGAAGTGGCTGGTTGATTTTTTCCGAGTGCCTTCGGTATGATGTGGGTGATAGTACTCGTGTGAAGTTTTGGGATGATGTGTGGTGTAGGGATCGTCCTCTTAAGGAGGAGTTTCTAGACTTATATAATATTAGTAGGACAAGGGAGGCGTCGGTCTCTGAGGTTATGTGCTTCGCAAATGAGAGTGTTTCTTGGGACATTCAGTTTCGTCGCTTAGCGAACGATCAAGAGTCACTTTCTTTGGATTCGTTTTTGGTCTTGATTTATTCCGCAAAGGTTCGGGGTGTTGGTCCTGACAAACTTTGTTGGAAGCCTGCTTGCAACTGAGGTTTCAAGGTGAGTGGGTATTATCATTTTCTATCTCCATCTACGGTATTTCCCTTTCCTTGGAAAATGGTGTGGCAATCAAAGGTTCCTATTCGGGTTGCCTTTTTTTCTTGGACTGCGGCTTTAGGCAAGATTTTAACTATTAATAATCTACGGAAGAGACACTTTGTTGTTCTTGAGTGGTGCTTTATGTGCAAAGGGTGTGGGGAATCTGTAGATTATCTCCTCCTTCACTGTACTTTTGCTTTTGAAATGTGGAGTATGATTTTCTGCTTGTTTGGTATTTGTTGGGTGATGCCGCAAAGGGTAGCGGATTTGTTGGATTGCTGGTCTTGCAACTTCAGGCGACATCGTAATTTAGTTATTTGGAGGATTGTGCCGCATTGTTTGATGTGGTGTATTTGGCGGGAACGGAATTCGAGAAGCTTTGAGGATCGTGAGCGGTCCATTCTTGAGTTTAAGTCTTTTTTGTTTTCTACTCTTCTCGAATGGTGTTTGGTTTTACCTTCTTTTTCTTGTATTTCCCTTTCTGAGTTGCTTGATCATTGTACTTTGTTTTCTTGATGTTCTTGCCTCTTTCGTACATTTCCTATGTACGGGGCTGTGTTTTTTCAATATATTTTTATGTTACTTATCAAAAAAAAAAAAAAAAATTGTATTAGTGCTTGCCTATTCCACTGTGTACGACTCTGATTAAATAGAGCAACCCTACAACTTATAATAGGAATACAATAGCAGAAATAGGAAATTAAATAATCTCTAATTACTTAGTTTCCTTCTCTGAATATTTCCTTCTCCTTCACGCCCAAGATTATACCATATATAGCTTTCCACACATACCATACATAGAATCTATCAATACTCCCCCTCACGCTGAGGCATAGATATCTCTCATGCCCAGCTTGTCCAGAATTTTGTGCAAGTGATTAGTTGCTACCCCCTTTGTAAAGATGTCTGCAAGTTGATCTCCAGTTCTTACATATGGAGTACAAATGATGCCTTTATGTAGTTTCTCCCTGATAAAGTGTCTATCAATTTCATTATGTTTTGTCCAATCGTGTAGAACTGGTTTATGAGCCATATTAATTGCTGCTTTATTGTCACAAAACAGCTTGATGGGATCCTTACTGTCATATCCAAGCTCCCTCAATAATATCTTCATCCATAATATCTCACATATACCATGGGCCATTGCTCTAAACTCAGCCTCTGCACTTGATCTTGCAACCACTGATTCTTTCTTACTCCGCCAATCAAGTTACCTCCAACAAATAGACAATATCCAGAGGTGGAGCGTCGGTCTATGATTGAACCTGCCCAATCAGCATTTGTATAGGCTTCTATCTTCAAGTGATCATGTTGAGCAAATAGTACTCCTTTACCCGGTGAGGATTTCAAGTGACTACGAATTTTATGAACAGCTTTCATGTGCGTCTCTTGTGGCGAATGCATAAACTAACTTACCACACTTATTGCATGAGCAATATCTGGTCTAGTGTGTGATAAAGAGTACCCTCTCTAGTCTCCCAACGTACTTTTTATCTCTTTTTACTATTCCTAAAGCTGTGGCTACTAGATTGAAAAGTATTCAGAGGAATTTTCTGTGGGGGTCTTCTGAGGGGAGTTTAAGTATCCTTTGGTGGCTTGGGAAAATGTGTGTTTACCCATTGAGTTGGGTGGATTGGGGATAAGAAGTGTGGTGTCTTTTAATCAAGCTCTATTAGGGAAATGGCTGTGGAGATATGGTCATGAAGTTACTAATCTCTGGCAAAGAGTTAGCTCTTCTAAATATGGCGAGGGTCAAGGGGGGTGGTGTACTAAAGTCTGCAGGAGGACTCATGGGTGTGGCCTATGGAGAAGCATTAATGAAGGGTGGGAGAGCTTTTCCAAGCATCTGTCCTTTGTAGTGGGCGATGGCACTCGTATCCATTTTTGGCATGATAGGTGGATTGGTGATAATACTCTAAAAAATCTCTATCCTGTGCTCTATGTGTGTTCAGCAGTCAAGGACGCTTACATCTCTGAGGTCTTGTGGATTCTAGATGGGGGTATTGCTAGAGTGTGGAATTTAAGGTTTTATAGAGCTTTTGAAGATTGGGAGTTGGCTGCATCTTATTCTCTATTTCAGCTTATCCAAACTCGTATTCCTCGAGGTGAGAAGAGAGATACCCTTTGCTGGTGGCTAAAAGGTGATGGTTATTTTGACACCCGATCTTACCATCATGAGATTCGGGGTGCCATGAATCCTCTATTTCCTTGGAAGGGGATTTGGAAACCTAAGATTCCAAGCGCATGGCGGTCTTTTTGTGGACAGCTGCTCATGGTCGGATCCTCACTTTGGATAACCTAATGCTTAAGGGTCGCTCCTTGGCCAATTGGTGTTGTATGTGTTGCCGTGATGGGGAGTCGATAGACCACCTTCTTCTTCATTGTCCTATTACTCACTCCTTATTGTCTTTTATGCTTCAGGCTTTCGGTATTCATTGGGTTATGCCAGGTTCGGTGGCAGGTTTGTTATCTTGCTAGCATCAGTGGCTTGGGAAGCATAATTTGGACATTTGGAATTTGGTTCCAGGGTGCTTAATGTGGATTGTGTAGTTGAAACGAAATCGTCGATCTTTTGAGGACAAGGAGAAGACGTTGGATGAGTTAAAGGTTTTAAGTCATCGTAGTCTTTTGGAGTGGTCTCGTTGTTGGGGCTTTATTGATTGTTCCTCTCTCTCTCAGTTTATGTTTTCCCTTAGCTTAGTTTCTTGATTTCCCTCTGTGTTGTGTGCTCTTTTTTCTTGTTGTTCATCATCATGAACATCTTGTACTTTTTCTTATTGTTTTATCATTAATATCATTTTTTTGATTACCTATGAAAAAAAAAAGTCTGTCAACTAGTCGCTAGTATCTCCCTTTTTTCACTTTTGGGGGGGGGGGGGGGGTGTTGTGGTCTTCTCCCAACTTGACATTCTGCTCTATTGGATTATCAATAGCTGTGCACCCTAACATTCCCGTTTCTTTGAGAAGATTATGTATTTCCGTTGAGAAAGAAATATTCCATGCTTGATCTTGCTACTTCAATACTGTTGTGAACTGGGATTTATTATGTAAAAAGATGGGATTATATGATATATAAATCCCAGCTTGAGGGGAGGGGGGGGGGGTTGTAATGACTAATGAGTGAGTATTAAGGTAGGGGCAAAAGAGTGATATTATTGTAATACTCTTTATATTTTTTCATGTTAGGGTAATTAACTTAACAAATACCCTAAACACATTTTTTTACCGAAGCAATGATAGAGGTGCTAATAATACCCTTTTTCCCGTCTCAGGTTTTATAACAAACTTGTTTTGTACACGTGTTGACTGTTTCTCTCAATCCTTTTTTTTTTTTTTTTTTGGATAGATAATATTACTTTTATTAAAAAAAAAAACTGAACATCATGTTCACGATGGTGAACACTCTCTATCCATGATCTTAAGCACTCTAGGATCTAGTGTAGTTGTGTCTGATAGTAGGTTGTACTCCTGGTTATTCATTATTGTATATGATGATTATATTGGGCTTTTATTTATAGATATGTAGTATCTACTTTATTTTTTATTTAACAATTTTTTTTTTTTTTTGATAAGTAATAAAGATGTATATTCAAAAATACTACCTCGTGCAGAAAAACATAAGGCAAAGAAAAAAAGTACAGAAGAAGATGATAAAAAACAGAAAGAAAAGATAATAATTACAAAGAAGGGAGCTAAGGAACATAGGGAGAGAATCATTAGAGGTGAGTACCCAAGCCCTAGACCAATAAAAAAGGGAACCACCGAAAGAAGCCAATAATTGATTATCGGAACTTTCCATGTCCTCAAACGTCCTCTAAATTTGCTCCCTCCACAAACACCACATTAAGCACAGCGGAACTAAATTCTAAATACTAGACGAATGCTTCCCAAGCCAATTCCACCAATCAAAGAAAGTATCCGCAACTGATCTTGGCAAAACCCAAGAAATCCCAAAAGATCTATAAGCCTTACCACAATGCAGTAGCAAATGATCCATCGTTTCCCCATTACAACGACACATAATGCACCAGTCAACAAAGTCCATCCATCTACTCCTCAAATTGTCACCTGTAAGAATTTTATCCCATACAGCAGTCCACACAAAGAAAGAAACATGCCGAGGGGCCTTAACCTTCCAAACACTTTTCCAAGGAAATATAATGGGCACGGGTCCTTTTAACTTATTATAAAACGATCGGATATCAAAATCCCCATTCTTCGTCAACTTCCATTGCATATGATCTCCATTGTTAGTTGGAGGTAAATTAGAGTCCAAGGTACGAAGAAATGCCTCTACACCACCCATTTCCCAATCATTTGGTCTCCGAATGAAACGAACAGCCTAGCTTCTCCGTTCCTCTATCCCCAACCGTTCAAGAGAAGAGGCCACTGATGCCCCTTTATTGGAGGTAATCCCATACACAACCGGAAAGGTCAATTGAAGTGAAGAATCCCCACACCATTCATCTGTCCAAAGCTTCACTCTATCCCCCACCCCTTCCTCAAATTGAATATTTTTACTAAAAACTTCCCAGCCCATTCGGATGCTTTTCTACAAACCACACCCATGAACCCCCCTATCTAGCTTGGAAGTCCAACCCCCCCATTCTTCCCCAAACTTTAGAGCTACTGCCCTTCTCCAAAGCCTAGTCTTCTCAACCCCAAACTGCCATAACCATTTTCCTAATAAGGCTTTACTAAAAGTAGTTAATTTCCTTATTCCTAACCCACCATTTTCCAAAAGTGCACACACCTTATCCCAGCCCACCAAATGTGTCTTGGAGTCCCCCCACAAAAAATCCCTTTGCAACCTCTCCATTTTATTGGCAACATGCGTAGGGATTGTAAAAAGAGATTAAAAATAAGTCGGAAGACTAGATAATGTACTTTTAAGCAATGTCAATCTTCCACCTTTTGACAAATACATCTTCCAACTAGCCAACTTACGCTCAATTTTCTCCAATATAGGATTCCAAATAGTAGGGGACTTGTGGGATGCCCCCAGTGGCATACTAAGATAGGTCATAGGCAAAGACCCAATAGTTTTAAAAGTTTCAAATTTTAAACCTTTAAGACTTATACAAATTAAACACTATAGTTTTGTTATGCTCAAATTAAATCCTGGACTTTTGAAATCGTATCAGTTTAAATATCCAATTAAACCTGGAAATAAAACCCCCAAATGAAACTCAAAAAAGTTCAAGGTTTAAATTGATAGGATTTTAAAGTCCAGGGTTCGATTTGAAGCTAGTGAAACTTTAAGTTTTATTTTGTAACATTCTTAAACTTCACGGTTTAATTTCAAACTTTGAAACTATAGCGTTTCATTTGAAAGCATTCTTAAAATATAGGATTTAAAATGTAATTGACCCAAAGCAAATTTCAGCTATGATATCATTTTATATTTAACTCTGGAAGATAAATGGACAGCCTTTATGTGTTTGGCGTAGTATGATAGAAATGAGCATATATCTAAAGGTTTTAATTCTTATATAAAAAAAAAGTTTTATTTAGGCTCATAGGCCTATCATATTCTGACATTAATTTCCAATCAATTTAAAACCAAATAAATATTTTTATTAATCCAGTACTTAGAACATAACTTTTAATTATAAGCAGGTTGGGTCATTTTCTGTTTGTTCTAACAATGAAGAAAAAGGAGGCCAAAGTAAGAAGTGCTCATGTTAGTTGTATAATGTTTTCTAAACTAATGTTAATAGTTCTTTCTCCATTTTAGATTATTGGGTTGACATATACACACTTGGGAGGTCAAATTTTGGCATTAGCATCCAATGCTGTACACAAACTTTGGAAGTGGCCGACAAGTGATGGGAAGGTATGGATGCCTTTGTTATTAAGGGCAACATGCCCAACTATATTGTTATTGTAATATGCACAGCACTTTACTAATGCTTCGCTTTTTGTAGGCAACTTCGGCAACTTCTAGTGTGCCACCACAATTGTGGCAACCGCCCAGTGGAATATTAATCACCAATGGTATAAGTGACACACATCTTGAACGTGCTGTTCCATGTTTTGCTCTTTCGAATAATGATTCTTATCTTTTGTCAACGTCTGGTGGAAAATTTTCCCTTTTTAATATGATTACATTCAAGGTAATGTCGTTTAATATATCTAGTACCTTTCTAGGGGTCCAATTGCCTGGAAGGTTTATAATGGGAACACATTCTGACTTTTTTACTCCATCTTTAAATGAACCCAAGCATTTGTTGTGCAGACAATGACAACATTCATGTCCCCACCACCTGCGGCAACATCTGTTGCTTTCTGCCCAAATGACAACAACATTATTGCCATAGGCTTTGATGATTATTCGATTCATATCTACCATATTAGAATTGATGAGGTAGTAGCTTGAACAAAGACCTATATTATTCAACCAACGTGAAATGTGTTTATGAAATTCTAAATAGTGACACTTAAAATTGTTTATGTGATATTTGGACAGGTTAAAATCAAGCTCAAAGGTCATCAAAACAGAGTTACTGGCCTAACCTTCTCTAACATGCTAAATGTTCTTGTATCATCAGGAGGTGATGCTCAGGTATATTCTTCAAAAATGTGAAAGGAATGGAATAACTCTCTCTCTCTCTCTCTCATTGTATGTGTGTGTGTATGCATGCATGCGGGTGTGCATGCATAAGTATATACCTGTGAGCTTCTTTGGTGGCTTAATTACATGTATCATTTTAGGATGTATATTTGTGTAGACTGCCCTTAGGGCCTTAGAGGGCCATGGACCCCCAATGGATGAAAAACCCTATATTGTATGGTGCCTCTTATTTTAATTTTTCATACTTTAGTAAGATGTCACCTACCATATTAGTATTAATATATATAGTGGGTTCATTTCTCAATTATATGTCTAATCTGACATGACATGTCACAGATAATATTTTTATAGTTTTTTTTTTTTTTTTTCATTCTACTTGAAGTTTGTTCCTTTACTTGTTTTTCTCTGCTCTCTACTTTGTTGCTCTCTTTTTAGAAATAATTACAACATGCCGCTACTTCGTTGCTCTCTTAGTTCTGTCCTTTGTTGTTCTTGATTTCCAAGCTCTTTTTTCTTATGTGGCTTCCTTTGTTGTTACAACAAGAAGTAGATTTAATTTTTGTGTTTGATTTATAGTGGTATGTTCAAAGCTAAATAGCATTATTTGGGTTTGCAAATTTCGTTAAAGTGAATGGGCTAAAAGATATTTTATATGGATAATAATAACGATTAGTTATTTCTCTATATTTTCCCAAGTTATACAATTGACTTATCCTGTATTATATTTGGATATGGGATACTAAAATTTAGTCTGGTCATACCAAAGGTGACAATCAAGTTTGGAAATTTTGTTGGGATGTTGGTGTCAGAAGTTTAGTCTGGGAATCAATATATATATATATATATATATATAAGCAGAGACCTAATGCGGGGGGAGCATGAGGTTCTGTCATGTGGCACACTATTTAAAAGGAGAATTGAAATATTCTTAAGTCACATCAGAGATAAGAATAAATTTAAAAATAGGGACTCCTTATTTCTTTTGGTTCAATGTTTTAAAACTTTTCCTCTTTCTCACACAAACAAAACTCTTTACATGGATGATTGTTCCCCATTGCTTATTGTGGTGTCTTTGGAGAGAGAAATAGTAGATGTTTTGAAGATAAGGAGAGATCAATATCAGACTTGAAGCTATTTTTCTTTAGAACCTTAATGGATTGGTTGGCTGCTTGTGGAACCAATCATTTTTATCTTTTCTTGATTTCCTAGATTCTTGTAATTTTTGTTCTTGATTGTTTAACCCTTGTACACTCCTTGTGTACTAGGGTGTCCCCCTTTTTTGATATCAATAAGTGTATTACTTATCCAAAAAAAAAAAAATCTTACATTTCCATTCACTCATTTCACACCTTGCACTTCTATTCCTTTATTTACACATGCCCTTAGCTCTTTATGCCCTCCCATCTCAAATAAACCTAGACCAAGAACGATGTCATTTACCTTCAACCTTTCAACGACACCTACATAACTCCAACATTGTCGTACCATTTGATCCTAACCATATGAGTAGGTTGTGACCAAGGAAGGGGGATTGTGTTTTATATTCAGTGACGGTAGCTTACAGTTTTTATTTTGAAGTCGGGCATTGTGGATTTTGTGAAGGCTATGATTGGCTCTTTGAGTCTATATGGGTGTTTGGGATTTTGGTGTGGGAAAGTCATAAATGTATTTTGTTTGTAGGTTTTTTACTGTTATTTTTTGCGGTATAAGTCATAGTGATAAAAATAAAAATCAATGATGGTTTCAAAGTGTTTTCTGTGTTTTTTTTGGATGCAGAAGCCCAAGTAAAGGCAATTAAGTTTTGATAAATGGATGTGTTTTTAGCCGATTTTTCTTGCTTAATCATGTTTTCCTTATGCTGATACTTACAAATGATTTCCTTAAGATAATATATTGGGTGTTTGAGATTGGGATCTCCATATTTGATTGTGAATATAGAGTGGTTGAGAAAGTGTTTGGGAGGTTGCTTAAAATACTTATTTATAGATTTCAAAATGATTTTATCAGTTTAAAAAATAAAGTCTACTTTTAACTATAAATATTATAATATGTTATAGTCTTATAGTGTTATACAATTTTTTTAAAATAAAATATGAATTAAGATAATTATATTTCAAAGCATTCAACAATATTGTGGGCAAACATAAATATTATACAACAAAATAAGAATTTTTATATGTAGGTCTTAATGTACATAAAAATTATTTCAAATGAAATTGTAAAATATTCGCACATCATACAGGACATCATCTAGTTTTATTTAATGGAAGAGGTCAATTGTAGAAAAGAGTACATCAATGTAATAATAAAAACTGAAATATAATTTAATAATTGAATCTGAGGTTTCCTAGTTGAAGTCCACAGAAGCACTGAAGCTTCTAATTTGCTGAAGAATATTCTTTTCAGAATATTCTGAAAAAAGATTTCAGGAGCATCAATTTTATTGACATCTGTGCATATGTTCAGTTGACATGTCTGAATCTTGAGGAAAATATGCCTGATTCCGCAGAAGTTCTCTTAGGCCTAATGTACATGTTGTTTCATGTGCTTTCTATCATACGTTTTTTTAGGCCCAATGGCATCTACATTATTGATTTCTCAATCATATTTGAGCCTCTTTATGTACCATTGCAACTGCAGTTTGTGCTTCATCAAAATGTGGGTCTATTTTGAGGTGAATAAGTAAATTGATGATTAAGATGCATCATGCAAATTTTGTGTACTCAATTTTTGTTTAGGTGCAGTTTAATGCAGTGCATTTGATGCACTTATCTATTTGAAGAAAGCATAATGATGTACTGAGTGTGCCTTGATGATGTGGCCGAATGCGGGCATTCTATAAGGGAAAACCATGTGTCCAAGAATACCTCTCAAGCAAGCCTATCTTTTAGAACATTTGATCAAATATTTTAGCCATGAGCACAGTAGATTAGAGGTTAGGTAGACATGTGATTGATTGATTTAGACGTGGGATAAATGAATTATTTATAGCTTGTGATATTTAGCATGTGATGTGACTAATTCATTTACATGTGCTAAGTAGTTTAATTTGTTATGATGATGCTAATATAACTAACTTTTTTGTGCATAAATATCAATGCTTAGCCAATGTAAAGGAAGATTTTGATATTGAATGAAAAATTAAGTCTTTCAGACGTGTTTGAGGTTGAGAATTCTTCTCCCTCCTGAGGTTGAGATGCTTCTCCCTCCCTATTCCCCCAATCAAAGTGCTACTCTTTTAATTTGAAGCACCCTATTTTCCATTGCATTACAGTTGCAAATGTAAGAAATGATAATTGTCTTGTGTTTTAGGTCTTGATTTTACCCAGATGGGTGACCGACGTGAAGAAGTATGCAATATTGTTTTTTTTTTTTTTTTTTTTTTTAATTATTTGTTTTTCGATACTGCTTTCTAGCCATGTGTGTTGATGCTTATTAAGATGCATCATGAAATGTTTGTGTAGCATATACCCAATTTGCTATTAAGGTGTAGTTGCAAATGCAAAAATAGAGAAATACTAGTGTTGTTTTTCTTGACTTTAAGTGCATGGGTGGAAGAAGTACACAATATTTGATCACGTTTGAAAATACTTCTCCACTAAGTTGAAGAAGTAATGAAGTATGCAATATTAATATGTAGTTTTTAATTATTCGTTTTTGGATACTGATGTCCAGTTGTGTTTGTGGAGCATGGATGGATGGGAGAAGCATACTAGTAAATTCTTGCGGATTCCCCCTGGGCGCGTATCATCTCCTCTTGCACGGACCCGTGTTCAATTTCACCAAGATCAGATACATGTACTGGCTGTCCATGAAACTCAAATAGCCATATACGAGGCACCAATGTTGGATTGCCTTAAGCAGGTCTGTCAGGCATAATTATCCTTTTACCAAAACTTATAAATATATAGTAATGAGTTTTGAATGTCATATTTTTGTGTTCATGATAGAATTGTTTGATTTTTGAGCCATCATATGCATGAATTGCGGTGCTTTCAGCATAATACATTTTCATTGGGTAAATATTTTCAGTAGAAATAATTTTCAAGAAAGATTATAATATTTGATTATTTTGGTTGTTTGGTTGAGACTTAGAAAATAATTTTCTAGTATTTGGTTGCATGAAAAATATTTATGTTAAAACCAACATAAATCACAAAAACTAGTAAGCGATATGGTGATTATGGTAATAGTAGTAGGAGTGTGGTGGATGGGGTGGGAGGTGGTTGGTGGTGATGGTGGTGTGGAAGAGGAGGGGGAAGGAAGTAGTGGCAAAGTGGAGGTGGGGAAGAAGGTGGTGGTGACACGAAGGATTGGGGGAGAAAGGTAAGGGTTGTAGCACGAAGGAGCTTTTTGGGGGAAGGGGAAGGGGAAGGGGAGGGGAATAAGGTACCATGCTGCATGCTTTGTCTGGAGTTTGTTTACACTTTGTGAAAGCATAAACGTTTGCTATTGCCTAGCAATTTTCGATTGCACCACTCTGAACATCAGAAGACAACATTTGTCAGAAAATATTTTTTTCTGAAAAAGAATGAATTCATAATCTCAAACGTATTGAAAATAGCTTTGTACATTCTCAAAACTACCTGCTTTTTATGGAGGGAAAACTGGTTATTTTTTACATCACCAATAATTTGTTATATTGGAAATAGCTTGGTATAAAAAAATTTTATTATTGAATTTTATTGGTGACAGTGGTTTCCTCCAGAATCAAGTGGTTCAGTCACAGATGCTACATATTCATGTGATGGCCAGTTAATCTATGCAAGCATTGAAGATGGTAGTGTGTGTGTCCTTACTGCCTTTACCCTCCAACTGAGGTCTCAGATTAGTCCTGCTGCATATTTATCTTCTAATCCCAGGTGCGTCTTAACGTTGTTGATAACTATAAGCATATAGTTTATGGGTACTGGTAATCAAAGTAAATTTATATACTCCATGCTTGCTTTCTTCTAAATGATGCTACTGTTGAACAGCTCAAGGGCTTATCCACTTGTCATTGCGGCTCATCCGTCTAAACCTAATCAATTTGCAATTGGACTTACTGATGGTGGAGTACATGTTATTGAGCCCCCAGAATCTGAGGGAAGCTGGTGTGTTGCACCTGTACTTGAAAATGGTGTTGTGCCTAGTGGCAATTCTGCTGCTGGTTCAGGATGATTATTCAGGGCTTTAACTAATAACTGCATGCACACATCATATCTATGGAGCCCTTTTTATTCCAAGGGGAAATGAAAATAAAAAAAAATGTATGGCAGTGTTGACATTTTATAGAAGAGACATAGGAGAACGGTCATTAGGACTGATGGAGAGATATTTACGTCTTGATTTAATAAAGAATAATAATCTTGAATGTTTAGGAACTCAGTAAAAAATTTTCAGGCTGTGAAAGCTTGATTTAACTTCTTATTTACTTATTTAGTTATTCCATTTATCAGATTTAATTTGTCAAGAACCGTCTATCCCTATTTGGTTTATGTTGTGCAAGCAGCATGTTTGGTACATTTGGAGGGGCATTCTCCTAATTGATGATTATCAATGTCTAATGTCGCAAATGTGTTAAATGATCCGAGGCATTACTCGTTCAATCAAATTTTAGCTTAAGCACGAGGGTCATTTTGTGTGGAGATTTATCTGGCCATTTTTTGCTGAGGGAAAAGAAAATTGATTTCATGTGAAAGGAATCTGACTTTTGTTTGGAGTTTTTACCTATCGGGAGTATTAAACACACAAAATGAATACTAATCAAAACACAGATTGGTATACATTTTTGTGTTGTGATAACTCTGACGTGTAGCTCTTGGTTGACTTTGTTATGAAAATTCAAACATTAGCAATTCTTATGTTTGTAGGATACGAAATATGTAGAATAATCTAAATGGAAAAATTTACCAACATTACTGCTACTGATATGGATAAAAATGGCATAAAGATGTTAAAATTGGCATATTGTGGATCAACATATGCCAATGCTGAATTTAATTTCAATCATTTCTCCCACAAAGCATATTATGGATCAACGTATGTCAATGCTGACTATAGTTTCAATTATTTCCCCATAAAGAGTTAAAATTTCTTATTTTTATAGAGGCAGGTGAATTTTACCAGAATATTTTGTCCACCTGAATATATATATATATATATATATATATGACTAAATTAAAGTGCAAGATAGTGAGAATACCAAAAATGATTATTGCTTAATCATCCCTTTCTGTATTAGTTATCTCTGTATAAGATAACAACATTATGACTCTATGAGGGTCTTATCATTGTAAATTGCAATTGAGAATAACAAACCAACTAACGAAGACCAACTAATCAAAGGCATCGGCCATTTTTAAAAAATTTGTTTAAATACCTTACAATAAGCATATATGAATGCCAAAAAATAATAGTGCACTGTAATTTCACATTATTATTCTAACATAGATTCAGAGAGAGAGAGAGAGCAGAAAACCTTTTCTCCATCTCCAAGTTTCTCTAGGATATCAGTAAGTGGCTTTACGTATTGTGCAAGACTCGTAATGCTGTTTGTATCAAATGTATGAATTCCAGAACCTGCTAAGTCAACTGCATCAACTCTATATCCACTTTCTTCCAATGGTGTGATTGTTTTATACCAACACCAAGCACCAAAGCCACCTCCGTGAACAAGAACAAAATGTAATGTGCAAGTTTTTCCATACGGGGATAATAGAGGGGAGAATAGGTGTGTAAGCTTGAGTACAATTCATTAGAGGGTATTCGTCTGTCATCATAGTGTACTAGACGGATAGGTGTAGACTAGGTTGCTTCAGAGGCCTTCAGACGCATGAGGGTTTGACGATCCTTTTGGTACCTGACGATCCTTATTGCCCTTGACTAGCCAATGTAGACCTGAACTCTATTGTGTTAAACAAATTTTGTAATGGTGAAAACATTCCCTATCATATACAAAAATTATAGATTTGGATAGAAGAGAGGCATGGCATTATCGAATTGGGTAGAAGAGAGGTATGGCATCAAGCATCGTTTGCTAGTGCAAGTCCAACATAAAGCTCAGGGTGAGATTAAAGATATAAAGTCTGACTATTCCTAGTGATTTGATGATGGTCTCCAATTGAAGATTTCTTTATTTAAAACGTTAGTATTAGGAAACTAATTCAATATATATATATATATATATATATATAGCCAAAACTCGGAGAAAATTCAATTAGATTTTAATTAAATTTTCAATTTTGTGTCATGTGTTTTATTTAATTTTTAATTTTGTGCCTAGGGAATTATTGATTACAGACACCAAAGAGTCTAAAACCAATTAGATTCTAAATCATGTATATATATATATATATATATATATATATATATATATATATATATATGAGAAACCATTACATATTTTAGAAATATGTGGTTTAAAAAAAGTGTAAGCTTATACCATGTATAATTTAAACCGTATAATTGTGATTATTTTTAATTGTACTCGTATATATGCGCGGAGCTAGACACTAGTTCCTATAATATACTAATAATTGTTGTAATTACATCATTTTAATTTAGTTAGTCAGTTTCATCTAAAATAGATAAGATTGAGATATTTAGAGTTTAACGCATTTAACACATTAATGACATGCTCTAATTAATTAGAACACATGTAGAATTAGTAGGTCTTGAATTGTATAAAAGACAAAGTTTGGCTATAATTCACTTAATATCTTTTTATGAGATGTGAATTTTGACTAATCCACCATTTTATTACGTTTTCTTCTTATATCTAGCATACTTGCAAAATTTCTAGAAGTTTAAAAATCAATAACTATGTCATCAATTATGTAAAGTTGTGATTTCTAACTATGTTGTGTTGCTTTTAAATCCGTGCCAAATTTGATTGTAATTTCTTTAATCATTTTCCCCGTATGTATGTGGGTTTAATTGTAAGGGATGAGTGTGAGAGATCGGTGAAGATTCAAGCTTCAAAGGATGAATAAGTGGATTTCATGACTGACTCACGATTGTCTCGCAAGAAGCCTACCCACGAAAAGAGCCACATGTAGAGCACATTACTGGAAGATAAAGAGTTGTGTTAGGCTGTATTTTTTGTGAGTGTCTCGTGGGTAAGGCGAACTTGCAAAGGACCCGCGAAAGTTTCTGTTTGGCAAAAAGTTATGTTTTGCTTTACCAAGTCTTTACTCATACTGTATATACCTTCATTATTCATAAATTGTAAGGAGTGCTTTTTAGAGAGAAAACCCTAGAAAATACACTTAAGAGTTAGAGATTGTTATACCTATAATCATCTACACATTTTCTTGTGGTTTTGCTCAACTCCTACCTCTCCATCTCTATATCTTTGAGAGGTTACTAGCCCAAACACTTACCACACCCATTCTGAGTGTGAAGTGAGATTTTGGTGTTACTGGGAAGTATTGGAAGGAGCCATTCATTGGCGGATGCAATTAGGCTTAATTACGGGATTCAAAGAGCTAGAGAAGACAAGACTCCGAGAAGTTAGTTGGTAGCAGGAGCTTAGAGGGCTCAAGTACATGGGATAGACTAGGCTTGGAGGGTCTTTTGTTATTTGTGTACTCCAACTTTATTCTATAGTGGATCAATTTCGACTTGGAGGGCCACCGAGAGGTTTTTCGCTGAGTTCTTCAATTGTCTCTTTGATAACACGTCTCAGTGTTATCTTCTGTTTGCATCTCTCTTCCCTACTCTTTAAACTTTCTTTTTATTGTTGATAATGAATGAATATGGCTTAGGGTAGTGATAACGGTTCTTTGTGCTTTTTTACTCTTGTTCCGCACTTATTATAAATTAGAGTAAAAGCTATCTAGCCATTATTTTTAATTGGGGGTTTGAACAAGCTCTTGTGTTTTTGCACAAATCGAAGCTTTCAAATTAAATGTTTAAATTTCAAGTTTTTGTGGTCTAAAATGGGTAAATCTTACATTCATTGTTTAGTTGTATTGGACCAGTTGGGATGGTGATACATTCCACTTTTGACCAAATGTCATCATCTCAATGATCTAGCGCATTGGATGCATTAGACCTAACCCAAGCTTGTCTAAAATTATGCATAAAAAATAAATTTAAGAATCGAATAGTAAATAGCATCCAATTAGTATGAAATTTGACATACGTGTTAAGAACATAAAACTCAACCTTTAGATTTCAAAATATGTATCAATGTTAATTATTGTAGTGGGAGTTGTAGTTATTAGTTTCAAATTATTTTGTAGCCAAACTTTTTCCTTGCATAAATAGTTACATTTACTCTTATTTGGGATATTAAATGAATAAACCAAATTGTTGTTTATTTGTTTCTCTATTAATCTCTATCCTTTTCTCCTAACAATTCTTTGAACAATGGGGATTTGCAGATTAGCATAATTTCGCCTCACTATTACGTTAGTTAGCACACTATTGGGAGGCCGTTTTTCCAGTGTACAGCCACGTGTTGTCCATTGGAGGGGTGACCTTGTTAGACTCGCATATGTTTGGGGAGTTGCATCTGGAACTCAACATTGGGCTAGGTAGTCCAATGGCTACCGGTATATTTTTTGGCTTACAAAATGGGTAAAGCCCAAAGTCTAAGAATCATGAGAATGGTTGAAATAATAAATAATATATGTTTGATATAATAGCTTTGATTAATAGTTGTAATAGTAGTTGAAATAAAATAATATGTATTTAAAAAATGAAGTAATCATGTTCTAAATGATGTAAATTTAGAGATATCGAAGCAGAGTCAGCTATCTTTGTATGGTTTGTAACTCCAACTGTGTAGCATCAGTGAGTTGATAGTATTCCACCAAAATGACTTTAGCGGTGGAGAGACAGTATGCCATGATAGCTTCAAGATTGAAGGGGAAAAATAGGTGCAAACTAGAGGGAGAGAGAGTATGTCCAGCTGTGTGTAGAGGTTGGTTAAGTTTGTCCCCTTTACCATTCACTTAAATGAATTTCCCCTTGATAATGCTTTTTTAGTTATTGTGAAGTTATGAATAGTATTGCCTTCCATGGGAAGGGCTTTTTAAGATAGGTTTGTGCCTTCCATGAGAAGGGTGTTTGTAAGAAGTATTTGTGCCTTGTAGGAGAAGGGCTTTAGTGTGAGTGTTTGATATCTCTTGAGAAGTATAGAGATGGTAAAAGATATAGATGTTTTGTGGGATATAACATTTGTAATTTATAAGATACATAGAAGTATGAGAGATATGTATGGGTATTTTATGGATGTATGAGAGATATGTAAGATGGTAAATGAATTATGTTAGAGTTGCTGGAAAGATTATAGTGATGGCTTGTGTTGCTTTCCAAGATATGAGATTTTATATGAGAAGTAGAGAAAGATATTTTTAGAGATATGGGTAGCAAGATAGATGTATCTTCTGAACATGGAGAGTGAGAGAATAAGCATAAGAAGAGTAATGGTGTTGTAGTTTGTTTAGCAATTTTGCTAAGATTTTTTGCTAGAGGATGGATAAAGGCTTATGGGTAGTGATATGAGGGGCATTTGTGAGCTAAGGGCTGAAGAGCTCTAAGAATTCAGACACTCAGAGTCCTATTAAGAGCTTAAGAAGATAATTAAAGGGATAGGGAAAATAGAGAAATTTATGAGAGAGTTGTTCTTCTCTATTGGTATGTTGATGAGGGGTCCTATTTATAGCTAAGTTTAAGGGGGTATTTAGCAAATCATCTCAGCCAAAATCTATCCCAATCAACAATGAATCTTCAAAAAATCCATCCTAGGATTTGGCCGAAAATGGTATGTTTAGCTTTAATGGGTTTTTGCTGTTTTGGGTAATATCAGCTAGAGGAAAGATCAGCAAAAAAGGAAAAGATTTTAGCAAGAAAAAGATAGTTTCTTTAGTTGGTTTTGGTTTTAGGAAAAATCTGTAATTTCAAGGCAGGGTTAGTTGTCATAGCTATTCTAAAAAAGTTGTCATAGCTGTCACAAGATAGCTATTGCTTGGGGCTGAAGTAGATGAGGTCATCTGGATGATGTCAGGCTGCTGGAGAGAATATTTAACATTTATTTCATGGATTTGGCTGAAAATGGTAATATCTTTTTTTTTAAGGGTATCTTGCTATTTTGGGTATAATACTGGTTGTTGGGATTGAGTATTAAATGGCTGGTGATGTCACTTTTAGCCAAGTGTCAAGTGCTGAAGACACTGTTGGTGTTATGCTAGAAATGTTTCCTTTTTTGGGTATTTGTATTTTTGGTCCAAAATTCTATTACAATACATTTTTAGTAAGTAATAGAATAATTGATTGATAGTTAATGAAGTTTTAGAGATCTAGTCATTGTCTCATTATGTTGCGACTTAATCTTGGTGAGCAAGAACAGCATTTAATGCTTTGCTCTAGTAGCTGGCAGGAGAATATTTGGTTTGATTATGGCAGATGACAGTTGAGTATTAGAGATATTACGAATATTTTATATATTGAAGATTGAAGATAGCCAGTAAGATTTAGCTATGTGTTTGAGTTGGATTTTAGCTTAAAATAGTAATATAATTTATGTAGAATAATATGATTAGGTTTCCAAATTCATATAGGAACAGCTAGAGATTGAATAAATAGTTATTTGGGTCTGCATTTGGATGGCTAGAGTTTGAGTGCTTTCATATGATGAATATTAAGTTTTAGGAAAAGAGCAATGGAGAATTTTATCATTTTAAGTGTTATGTGATAAGAAAGGCTTACAATATGTTACTCACTACACACTGACTTGTCAGAGTTCAGGAAATTGGAGAAGACACGTCAAGCAACATGTTTCTTTTATAAACTTGTTAAGGGTTATTTTCGTAAAGTCAGCCCAACCCAACAAAACAGGCAATAAGAATGGCAAGCACAGAATAAAACTATTAGGCCCAAGCGGCAGGAATAACAGAACACATGCCCATAACATGAGTAAATGGGTCTTGAGGAAGCAAATGGGCCCAAAGGGCCCGGAAAGAGAGAAATGACACCCATGGGCAATGTATGGTATGAAAAAATGAGAATGGGCTGCGGCAGGCCCGAGACAATGTAAACAAAGAAAGTAGGGGTTGATGGCAAGCCCATGAACCCCAAGGATGAGAATGAGGAGATTGGGCCGGGAAAACCCAATCAAGTTAGTAAAAGCCCATGGGAACACAAAATCAGTAAATGGGCCGAGGAAGCCCGAGGAAAGTAAAAGGGCCGCAGGCCCAAAGGGGAAAAAAAAAAAGAAAGGGACAATGGAGCCCATAAAGTAAGAACACCAGCAGACTCTCTTAAGTCACTGGGGGAAGAAGTGAAACGGCAGGTTTGAAAGAGACCTAGCAAGAACATATTATCATGGCAGGAAAAGTCAAGTAATGAAATAAGACATAAGCACAAACCGAGAAATGGGCCAAGGGAGATGTATTAAGAAAAGCCCAATCCCAAAAGGAAGCAGTGAAAGTACAAAACGGCCCACATGGAAGAACCAAGAAGTATGGCAGACGAATGCAAACAAAGTTCCATGAGCCGCAGGCAGGCTTTGAACGTACGTAACAGGGGAGCATGCGTAAAGCCCAGGTGCTACCAGCCTGTACCCAGCCAATATGGGTCGTGGTGGGGCCCTGGGTCAGTGGTAAGAGGTAAGGGGGGGTGTGGTTTGGTGGTGGGGAGGGGGGAAAAGATTTATTTTATGTTCCCTGTCCAAACCCTTTTGGGAGGTACGTCCTGCTGGGATGACAGACCGCCCAAAAGAGGTAAGATTGGAGAGGGAACGTTGGGTGCATGCCATAGGAAGAGAGAGAGAGCATTTAAGACCACGGCAGAGGACAGTGCCATGGCGGACAAAACAACACAAACCTGTTTTGTTTGGCGAGGGTAAGCAATGTACAGACAGTGGTCGGCAAGCATGCCTAGGCCAGATAAAGGCCGTTAGAGGGTGAAATGGTAAAAAAGCAATCACGGCAGGCCCTATAAAAGGAGCCTCGCCATGCCCTGTAAAAGAGATCGAAAAACAAAGGAAGAAAATACATAGGAAGAAAACTAAAAGGAAAAAGAAAAGAAAGGAAGGAAAGATAAGAAAACAAATAGTGAGGATAATGGGCATGCACCAATAGATCTTTTCTCTTCTCTCCCCCTCAAAATCCCACTCTCTAAGGAATAATTAAGAATAGAGAACTTTCTTCAGGCATTTATCATTTAGGTCCGATCCCTTCAAAGTCATTAATCCCCACGGCAGGATATTCTCCGGGAAGGTTAGTTTCATTGAGAGGAAGCGTTCTTTCTCTTTGATTTCTGCCATTACGGACTCGGTTTTGGCTTTTGACGTTTATTTTGATTAACTCATCATTCAATCAATTGTTCTTTCTTATATAAGCCATTATTATCACTGTCATTATTACTACTGTGTCATTCGGTCCTTGTTATTAACAAAAGCTATCGCACTCTGTTTTCTTTTATTATCATTATATCTACCTGCCGTAATTTTATTGTAATAGCTCTGCTTGCCATAAAGATATTCCTGGCAGACAAGGCTAAGTTTGTGCACAAGCCGGCCCAAAGTGAGTTGCAGTTGGGCCGGTCTCAATTTCCTTACTCAGAAACACATTAGGGCTCATCACTGCAGGAGGCAGCCCAGCCCAAATACAAAAAAGGCCCCTACAAAACTCTAAACTATTGGAGCTTCACTGAACATATCTCTTGGCCCTCCAAACCATGGCTCCCAAAGTTTCCCCAAAGAGACTCATAAGCTTGGATCATAAGTCGAAGATGAGATGACGTACCTTGGGCTTTGTTGTCATTTTGTGTAAATATGGGTTTTTGTTGGAGAAGCCGCTTTCCATGAATATGAGAGAGGTAATATGGGCCGTGAGCTTTAATTCATTACTTGATCTATATGTTGATGTTGATGATGTCGTGGGGTTATGATCTCAATTGATGAAGAGGAAATGTGGACCATGAATCCGCTTCTTGAAGTAAAGATGTTGTGGCCCATGTGAGCGCAATTCTTGTAGTTGAATGAGATACAAGCTTATTTTGGGTATTAAAGAGATTTACCCAAAAATCAATAATATGTTGATGTGGCGTGGATTGCCAATGAAGTAATACCAAGTGGTGCGAAAAAAAAGTCCTCAACACACGTGTTAGAAACGATTTAGGATAGTAACATCTCGAGTTTTTGAGACTTGAGTTTAATGTAAAACTCAAGCTTTAAAGGCTTGAGTTTGATGTAAAACTCAAGCTTTACAGGCTCAAGTTCGATATAAAATTCGAGCTTTAAAGGCTTGAGTTCTACTTGCTGACATGTAGTTTTTTTTTTTGCCACATGGATCTCAAGTCTCATAGACTTGAGTTCCATAAAGTAAACTCGAGTCTATAAGACTCGATTTCTCTCGGCATATACACAAATACTCACCCACTGATCAGACTCACACTCAAACTCACAAATACTCACACTCACAAATACTCACCCACTTCATAAATACTCATCCACTGATCAGATTCACCCACTTAAACTGACAAACCCACTATTAGATTCACCAACTCAAACTCACAAATACTAACCCACTAATTAGAGGCTCACTCACCTAGAACACCTCACACCCTTAGGTGCCACATGGCCTCTCTCTCTTTCACTACTGATCACATATTGTTCTCACACTACATTGCCTCTCTCTGTCACTGCTCCTCTCACTGATATTGTCTCTCAACAAATTTACATATCAGGTAAGGGTTTTATTGCCATTGTACTTGGGTATTATTTATTGTTGGGGTGTGGGTTAAAACTTTGCACTATTTTGTTAGTATATAAATATTGTAATTATTTATTTGGTAGGTACATAACATAACTTAGTTAAGATACTTTTATCAATATTGTGAATATATACAACTTTGTTTTCTTAGTGTAAATATTGTGAGTATTTATTTGCTAGGCTTTTTTATTTATTTTTATTTATCTAAACTTATTTAAGATATTTAGTAATGTTAGGTTCTTATCAAGAATGAGTTTTTATCCTAACCTCAGAAGGATTTTGGCTTTTTGTATTGGGTATGAAATGGATAGTCTTAGTTTTGAGTGCTTGGGGTTTCAGTGCTTGGGTGAATGAGGGCTTTTAGGCCATCGATGAGAGGAGCCAATCTTTGGGTAGGGTGTTTGGGGTTTAAGTGTTTTAGTGTTTGAAGAAGAAGGAGAATGGGTTTGGTTTGAGTGTTTTAGTGTCTAAAGAAGAAAAAGAATGAGTTTGGTTTAAGTGTTTCGGATGCTGAGCTTTAGTGTTTGAGTGTTGGGTGTTTTTAAAATTTGAGTTTTTGAGTGTTTTGTAGGTCTACGCGTTTAAAGAAATTGAGTCTCTCCGACTCGGGTTATATAAATCTCAAGTATTATAAACTCAAGTTCTATGTGGGTTCCACGTAGAAAATTTTCCACGACAGTTGTTTGCCAATTTCAAAACTTGAGCATTTAAGACTCAAGTTTTAAAAACTCAAGATGCTATTTTCCCAAATTGTTTTGGCAACGTGACCACTAATGAAATTCTTACAAATTTAATGCTAAATGGAAAATTTTTTTTTTTTTTTTTTAAATCTTGAACAATTACTACCTTGAATTTAGTCAAAACTCATGTAATTTTCATACACTTCTCATTCATCCCATTAGGCACCATCGGCTTCCTAAATTGTTGGGAATAGGACAAAGTTTTGATCAAAATCAATTTGAAGTTATTTCTTCCAATTCACTTCCGGTCTATTTATAAAATCATGTCCGTATATTATTTAAGTAAGTTTCATGACTCAGTACAAAGAATTGTTATTATTTAATTTTATTTTAAAGACCGTAGTTAGAACTTGGATTAACTTATCTTAAAGGGCTTGGTTTGCTCCAACATAGCCGTAGCTTAAATTGTACGAGATTAAAAAAAAAGAAGAAAAAAAAAAATTTAGGTCTTCGCCGCAAACACATATAAACATCAGATCAGATTTCTGAAACTGAACCCAAAATCTGCCTCAAGTTCACCAGCCACATTTTCATTAACGCAGCACACTTGGACCAAGCATTAGCAATGTCATTATCCAATAACAACAATAACCGTGTGGTTATCTTTTATACAAGCCAGCAAATTGCGAAGAAGAATGGTGTAATGTTGTTTACAATAGCGACCGCACATTGACCCAGATTTGTTTGTAGCTTTCAAATCCCAAGCTTTTTTTTTTTTTTTTTTTTTGCTGATGAGTTCACCATCGTACGTAGTTGGGGTTCTGTAACGGCGTGTTCTGCGTCGCTAGTTATGACAAATTAGATTGTCACATAATAGAAAGTTTAAAAGGATTCTAGCTACTCGTTTGACTCACCCTTTTGATCGTGTCGGTTTTGGATTTGCCTATCATTTTGAAAACAATTGACTATAAGATTTTGAGAGTTAAGCATTTTCAAAGGATTACTCGTTTGACTCACCCTTTTGATCGTGCCCTTCGAGGCTTTGACATCAATGAGAGAGATTCCGTGAGATATTGCTGCCTCAAAATTACTTAAACGGACTTTTTAAATATTTTGAACATCTTGCAATGTTTAAGGGGTAGCTAGCTGATAATACTAAAATAGTCCACATATGGGTGATGATTGATGAAGGAGTATGGTGTGGTAGATTCTTGGACTAAAACAATTGTACCGATGAAAGGCTTAGAAGGGTTGTTGCTCTGCAGCATTAATGGGGAACTTCTCATTCGTAAGTCTGGCAATTGTTGGATGCTTTTGGTTGACCCTGAGAGTTTAAACGAGGAGATTCTTAGTATTTCACTTCCTATACGGAGGATTTACACAGCTAATTTTGTCGAATGCTAAGTCTTACTTGAAAATTAGCAAATTAATCATCTTTTTGAAATTCATATAGACAAAGTAATTAAGCTGCTATGAATTTTTGTTATTTATGTACTTGTGAATAAATGAGGCCGGTACAATGCTGTGTTTTATTCTAGGCATGAAAGTTTTGTTTTTGATGTAGAAAACTAAATTTTATTAAGCAGAAAAGGTTCTCTTTGGGGACAAGGGTTATTATTTAAAATGATTTTTTGTGTGAGAAATGTTGTACACATTCTAGAACATGGCATGTCATAGGGAACTTACATGTTTAGCCATCATTGTCTTATTTTATTGGTCATAACATAATGATTACTAGTTTTGGAATCAAGTCAACTGTCAACAGCTAAAATTTGTTTTGCCTTTAAACTGTTGATATTTTGTGGTACCCTTTATTTTGATTTTTCTCAACACACCGTAATGGTATGATTTGATCCCAGGCAACAGTAGAGAATTTTCCATGGACTGGGCTCATTAATCTTGATAAGATTTTTTCTCAATTTTGTGTAATTTGCATTTCACTACCAAGAAAACCATGATCTGCACTAGATTTAATTAATGATCTGGAATTGTTAACAGGTTCAAGAATTATTATGATGAAAGTTGTTTTTAACTTATTGTTGGATCTTTTGATTTTTTGACCTATTCCTATTTGAAAGGGAGGAGGTAAAGATCAGAATGGCCAAGACAGAAATGCAATGTTGCAGAGGTAATCTGGATTCTGGACCAACATCATAAGTCCTGCTCGTGTTCAAATGATCATACAACTAAGCTTCTGATCAATCATTTCTGTAGTAGATCACAATTATTCATGAAGATCTTTTTATGACTGTTGATGTGAAATGCAACTGTATAGAAACAAGATTATGCACAAAAGCAATTCATTAACGATTATCTCAAAGCTGGGCTTATAAATGTGTAATTTTGATGTTACTGTCAAAGACAAACATGCTTCTCTCTCGAATGGCATGTAGAAATGAGTTATGTTGGTAGGGGACCATCTAGCGCTTGCATTGGATGCATGAGATGTCAAAGCCGTAAGTCTGTAATGTGTTGTTTTTGCGTCCCTGTAGGATTGTGCAAAGATATAACTCAGATGGCTAATGCTTAATGGAGGGGTCAAAGACGAGATGAGCAAAAAATTCATTGGTTGAGGTGGCCTTTATTGTGTCAGCCAAAGAAGCAAGGGGGTCTAGGCTTTCGTGAGATGCAAGAGTTTCAACTTGGCCGTGTTGACCAAACAAGGTTGGTGTTTAATTGCACAAGTTTGGCAGGCAAAGTATTTCCATGGTGACAGTTTTTTGAATGCACAGCTCGGGTCCCAACCTTCATTTACTTGGAGAAGTGTCTTATCTGCACGGGAATTGCTCGACTGTTTTGGAGGATTGGTAGTGGCTGTGATGTTAAAATTTGGATGTACAAGTGGGTTCCTCGACCAAGTACATTTTGCGTTGTATCTCCTGTGAAGTTGCTACCCAGTGATACTAATGTAAGTATTTTGATTGATTCTGATACCAAAATATGGAATGATAGTCTGATACTAACATGGATCCTATGGGTTACTAAAGTGCAAAAATGTAATCAGGATTACGATGACTTTGGCAAGTTGTTAGCGGTGATAAGATTCAGGATATCATTGAGGAGCTTGTGGTGTTTGCAACAATTGCATGGTCAAAGGGAGTATTGTGGTTCATGGAGGTGATTATCAGAAACCAAACTTTGTGCTCCAAATCAACTGGTGGTGGAATTTCAACGTAATCAACATTTTTGGGGTATTGTGGTCAGAATATGTTGATAAGGGAGAGGGTTGTATTTGGTATATTTCCCATTTTATATCCTTCCGCTTTTCCACCCCTTCAACCAAACAATCACAAAAGCCAAATATATTAATAAGATGGTGAGAAAAAATGTGGATTTTCAAACAATTATATGAAAAAATTTGAAGAAGTTAATAAGAAGTCAAAGGTTTTCATTTTATGTTAGCCTAAGTGCAAACTACACCATTAAAGTTTTTCAAATAATTATTTGTTTCCCATCTGACTCCATCAATGACTTGCCAAAATCTGTTGTTGTCAACTTGAATCAGGGTTCTGCTGTCAAAACTATGGATTTTCATCCATTGCAACAAACCTTGCTTATGGGTATAAGCTCTCGCTACTGCCAATACTTTTATATCTATAATATTTGTTAGTCAAGGGTAGTTTTTTAATCTAAGGATTTGTTCTATTATCTGTTTTGTGTTCTATCAAATTCAGCTGGAACAAATATTGGTGATATCTTAATCTGGTAAGTAGTTAGGAGGGAGAGGCTTGTTTCTCAGAAACTTCAATGTTTGGGATGTTGGAGCCGGTTCAATGGCCTTGCAGGTTTGACAAATACCTACACAGACTGGAACAGACTTGTAAATAAAATTTTGAATTAGAGTATTTCTAGGAAAAATCATTTGGCTAACAATCTCTATGTCACTTGATGATAGGCGTCATTGGCCAATGATTATACTACATTTGTAAACCGTGTGATGTGGAGTCCTAATGGTACCCTTTTGGGTATGTTACTTTGAGGGGATTAATTTATTTTTAAATCATGATTTGTCTTGAAAGTTTAAACTATTTGGAAAGTGTGAATTAAATCATTTGACCATTGTTCTAACCCTCTCCCTCACATGCGAGTACACAATTTCCGTTAATAAGTAGGGCCTAACGTGTGGGATTGATGTTCTTGAGAAAAAATTTGCATCTCTGATGATCTTTCCTGCATTCCATTTCAGGCATTGCATATTGCAAACCTATTGTGCAGATATATTCCTATCATGGTGGTAATGATTTATGGAACCACCTAGAGGTTTGTTTATACATTTGTAGTGTATATTCACACACACGCATCTTTGTGTCTGTGTGTGTGTATGTGTGTACACACTTTTATAGTTTTTAGTGATTCTTAAAGTATGATTCTAAGTGCTAACTGGATTTTTTTAGCCCCTTTTGTTTATAATTGTGTATCTGCCATGATTTTTTCTTACAGATTGACACTCATGGTGGTAAGGTTAATGATCTTGTCTTTTCACATCGAAACAGACAACTTTGCATCATAACTTGTGGAGTGGACAAAACTGTTATGGTTAACTTTACTTGGCATATTCTTTCAGTATAATAACGACATTGGACTGCATTTGTGAAAATTCATTTCTGTGCAGGTGTGGAATGCTGTCACTAATAATAAGCTGTACACTTTTGAAGGGCATAACGCACCATTTTAGTCAGTGTGCCCTGATAGTAAAGAAAACATGGCGAGGTATTCAGTTGTTTTATTTACACTTTTGCTAGTTGACAGTTTTTCTTTAACTTTTCATGAGAGACATCAAAGGATTGTTTCTCATGCCCCAGCCAGAGTTTTATACTCAGGCTATTACTCATGGTTAAGCAGCTTCACCTAAATATTCTGGTGGACTTATTTATTATTTTACACTTAGGCTATGCTTGCAGGGGGCTCATGCATTAATCAGAACAAGGTTTATAAAAAAGTGTTAGGAGGCGATAGATTTCTTCATTGCTTTTGTTTTGTCAAATAAAGCTTTCTTCTTTCCAACTGAATTACTATCCTTGATTTCAATAATAAACCATATGGTTAATATATATTGCATTTTTCTTGGTACTAAAAATGGCACCATTCATCTTTACTTTCTTTCTTACCAATCTGAATTTTTTTTAAAAAAAAGGGAAATGTGAAAGCTTAATCGTCATATCCTAAGGATAGGGTCGACCCTGTGGATTTGGTTTATTATTATAGAGGGTGACAGTTGCAATGAAGTGGGATTCATGGTCTGGGCTGTCCTTTTTACTCATGTAATCCGGTGAACTCCATGATTTCTGGGGGCACAGCTCTTGCAGTCTCGACTTGTACATCCCTCTTTCCTTCCATCAACAACACGCGAATTTATGCTGCTGCTCAGAAATCAGAAAATGGGTTTCAAAAACTTTCCTTGTTTCATAGGGAAAGAACCAAACTGTGAAAAAGAAATAAAGAAACTTTTACTACATGGCTTTTTTAGCTATTTTAAAAATATGCGTACAACTTGGAGAATGAGGATATTTGAAGAATGGGATGCAATGGGATTTTAATCCCAGTTTTGTGGGTAGATGGGAATGCTTATAGGGATATGTATTCCATTCTATTGTTTTACAAATGTGAGGAAAATGGTTGAAGAGAATTTCTTTTTTTTTTCTTTCCTTTGATAGAAGAAATTATCTTCTTCTTGATGGGAAAATTAAGGCTTGGTTAGATGATCACTTAAGTCGACTACTTAACTGTCCCACATGGGGCCAATCTTGCAAGACAATGGCCTTCAGTGCTGACGGGAAAAGGTAGTAATGATGTTTTACTACTGATCTAACTGCTTATTTCTATCAAAATTTCAAAATGATCGAGCAATTGCTCATGTTTCTTTTATTTTGTGCATCGAAGGCTGTTCATATGTGAGACTAGTAAAGAAGCACGATCATACCTTTTGGAATTGGATGAACATCAAGTGACTATCAAGCGTATATATCATGGTCTTTGGAAGCGATCTATGGGGGTTGTGCCATTTGATACTGAAAGCTCGATAATGCAAATAACTAGAGCTTGATTAGACCCCCAATTTTAATTACGGCTTAACTAATTTTATGCTTAACATACTTAATGCAGAATATTCGTGATTAGCAAATTAATCAATTGAAGCATTCAACAATTGCCTAGATGAACAAATAAGTGCAATAATAAAATGGAAAGGGCAATGGGTAAAAGAATAGTAAACCCAAGATAATGCGGCGATGTGTTATCAAAGAGGAAATCGAAGAATTCAGCGAAAAACCTCTTCACGGCCCTCCAAGCCGAAATAATCCACTAGTGAATAAATTAGAGTACAAGGATACCAAAAGACCCTCCAAGCCTAATCTACTCATAGTACTTGAGTCCTCCAAGCTCCAGTTACCAACGGACTTCTTGGAGTCTTATCTTTACTAGTTATTTGGATCCCGCAATACCGCCTGATTGCACCACCAAGCCTCACCGGCTTATTTTGGTAAATACCCAATTCTTCTCAAGCTCTAAAACACTCTTTACACTCTGAATAGGTGCGGGTTGTATTTGGGTATAAATTTCCTCTCAAGGTATAATAATGGGAGAGGGGAGGAGCAGAGACTACAAAAATTTCTCTCTTGAGGATGTATAACTCTCTCTAACAAGGTGGGTATTGTAGAAACTTCTTTAGGGTTTTCTTCTAAATGGTCTCTTTACAATTTTGTTGGTAACGAAGGTATATATAGTATAGGTGAAGGGTATAAAAATTACACTTAAAATCATCTAGGTAGAGAGTTTCACGGTCACTTTTGACTTGGCCAAGTCACGAAATGACTTGCAAAATACAACCTGCCAAAAGACTGTTCAGCTTCTAGCATGTGCTTCTCACATGACCTTCCGTGAGTTGTCCACTCATGAGTCAATCACGAGATCAATTGTTGTGTACAATCTTCACCAACTTAATATTAAACCCATTACAATTAAATCCCACAAAGTACAAAGAAATAAATTAATGCAATTACAACACTTTTTTGTCATGGAATAAAGCCAACATAAATGTTATATGAAAAACCATAAATTAATAGATACTATGAAAAGCCAGTTCTTAGCTACCGGTGATGTGTTTAAAATAAAATTTTGGGACATGGACAATAGTTACCTCTTGACAACTATTGCAGTGGATTACCGGTAATGCCCATGGAAGCCCTTTTCTAGATGTGCTTGGCAGTATTTTGAAACTCTTATAATTTAACAATCTTTACCTTGAAGATCTTTTAGGCTGCTCCTTGCATTCAATTTAACAAGGAAGGGATACTGCTTGCTGTATCAACAAGTGAGAATGGAATCAAAATACTTGCAAATGCTGATATTGTACAGCTTTTGCGTTCTATTGAAAATCAAACTGTTGATACCTCTAGAGTGGCTCCTACAGCTATTGCAAAGGTACTACTTTCTTTTAACTTTTATAGGAACTTCAAATGTGTACATGCTTCTTAATTACATTGTTTATTTTTCAGGGACCAATAATTAGCACCTTTGGTGCTTCTTGTTAAACTACGGGAAGAAGCACTTGATATTAGTCAAAGTACACAGAAACATTGAAGCTTTTGATTTTCTGAATAATATTCTTATCAAAATTTTAGAAGAATATTTCAGGAGCTAAAATTCTTATTGACATCTACGCACATGTTTTTTCTTGAGCCTATCAAACATTTTTTTGGTAGTCTGAGATATTGGCGTCTATGCGTATGTTTAGTATAGATTACTCGATCATATTTTAGTCTCTTTTATGTATAATTGCAGCCGCAGGCGCAGTTTTTGTTGAATTATTAAAAATAAATAATAAATAAAGAACTCAAACCCTTCACTTAATCACTCATTCTCTCAAATTTCCATTGAGAAGAAATATAGCTTGGGATCAAAAGTAGCTGATTGAATGGAAAGGAGAGAGAAGCAAAGAATTGAAAGAGAAGAGACTGCAGAAAGGAGAGAGAGGCAGAGAAATTACATTGACATGGATGACATTGACATTAACATTGACATGATTAGCAATCAACTAGACTTTCTCCTTTGCCACATCCTCTTTTTTCTCCCAATCTGGGATCGTCACGAGCATTTTGTCAACCTGGCAGAGGCCTCTTTGGACTCTTGTCCCATACGACTCCTCCAATGACATTGGAGAATGTTCAATGACCTTGCAGGTTTGACAAATCTTACACACACATATATAAGCATTAAAGTTGGATAATAACAATGTCCTCTAGGAAAACTTATGAGACTAAGGGGCTGTTTGGTTCACTAGTTTTTACGACTCAATTCTCTGTTTTCATAACTCAATTCTCAAAAATGGTGAGACCCATAGTAAAAAGGTTGTTTGGAAAACAATAATTTTGTTTCCATCACTCAATTCTCTACTTTTTGAGTTATGAGTTGTGGAAACTGAAAACAACTTTTGACTGTTTTCAGTTTTCAATTCTCTGTTTTCAATGACATACTTGTAAATAACATTTACCACCTAGTCCCACCGTCAGACTTTTGCTCCCTCTTTATCTTCTTTTCTCTTTTTTTATTTTCTTTTCCTTTTGTCTTTCCCGGGTCTGGGACACTGCTCCTCTTCTTCTTCTTTTCACTTTCTGAGTTTGGTTTTTTTTTTTTTCTTCTTTTCTTTTCTATTCTCCTTTCTTTTCTTTCTTCTTTTCTTTTCTTTTCACGTTGGTTTTTGGGTTTGGTTTCTGGGCTTGGGTTCTTTTTTTTTTTTTTTTTCTTTTTTCTTCATTTCTTTCCTTTCACTGGGTTTCCATTCTTTTTTTTTTTTTCTTCTTCTTCTTTCACTGGGTTCAGTCTTCAGTTCTTCCTTTTTTTCCTTCTTCTTTCACTGGGTTCAGGTTTCTGGGTTTCTTTCCTTTTTTTTTTTTTTTTTTTTTTTTTGGGTTCTTCATCACAAAATTTTTTGGTCTGAAGCTGCACTCCATGACCGGGTAAGGATGGAAACTGAAATTTGGATTTGGGGTTTCAAAATACCCACATGAATGGGTTTCAAAAAAACTGAGGAATCCAATCCGCAAACCCAATCTGCAAACCCAATCAAGGTTCTCAACCAGCGAAACCAATCCGCAACTCCAAGATGGCAACCTCGACCGTCGCCGTATCAATTCTGTATCAGCTTGTCGTTGTTGTCGTCCCGTCGCTGCTGGTTGAGGTGGAGGTGGAATTAGCCGTCTGATTGGCCGCATTTTGTTGTTGTTGTTGTTGTTGTTGCTGTTGTTGTTGTTGTTATTGCTGTTGCTGTTGCTATTTTTGTTATTGTGGTTGAAGCTGGGTTCGGTTTGTGTTTTGGGAGAGTAACAGGGGTGAAGGAGGGGAAATGAGAATAGAAAAAATGGTGGGGCCCACAAAACAGTTTTTTTCTAACCAAATGACAGGTATGGGACCCACAAATAGTGTGAAAAATATTGAGTGATGAAAATTGAGTGATGGTGCCAAACGGGTGTGGTATTTAGAGTGATGGGTGATGAGTTATGAGTGATGGGTGACAAGTGATGAGTGATGGAAATTGAGTGACGAAAATTGAGTGATTAAATTTTTGCATCCAAACAGCCCCTAATAATCTCTATGTCACTTGATGATAGGTGTCATTGGCAAATGATTATACTGCATCTGTAGATTGTGTGATCTAAAGTCCTAATGGTGCCCTTTTTGGTTTGTTACCTTGAGGGGATTTATTCATAACTGAAAACATGATTTAAAGTCACGTTTATTGAACTTTTAAATGGGAGGTAGAGTGGAGATAGGGTTTGAACTCAAAACCACTTCTCCCAAAACCTTAAGTTATGAGGAACGAGTAAAATTAATCATTTAAAAACTATTCTAACATTCAACAAATAAAAAGTTCTGCAATTTATAACTAGATATAACAGATTTGTGAATAATAATACATTGCATTTTTATTTTCAGCGTTTGAGTTTTCTTTTTCAACAATAGGACATTTAGTAAGGCTATTTTACAATTATAAAACAGGGTAGAAAAGGATTATATTCTTGAGAAACAATTTGCATCTCTGATGATCTTTCCTAATTTCTTTCAGGCATTGCATATTTGAAACATATAGTGTAAATATATTCCTATCACGGTAGTAATGATTTGTATAAACACTTGCAGGTTTGTTTATATATGTGTGTGTATGCATGCGTGTGTTTGTATACTTATATAATTTTTAGTTATTATAAAAACTAGTCGCAGACACGTGCGTTGTGCGTAATAATATTATTGTTTTAGTTATTATTTATTAAAAGTTGGTTTTTCATTATCTTTTAAGTTCATAAAAACCATACATATACTTTTTCTTAAACCTTTATATATATATATATATATATATATATATATATATATATATATATATTATTTACTTAATGTGAATGTTTACATTTATAAACTCTATATATTCCATTTCTTTATAAACGTAAAACCATAGACTACTACTCCATAATGACAGTGGCTAATTAGTTTTATTATTTCTTATAATGCAATATGTTGAATAAAATAATATGCGAAGAAAAAAAAGTAATAAAAAAATTACAATAAACACCAAATTAATTATTTCTATTAATTATATTACAATTTTATTTATTTGAATTTAAATGAAATATTATATGTTTAATCTTTTTAAAATAAAAAAAATAAGAAGACATAAATAATTTAATTATATGGAGGATGTGGCTCAGTTTAAATATTGAATAAAATAAGATGAAAAAAAATGTAAAAAAAAATATATATATATATATATATATATATATATATATATATAATAAACACCAAATTAGCCAAATCATGTTATGTAATAGAATAATATATATATTATATTCATATATATTATCTTTAATTTTTTATAACGCAATAGGATAACATTTAACAATAAAAAAAAAAAAAAAAAAAAAAAAAAAAAAAAAAACCCTTAAAACACAAAACTAAATTGCATCAACCTAAAATAGAGTTATAACGAACACAAAAATTTATCAACTTAAAGTAGAGATGTAGGAAAAATTTTAAAAAATCCTCTAAAAAAAAAAATATATATATATATATATATATATATAGAGAGAGAGAGAGAAATAACCTTTTTGTGAAGGAAAACTATACAAAGAATGGAAGAGAGAATGACAAATTTATCATAAGATAATGTGAATATGAAGAGATAGAATAAAAGAAGGTGAAGGGAAAGATGAATAGTGATATTAAGGTTGAGGGTAGTGGAGAGATAAAAAGGTAAGGGAGAGAAAGATGGAGGGAAATGTGAAGAGACAAAATAGAGAAAGATGAAGTGAAAGATGAATAGTGATATTAAGCTTGAAGATAATAGGGACTGGGGAGATAAAAAGGTAAAAGAAGGAGAAATGTTGGAGAAACTGTAATTATTTTTATAAAAAAAAGTAAACGTTAAAAAAAATTACAGAAAAATTGAACAAAAAAAAGATAATGATGTGGATGTTGATGTGGCTCAATCAGAGCACAGTAACAATAAATGTTATACTTTAGTTTTTAAATATATATATAGATATAGATATAGATTAAGGCCTCGACCAAATTGTAATGGATTTTCTTTTGTGATCATCAATATATATGGTTATTATTTATCTTTTAGGTAAATTACAAGGAATGACACTCCGACAAAAAATTAAGGCAAATGACACTCCCGTTCCTTAAGGTTTAAGGGAAATCTACACATTAGTCATTCGATAAATAATAGTAATAAAATATTGTAAAATTTGAAAAGTTTGTGATATGTGCATAGTACTCTAAAAATTGTAGAGGGAAAGTGAAAATTACCAACAATAAATAATAATAATAATGTTGAAATACATGGTTGATTAATAATAGTCTTACATTTTCCATTATGGAAGTTCTGATTAGGATCTTCTACGTTAACTCATTTATGAGTAATTCTTAGATGTCCCTAAAGCACGGAAAATGATGCTTCCTCCTCTCACATTTATAGTCATTAAATTCATGATAGGATCCATCATGAATGTGAGATGAGGGAACACAATTTCTACATACTCCAAGAGTATTTAAGAATTTTTCCTCATACTACCGCACACCCTTGGTGCGATGATCACTCTACAACTATAAGTGCTTGTAGGGTGTGAGGGGTAAGGGCCGGGGTTCAAATTTCCAAGAGAGAGCTTCACACACATATACACTTAAATTAGGATAGAATAAAAATTTTACCTTGTAAAAATAAATAAATAAATAAAAAAGAATTTTCCCTCATTTCTCAACTACCAAGTCTTTGCCAAAACAAAACCTTATTACACTCGTGTGTCTCTAGCTTTTTAGGAAAGATGACCCAAATTGCTAAGAATCTAGTGGCTTCAACTTAACTATCAATCCAAACTTGGTTAAGGGGGTTTGAATTTAACATGTTGAGTGTAAATGTGCAATTTTTAAAATACATAAAAGTTATCACGTGGTTAAAAAGAAAAATACCACATCATTCACTAAACAAATTTAGGGACCAACATTTTATTTAGGGTGAAAATAAATTTTTAAATACATAAAAGTTATCGTGTGGTAAAAAAAGAAAAAGAAAATACCTCATCCTTCACTAATCAAATTTAGAGACCAACAATGTATGTATAATTGATCAGTTGGATTAGAGATATATCTTCATTTCGAACTTTCTTTGTATAGCTAATCTCCAACCAATGATGTCTCTCTGTTGCTAAGAAAGAGATATCTCTCTTCTCTTAGGCAGTAGAAGTTGTTAAGTCCCTTCTTTAGAAGGAGAGTTTTTGTCTTCTCTAGTGGTAACAAGTTTACTTCTAGAGCTTGTTAGGGTTTCTTTTTTCGGGTTAAAGGGAAACATATCTTTTCTTGAGTACTCCATCACCTTCTGTGAGCCATGGATGATTTGGCAGATAAATGGAGTAACTTCTCACTGTCAGACAGAGAAAACATTGGGTTTGTTCTTCAAAAGGATCAACGATCAGGAGAGTTTATCATCGCGGCACAGTTTTTGACTCCTCACTTCTTGAATATGGAGATTCTAGCAAGGACTTTCAAGCAACGATGGAGGTCCATAAAGGGTTTCAAGATCCAAAATCAGAAAGATCACAGAGTTCTCTTTGTCTTTGACAACTTGAACGATGTTGATCGAATCCTTCAAAGCCAGCCTTGGAGTTTTGACAAATACTTAGTTATGTTACAGCGATATGATACAGATGTCCTAGTCTGCGACTTGGTGTTTACAAAAGCACTCTTTTGGGTGCAGGTCCATAATATCCCGATACGGTTTATGAACACAAAGGTTGCCGAAGGAATCTGTGACATAGTGGGAGAAGTGCAAAAATCAACCAAGGTAGTTGATGATAATGGTGGATACTTTATTCAGGTTCGAGTCAGTATTGACATTACCCTACCCCTCTGTCGAGGAAGGGTTATAACCATGGAGAATGGTGAGAAGCATTGGGTTAGTTTTAAGCACGAGCGCTTGCCAAATTTTTGTTTTTGGTGTGGTCATCTGAATCACAGCGACAAAGATTGCAGTCTTTGGATTTAGAGCAAAGGAACCCTCTTGCTGGACAGTCAACAATTTAATTCTAGTCTGAAGGCAGCCCCATATACGACTGGCGGGAAGAATGTTGTCTACGTCCCAAGTTTTTATGAAAGACGGCAATCTTATGTCAATTCGGAGCCTTCTGAGGTGGTGCCCAACCAAGCTCCGGTGGTTGAATTATCGGAACAAGGCCCGGCTAGAGAAGTCCAACCAGCAACGGTTACAACGAATGGGGTTGAAGGAAGTAATGGAGGGGAAGAGGCAGACTTGGTAACGGACGTAACTAAAAGCAATGAAAGGGGCAGGTTGTTAGAATCAAATTTGGAGCTCGAATTATTGCCAATTAAGGACCCTATCTCCAACGGATTGTCACCTATTAAAGCTCCAATTATTATGGGGAAGGAAGTTACTGCAATGTCATTAAACAAAGAAGCCGTTGATTCAGCAAAATTATTTGAAATCAAAATCAATGTAATTGATGAGATTTTAAATATTCCAAGTCAAACTTCGGTTTTCAACGGATATTCAATGCTAGGCAATTATGATGGAAATAATTCACATGCAAACCCTAGCCGCCCCATAATGGAAAATATGGTGCATGATCCTGAAGTTAATGCTCCTCCAACGTCCAAAGTAACAGGTTCCCACGCAGCCACCAGACTGAGCACTAGGGGCAGAAGCAACAAACACTCCAGGAAAAAGACAGTAGGTACCAAGGAACAAAGCAAACTGAGTGGAGGGAAGAGAAGTGGGGAAGCCCATCTGGGGTTACCAAGTAAGCGTAGGCTGGTTTCAAAGGATGATGAAAATTGCTCAAATTCAATGGTGGAGGCTGAGGCTCAGCCCCGCCAATCGCAATGAGTTGCTTAGTCTGGAATTGTCGTGGGCTTGGGAACCCATGTACAGTGAATGAGCTTGCTAGTCTGGTGCGGGCTAAAGATCCCTCTGTCGTGTTTATTGCCGAGACATGGACAGATGAAACTAGGCTAAAAGATGTGAAAAGGAAAATACAGTTCGATAACATGTTTGTGGTACCAAGCGCAAATCGGGGCGGTGGTCTAGTGCTATTCTGGAAGGAATCAGTTGAGGTCTCAGTTGAAGGGTCTGATGCTATTGATGTAACTGTAGAGGTTTCAGGCACAAATTACATCGATGCATTGTTTCAAGGAGATGATAGGGCTGGGATTGGATTGATTATTTGAGATTGCCAAGGTAGGGCTTGGCACAGGGTCGAAATCATCCCTCTCCCCTTAACTGTCATGGATTTTGAAACTTTGCCTATATCGACTGCTCTACAGTTAGTTGCTGATCTGAGTTTAATTGTTGCCATCCCAGAAGGAGATTCTGACTCGTTCTCTTTGATTTCTTTTAGTTTATTTAGTCATAAGGTTAAATGTTTTGCAAATTTATCTCATTGTTTTAAGTTTCCACATGTTCGTAGAGAAGGGAATAGTGTAACTCACAAACTAGTTCAACATGTACGACATGTCACTGGTTTTCAAGTGTGGATGGAAGATATTCCATCGCACACCATTGCTATTTATCTGGCTGTTTTGCTTACTATTTAATAAAGTTCAAAGTATTGATTCTCAAAAAAAAAAAAAAAAAAAAAAAAGAAAAAAATTTAGAGACCAACAACATTAAGAAGTTGGCTTAGTGGATCCTGAGGTTTGAACACTCTTATTTGTCCCCCCAAAAAAAAAAAAAAAAGAAAAAGAAACCAGCATTCAGTTTAGTGTGAAAATAATTGGATGTAGATTCATTAAAAAAAAATTCAGTTTAGTGTGAAAATAACTGGATGTAGATTCATTAAAAAAAAAAAAATACTACTCAAAAGTCAAAGCTCAAAAGTCAAAAGTCACTGTAGTGGTCCGAGACAAGAGGACACAAAAATTGGAGTACAGTGTACGGTAGCAGATTAATGTTTAAGTCTGCGACCTTGACCTTCCAGAAACAGGAATTTCATTTTCATTTTAGTCTGATTCGGTCATCTCTAGTTAATCAAATTCACCAGAAACAGGAATATCAAAGGCAGAGCTGATGTGATGACTACCGATTCGATCATCTCTAGTTAATCAAATTCACCAGAAACAGGAATTTCATTTTCATTTTATGTAAGGCTGCCTCCAATTCCATCTGTAGTTAGTTTAGTTTAGTTTAGTCTGCATGATCATGATTGTTTCTATATTCAACAATTTAAGGTTGATTTATTATTATTAAACTTGTGCTTTTCTTTGCTTAGCTTCCTCTTTATCTGGATGCTGTTCTTTCTGCCTATTTTTTCTTGCCCATCTCATCTTTACCGTTTAATTATAGATGTTTGATTTCATTTTCTTTTTTCTCTGCCTGCTGATTTAGAGAATATTATTATTATTATTATTTTAAATAATGCTTTCTTTCTAGTTTTAGAGAAGTGGGTTTGAAGTAATTATAAATCATTCCACCATTTATTTGCAAACTTCTTCTTTCTTGTATAACTATTGATTTTTTTTTTAAAATAAAATAAAATTGAAACCCTTCAGTCACAAATTTCCATTGAGAAGAAATAGAGCAGATTGAATGGAGAGGAGAGAGAAGCAGAGAATTGAAAGAGAAGAGAGAGTGAAAAGGAGAGAGAGGCAGAGGAATTACAGTGACAAAGACGATGACTTTTTTGTTTCTCTACCGGACTCTCTCCTCATCCACATCCTCTCCTATCTCCCAACTCGAGACTCCATTATCACAAGCATTTTGTCAAGAAGGTGGAGGCATCTCTGGACTCTCATCCCATTCGACTTCTCCAAGTCCAAGGGCCTGCCAACGGCTGTTGTCGTCAACTTGAATCAGGGTTCTGCTGTCAACACCATGGATTTTCATCCATCCCAACAAACTTTGCTTCTTGGTAAGCTCTTTCTGCTGCTCATGCTCATGCACCTTCAATTTTTGTTCTATGAGGTAGTCGAGGGGGTTGTTGTTTAAGCTAAAATTTCTTCTATTATGTGTTTTATGTTCTATCAAATTCAGCTGGAACAAATATTGGTGATATCACAATTTGGGAAGTTGGAAGGAGGGAGAGGCTTGTTTCTCGAAACTTCAACGTTTGGGACGTTGAATCACGTTCAATGGCCTTGCAGGTTTAACAGATATCTACACACTTATTTTTAATTTTTTAAGTTGGACAATAACAATACGCTCTAGGAAAACATATGAGGCTAATAATCTCTATGTCACTTGATGATAGGCATTGTTGGCCAGTGATTATACTGCATCTGTAAACCGTGTGATGTGGAGTCCTGATGGTGCGCTTTTTGGTATGTTACTTTGAGGGGATTTATTTATTTATTTATTTTTTATTTCTAAATTACCTTTTATCCCAAAAGTTTAAGATATTCTTGAGAAACAATTTGCATCTCTGATGATCTTTCTTGCTTTCCATTTCAGGTGTTGCATATTCGAAACATATAGTGCAAATATATTCCTATCATGGTGGTAATGATTTTCAGAACCACCTGGAGGTTTGTTTATATATATATATATATATATATGTGCATGCTCTCACACACAACTGCGTATTTACATACATACATACATACATACATGTGTGTGTGTGTTCTTACTTAGTTTTTAGTGATTATTGAAATATAATACTTACTGGTTCTTTCAGCCTCTTTTGTTAATAATTGTGTATCTGCCATGATTTTTTTTTTTTTTTTTTTTTTTTTTTTTTTTTTTTTTTTTTTTTTTTTTTTTTCAGATTGACGCTCATGTCGGTAAGGTTAGTGATCTTAGCTTTTCACATCCAAACAGACAACTCTGCATCATAACTTGTGGAGAGGACAAGACTATTAAGGTTTAACTTTACTTGGCATATTCTTTCATTGTAATAATGAGGCTGGACTGCATTGTGAAAGACTGAAAGTTCATTTCTGTGCAGGTGTGGGATGCTGTCACTGGTAATAGGCTGTACACGTTTGAAGGGCATGAAGCACCAGTTTACTCCGTGTGCCCTCATCATAAGGAAAACATTCAGGTATTTAGTTGTTTTATTTGCACTTTTTCTAGTTGACAGTCACAGTTGACATTCTTTTTTCTTTTTTTTGATGAGTAACTTTTCTTCAGAGACATCCAAGTCTCATGCCTCAATCGGAGTTTTAGGCTCAGGTTATTATTCATTGTTAAGCTTAGCAGCTTTACCTAAATATTTTGGTGTACATATTATACCCTAAGGTTATGCTTGCAGAGGGGGCTCATGCATTAATCAGAATAAGGTTTTGCAAAAAGAGTTTGAGGCGAAAGATTTCTTTCTTCCCTTTGTTCATTGCCTTTTGTTTTGTCAAATTAACATTTGAGCTTTCTTCTTTTCATCTGAAGTATTATGCTTAATATATATATATATATATTGCTATTTTCTTGGTACAAAAAATGGCACTATTCTTTTCCTCTTTTTTCCTAGCAACTCTAAATTGCTTTCGGAAAAAAAATGGGAAATGTGAATCTTAATTGTCACACCCTAATAATCCATAGGGTTGCCACTTGCCCACACCCCCCTCCCCCCCAACCCTTCTGGCTTCTCCTACTGTGAGGATCTGGTTTAGATCATTGAAGGTTTTCTTACTTCCTACAGTTCATATTTTCAGTCGATATCAATGGGAAAATTAAGGCTTGGTTATATGATAATCTGGGTTCAAGAATTGACTATGATGCTCCAGGCCAATCTTGCACGACAATGGCCTACAATGCTGATGGGACAAGGTAGTAAGAATGCTTTATTACACATTACTTATCCAACTATTTATTTCCTTAAAATTTTCATTGTGGTTGGGCAATTGCTCAAGCTTTACATCATGTTTCTTTTATTGTGTGCATCATAGGCTATTCTCATGTGGGGCTAGTGAAGAAGGAGAATCATACCTTACTGAATGGAATGAATGTGATGGGGCTATCAAGCGTGTATATAATGGTCTTTGGAAGCGGTCTGTGGGGGTAGTGATTTGATACAATGAAGAACCAGTTACTGGCTACCGGTGATGAGTTTCAGATAAAATTTTGGGACATGGACGATGTTAACATCTTGACAACTACAGCTGCAGAGGGTGGATTACTGGTAATGCCCATGGAATCCCTTTTCTTGATGTGCTTGGCAGTATTTTGAAGCCCTTCTTATAATTAAACAATCTTTTCCTTGAATATCTTTTAGGCTTCTCCTTGCATTCGATTTAACAAGGAAGGGATACTGCTCGCTGTATCAACAAGAGAGAATGGAATCAAAATACTTGCAAATGCTGATGGTTTACGGCTTTTGCGATCTATTGAAAATTGTGCAGTTGATACCTCCAGAGGATAGAAGACTTATAGTTCATGGGGCTTCTATTAAAGTTATGTTTGCTTGTAAAGGTCATGAGGTTGAGGACTCATTTTCAAGTTCTTATTAGTTAGCAAATTCTAGATTTTAAGGACTTTATTATGCGCTAGGGATTTTTGTTATGTTGTGTTAATTATTTTCATGGAATTTGAGACGACGTGTCTGTTAAATTCATTAAATTGAGTACTTAAATTCAGGTTCTCATACCAGGTGAGGCATTTAAGGCAATGTTGCTTCAGTTTGGCCACATTAAGTCTTCATTTGCAAGTGATTGGCCGGGTGTGAGCAACAACTTAAACACTGCTGTGCCTAGATTTCTGGGTGTCAGGATTCATTTGCAATGGATAGGGCATTCGCATGGAAATTGATAACGATGGAAGATAGAAGAAATTGATGAAATTTTGGGAGAGTTGGAGGATGACATAGGTAAGGAAATGAAGTAAGGGTTGTGGATTGGGGGAATAAAAATAAATTGGTTGAAGAGTCCACTGGTCCACGGGGTTCTTCATCCCTCAAGTTTTTAAATGAACTGTTTTTATCAAAAGGCAGTGTATTTTAGGCAAGGAAACTTGATGTGGGTTGTTACTATTGCTCCATGACTCCATCATATAGAAAGATCATCAAACAGAGTATATCTTATCTATGTTTGACTTGACAATGCATTAAAATGAAATTTAACAGGAATAGATGATTAAAAAAAAAAAAAATTGAGGCACATTCTTCTGTTAGTTTACAGAAATTCTCATGATTTTGGGTTCTCATAAAGGATTAATGAGAAAAATTGTGGAAAAAATGGTGAAGTAGAGATCATTGTCAAGAATTTTCAATGACTGAAACTTCTAGGTATCAAGATGAAGATCAATACTATTATGGGGAAAAAAAAAATAATGATTGTGCTAGTGAAAGAATCCACATAATTTGCTAGCTAACTAACCATTTGCTACTTGGACAGGAAAAAGAAATTCTCTAAAGCAGCTGATGGCTCCAAACATGGCACAATGTAATGAAAGAATTAAAGATTTTTTGATACTATAGTCAAGAACACAAAAGGCTAGACTATCACGAAAGTTTCAGCGGACAACACCAGCTGTCAGTATTACATACTCACAAAATAGTTTCTTCGTCAACATTTGCTTTTGCAGCAGAAGCCACAGCCTCTTCCTCCTCCTCCTCCTCCTCAAGAGGAGATTCTGCCCTTCAGCACCCAGTTTCCCACAAACGTCAGCAGCCTCTCATGTCTTTTCATCTCTCTCTCCAAAAAGGTGATAGGTTCACCAAGCTTGCGAAGAAGACGAGTCTGGACAACCACTTCATAAGTAATAGCAGACACACCTAGAGCTTTAACACACAGCTTCATTATAAAGCTCTCTTTACTTTGTTGATGAAACTGTGTTGCTCGAGGAACAATTAAAATAATGATAGATAACCTAGGAGTAGGCACCTAGTGGCTAGTGTTGTAAAAGCAAATTCAAAAACCAAGAATGATTGTGAAAATATATTGGACTTGAGAAAGATGGTGCAAGAAAATTTCACTATAAAATTGGAGAATACAAATAGAGTAGTATTAAGAAATTGGTACAGAAGGCATTCTCAAATCCATTCATATTACAACAGATCTAAAGCATTGTCAAATCTGTTCTCAAATTCATTTACATTAACTGTCAAATCTGTTCACATTAATATCTCTGGCAGTTGAGCTTTTGCCTAATGGAGAATGAATTGAATAGAACGAAATTAGTACAACCATAACTTACTAGTATAGACGACAATATTCAGGCTACCACGAGTTTAATCTAATTGAATTAGGGGAATTTAAAAAAAAAAAAAAATGTGGATTCGAATGGTGTTGCTTGTTTTGATGATAAAGAAGTGTAACAACATGAGTGAGATCTCCATATTTTAATATCTATATTTGTCCAACCAATAGCAAATGAATTTTATTGACTAGAGATTATAGCTATTCCTAACAATGAACTTGACCACAAAGTTGGTACCATTCTAGCCTTGAATTGAAACGTAAAGTAGGTATATATAATACACAAATTAAAAACTAGAAAAAATAATAAATAAAATTTGTTATCAATTCAATGTTGTTTAGGAGCTCATAACTATTTTTTGAAGAAATATGAGAATTTTTATATTCGTTAGGAATTGGGGATGAACATTCATCATTTACACCGAATTTATTGATAATCAGACTTAGCTTCTTATGTGAATTGAAAAATTACAAGATTTATGAGTCTAAAGAAACTGACAACTATGAAAAAGTAAGGGAGTTGCTGATTACTTTAAAAAATAGTATGACTTCCTAAGGTAATTTCTATCAAGATAAGAAGAAATCGAAGAGTAGTGAAGCTTGCAAAGAAGACAAGAGCAACTTTGTTCAGAACAAGAAGGAAAATGACTATAGCTTTTCTTTACCTGCACCAAAAACGGATTGGTGTATATTTATTATAAAAAATTCTCTTTAAAAGTGTAATCTTCAAAAAGAATGTCCTCTAGTTGGGGAGAACGTATTTGTTGGTGTCTTAGCTAAATAAAAAACAATCAGACACCATACGTTAAAATTCTATCATATCTATATATTTATTAAAAAAATTAATACTTAAAAGTGTAATCCTCACTAAGAAGGTTGCTCTAGTTGAGAAGAAGGTATTTGGTATCAAATGATACTATTAAGAAGTATCATTGCAATACAAACAAGAAGAAAAGGTTGATTCCTATAAAAATAAAAAAAATAAATAAAAAATAAGAAGAAAATCCTAGATTACTATATATTAAATAAGAATTTCAATTCCTTTCAAAAAAAAAAAAAAATTTCAATTTGATTTAAACGAAGATGAGTTTTATTTTAAGAATCTTATCCCTGTCTAAATGTTTTTACCAATCCTAAATTTTCTCACAACTCCATAATTAACGTTTAAAAAAATTAAAAATTAATGAATTAAAAAAAAGAAGAAGATGTTGATATGAATAAAAAGAAGATGACATTTAGTTTTTTTTTTTTTTTTGAAATAAACAATAATACTTATTAGAACACACACGAAAATAGTAATATTAGTGTTTTAAACCGGATTTATAATATATTATATAAACAGAGTACAACTACAAAAGGGCCTAACATTTGTAGTTGTAGACTGGGATTATAAACTGCGGACACTAGACATATACAACCAATGTAGGATAATTATTTAAAAATTTGGTGAAATTAATCATTTAATTATCCTTTTTATTTTAAAAAAAAAAAACTAGTGAAATTTGGTGCAACCATGACTTTTAAGTCTCAACTTTTAGTATATGCATATGATTTGCCCCAACACCAGCACTTTGATTCCGAATTCCTAGGTTTTTTTTTTTTAATAAGAACCGATTTCCTAGATTTTTTATTCTTATATTTTCACTTAACATATTTCATTTCTATTTTTGATATTTGTAAGGGATACTTACATAAGTTTTTATCGGAATTGACTTCTCATTTGATTAGGGTAACAATATTAAGTGATTAAGCTATTGATTAATCAAAACTAATTAATTATTCTGTAACACAAACAATTAATTTTAATAATTAAAATTACTAGATTATTTTATAAGTTTGATCTTATGCATGCATGTGTATCCTCATTTTTGATAACCAATGAAAAGTAATTTTTTTTTAATCTATTAAAATAACTTATTTATGAGGGTGATCAAAACTAATTGACTTTTATGTGATATCTTATGTACGTTTTAAGTTCTTCTTCAATTGTAGATTTCATTTAGCTCAATTGGTAAAGTCTCTGATGGTTGTATAAGAGATCTGGGGTTCAATCTCCGCTTACACCAAAAACTAATTGGTATCTTAGTCTGATGATAAAGAGCTATCATCAGAAGTGGACATCATAGGTTAAAAATCTCTCAAAAAAAAAAGTTCTTCTTCAATTGATGAGAAGTAATTTTGTGGAAACTTCATTTCCTTTTCTTGTGTGTATGTTTATTTCTTAAAATTTAAGTTAAAAAAAAAAAAAAAAAAACCCTTTTATATGCTTAGGGTGAAACTTCTAAATTTTGAAATGACAAAATCTCCTATCAAGACCTAATTTAATGTGATTTTTGCCATAATGAGAAATGATTTTTCCTCCTTTGAACACGTGCAATGATAATTTTACTCCTATTTGCAGTTTTAACTTGAAATTTGGAGTTTTCGAAAGCTGGGAAATTGAGCTTCTACACTTTACATTGCTAGGTCTTTATAGGTTAACTCAAAGATTTGCTTCGAAAGTAACATTCAAATTTTAAAACGTTAGGGTATAAAATTCAAAAATCTCCAAGTTGTAGGATGTAGTTTGGACTTCTAAGTATTTTAATCTATATAGGTTTTATTAATTTTTTTTCCTAAAAAAAAAAACCTTTATTTTGGCATTTTGAAAAATGACACTATTTATTTATTTTAAAAAATTCAATCCGGCCCTATTGATATTGTATAGCAATTTCAAAAAAAAAAAGGCAAGTTTTCTATATAACTAGTATTATGCCAGTGCGATGGACGGCTTAATAAAAGAATTATATATAAATTTTAATATATATATATATATATATATTGATAATATAATTAAATTTAATAACAAATAAAATAGTAAAAATATATTGAAGATTATGGCAAGTTTTAAATTTCTGAAAGCTTTTAGTAGTAAACGGGCTAGGCTTTGCATAGTTTTGGTCATAAACTTAGGAAAATTATTAGGTACTCCCGGAGTACCATAAATGCGTGCTCCCTCCTCTCACATGAATGGTGGGTCCCACCATGAATTTAATTAGTGGGACCCACCATTCATGTGAGAGGAGGGAGCACGCATTTATGGTACTCCGGGAGTACACAATAATTTCCCATAAACTTATACCATGAATAATTTTATTGAGAAACACTAATTAATGATTGAAGAAAAATGCTATACCCGATCAGACTAAGACATAACTTTTACTTATTCAAATAACAATTAAGGTGAAGAAGAGTGAGGAACAACAAATAATAATTATAACATACTGGCATAATAACATTAATTATATTTAATTATAATGAAGCACTTGCATCTCAAAGTGTCAAATTAATATCAACACTAAACATGCTAAGATGTTTATGTTAATTAATGTAAATAAGCATAAGATTAATATCAATATCTAACACCCTGCTATTGCATGAATTATGATTAAAATTGTCCTAATATTTTTACTTTAATCCCAAGTAATCATCCAAAATTTACAAATTAAAACTACTTAAATTTGTAAAATTAAAAAAAAAAATTTTGAAAGTAAAATTCACAATAGCACACACATAAATTGTAGGGACCGGATTCGAGCACTATTTCTTACGGATGAGTGGACTCAAGCCAAGCTGGCCCAATACAATGAATTTGTAGAGTGCGGGTCAAAGAACTAGGCCTTAGTGAGGTTTGCAATAGCTAAACATGGTAATGCATGGATCGGGTGGCAAGAACACAAACTAAAATATGAAACTAAGCTCCTCGGCAATCTCCTTGGATCGTATAGTTCTTATTCCTTCTTTAGTACTAGGTTACAAAGATCATACAAGTGCCACCATCTTTTTTCCTTCTGAAAAACTGCCCCCCTTTCTGGAGGGCTTATTACATTTTATATCCCCCTCTGGTTAATCTTGGCCCTCCATTTGTTGATCATGCAGGTCACCACTTGAGTGCCTGTCCCATCAGCCACCTTCCCGTCCTTCTTGTGGGTGGTAGCAGCTAAGGCAGCACTGTTCAGGAGTCACTTCTTCATTAATGCGGCCAGAACGTTAGTTGTGGGCATTTAATATGGAGGTGACAGTTCCTCATGAAATTGCTCCTCCATCATGCTTCCATGGCCAACCCGTTATACTTGCCTCTCCCTTGGAACGCTCTAGAGGGTTACCTCCGAAGGTACTTTGCTCTTCCTTTCAATGGTTCGAGCTGGCCGAGGACATGATTGTCCTCGGTGGTACTCCTGGGTGATTGAAGCTTTCTTGACTCATCCTCGGACACTCCTTCCTCCTCGGCGTGGGCCTTGGCCTTATCATAGAGTGGGCCGGGATTGCCAAGTTCTCTGACCCCACATAAATATATAAACACAAAGAAACTCTGAATTCAATAATTACAAACAATATTAATTTGTAAACATTAAAGAAAAAAAAAAACTGGAATTAGAGTTAAAGTAAAGATACTCACATGAAAATTGAGTTAACTTTGATAGCAAAGGGGAGGCAGCGAAGTCTTGGAGATTTCACATCACCTTAAATATCCATTATTTTTACATCACCCTTTTTGTATTTAATCAATTTTTTGTCTCCATTCTTTGTGGAGTGATGTTCATTATCATGGTTTTGGATGCTCAAATCTTGGTCTTGTGGATACTTGTGGGAATTACACATATTGGAAAACAGATCTTTCAAAAAGTGAATAAGATTTTTGTTAAAATTAATCTGTTAGTTTTCAGGGAAGATATACAATTGATTCTAAAGACCATAATAAGCATATAAATTAGATCAAAGTTAACAAAAATAACTTAAACAAAAGGCAACCTGCACACAAAACATATTCAATTTGATGAAAAAAAAAATAAAGAAGGGAATTTTATGAAAAAAAACAAAAAGAATAAGGCAAATACATTTATGCAAGTTTCATAGGTAAGGTAAGTATGAGAAAGAAAGAATTCATCAAGGACTGTACGGTAAGAAAAGGGAAAAATATACCAAACCGTATATACCCCCACTTTTATATTAGATAATTTTAAGTTGTGAAGAAGTTAATAACTTGATATGAATAAAAAAGAAAAAGGAGTTCCGTAATTAGGATTTTTTTTTTTTTTGAGAAGTACATAATTAAGAAGTTTATGTTAATTACATTTTTTTTTTTACTTTATCCCAAAAAAATAGCTAATGTTATTAGATTTTTATTAAATTCTTTTTTAGTTTACACTAAAGTTAATAAATATTAGCTTTTTTTTTTTTTGTTATTTATTCCAAAAGAGAAAAAATCTTGAGAAGAAAAAATAATGCTTTTAAATTTGTTATTTTATTATTAGAAAATAAACGAAGTAGGATAAATTTTTATCTAAAATAAAAAAATACTAACATAAGCTAGTAAAATTATTATTTTTTAAAATTAAAAAAGAAAAAAAGAAAAGAAAAATAAGAAGTACATTAGAACACTTATCGTTATCTTTCTCAAAAAAAAAACCTTATAGTTCCTTTATCCAAAAAAGTTGATAAAGATATATATATATATATATATATATATATATATATTATCTAAGAATTTAAACAAATAAATTTATTAAAAAATCTAAAAATACATTTTCTATGCTAACTTTTATTATAGAGATATATGATAGGATCTAATTCCGTTCTAAAATCATAATTCTTAGACGACACACTCAAAACAAATCCTAGAAATCCCTCCAATGCGACTCGACAAGAGAGAGAGAGGACGGAAGAAAAAGGAGTACCGGAACTGGCTGGATCTCCCAAATGACTTGACGGTGTCGATTCTCCGGAGGCTGGGCGCAATCGATATCTTAGAGAAGGTGTGCATGCAGTGGCGGAATATCTGTAAAGACCCTTCCTTCCATGTGGCCTACAATCGATATGCAGAATCTCGGTGAACTCCTCAGCATGTCCTACGACCTCCAGATAATGTGCAAGCACGCCATCGATCGCAGTTGCGAGATATCAACCTCGACTACTTTATCTATTCTTGCACATCTCTGTTATTATCTCTTGTCTCTGCCTTTTGATTTAGAGAACATTATTAATTCTCATTCCTTGTTTCAGTAATGCTTTCTTTTCAGTTTTAGACAAGTGGGTCACTTATGCTAGTGCCTATCATGACTCACTGCTTTCATTCCTAATCCACTTTTCTATCTTGGGTTGAATTGATTACTAGCCATTCCATAATTTCTTTGCAAACTTCTTGTATAACTATTGAATTATGAAAAAAAAAAAAAAACGAATTAAAAAAAGAAGCATTTTGTCAAGATGGTGAGGCCCTCTTTGGACTCTCATCCCATCTGACTCCACCAAAATCTGTTGTCGTCAACTTGAATCAGGGTTCTGCTGTCAACACATTTTCATCCATTGCAACAAACTTTGCTCCTTGGTATAAGCTCTCGCTACTTCCAATACTTTTATATCTTTAAGCTAAGGTTTTGTTCTATTATCTGTTTTATGTTCTATCAAATTCAGCTGGAACAAATATTGGTGATATCTCAATCTGGGAAGTAGGTAGGAGGGAGAGGCTTGTTTCTTGAAGCTTCAATGTTTGGGATGTTGGAGCCTGTTCAATGGCCTTGCAGGTTTGACAAATATCTACACAGAATGAAACAGACTTGTACATAAAATTTTAAATTGGAGTATTTCTAGGAAAACTTATTTGGCTAATAATCTCTAGGTCACTTGATGATAGGTGTCATTGGCCAATGATTATACTACATCTGTAAACCGTGTGATGTGGAGTCCTAATGGTGCCCTTTTTGGAATTTTACTTTGAGGGGATTTATTTATTGATTTTTTTTAATTACCATTTGTCCTGAAAGTTTAAACTATTAGGAAAGTGTGAATTTAATCATTTGACCATTGTTCTAACACTCTCCATCATGTGTGAGTCCAAACTTTCCGTTAATAAGTAGGCCTAATGTATGGGATTGATATTCTTGAGAAACAATTTGCATCTCTGATGATCTTTCCTGCATTCCATTTCAGGCGTTGCATATTCAAAACATATTGTGCTGAGATATTACTATCATGATGGTGATGATTTGCGGAACCACCTGGAGGTTTGTTTATATATATGTAGTGTAAATTCACACACACACACATCTTTGTGTCTTTGTGTGTGTGTGTGTGCGGGCACTCTTATAGTTTTTAGTGATTCTTAAAGTTTAATGCTAAGTGCTAATTGGATTTTTTTAGCCCCTTTTGTTTATAATTGTGTATCTTCCATGATTTTTTTTTTTTTTTTATAGATTGACACTCAAGTGGTAAGGTTAATGATCTTGCCTTTCCACATCAAAACAGACAACTTTGCATCATAACCTGTGGAGAGGACAAAACTGTTAAGGTTTACTTTACTTGGCATATTCTTTCTGTATAATAACGACATTGGACTGCTTTTGTGAAAATTCATTTTTGTGCAGGTGTGGACTATGGAATGCTGTCACTGGTAATAAGCTGTACACTTTTGAAGGGCATAAAGCACCAGTTTACTCTGTGTGCCTTGATAATAAGGAGAACATGCAGGTATTCAGTTGTTTTATTTGCACTTTTGCTAGTTGACAGTTTTTCTTTAACATTTCATGAGAGACATCAAAGGCTTGTTTCTCATGCCTCAGCCAGAGCTTTAGGCTCAAGATATTATTCAGTGCATTTATTTTACACTATGGCTATGCTTGCAGGGGGCTCATGCATTAATCAGAACAAGGTTTATCAAAAAGTGTTAAGAGGTGATAGATTTCTTCATTGCTTTTGTTTTGTCAAATAAAGCTTTCTTCTTTCCATCTGAACTACCATCCTTGCTTTCATTAATAACCCATATGGTCAATATATATTGCAATTTTCTTGCTGCTAAAAATGGCACCATTCATTTCTACTTTCTTCCTTACCAATCTAAATTGTTTTTTTTTTTTTTTTAAATGGAAAATGTAAAAGCTTTATTTTCATATCCTAAGGATAGGTTCGCCACTGTGGATTTGGTTTATTATTATAGAGCATGATGGTGGCTGTGAAGCGGGATTCATGGTCTGGGCTATTATTTTTAGTCATGTAATCTGGTAAACTCCATGATTTCTGAGGGAACAGCTCTTGCAGTCTTGACTTGTACATCTCCCTTTCCTTCCATCAACAGCACGCATGACTTTATGCTGCTGCTCAGAAATCAGAAAATGGGTTTCAAAAACTTTCCTTGTTGCATGGGGAAAGAACCAAACAGTGAAAAAGAAATAAAGAAACTTTTATTACACGGCTTTTTTAGCCATTTTAAAAATATGCCTACAACTTGGTGAATGAGGATATTTCTAGAATGGGATGCAATGGGATTTTAATCCCAGTTTTGTGGGTAGATGGGAATGCTTATAGGGATATCTACTCCATTCTACTGTTTCACAAATGTGAGGAAAATGATTGAAGAAAATTGTGTTTTTTCTTTCCTTTGATAGAAGAAATTATCTTTTTTTTTTCATTATTCTTTTTTAAATATAAATAAAATAAGCTAAAATATTGAAGGTTCTCTTGCTTCCAACAGTTCATCTATCCAGCAGATATTGATTAGAAAATTAAGGCTTGGTTAGATGATCGCTTAAATCAACTACTTAACTGTCGCACATGGGGCCAATGTTGCAAGACAATGGCCTTCAGTGCTGGCAGGAAAAGGTAGTAATGATGTTTTTCTACTGTTCTAACTGTTTATTTCTATCAAAATTTCACTATGATTGGGTGATCACTCATGTTTCTTTTATTGTGTGCATTAAAGGCTGTTCATATGTGAGACTAGTAAAGAAGGACGATCATACCTTTTGGAATTGGATGAACATCAGGTGGCTATCAAGCGTGTCTTTGGAAGAGGTCCATGGGGGTTGTGCCATTTGATACAATGAAGATCCAGTTCCTGGCTATCGGTGATGCATTCAAAATAAAATTTTGGGACATGGACAATAGTTACCTCTTGACAATAGGCTTGGGGGTGTACGAACCATACTGCTGTATCTGATTTTATAGCTTCTATTTCCTTTAGCTCTTGATCTTCTTGTATTTGTTTCATTGTTCAAAGTGTACACCATCGTGAACATGATGTTCGATTTTTTTTCAATAAAAGCCTTTTTACCTATCAAAAAAAAAAAAAAACACTACTGCTGCAGAGGGTGGATTACTGGTAATGCCCATGGAAGCCCTCTTCTAGATGTGCTTGGCAGTATTTTGAAGCTCTTATAATTTAATAGTCTTTACCCTGAATATCTTTTAGGCTGCTCCTTGTGTTCGATTTGACAAGGAAAGGATACTGCTTGCTATATCAACAAGTGAGAATGGAATCAAAATACTTGCAAATGCTGATGGTGTACGGCTTCTGCGTTGTATTGAAAATCAAGCTGTTGATACCTCCAGAGTGGCTCCTGCAACTATTGAAAAGGTACTACTTTATTTTAACTTTTATAGGAGCTTCAAATGTGTACATGCTTCTTAATTACATTGTTTATTTTCAGGGGCCAATAATTAGCACCTTTGGTGTTTCCTGTTCAACTGCTGGAACAAGCACTTGATATTAGTCAAAGTCCACAGAAACCCTAAAGCTTCTGATTTTCTGAAGAATATTCTTATCAAAATTTCAGAAGAATATTTCAGGAGCTAAAATTCTTATTGACGTCAACGCATATGTTCAGTTGACATTTCTGAATCTAGAGGGAAAGATGACTATTGTGGAAGTTCTCACTTAGGCCTAAAGCATGTCTGTTGTGTACATGTTTTTTCTTGTGCCTATCATTCATTTTTTTGGTAGTCTGAGATATTGACGTCTATGTGTATGCTTAGTACAGATTTCTCGATCACATTTTAGTCTCTTTTATTAGTCGAAGTCCACAAAAACACTAAAGCTTTTGATTTCCTGAAGAATATTCATCAAAATTTCAGAAGAATATTTCGGGAGCTAAAATTCTTATTGACGTTTGCATATGTTCAGTTGACATTTCTATATCTAGCGGAAAAGATGACTTCTGTGGAAGTTCTCACTTAGGTCTAAAGCATGTCTGTTGTGTACATGTTTTTTTTTTGTGCCTATCATACATTTTTTTCGTAGTCTGAGATATTGATGTCTATGTGTATGCTTAGTACGGATTTCTTGATCATATTTTAGTCTCCTTTATGTATAATTGCAGCCGCAGGCGCAGTCTGTGTTGAATTATTAAAAATAAATAATAAAAAAAGAATTCACACCCTTCACTTAATCGCTTCTTCCCTCAAATTTTCATTTAGAAGAAACATAGCTTGGAATTAGAAGCAGCTGATTGAATGGAAAGGATAGAGAAGCAGAGAATTGAAAGAGCAGAGAGAGCGGAAAGGAGAGAGAGGCAGAGAAATTACACTGACAAGGACAACATTGACATTGACATTATCAGAAATCTACTGGACTGTCTCCTTTGCCACATCCTCTCCTTTCTCCCAATTCGGGACACCATTTGCACGAGCATTTTGTTAACCAGGCAGAGGCCTCTGTGGATTGTTCAATTTATAACCAGATATAACAGATATGTGAATAATAACATATTGCATTTTTATTTTCAGCATTTGAGTTTTGTTTTTCAACAATAGGACATTTAGTAAGGCTCTTTTACAATTATAAAACAGGGCAGAAAAGGGTTATATTCTTGTGAAACAATTTGCATCTCTGATGAACTTTCTTGCTTTCCATTCGGGTGTTGCATATTTGAAACATATAGTGCAGATATATTCCTATCATGGTGGTAATGATTTGTGCAACCACGTGGAGGTTTATTTATACATGTATGTGTGTGTGTGTGTGTGTGTGTGTGTTTGTACTCATATAGTTTTCAGTCATTATAAAAATATGATGCTAACTGGTTCTTTTAGCTCCTTTTGTTAATAATTGTGCTTCTGCCATGAAATATTCTTCAGATTGACGCTCATGTCGCTATGGTTAGTGATCTTGCCTTTTTACATCCCAGCAGACAACTACGCATCATAACTTCTGGAGAGCACAAGACTATTAAGGTTTATTTTACTTGGCATATTCTCAGAATAATAATGAGGCTGGACTGCATTGTGAAATGCTGAAAGTTCATTTCTGTGCAGGGGTGGGATGCTGTCACTGGTAATAAGCTGTGCATGTTTGTAGGGCATGAAGTACTTGTTTACTCCGTGTTCCCTCATCATAAGGAAAACATTCAGGTATTCCATTGTTTTATTTACACTTTTTCCAGTTGACAGTTTTTCTTTAACTTTTCTTGAGAGACATTCAAGGTTTGTAACTCATGCCTCAGCCAGAGTTTTAGGCTATTTTCTTGTTAAGCTTAGCAGCTTTACCTAAATATTTTGGTGCACTTATTATACACTAAGGCTATGCTTGCAGAGGGGGCTCATGCATTAATCAGGATACGGTTTTGCAAAAAGAGTTTGAGGCGAAAGATTTCTTTCTTCCCTTTGTTCATTGCTTTTGTTTTGTCAAATTAACATTTGAGCTTTCTTCTTTCCTTCTGAAGTATTATGGTTAATATATATATATATATTGCTATTTTCTTGGTACAAAAAATGGCATTATTCTTTTCCACTTTTTTCCTTGCAACTCTAAATTGCTTTTGGAAAAAAATGGGAAATGTGAATCTTAATTGTCACACCCTAATAATCCATAGGGTTGCCACTTGCCCACACCCCCTCTCACACAACACAACACACACCACACCCCCCCCCCCCCCCCCCCCCCCCCCCCCACCAAAACCCTTCTGGCTTCTCCTGCTGTGTTGATTTGGTTTAGATCATTGAAGGTTTTCTTGCTTCCTACAGTTCATATTTTCAGCAGATATCAATGGGAAAATTAAGGCTTGGTTATATGATAATTTGGGTTCAAGAATTGACTATGATGCTCCAGGCCAATCTTGCACGGCAATGGCTTACAATGCTGATGGGACAAGGTAGTAAGGATGTTTTATTACATTAGTTATCCAACTATTTATTTCCTTAAAATTTTCACTGTAATTGGGCAATTGCTCAAGCTTTATATCATGTTTCTTTTATTGTGTGCATCATAGGCTATTCTCATGTGGGACTAGTGAAGAAGGGGAATCATACTTTGCTGAAAATGAAAGTGAGGGGGCTATCAACCTTGTATATAATGGGCTTTGGAAGGAGTCTGTGGGGATTGTGCAATTTGATACAATGAAGAACCAGTTCCTAGCTACCGGTGATGAGTTTCAAATAAAATTTTGGTACATGGATGATGTTAACATCTTTGCAACTACTGCTTTAGAGGGTGGATTACCGGTAATGCCCGTGGAAACCCTTTTCTTGATGTGCTTGGAAGTATTTGAAGCCCTTCTTATAATTAAACAATCTTTTCCTTGAATATCTTTTAGTCTTCTCCTTGCATTCGATTTAACAAGGAAGGGATACTGCTCGCAGTATCAACAAGAGAGAATGGAATCAAAATGGTTGCAAATGCTGATGCTCTACAGCTTTTGCGTTCTATTGAAAATCATGCAGTTGATACCTCCAGATGATAGAAGACTTGTAATTCATGGGGCTTTTATTGAAAGGTATGTTTGTTTGTAAAGTTCATGAGGTTGAGGACTCATTTTCAAGCTCTTATTAGTTAAGGACTTTATGTTGTGTTAATTATTTTCATGGAATTTGAGAGGATGTCTGTTAAATTCATTAAATTAAGTACTTAAATTCAGGTTCTCATACCAGGTGGGGCATTTTAGGCTTTGTTGCATTAGTTTGTCCTCATTAAGGCTTCATTTGCAAGTGATTGGCCGGGCGTAAGCAACGCAATGTTTGAGCAACGACTTAAACACCACAATGCCTTAATTTCTGGGTGTCAGGATTCTGTGTATTAAATTAAGACTGCTAAATCGAACTTAAATGTTTCATGCCTTGTTGACTATTCTGTGGGCAACAGAAAACAAATTGCAAGAATACTTGCAATGGATAGGGCATTCGCATGGAAATTGATAACGATGGAAGACCAAAAAAAAAAAAAGGATAAAATTTTGAGAGAGTTGATGGAGGATGACATCGATAAGAAATTGAATAAAAAGGTTATGGATTGGAAAAGGAAAAAAAAAATTGGTTGAAGAGTCCACTGGTCCACGTGGTTCTTCATCCCTCAACTTTTTAAACTTTTTAAATGAACTTTTTTATTTTTATTATCAAAAGGCAGTATATTTTAGGCAAAGAAACTTGATGTGGGTTGTCACTATTGCTCCGTGACTCCACCATATAGAAAGATCATCAAACAGGGTATATCTTATCTATGTGTGACTTGACAATGTATTAAAATGAAATTTAACAGGAATAGATGATAAAAAAAATTTGAGGCACATTCTTTTATTTGTTTACAGAAATTCTCATGATTTTGGGTTCTCATAAAGGATTAATGAAAAAAATAAGGGAAAAAATGGTGAAGTTGAAATCATTGTCAAGAATTTTCAATGACTGAAACTTCTAAGTATCAGGATGAAGATCAATGCTAATAAGGAAAAAGAACAAATAATGATTGTGCTAGTGAAAAAATCCACATAATTTACTAGCTAACTAACCTCTTGCTACTTGGACAGGAAAAAGAAATTCTCTAAAGCAGCTGATGTCTCCAAACATGGCACAATGTGGATAGGCTTAAATAAATTATGTATAAATGTTCTAAATAGAAGTCATAAGGGATTAAAATAGTTTCAATGCAATGGCACACAAGTTACATTTGACTAGTGTTTTGTAATGTGAAAAGTTGTAGTTGTAAGCCGCTTTGCACCAAATTTTCAAAACTTGCTAGGTCCCAATCTATTGTTGTCACATTAATTAACAAGGTAATGAAAGAATTAAATATTTTTTGGTCTATAGTCAAGAACATGAAAGCTTCAACAGACAACACCTGCTGTCAGTATTGCAGACTCAACAAAATTTCCATCGACCAACTATATAAATATGTGGGAGTTTTCTACTAAGCACTAGATTCCCTGAATAGCTTTTGGTCAATGGTCTTGAAACATAACTTTTGTGTCTGACTCTTTAGAACCCCCATATCAGAAACAATATCAGCCAACTAGGTTTCTTTGATTCCTGATAGATTGCATCCACTTCTGTAAGGTATAATGATGGCCTCTCAAATCGTCAAACCGGCCAAACATCACTGCTTTTGGAGTGCCTCAAAACAATCTTCCATCTTACACGGTATGCAAAACACTATGATCTCAATTTATTTCTCTTTGCAAGGTCCCTTACAAGATTTCTTGCACAACTTCCCCAATATAAGTGAGACATAGTTAAAAGTTCAATGTGGACTAACACTTCATATGCATTAAATGCAGAAATCATTTCTAGCTCTTTGTGTCCCTCTGATGTAGGAACCATTTTAACTTGATATGCTCCACAGCTTAGTAATGCCACTTAAAGAGCTAGTAGACGAGCAGTTTTCCATGTCTTGAGAATGAACAACCAAAGAGTGGCCAGTGATCCCCAATAAAAATCCCTTCCTGCTTCAGACCCCAATCCAACTCTGCATCTGCATCCATATCTTCATTTAGATCATCCCTTTTCCACTGCGCAAGTGTAATGCACGAAGCTGCCTGTGGAAGAGAGTACTTTGCAATATCAACTCTAGCATTCTTGAGAGCCAAAGTGCCTTGTGTTTAAAAGGGATAGTAAATAGTTTCTTCCTCAACATTTGCTTTTGCAGCAAAAGCAACACCCTCTTCCTCCTCCTCATGAGAAGATTCATCAATAACTGCCCTTCAGCATCCAGTTTCCTATAATCGTCAGCAAACTCTCATACCTATCCATCTCCTTTTCTCTGAAAAGGATGATAGGTTCACCAAGCTTGTGAAGAAGACGAGTCTGGACAGCCATGTCACAAGTAATAGTAGGCACACCTAGAGCTTTAACACACAGCTTCATTATAAAGCTCTCTTTACTTTGTTGATGAAACTGTGCTGCTTGAGGAACAGTTAAAATAAAGATAGATAACCTAGGAGTAGTACCATGTTGGTCTTGAGAAAGATGGTACATAGAAAATTCCACTATGAAATTGGAGAATACAAATAGAGTAGTACTAAGAAATTGGTACAGAAGGCATTCTCAAATCCATTTTCATTACAACAGATCTAAAGTACTATCAAATCTGTTCACATTACTAACACAATAATGTCTCTGGTAGTTGAGTTTTTGCCTTATTGAGCATGCATTGAATCGAACGAATGGCACACCTTGAGTTTTTGCCTTATTGAGTTGTATTGACTAGAGATTATAGCTATTCCTAACAATGAACTTGACCACAATGTTGGTACTTTTCTATCCTTGAACTAAAACATAAAGTAGGTATATATATTACACAAATTAAAAACCAGAAAATAAATAAATAAAATTTGTTATCAATTCAATTTTGTTAGGAGCTCATAACTATTTTTTGAAGAAAAATGAGAGTTTTTATATTCATTAGGAATTGGGGATGGACATTCATCATCCACATAGAATTTATTGGTAATCAAACTTAGCTTCTTATGTGAACTGAAAAATTACAAGATTTATGAGTCAAAATAAATTGACAACTATGAAAAAGTAAAGAAACTACTGATTATTTTTAAAAAATAGTATGACTGCCTAAGAAAATTTCTTCTTACTAATTAATTGGATATGGATTTTTTTTCCTTAGACATAAATATTGTTTATTAACGCTACTCCTTGTACTTTTGTGAAATTGTTCATGTTATTAAAAAAAAAAAAGAAATTATTGTTAGCCAAAAAAAAAAAAAAAGGGTGTAAAAGGGCACAATAGAAAATTCATGGAAAATGGAAAGCTCTTAAATATGAAACCTCTGGGTACGAAGGAATATATTATTGAACAATTCCACATAAGAAAGGGACAAGATCAAAATCATATTTACGTTTTGCGATTTCACCAGTTTTTCACACTTCGAAAAAGGAATGGCCAGTTGAAGAACCCTCCTAAAATGAAAAGAATCATTAGCTTGTTGGATAAGACAGAAAGCTTATGACTCAAATTCCATCTAAAAAGAAAGAAAGAAAAAAAAGAAAAAAAAAAAAACAGACTCCCAATAGGCTTAGGAGCTCGGATTTAGCCTTAGTTCAGTGTAATAGCCCTAGTTAGGGCTATTGCACCATGCAATTATCTTGTGTTGTGAGATGTAAAAGTTAAATGGTAAAAAAAGGTAAAAGGTTAATAGGATAATGAACCATCTTGACTTTTAAATCTCAAACCAATCAAGGGATAATTGCATGTTCAATGGCTATTTGCCTATTAAACTGAATTCAAATCGTAAGTGCTCTACTAAATGGCCGGCAAGCTCATCTCGTGACTCAGTGGCGATAGAACTAAGCATCCTTTTTTTTTTTTTTTTTTTGGGTATATCAATTAATCAATTATTCAATACCTATTTCAAGGAGACCCCGAGGATAACTTATAAACTTTGTGTGCTTTTGGCTCAATACAACTTTGGATTTTTTTTTTTCATTTTATGAAGTAGGAGAATCAATAATAGGCAAGCTCTGGTTATGTAATGTATTATAAGTCTGTTTAAAAAACTATATATATTACTTTTGTATTTGTGTGTTATAAGTATTACTGTTTTCTCAAAAAAAAAAAAAAAAAAAAAAAAAAAAGGCAAGCTCATTTAATGTTGCCCGGTCTTGTCACAGTCATGCATAGGTAACAGTTGCATTATAGTAAGGGAACATATCTACTCATTCAGGAAGAAGAAAAAAAAAAAAAAAAAACAGAGAGAACATATCTACTAGATTGCCCAAAGAAACGTATCTTCACAAGAAAATAGAGAATTTCATATCTTCACACTTTTCTTTTTCAATATAGCACTCTAGCACCTTTCTTCTTTTCTTTAAGGGAAAATTACAACTTACCCACTAGTGGTTTAACCGAAACTTAAATTGCTTATCAGTGATTTGAAATTTAACACTTTATCCACCTGTGGTTAGCTCAGTTAAATTTCTGTAACCCACCTCTGTTAAAAAGAGGACTAAATATGTAATTTTGCTCCACTTTTATTTTTCTCTCTCCTCAAAACAAAAAACACATACAAAAACAAGAAAAAACAAGGTAAAAAAAAAAAGGGAGAGTTTTGTAAAAATTAAGAACCATCATATGTTGCTCCTCCTTAGTTTCTTTTAATGCAATTCCCTGGTTATCAAAAAGAAAGAACCATTATAGTTCTTTGCTACTTTTAAATAGCTGTTGCTACTTGCTATACTGGTGGACCTGCTAGATGTCTTGTGCTACCATCAAATGAGAAGAGCAGGTAGTGTACAGTGGTAATTGGCCAATTAAAATTTTTTCAAAATTCTGACTCTTCAACTTCTTCAAAGCCCAAGCTAACTCAAGAATCTATTCTCCAAATCTTCTCCTCTTTTTTAGGGTAATTCTAACGTACCCCTTATTTTTTTTTTGGGGGGGGGGGGGGGGGGGGGGGGGTGTACAGTACCCACTAAAATCTAAACCACACAATTCTATTGAATTTAATCTTGACCGTTTAATTAAATTTAATGGTTACCAGTCACAAGTAGAACATGTAAGTATATAAAAGCAACCCAAAAAATTTTGCATTCCTTCAATTCTGATTTCTGAGGCGATCCAGAGAAGACGATGTCGATGCTCTTGAGAGTTGAAATTGCTTCTACAAACTCCAAGGTGTGAACTCTTTCTTCTTATTTTTTTACATTTTCAACAATCAGAATCATGTTTTTTTCTTTCTTTCTTTCTTTTCATATGTGGTTTTTTGTTTCTTGGATTTGAATGACTTCAGAACCCTAAACTCCCTAAGGATATGTGTAGGGGTGAAAGGCCTAGGAGTACATATCTACATATGTATTGGACTGGGGGCCCAATTCGAGGACAGCAAGTGGTCCGAGGATGGGTCAACATTGTCACAAGCATCCATATCAGTAGGTAAAGAGGTGAGGTATGATTATGATGTAGTCTGAGGAGGAATGCTACCTCCACTGCGCAAAGCCGAGGTCAAAAGATGTGGTCTGCCATCAAGAGCAACATTGCGGATCATTTTATGGATGAGGATAAGTATCAGGAAGGAACAGGACAGAAGAAAGCTATGAAATATCTAAGGGAAAGCTGCTATTGCCGCATTGAATGCACTGCAGCTAATTCTCTGGCCGCATTAATGAGAAAGTGATACCTGAACAATAGTTTTCAGCCTTATAGCTAATACCCAAGGACTTCAAGAAGGTGTTGATGGAACAAGGATCAACACCAACAATCTAATCTGCACGTGGAGGGTAGAGATGAAATGGTAAGATAGTATAAAATAGAGGAGAGACCCTGAGAGAAAGGGATCGGAGAATTAAGAAAGAAAACACTGTAGCACCCAAAACTGTATTTGTAACCTACTTCAAGTAATATATACAAGAACTAATCTCCTTAAACTGTGCTGAGGACTATTTTCCTTATATATCCAATCTACTTTCACTTTGTTGTCATTTGGATCTATTATAACTACCACCCAACTCATTAGAATCTAGTTTTCTAACCCACTCTTTACAAATTCATTGTACTGGGCTCTTTGGGCCTAAATCCCTTTATCATTTGGGCTTAGGATCCGAATTGCGTCCTTACAGCCTAATACATATGTAGATATGCACTCATGGGCCTTTCACCCTTACAATAAACCCTCGAAATTCTTCTTTCTGGCTCCTTGGGAAGAAAAGAGGATTTTGATGTCATAATAATTACCCTGTGCTCCTCATACCTCATCTCTGACTTCGCAAATGCCTTTTTAACTACCCAAGGCACATTCTTGACGCTTCGGCATCCGAAACACGTCTTCATTAAATTTTTACGGCCCGATGTTCCCCACGTTCTATGATGCGATACAAATCCAACGGTTAAGGATCTCGCTGGGACCTGGGCGAGAATTTTCCCGCTTGTAACTTTTTCTTTGATATAAATATCAATCTAATACTTCATTTATCTCACTTTAGCACTTATACACTGATCTTGTGCACTCATTCGAATTACTCGTGCCCTTACACATACCAAGAGCCAGTTCGAGGAGAGCTTCCTTCCTTGCGTAAGTCTTTTTAATAAACCTTTCCAATTACTTTTCCTTTGACTTTTCTTTTTTCCATGTCCTCCCTCCTCGGCCTTCTTAGTTCTTCCCTCATATCATCTTAGTAGCCCCAACTCTCTTTTAGATATGGGTAGATTCGCTAACTTAGTAGAATTCACAGAGGATATCGAGAACTTTAGAGCCCAATATAGGATTCCGCCCGGAGTGTTTATTAGGTATTGTAAGGAAGGGGAATGGCATGAGAAAAGGCAAGAGGGAGAAATGGTAATCCCAATGATTGCCTTTATAGAGGGTGGGATGAAAATTCCTATGGGCACCGTCACTAGGGACTACTTTAGGGCTCACAGATTAGCTCCCACCTAATGTGCCCCAAACATGTTTAGGATTCTTGGGAGTGTAGATGCCTAAATGAGAGAATAGGCTTAGGACTCACCCATCATGATGTTAACTGGATTTACAATCTCCATCACCTAAAGGGGTAGGGGTATTACCTAATATCTAGGTACCCCGAGGTTAGGCTCATCCAATGCCTCCCCGATTTCAATAAAGGCCTAAACAAGGACTTCTTAATCGTATCAGGGGAATGGCATGATGGCCTCCCTTGCCCGACGAGAGAGGGGACACCAAGTGGGACTCAAGGTCTAGGTTGATTATTTCAAAGTCATCCCATTTTTTTTTCTTTTGAATGTGTTTGCATATGATTTTTCCTTTGATTCGCGCTATTTTTTGCTAATGGTGTTTTTTATTTTTCCTAATGGTTTTGCAGATAAAAGTGCCATTGTTCCCAACTTTAGTCTTATCAACCAACCGAGTTTAGACAAGATATTGAAGGCCAAGGTGTTCGTCCACGATGACGGTCAACTCAGAGCAGTACACCTAATCCTCGGCTCCACCCCCATCTCCAAAAGTTTCTAGGCGCCGAAGTGCATAATCAAAGCAAGGGACCCTCGCCTACACCAGATTAGCGTTACTGTCCCAGGATTTCTCACCACCAAGCCTATCCTCGAAGGCATACCTCTAGTAACTCTGCCACTTCAATATACAAGTGAAGGGGCCACTTCCTTCCATCCCATTATCAAAGAAGAGGAAGAAGAAAAAGAAGAAGAGATAGGAGACATCTTAGACTCAAAAGACACCTATGAGGTTTTTAACCAGCCTTTGTCCTCAGAGATCTCAACTGGTGACCTCGGCCACCTTTTTCCCACACAAGCAAGTCACGCCCAAGAACAATCTCCCATCCAAAAAGACATAGGAATTCAACACAAGCCAAGGACTGGCCTGCTTAAAGTAATGGAGTCCTCGGCTAGGGGCAAGATGCTAGAGAAGCCTGCCCAATCCAAACTCCCTCTTCCTCTACCCATTCAATCTCTCCGACCTAATCTCGCTGACCTAAAAAGGAAGAGGGATCAGAAAAGCCAAGATGTGGGGGAAGGAGGCAAGGGCCCTCTTCCTAAGGACGTCGAGCTCTAAAAGGGGGCCAAATAAGCCAGGATAGCACAAAACCTGGCGGATAAAAGAGGAGAATCCTAAGTTGGGGCTCGTGCATAGATACCCACCCTAATTTTGGATGGAGCTCCCCTGCCCACTAATGCATCTATTAGGGATTTCCAGCAAGGGAAGGCAGGGTACATTGTTGATGCCGTGGAGTAGGCTTTATTGCTCCCTGCTGACATGTCCGATTTGAGGACCATGAGGAAACATGAAGTGTTCTTCAGTCTGAAAAGGGACCTTGCTTTGGTAAGTCCATCAATAACCCTTCTCACCTCATTTTCATAGCAATAGTTTCCCTTATACCTATACTCATACTTGATTTCCTTAAATAATGTATCTTTTCGTTGTTATTGCTTCTTGCTTCTTCTCTTCTTTTATAGGCTATCCAGGTTGCCCACAGAGCTGAAGAGATAGTCATTAACTCTCACAGATTAGCGAAAGAAGAGGAAAGTAAGCGCGTTGCCACCGTGAAAGCCTTTGAGCTAGTAGAGAAGAAATCTCAAGACCTCACTACTAAGCTAGTAGAGGCTGATCGGGACAAGAAAAGCATCAAGGCTACTTTGGATGGGGTGGAGAGGCAGGTAGAGGCCCAGCGCAAGCTGCTTTGCCCGAGGACGAGCTCACTACTGCCAAAGGCCAAATCAAGGTTTTAACTCAGAAATTGGAGGAGGCCGAGAAGGCCAAAGAACAAGCCGAGCAGGACGGCTATGACATATGAGTGACAGAAACCGAGGAGGCCCTAAGAGCTAAGGTTTTGGGGGTATGTAGACACTATTGCCTCTAAGTGTGAAATAAGGCCCTTAACTAAGCTGGGGTTAAGGCCTCTTCTATACTCAGGAGGGCAGAGAGTGTATGCTACCCTCCTGCCATCCGTGCTCCCTCCTCCACAAGCTCCAAGGTAGACACCTCGTCCGAGGTGACAGAGCTCAAGAAGAACAGCCTAGCCAAGGCCTCCCTCTCTTCTGGCAGCCCTTCAAAAGAGGCTAAGCAACTTAGGGTGATTGAAAAGAGGCTGAAATGACTAAGGGAGTGGCCCCTGAAGCTCCTAAGCCCCCAACTGCTCCCCAGGATCCCCTTAAAGACAAGGAGGCACCTAGAATAAAGATTGTTCTTGCAACTCTTCCACTGCCTGCTAAAGGTGACCCCAAAGGCAAAGACTAAGGATTCTCGAAGGCCATAGTGTCCCAATCCAAGGCCCTACCAAAAGAAAAAATTGTAATAAAAAAGAAGTAGTTTAGAGTAGGCCCCCCTCCCCCCCCTTTTTTTATCTATTGTTTTTATTTTCAAAACTTGTAATCCAGTTTGACATTTTGTAAGCAATTTGCCTTTTTCTAAGGCTTGGATCAATGATAATTTACAAGTTTTTCCTTCATATTTGTGATATTGATGTTGATTCTAACACTTAATTAACATGGAAATGAGATAAAGCTACATTTAGTTATCTGCATAAGTGGCAGCATAGTTATCCCACCTCATATTAGCAATAAGACAAGTCAAATCTACTAAGTCCCCTATCTCGGCAAAGTACAACTTTAACTATAAAAACATACACACTGATGTAGCAGACATACAGGTTTAACTTTACCTAATCCTCCACTCATTAGTAAGTTTAAAGGGCTAGAGGAACAATTAATTTTCAAACAGATATAGGTATTCCTGTAAATGCTTTAAGTGATGCTCATGAGCATTTTTTATTTATTTTTAACATGTTACCACAATGAAGTTCTTTGCCATGTAGAGTGGTTGACTCTATTTGACATTCAAATATTTAATAAGAAGTACTAACTTACCTTAGGCACGTGGTCTGAGGAGCCAGATATGGCTAAGGCTTTGTTTTAATACTTAGCAGAATGATAGGAAGTATGAATTTACCTAAAGTATGTGGTTCGAGAAACCAGGCATAACTAAGGATTTATTTAACACTTAGAAAGATGTCACAAAGTATTAATTTACTTAAAGCATGTGGTCCGAGGAGCCAAGCATAACTAAGGTTCTATTTAACACTTAGAAAGATGTCATTAAGTATTAATTTACTTAAAGTATGTGGTCCGAGGAGCCAAGCATGACTAAGGTTCTATTTAACACTTAGAAAGATGTCATTAAGTATTAATTTACCCAAAGCATATAGTTCGAGGAGCCAGGCATGATTAAGGTTTTGTTTAACACTTAGAAAGATGTCACAAAGTATTAATTTACCCAAAGCATGTGGTCTGAGGAGTCAGGCATGACTAAGGTTCTATTTAACACTTAGAAAGATGTCATTAAGTATTAATTTACTCAAAGCATGTGGTCCAAGGAGCCAGGAATGACTAAGGTTCTGTTTAACACTTAGAAAGATGTCACAAAGTATTAATTTACCCAAAGCATGTGGTTCGAGGAACCAGGCATAACTAAGGTTTTGTTTAACACTTAGAAAGATGTCACAGATTATTAATTTACCCAAAACATGTGGTCCGAGGAGTCAAGCATGACTAAGGTTCTGTTTAACACTTAGAAAGATGTTATTAAGTATTAATTTACCCAAAGCATGTGGTCCAAGGAGCCAAACATGACTAAAGTTCTGTTTAACACTTAGAAAGATGTCTGGAAATATCAATTTACCTAAGGTATATGGTCCGAGGAGCTAGGTATGACCAAGATTCTGTTTGATATTCAAAATAATAATAATAGGAAGCACAACGCATAATGTAATAAATGAGAATATGACAAGGAAAACTTTCATTAATAACAATACATTTTCAGGTTGTTTACATTCCAGGGGCGTGGTACAACATTTTCATCTAGATCTTCAAGATAATATGCACCTATTCCAGCCATCGAGGTGATGCGATACAACCCTTTCCAGTTAGGCCCTAACTTTCCCTATGCTGGGTTCTTTGCTATACCCAAAACCTTTTTTAACACCAAATCTTTAGGCGCTAATGGCCTTAGCTTCACGTTAGCATCATACCCTTACTTGAACTTGTGTTGATAATACGCCAATTGGACCATGGCATTTTCTCTTCACTCTTCAATTAAGTCTAGGCTCTTCCCTAACAGCCCATCATTGTTGCTTGGAGTGAAAGAACTTGTTCTCAGCGTTGGAAATCCAGTCTCCAGAGTGATAATAGCCTTGGCTCCATAAGTCATTGAAAATGGTGTCTCCCCCATTGACCTACGAGGAGTGGTCTAAAATGTCCAAATGACGTGTAATAGCTCTTCCACCCATTTTCCCTTTGCATCATCCAATCTTTTCTTGAGTCCATTCACTATGACCTTATTGATATCCTCGGTTTGACCATTCCCCTGTGGATAGGCCGGGTGGAATATCTATTCGTAATTCCCAAGTCACAACAATACCTCCTGAAGGCCTTGCTATCAAACTGAAGGCCATTGCCGAGATGAGGGTATGGGGGATCCTGAACCGAGTAACAATATTTTTCCAAACAAATCTCTTGGCATCCATGTCCTTGATATTTGCCAATGGTTCAGCTTCAACCCATTTTGTGAAGTAGTTGTGCCAACTAGCAACCATCTCTTATTCTCTACTACCTTAGAGAAAGGTCCTACAATGTCCAAACCGCATTGGGCAAACGGTCAAGGGCTGGACAGGGGTTTAAGGACTCCTCTCGGTTGGTGAATGTTTGGTGCAAATCTTTGGCATTGGTCATACTTTTTCACATACTCTTGTGCCACCAATACCCCTGAGTGAGGGCTCTGTGAGACAAATATCTACCTCCTGTGTGGCTTCCACAAATCCCTTTATGTAACTCCTCAAGGAGTAGCTCTAATGTTTTAGGGTGTATGCATAGCAAGTATGGCCTAGAAAAATAGCGCTTGTACAATTTTAGGTCCTCGGACAACCAAAACCGAGGAGCCTTTCTTCACACCTTGTCAGCTTCTGATTTCTCATCGGGCAAGATATCCTCCTTTAAGAATAGCACTATGGGGTCTATCTAGCTAGGTCTCACCCTAATTTGATGGATATGGACCATCTCTATTCTCACCTCAATAGGCTTGCACAAGTCTTTGACAAGGATGACTCGAGGTAAGCCCTATGCCAAGGAGGTTGCAAGAGTGGCCAGAGAATCAACATGTGTATTTCCACTCTTAGGGATATGCAGCAGGCTGAAAGACTCAAACCCTGATTGCAAGCGCCTAACCTAATTCAAGTATTCCTGCATTCTCACATCCCTGCCCTCTAACTCCCCCTTCACCTAGCCTACGACTAATCTTGAATCTGAGAATATCTCCACTGCTTTTCCTCCCTTTTTTGAACCATAGTCATCCCTACCAATAGAGCCTCATATTCAGCCTCGTAGTTTGTAGCCGAGAAGCCTAATCTTAAGGATTTCTCAATAGTGATCTTCTCAGGAAAAATTAGAACTAACCCCACTTCGAATCCCCTTTGATTTGCTGCACCATCAACATACACACTCCAGGATAAAGGCTCTTGCAGGGAGACCAAGCCAACTAATTTTCCATCCTTGTCCTGCTTCTCTACCTCTTCCTCTAATAGGGATTCAGCAAACTCGATCACCAAATCTGCGAGGACTAGCCCTTGACAAAGGTGCGTGGCATATACTTGATGTCAAAAGCCCCTAGAATTGTACCCCATTTGGCAATCCTCCCTGTGAAGTCAGCACTCCGAAATAGTGATCGAAGTAGAAGTTAGGTTAAAACAATAATTGTAAGGGATTGGAAGTAGTGGGGGAGCTTACGTGTAGCATGTACCACTGCCAAAATGGCCTTCTCTAATGGTAGATAACGATCCTCTGCCATATGCAATGACTTGCTTACATAGTAACCTGGCCTCTGCACACCATTGTCAATTCGCACTAGCACCAAGCTTACCGCATGGGAAGCCACAGCAATGTAAGCAAACAAGACCTCGTCCACCTCGGGCCTAGACATAACAGGTGGCCGAGAAAAGTATTCCTTAAGCTGTTGGAAGGTTGAGGCACACTCCTCGGTCCACTCAAATCCCTTCCACTTATTCAACAATTGGAAAAAGGACCTACATTTGTTCGCTGACTAAGAGATAAACCGGTTTAGGGTAGCAATCATTCCTGTTAACTTCTGAACTTCTTTGGGATTCCGAATTGGTTGTAGACTGTTAATCGCCTTAACCTGATCAGGATTGACCTCAATTCCACAATGAGTAACCATATAGCCTAGAAACTTGCCTGATCCAACGCCAGAGGAGCACTTGGAAGCATTAAGGCATAGCTTGTGTTTCCTCAATATATCAAAAATATCCTAGAGGTCTCCCACATGCTTGAACACCACCTTACCCTTCACCATCATATCATCTATATAGACCTCGATATTCTTGTCCAATTATGGCTCAAACATCCTAGTCATCATTCTCTGATAGGTAGGCCCTGCATTCTTCACACCAAAAGGCATCACCTTGTAATGGTAATTTCCAGTAGGAGTGACAAAAGCTTTCTTCTCCTGATCACCTAAAGCCAGTGGTATTTAATGGTATCCTTGAAAGGCGTCCAAAAAGCTCATCCGAGGATGGCCTACAGTTGCATCTACCAACTAGTCAATCTGAGGCATAGGGAAAGAATATTTTGGACAGGCCTTATTTAAATCGATGAAGTCCACACATACTTGTCACTTCCATTTTTCTTCTTCACCACTATAGTATTGGCTAGCCACTCAGGGTAAAATATCTCTTTAATAGCCCTAGCCTGCTTAAACTTCATTACCTCGTCTTTGACAACATCAGAATGATCCTTAGATGAGAGCCGAGGTGGTTGCTTTATGGGGGTGACAGATGGGTTGACATTCAAATAATGACAGATGAAGCTTGGATCCACCCCAGGAGTTTCGTAAGCGCTCCATGCAAACACGTCAATGTTCCTCCTGAGAAACTCTACTAGTTTTTCCTTCTCTTGAGGAGGCAGCTAAGCCCCGACTTGAAAAAACTTCTCTAGATCATCGCCTACAACAATTTTCTCTAAATCTTCTCACTTTGCCTCCTCGGCTGTCCCATTCATGGGTAACACCGGAGTCCTTGATTGCTATAAACCCTTATCAATAAAGGCTAAGGACCCAGTTTCAGCTTAATGCATAATTGCGGCTACCAAGCATTTCCTAGCCACAAAGTGACTCCCAACCAACTCTTCAATCTAACCCCCAGATGGATACTTCACTTTCAAATGGAGAGTGGAAGAAATAGCCCCCAAGGCATGGAGCCAAGGCCGTGCTACAGTAGCCATGTATGGAGAATAAGCATCCACCACAATAAAACCCACCTCCACCATCTCTAAGCCAGCCTGCATGGGTAGTCTAATTTGACCCTTTGGAAAAACAACATTTCCATCAAAGCCCACCAGAGGTGAATCATAACCCGTCAAATCATCTGGCTTCAAATTTAGCCTTTTATACAAACCAGGATACATAATCTCTACTTCACTACCCTGATCCACTAGTACCATTTTCATATCATACCCTCCTATCCTGAGGGTGACCATTAGGGCGTCATAATGTGATTGTATGGTTCCAACCTTATCATCATTTGATAAACTCAACGCTGGTTGGATCTCTACCCTAGCCCTTTTCAGCTCATGTTTAGAGTCCTCGACAGGTGACCGAGCCATAGACATCACCCTGGATGGATGAGAACCAGTCCTTCCCGGAGCAGCGAGGATGACGTTGATTGTGCCCAAAGGGGCTTTCGAAGAAGCATCTCTCCGAGGTTCAGCCCCAGCTTGGCCCCCCTGACCACTAGGATGGTACAAAAATTGCTTTAACCTCCCATCTTGGACCAGCTAGTCCAAGTGTTCCCATAAAGTTCTGCAATCCTTTGTGGTATGCCCTTGGTCTTGGTGGTATTGGCAGTGAAGGCTCTGATTATGCCTTGTGGGGTTGCCCCCATCTTATTTGGTCATTTAAAGAATGGCTTGTTCTTGATCTTTTCCAAAACTTGGTGTACCGGTTCTCGAAACACCACGTTAACCATTTGAGCATTGGTAGATCCCGATTGTCCAGTAAAGTCTCTCCGGGGCCGATTATTATTGTATCAATCTGACCTAAAATCTCTCCTCTCTTGAAGGATAACTTTAGCTTTCCCCTTCCCTTGTTATTGGTCTTTCTCGACCCTCTTATACTTATCAATCTGGTCTATGAGCTGGCTTACGCTGGTAGCAAGCTTCCCAGTCAAAGTCTTCCTTAAACCATGCTCGGCAGGTAGGCTGACCTTGAAAGTCCTAATGGCTACATCGTCAAAGTCACCATTAATCTTATTAAACATCTCCCAGTATCTGTTTGAGTATGTTTTCAAGGTCTCCCCTTCTTACATGGTCATGGACAGCAGAGAATCTAAGGGTCGAGGAACCCTACTACATGTGATAAAGTGAGATCCAAATGCCTGGGTAAGTTCCTTAAAGGAATCTATATAACCTACCCCTAAGCCATCAAATCACCTCATTGCCACGGGCCCTAGACTAGACAGGAACACCTTGCACATCAGGGCCTCGTTCCTGGAGTAGACAGCCATTCTCTTGTTGAAGTGGATTATATGCTCCATAGGGTCTGTTCAGCCATTGTAAATGGTGAACATAGGTTAAGTGAATCGCAGAGGAAGTTTTGCCCCTTCAATTCTGCGCGTAAAAGGTGAGGAATGAGGAGCACAAGGTAATTATTGTGACATTGAAATCCTCATTTCTTCCCGAGGAGCAAGAAAGAAGAATTTCGAGGGGCTATTATAGGGGTAAAAAGCCCAAGAGTACATATCTACATATGTATTGGGCCGAGGGCCTAATTCGAGGACAGCAAGTGGTCCGAGGATGGGTCAACACTGTCATAAGCATCCATGTCAGTAGGTAAAGAGGTGAGGTATGATTATGATGCGGTCTGAGGAGGAATGCCACTTCGATTGCGCAAAGTCGAGGTCAGAAGATGTGGTCTGCCATCAAGTGCAACGTTCCGGATCATTCCATGGATAAGGATAAGTATCAGGAAGGAACATGATAGAGGAAAGTTATGAAATATCTAAGGGAAAGCTGCTACCACCACATTGAATGCTTTGCAGCTAACTCTCTGGCCGCATTAATGAGAAAGTGATACCTGAACAGTAGTTTTCAGCCTTACAGCTACTACCTAAGGACTTCAGGAAGGTGCTGATAGGACAAGGATTAACATCAACGATCTGGTCTGCAAGTGGAGGGTAGAGATGAAAAAGAAAGATAGTATAAAATAGAGGAGAGACCCTGAGAGTAAGGGATCGAAGAATTAAGAAAGAAAACACTGTAGCACCCAGAACTGTATTTATAACCTACTTCAAGTAATATATACAAGAACTGATCTCCTCGGACTGTGCAGAGGATGATTTTCCTTAGATTTATCCGGTCTACTTTCACTTTGTTGTCATTTGGATCTATTATAATTGCTACCCAACTCATTAGAACCTAGTTTTTCAATCTACTCTTTACAAATTTATTGTACTAGGCTCTTTGGGCCTAAATCCCTTTATCATTTGGGCTTAGGATCCGAATTGCGTCCTTACAATATGGTTTTGGTGTTTGAATATCATTGATTTTAGATCCTTCAGTTTTATTACTAAAGCAAAATATTTGGGCTTTATTCTTTTAGTTTGGGATTTAGGCAAGTTGAAATCGAAAGTTTCAAACCAACATTTTAATTTTGCTCTCATCTTCTCTAGATGTAAAATTTTGGGTTCCACTACTTTGCGCCTGATTGGATAGGATCATTTTATTTTAGTGACAAGTCATAGCCAGGATATAGTTTTGATTACACAGATTTCTATATTTCGAAAATAAGATCATTATTATTTAATATATGTCTTGCTCTATAATGGTCATGATTCTAAATGTTTTATGTTTCCACTGTTACAAAAAATGAGTTCCATGAGGAATTTGATAAATTGGGGGGTTAAATCTCCTTTTTTTCCTCGTTGTTTAGGTTTGGAAAAAGTTACAAAGGAAAATCCATAGGAATGGTATTCAACTGTTTATTATCAACTGTAAACATTATATTATTTATGTCAACATCTTCCTCATACATAAATTCTCAATACTCAAAATAGTTCTCAAAGCTGTAGTCCAAATGAACCTACTGTGATTTAGTTTACAAATTGTGGAGACCGTGTACTTAAATCACCGAGAAATTACTGGGAACATAAAGAATTTGATTATCTTAGTTGATTCATGCTGCTCAAATGTTGCCTATGAGATTTGATGAAAATTTGGTGGCGTGTTGTCACAAAGAAAAAAGAGCTGGAGAGGCCAAGATGGTTAGAACTTAAGTGATTTGTTGGCCAGTCAAGGTTACCAAAAACTAAAATGTCTCTTAGGGGCTAGACAACTTATATTATTATGTTTTCACATTACATCTGGATTAACTTACTAAATAGTATGGTTTCAGTAGAGGCGTCTGCTTCCTTAAACCTGGAGCATGCATGAAAAGTCATGTGGCATCAAGTGAGGGTTATTTCTTGTATTTTAGAGTTGGTGTTGTTATTCTAACAATTCTGTCTAAGTAGAGCTTGGCCTTTGCTTGGTACTTGTAGCTAAATTGGCTGCATTGAGAATCAAAAGGTGTTGACAGATACTGGTGCTTAACTGTCCTGATAACACTATACTGGTGAACACATGCCAAAGGGGCCCTGTTAGTGTTGGTCATTAAGAGTTAACTTGGAGTTTGCCTGGTTAGAGACCTCTCTTATGGCTTTCATAAGGAATATCTTGAATAGGAATCTTGGACTTGCATTGACAGTCTTACATGGTTTTTATTTTTTATTTTTTTTTAATGTCAAGTGTAATTTATTTTTAATTTTATGAGGCTTGATTCCCTTTCTCAGTGGGTATGCTATTGCTATTAGAATTGTTCTTGCTACATTCCCCTTATTTTCCTTATAGCTTTCATTTTTGGGATTTGTTACAACCGATGAGCAATTCAATTCCACTCTTTCCTTTTACATGAGATTTATGTCTTGGAAGATGGGTGCTAAATGTCCTTTGGAAGAAGTTGAAGTGATAATAAGAGAGAATATAAATAATGCACTTTGAAATCTGTAGTCTTAAATTTACTTACCCCAAAAAAGGAAAAAAAAAAAAGAAAAAAGAAAAAAGAAAAAGAAAAGAAGAACCTTGAGATTCCAAAACCTTGGTAGTGGTTCTAGGAATTGAGAGTTTTTGTTATGTTGGAAATTAGCATCCTTTGTCGTCACTGTGCTTCTTTAGGATGAGTTCAACATGTGCAAATGCTTCAAGGCCTGAAGTGACCATTGTACATGAGTATACCTGCGTTTTTGAAAAATACCTTAGGCTATGTAGTGAGAGCTTTCAAGTATATGTTAGTGTTTTGAAGATATGGAGTGCACATCAAATCAATTGCTAACATCTTTCATTAGTTCTCTTTATAAGTGGTCCTTTGCTTTGGGTCTCACAGATAGTATTTCTATTCAAAATTTCATAGAGTCAATTTATATGTAAATATTTTTCAGTTGTAATTCTTTAGGCTGCTTCATGTTTTTTTTTTCATGAAGTAGTCTCTTTGCAATAAAGTTATTCTTATGTATATATATGTCAGTATTTGGGGTCCAAGGTATTTGCTTATTTTTGTAGTTACTTCCTCTATATTTCTGTGTATTTTAAATATATGGTCTTATACTCTCTTTGCAACTCAGTACAGTAAAATTTTAAAATTTGTTAGTAGTGCTTTAACAATCAATCATCCAAAATGATTTGTTTTAATCGAGGTCAACTCTCAGTATTCCTAGTTCTGACAATTTCTGAAAATCATCAAGATGATTAACCACACCTTGGATTCACGCATATAATCTATGGCAAGCAAATATTGCAGGGTTTGCGTGTAATCTGCCAGTTATAGAATTGGGAATGGTACCTACATAGTCTAAGAACATTCTAAATTTAATCCTGACTTCTGTTTTTACTCTCTTTTCTAGTTTGTGGAGACTGATAACTGATTTCCACATAATGCTTTTTTCTGTTCAATAAACCGGATCCTTTAGTAACAATTCTTAAACATGGAATATTATTAGTGACTCAAATAGCAGGACTATTGGAATCTGATTTTGGAACAGTCTTGTCACATAACAAAAATAACATTTGGTACATTAGGTTCATGAGATTCTCTGGTAGCTCGTGCAATTGTGAACTGTAACATTTTTGGATTTTTATTTTACTCTTTCTAAATGAACCAAGCCAGCTAGAGTCTTTCTTAAGCCATATTGAAGAAATAGAGCTTTGTTCAATGTATTTGTCTTTGCGCAGACTTTTCTGTATGTGTGGCGATCCGGAAGAAGTCTCATTTTTTTTGCTTTTTTGAATAACTACTTTGCTTTTGTTTTATGACACTATCGATTTTCAGCTGATGCCAATAAAACTTAAATGGAAATTTGCAGGTTGTGTAACATTGGTGTTTTCTCTTAAGGAAGCCTATTCAAATTACCCTGCGGGAACATGTACCTGCTTGGCAAAACCATGTCTGTATTACTAGCAAGCTAATGCCCACTAAGATGATGTAAAGCATATCTTAAAACATATATAAATAGATATAAATAAATAATATATACCTATTAATCTCACACATTAATATTAATTAGAAAAATATAAATATTAAGAAAGTGACCTCAACTATGTTATTTTAGAGGGAGGTATGCCCTGAATGTGATGCGAGCTACTAAGGGAGATACGTAGAAAGTTAATTGATATATTCAAAGATTTATGGAAGAAACCAAGATAATTCTAGCTGATTTTTTTTTTTTTTTTTTTTTTTTGGAGGGGGATTTTGTTTTTATAAAGCATTTAGACACAACTTTGAAGTGGTCAGTTGTGATTAGTGGAGATAAAATAATGGATTCATATGAAAGTAATTGTACATCATTCACATTTGACTACATCAATTTATGGTAAAAGTTGTAGTCTTAGCACTTCCAAAAAAAAAAAAAATTGTGGTCTAAGAAGAGCCATTATGTTATGGTGGGAGCCACATATGTCTCTTGTGTGAAACAAATTCCTCCATCAGAAGAATGAGATGGTAGGGACCTTGCTAGCTTTTGTTTGATTCATGTTAATGAAGTGAATATTCAAGGGCAAAAAACATTAAAATAATCAAAGTTTGACCAAGACCGATGGATTCAATCCTTCAAGGGTCGGGTTGTTTGTTTTTGTTAAAATTGGTTAATTGAGTTTAATTGGTTTTAACTTCACTATTAGTAATTATTGTGGTTGGGCTAATTTTTTGGGATATTTATTTTGTTTTAGATTTTAAATCTAATTTTTTTTAATAGCTTTTAAAAGGAGGAAAATGCTAGAGTTACAAATTTTTTTAAAAAAATTGCTATTGTGATGAATGGTTATTAGTGAGTAAAAAAGTAACTTTAGTGGTGGGCCCAAATGTAAAAGTATTGTCAAATGTGATGTTGGAACGGTATAATATGAGGATAAAACTGTCAAATGTGAGAAAAAAAAAAAAAAAAAAAAAAAAAGAAGAGAACCACTGAATGTGATAAAAGAATAGTCATATGTAATGTTGGAACTGCACAATATAAGGATGAAACCGTCAAATGTGAGAAAAAAGTAAGGAAACCACTGAATGTGACAAAGAACTGTCACATATAATATTAGAACTACACAATGTGAGGATGGAACAGTTAAATATGAGAACAAGATAACCTAATATATCGGGTTACTTACTAGTGAGTACCGTTCCCCTTTTTGTTTTGGGGGGTGGGGGGGGGGGGGTGGTGGTGGTGGTGGTGGTGGTGCACCCCTTCCCAGATTCTTTCAGAGAAAGAACACCTGAAAAATAAATGATCCCTTCATTCTAGCTTTACTTTTACGGAATGAACACAGCAAATCACCTTGATATCCCAGATTTTTTTTTTTTTTTTAAAAATCAAAATTTGATTCAACAAATCGATACTTAGCGAGTTTAAAAAACATTTTACAAATAAGAAAAGAAAACAATTAAAGAATTATTTTGCAATGCTAGTTTATGGACTAATTGCCGTAATATGTTTTATTTTCCTATTATTATATTCACTGTTTTTGTACTTGACTTTAAAAAGTAGTTTGCGTAAATGGTTTCTCTTCTGCGCCCCACCCCCCCCCCCCCCCTTCTGGCAGGACAATTGTGCTATACTATTAGGAGCTTTGAGTGAGGAATTTCTGCACAGAATGCTGTTGTCTTTGCATGGGAAATAGTTCTAAATATTAACTTTTACAAAACCGTCCATTTTCTATCTTGTTTTGTATGTGTTTTTTGTTTTGAGAAGAAAGAGACATAAAAGTAGAGTAAAATTACATATTTAGTCATAGTTTTAGAGGTGGATTACAAAACTCTAATTGAACTAACTGCAAGTGGGTAAACTGTAAAGTGTCAAATTTCAAATCACAGCTAGACAATATTATAGTCAAACCACAGATGGATAGGTTGTAATTTGCCATTTCTTTTGAAAGTGTGGGATGGTGGGTGGTGGAAGTGGGAAATAAAGGCATGTGTGTTGACTTGGTCACTCCATTGCTCGGGGAAACATAAAAACAAGTAATGCGCAAAATGGTCTAGCTAATAGATGCCTTCAAGACATTTGTTAATAAGTCATTTTAAAATGTTATAATATCATTTTCATGGAAAATTTAAAAATTTATTAAAAAATTAATAATTTATATCTTTTTGATAAAATTTTCTAAATGTATTTAATAAATCAATAACAAAGTTTAACTACAAAATTGATTGTAACTTAAAGTTACAACCTTATTCAATATCTTTTTATTAGAGGTGAATTTTGACAAATTCACCATTGGATTACATATTCTTCTTGTATCCTCCATGCTTGCAAAATTTCTAGAAAATTAAAGATTAAGGGCTATGTCATCAATAAATTGTTTAAATTGCAAGTTTTTGTAGTTTAAAATTATGTATAAAATATAATTTTATAGATCATATTATAAATAATATCCGATTATCACAAAATTTGACATATGTATTAAGAGCATAAAGAACATGCAATCCAACAATTAAATATTCAAAATATGTAGCAATGTTAATGATATTGAGTAAGGTTGTAGTTTTAGGCTACAACCAATTTTATGACTAAACTTTATCTATAAACCAATGCTATTAAAATATTCATTAACTTTTCCCAAACTAAAAAGTAAAAATAAAAAATCAACGGTCTTGAAACTTGTTTAATATTTTATGGTATTTTTGTTTAAAGTTAAGTCCCCTACCCCTTATTATAATGATTGAATTTATTAAGCAAAAATGAAAATACAAATAAATGTATTATTCAACTTTTAAAAAACAATTCTTTTACTATCACATATTTTTACATAATTTGATAGCATATATGATTGTGATTAGTAGACACTCACATTTTTTTTACCATTTATAATCACACTCTATATATTAGAATTGTGAGAAGAATTATTATAAATTTCAAAGCAATAATATACTTTTTTTATTATAAAAAAGATATAATATAATGTAAAAAACTCAAAACATATTCAATTATCTTTGAATAAATCTCTCAATTAGATTAGTAATGTAAACCTTGTTAAGAAGAAAGTCACCTCTAACTCTCTAAGTTATATATGTAAAAGTTTTTAAAAGAATTAACTAAAAAGAAGATATATATTCCATAAAAAAAAAATAAAAATAAAAAGATACTTGGCAGTTGTCATCTGTGGGGGTAAAAGCCCAACATCATGTGTTGGGCCTAGGGCCTAATTCAAATATCACTATGTGTCCGAAGAGAAGAAAGTGGTTAGAAAGGAGTCCAGGTAGGAGAAATATACCTGGAAATGAATGAGGAGAATAGTCCGAAGAGAACCCTAATGGTCCGAAGAGGTCATTCTCCTCAGACACCAAGGGGACTTGATCAAGCAAATATACGGAAGGTTTGAGTGATTTTCCCAACAACTTCCACGATAAGGACAAGCTTTGGGCATGCTTGGAGATGATAAGAATGGAGAAATATCTAAAAGGAAAAGCTGCTACCGCCGTATTTAATGCACTGCAGCAACTTTCCTGGCCGCATTTATGTGGAGAAGACCCCTGAACAGTGCAATCTCAGCTACCACCACTAATGGAAGACTAAAGCAGATATCTGATATGACATATACTCAAGTGAATGCTTAGATAAAGAACAGGTGTACGGTGAAGATGAGGGAGAAGAAGAATATATAAATGTAATAGGCCTCTAAAGAGAAAGAAGGGGAAATCTGGAGAGGATTCTAAGAATTGTATTCACCTTTCAATCAATAATAAGTCTCTTCGGATTTGAGTTTATTTAGCTTTCAACCATGTTGGTACGTCAGTTCATTCTAGTACATCGGAGTTAACCGTTGCTAGATTCACAACCAACCTAGCTTTTTCACCCACTCTCTACAAATTCATTGTTCTGGGTTCGTTGGGCTCACAATCCTGAACTTTTGGGCTTGGGCCACAAAATTTGGACCCTACAATTGGCGCCGTTTGTGAGGAAAGCTTGAGCTAAAGTGGAGGCAACATCTCATAATGGCTGAACCAAGGCAACAACCAGCAAAGTCCAGGGCATCTCAGCATGTTGATCCTTTCCTTAATTTGGAACAGAGACAGGATCGTGAAGGTAGTGTATACACTGCACACGATGATCGAAGTCAATCGCATGGTGGAAGTTGCATGTCTCATGCAGAGAAAAACCAGAACATGCAACTAGAAATTAAAAGGCTAAAGAGGGAGCTGCGCCATGCAAAGAGGAAACGTATTTCTTCGCATTCTGATGAAGATTCTAATGACGAACAGGACGTCACTTACAAGCAGAAATCTCAAACACCGGTTAGTGAGTCTTTTTCCTATAAAGAAGCGCACCATCGTGAGAGGCAGCCTCGAAGCCCATTACATGGAGGTGTAGGGAACGATGCTATGAACACTGCTTTGAATCAAATTTCTAGGTCTTCTTTTACACGTAACATCGAGAACACAAGACTCCCTCGACGTTTTCACCAGCCAACGTTTACCACTTATAACGGCCAGACAGACCCTGTGGAACACGTGAGTCATTTCAACCAGAGGATGGCCGTTTATTCCAGAAATGAAGCCTTAATGTGCAAGGTTTTCCCGTCCAGTTTGGGACCGATCGCTATGAGGTGGTTTGATAGCCTGAAAGCTGACAATATAAGCTCTTTTCAAGAGCTCACTCAGACATTTGGATCCCATTTTGTCACATGTCGCAAGGTTCCGCAGTCTTTGGCCTCCCTATTGTCCGTAAGCATGCAAGAGGGCGATACTTTGAAGTCGTATTCGGATAGATTCTAGGAAATGTACAACGGGATGGAGGACGATTGCGACCTGGTGGCCTCCCCACTGAACACGACTTCAGGAAGTCTCTAACAGGCAAGCCTGTTACTAGTGTATGCCAACTGATGGACAGGATTGACAAGTAAAAAAGAGTCGAAGAAGACTAGCAACAGGGCAAAGGAAAAGATAAGGTTATCCCTTAAGAGATGAGGGATTTCAGGTCGGATAGGCAAGGCCACAACAGGTTGTGGAGAGACTAGGTCGGACAACAAGGTTCGGCGAACCTTCAGAAAGTTAATGCTGTGTTCCGATAGCCAGTGCACCAAGTCTTAGAGAGGATCAAGAATGAGCCTTTCTTCAAGAGACCGAACAAGATGGTTGAAAACCCTGAAAGGCGCAACCATAACCTCTACTGCCAATATCACCATGATTATGGACATACTACGGAGGATTGTAGGAGTCTGTGAGACCATTTGAACCAACTCGTCAGCAAAGGCAAGTTAAAACAGCTCTTACATCATACCTCTGGTCAGGGCAACCAGGCAAACGCAGAATCTCGAAGGGATGACTCCTCAAAACCCCCTCTTGGCACAATAAATGTTATCTTTACTACACCAAGAAGAACGGGGTCTTGTCCATCTAGAGTACTATCAGCTGTTCGGCTACCTTCGGAAAATGTTAACAGAGAGCCGAAGAGGGCTAGGATGGAGATTCAACCGATGTTGGGATTCTCAGACGCGGACAAGATCGGCACTATCCAACCTCACGATGATACTTTGGTGGTCACTCTCAAGATAGGGTGGGTATAACGTGAAGAAAGTGATGGTAGATCAAGGCAGCTGCGCAGAAATAATATACCCAAACCTTTATAAGGGGCTGGGCTTGACGCCTGAAGACCTAATACCCTATACCTCGCATTTGGTGAGTTTCGATGGGAAAGTGGTCGTTCCGAGAGGCCAAATCAGGCTACCCGTGCAAACTGGCTCTGAAACGGTGGAAGTAGATTTTATAGTGGTAGACGTTTATTCACCTTACACTGTGATCGTAGCTAGGCCTTGGCTCCATACACTGGGGGTCGTGTCCTCCACTCTTCATCAGAAGATCAAATACCTGTCCGAGGGGCAAGTTAGGGAGATCTTAGGAGATCAGTCTACGGCTAGACAATGTCTGGTGGTAGCGATCCAGTATAAACCTGAAGCTGAATCCTCGGCCTATAACGAAGGGGACTTATAGCAGTTAAAATCGCCGGTGCTGGACACCAAGGCCTCAGCCGAGAGAGTAGAGTGTGAAAGCTTAATAAAGGTAGTTATCGATGATGATCCAGGGAAGTTCTTTCAAGTCGGATCTCTGCTACCTCCTCAGGAGAAGGACGAGCTGATAGGATTTCTTAGGACTAACATTGACGTATTTGCATGGGACTCCACAGAAGCCCCAGGAGTAAACTCAGAGTTCATTTGCCATCATCTGAACGTTAACCCAGCCATCATCCCTAAAAAGCAACCGCTTCGACGTTCATCAAGGGAACAGGCAGATGCTGTCAGGGAAGAGGTGATGAAATTCAAACGGGCTGGAGCAATTAAGGAAATATTTTATCCTAAATGATTGGCAAACACTGTGGTGGTGAAAAAGAAAAGCGGAAAATGGCGAGTGTGTGTGGACTTCACAGACCTGAATAGAGCTTGTCCAAAGGATCCATTTCCCATGCCGAAGATTGATCAACTGGTTAATGCTACCATTGGCCACCCTCTGATAAGTTTCTTGGATGCTTTTCAAGGGTATCATCAGATACCATTGGCTTTGGATGATCAAGAAAAGATAGCTTTTATCACCCCCACTGGGAATTACCACTATAAGGTCATGTCGTTTGGTCTGAAGAACGTAGGAGCCACTTATCAAAGGATGATGACTAGAATGTTTGAACCTCAGTTGGGTAAAAATATATAAGTTTATATTGACGACATGGTGGTGAAAAGCAAGGTCATAGCTGGGCACATTGGAGATCTCAGGGATGTTTTTGAAATTCTCAGGAAACATAAATTGCGTTTAAACGCATCCAAGTGTTCATTGGTGTGGGGTCAGGCAAGTTCTTAGGGTACATGGTGACTCAAAGGGGAATTGAAGTTAACCCCGATCAGATAAAAGCCATCAACAACTTACAAGCTCCTCGGAACCCCAAGGAGATTCAGAAACTTACCGGAATGACTGCTGCCCTGAACAGGTTCATTTCCCGATCAGCAGATAGGTGTAGACCTTTCTTCTCATTGATCAACAAATTGAAGGGATTTGAGTGGACTGAGGAATGTGCTGTAACTTTTCAGCAACTTAAGGACTACCTAACTCGGCCTCCAATCATGTCCAGTCTTGAGCCAGATAAAGTCTTGTTTGCCTACATTGCTGTAGCTCCTAATGCCGTAAGCTTGGTGTTGATACGAGCAGATTGTGGCGTGCAAAGGCCAGTTTATTATGTAAGAAAGTCGCTGCATGAAGCCGAGATCCGCTATTTGCCATTGGAGAAGGCTATCCTAGCTGTGGTGCTTAGTACACGAAAGCTACCTCACTATTTCCGAGCCCATACAGTTATTGTTCTCACCCAGCTCCCACTCAAGGCTATACTCTGAAGCGCTGACTACACTGGAAGGATTGCTAAATGGGGGACAATCTTAGGGGCTTTTGATATCAAATACATGCCTCGCACATTAGTTAAGGGTCAGATCTTTGCAGATTTGGTGGCCGAGTTCACGGAGCCCTATTTAGAAGTAACGCCAACGCCCAACATGGATGAAAAATCGGTTGGCGTGATTTCCCAGTAGGGCCCCTTACACTAGGAAGTGTACGTGGACGGCGCATCAAACCGGAAAGGTTCCGGAGTGGGGCTAGTGCTAATATCCTCTGAAAGAATCATCATTGAAAAATCGTTAAAGCTGGACTTTTCGGCAACAAATAATGAGGCGGAGTATGAAGCTCTACTGATGGGAATGATGATGGTTTGAAGAATGGGAGGAAAGGTAGTAGAGGTGTTCTCGGACTCAAGATTAGTCGTGGGTCAAGTGCGAGGTGAGTATGAAGCGAAAGATGAAAGAATGCAGGGGTACTTGAGTCAAATTAAATCTTTGCAGTCAGAGTTTGAGTCTTTTAATTTGCTGCACGTCCCCAGAAGTGGTAATACACATGCTGATTCTTTGGCCATGCTCGCTACCTCCTCGGCACAAGATTTGCCAAGAGTTATCCTCGTCGAGGATCTGTAAGCCTACGGAGGCAAGAAGAGAAGTAGTCCAAGTTCAGCAAATCAGGGCCGAACTCAGCTGGATGGATCTTATAATTAAATTCTTGAAGGACAATGTCTTACCCAAAGGAAGGGGAGAAGCTGATAAAGTTCGGAGGAAGGCAACTAGATTCTGGCTGTCCGAGGATCAGAAACTGTATAAACACTCCTATTCAGGGCCATACTTATTATGCTTACGCCCTGAAGCGACTGAGTTACTACTAGAAGAGTTACATGAAGGAATCTGTGGGCCTAGGGCCCAATTCGAATATCACTATATGTCCGAAGAAAAAAAGTGGTTAGAAAGGAGTCCAGGTGGGAGAAATATACCTGGAAATAAACGAGAAGAATAGTCCGAAGAGAACCCTAATGGTCCGAAAAGGTCATTCTCCTCGAACACCAAAGGGACTTGATTAAGCAAATATACGGAAGGTTTGAGTGATCTTCCCAACAACTCCCACGATAAGGACAAGCTTTGGGCATGCCTGGAGATGATAAGAACGGAGAAATATCTAAAAGGAAAAGTTTCTACCACTGTATTTAATGCATTGCAGCAACTTTCCTAACCGCATTTATATGGAGAAGACTCCTGAACAGTGCAATCTCAGCTACCACCACTCACGGAAGACTAAAGCAGATATCTGATATGACATGTACTCAAGTGAATGCTTAGATAAAAAACAGGTGTACGGTGAAGATGAGGGAGAAATAGAATATATAAATGTAATAGGCCTCTAAAGAGAAAGAAGGGGAAATCTGGAGAGGACTCTAAGAATTGTATTCACCTTTCAATCAATAACAAGTCTCTTCGGATTTGAGTTTATTTAGCTTTCAAGCGTGTTGGTACGTCAGTTCATCCTAGTACATCGGAGTTAACCGATGCTAGATTCACAACCAGCCTAACTTTTTCACCAACTCTCTACAAATTTATTGTTCTGAGTTCGTTGATCTCACAATCCTGACCTTTTGGCTTGGGCCACAAAATTTGGACCTTACATCATCCTTTACGAAATTTCCTTGAATTTTCCAAATAACTAAAGCCAAACACCCATAAAAAGGAAAAAACAAAAAATAATAATTTCCCTGAACCTGAAGTTACTCGTTTGACTTTGACCACCTTTTCATGACACGGAAAAGCATAAAATCAGGCAAGAAGAAGAAAAAAAAAAGAGCTAGAAAGGTGGGACATTCTAGCCTTTTGCCCCTTTAGGCGAAAATATTTGGCATTATGCCCCTGTTTCGATACTCGATGACCCAAAAATCGAGTTACTTAAAGTACTCGATTGGTTTAAAATCGAGTTATGCACGATCAAATTAAAAAAAAAAAAAAAAAAAAAATTGCTTAGAACTCGATTTTATGGAAGTCGAGTTCCAAAACGCCACTATAGGGCTTAAAAACGCCACTATAGGGCTCTCTAAACCTGCCATGGGACAATCACACTTAGAAAAAAATTTTGCAGGAAAACACCGCTATAGGGCTTTAAAACGTCACTATAGGGCTTAAAAACGCCACTTTAGGCTCCCTGAACCTGTCATGGGACAATCACACTTAGGAAAAAAAATTGCAGAAAAATGCTGCTATAGGGCTTTAAAACGTCACTATAGGGTTTAAAAACGCCACTATAGGGTTTAAAAACGCCACTATAGGGCTCCCTGAACCTTGTATGGGGCCGATGACACTAAAATTTTTTTTTGCATGGAACTCGATTTCTAGGAACTCGAGTTCCATGCAATTTTTTTTTTAGTTTGATCGGGCATAACTCGATTTTAAACCAATCGAGTACTTTAAGTAACTCGAATTTAGGGTCATTGAGTGTCGAAACAGGGGCACGCACCTATATAGTTTTGAAACAGGGGCATATTGCCAATTAAAAAAAAAGGGTGAAATGCCAGAATGTCCTGGAAAGGTGTATGACGTTTCCTCAAAGATAATTTTCTTAGCATATCTCTGAAAACTGTATAATATTTTCTTAGCATCCCTTACGAAATTTCCTCGAAGTTTCCTGAAAGTTGCAACTTACAAAAAAGCGAAAAGGAATTAGGAAAAATCAATACATACATATATACACATACACACACATATATCTATATATATATATATATATATATATATATGAGATGGGTTCAAGTTACACCTGGTGTAACTCTACAAGAGTTACACATTTTTTAAGCCATAGATTTCCTAAAGATCTAACGGTAAAAAAAAATAACATTAAATGCTAATTGATTTACACATTATTCACTTAATTAATAGCAGTTTTGTTTCTCTCTCTATACTTATTGTTTAAAACTTCTCTAGTTTCTCTTAAATCTCTCTCGCAAAACACACATACACAAACATGGCTGCCCTTTATGAAAACACCTAAATCAGATCTCACACATGACTCTCCCAAAGTGGTTGTAATGCATGACACACCATAGATCTGGGCTCTTACAGTTAAAAAAAAAAAAAAAAAAAAAAAAAAAAAAAAAAAAAAAAAAAAAAAAAAAAAAAAACCCTACTCAATTGATTTAGATGGTTTACCTTTCTGTCAAGGCGTCAACCAGGGGTGGAGCTAGGGAGTAAGGGGTTTCATTTGCCCCTAGCCCCACCAAAATCCCCGTATACATTAATGTTCTCTCTCTCTTTTGTTATCTATTTTTGATGTGTTATTTTGTATATATTTCTTTTATATATCAATCAAGTTTCAATGAAAAAAAATAGAAAGAAAATCTTATGAAGAAGGTCATCATTCTCCTTTAATGGTTTTCATAAAGGGCAGCCATGTTTGTGTCCGTATGTTTTGCTAGAGAGATTCATGAGAAACTAGAGAAGTTTTAAACAATAAGTATGGAGAGAGAAACAAAACTGCAATTATTTAAGTGAATAATGTGTAAATCAATTAGCATTTAATGCTATTTTTTTGACCGTTAGATCTTTAAGAAATCTATGGCTTAAAAAATGTGTAACTCTTGTAAAGTTACACTAGGTGTAACTTGAACCCATCTCTCTCTCTCTCTCTCTCTCTCTCTCTCTCTCTCTCTCTCTCTCTCTCTCTCTCTCTCTCTCTATATATATATATATATATAACAGAGAACTCATACAGAAGTATATGAGGTTCTTCCAAGTAACACTGTAATTTTACATTTAACATTTTCTTTACCACTTTTGTTAAGTTTTTTTTTTAAAAGTCCGCATTAACTTATTTTACTATAACTAACTGAAACCTCTTAGCCTTATACTAAACTACATACAGTTTACATCACTAAAAGAATTCTCATCAGGTGTGCCAAATGCCAAATATTTGGCATTTCGCACACCAAACACCAAAAACAGACTCTCATGAGGTGTGCTAAATGCCAAAAATTTTGGCATACCGCTACAGTACCGTCTCAAATATGAGATGGTACGGACATCAATGCTATAATTTTTTTTGCTTATTGTATTTACTTTTCTTTCTCCTCCCAACACATATATCTCTCTCCATCTGCAACACAGCTCTTTCTCTCATCTCTGGTCTCCATCTCTCCGTTGCTCCCTCTTTCTTTCTCACTTTCATTTTTTTTTTTTATCTCACTCTCTTCCTCTCTCCTCTCTCTCCGTCTGCAGCAGCCGTCACTATCACACTCTACAACTTTCACACAGTACAGTACAGTAGAAGAGAGAGTCTCGCATTTCGGTATTATCGCCGGAGATCCAACCCAATTCATATCGACGAGGCTGAGATCGGGCGAAAACTTTGGTTTTCTCTCACTAATCCGTAGATCTCTCTCTCTCTCTCTCTCTCTCTCTCTTGGTGGTTGTGGCAGTATTTCTAATGGTGGTTGGTTGTTTTGATTGTTGGTGGTTGGCTGATTTTGGTTGAAGGTGGTGGGTTGATCAGGTTGTGGGTGTGAGATTTAGGATGGTCTCAGATCAGGTTATGGGTGTGAGATTTGCGGTTGTGGATGGGTCTCACCAGTGCCACTGTCGATATTGGTTGTGGTGGTTGATGTTGTGGTGTTTTTGTTGTGGATTTTTTTTCTTCTGGTAGTTGTGTGTGTGTGTGTGTGTGTGTGTTTTTTTTTTTTTTTTTTTTTTTAAGGCAGCATTGGTGGATGTGGGTTTATGCTGGTGGTGGCTATCGGTGTTGTTGCGGTAGTGGTTGTTGATGGCCATTGTTGCGGTAGTGGTGGTTGTGCCGTTGTTGGTGGTGCTGTTGTTGTTGTTGATGATGATGATGGTGGTGGGAGGAGTAAATATATTATTTTAATATGTTGTAAATATTATTTTAATGTATAAAATTGAAGGATAGAACATTTGATAAATGGTATGTTGTAAAATGATGTGCTAAAATTATAAAGTAAACTTTTGGTGTGTCAAAATGGCATTTTTTATGAAAGAGCTGATGAGAATGCTCTAACAATAAGCTACATGTCATTTTTGGAAAGTTCTACAATTCTACAATGATGCTGCTTTTCTGGATTTCTTTTCAACTAGTGCAGCATGTGTCTTGACAAATAGGTCATTTTAAAAAGTTATGATATCATTTTCATGAAAAATATAAAAATTTATCAAAAAAATTAATAATTTTTATCTTTTTCTATAAAAGTTTCTAAATGTATTTAATAAATCAATTTTATTAGGTATTCGTTAACTTTTTTTCAACTGAAAAGCAAAAATAAAATCTCAACAGTATTGAAACTTGTTTAATATTTTATGATATTTCCGTTTAAAGTTAAATCCCCTGCCCCTTATTATAATGATTGAATTTATTATTTATTAAGCAAAAATGAAAATACAAATAAATGTATTATTCAACTTTTTAAAAACAATTCTTTTACTATCACATATTTTTACATAATTCGATGGCATATATGATTTTGATTAGTAAACACTCACTTTTAGGTGGACTTACATTTTTTTTTTTTTTTTTTTCATTTATAATCACACTTTATATATTAGAGTTGTGAGAAAAATTATTATAAATTTCAAAGCAATGACATACTTTTTTTCCTCTTTTTATTATTATAAAAAAGGGTATAATATAATGTAAAAAACTCAAAACGTATTCAATTATTTTTGGATAAATCTCTCAATTAGATTAGTAATGTAAACCTTGTTAAGAAGAAGGTCATCTCTAAGTGTCCGTTTAGCATGATTAATTTTGCCAACTTATTTTACTATTCAGTTTATTTTTGTTATTATTTATAGGTCTCACTATATTTTTTAGTACTATTCATAGGCCTTACTATACTATTTCAACTAACTTTTACCTTTATCTACAGTATTTTCAGTAAAAAGTTTTCAATTTTAATAAAATAAACGAATTCTAAACATACCCTAACTCTCTAAGTTATATTTGAAGTTTTTAAAAGAATTAACTAAAAAGAACATATATATATATATATATATATATATATATAGTTGGCATCCTTTACGAAATTTCATCAAATTTTCCAAAGTTACTAAAGCCAAACACCCAAAAAACGGAAAAAACAAAAAGAAATAATAATAATAATTTCCCTGATGTTACTTGTTGACTTTGACCACCTTTTCGTGACGCGGAAAAGCATAAAATCAAGAAAGAAGAAGAAAAAGAAGAGATGGAAAGGCATATGACGTTCCCTCAAAGGCAATTTTCTTAGCACATATTTGAAAACTGTCTTGTGTTTACACTTTACAGTTGTATAATATTTTCTTAGAGCATTCGCATCAGATGTGGCAAAAATTATGCCATTTTGCCACATTAAAATCCTACTTTATTATTTTACCACATTATTTTACAACATTCCATTTATCAGATGTTTTATACTACAATTCTATACATTAAAATAATATTTCCTACACATTAAAATAATATAAACAATCCAATAAAATAATATATCTAACCCAATAAATAACAACCACAACATTGCTGCCGCCGCCGCCACCACCGTGGCAGCCACAATCCATCGGAACAAATCAGAACAACAACAACAAATCAGAAACCCATCGGAACTCCCATCAGAAATCAACAAACAAACTCATAGCCCACCAAAACCTTGACCCACAATCGGAAATCAACAACCTCGACCCACAATGCCGCCGACCCAAAACCTTGACCCACAACCCATAGCCCACCAAAACCAAATCGGAAGCCCCACCACCACCACCACCTCAACCACAAACCCCGACAAACCCACCGCCTCCACACCATTATCCACACCCACTTCCAAACCCAAAACCTTCATAATCCAAGTCAACCCAGACTCCAAACCTGCCATCTTCATCGCCGTCATCGTCATTGCCTAGCCTATCTGAACCCACCCACCTCTGTCGGAACCGAACTCATCAAAACACAACCAAAAAAAAACAAAAAAACCTTGCTAGAGAGAAATCGGCGTTGGCGTCGGCGTGGAAGTGATCGTCGGCGTCGGCGTCGGCGTTGGCGTTGGCGTTGGCGTTGGCGTGGAAGAGCAGTGATGAGGATTGGGGTGAGAGAGAGAGAGGAGAGGACTGAGATGAGAGAGTTGAGAATGATGGAGAGAGAAGAAAGAAAGGAATAAAAAAAGAAAAAAAATTTTGCCACACGCGTTCCGTACCGTGGCAAATTTGTCATGGTACTGTTCAATGTTGCAAAAAATATGGGATATGGCACATCTGATAAATGGGGTGAAATGGTGCTTGATGTGCCAAATGTGCCAAATATTTAACATTTGGCACATATGGCACAACTGATAAAGATGCTCTTAGCATCCCTTCAAGCATTTCCAATAGGCTTTCTAAAGCCTAAGCCTAATTTAGGGAACAAACACATAAAAAAACCCCTCCAACAGCCTCTCTATCTCTAAATTTTTTTTTTAGATTTGCTATAGTAGCTCTCTTATCTACAGAGCATTGTAGCAAACATTGTAGGAGCTCCAAACATTTTCCTCAATTAAAATAAGGTGAAAATATCATTTTGGTCCCTAAATTTTGGAGTTACAATAAATTTGGTCCATACATTTTAGTAGCAGTCAATTTAGTCCCCGTTATTTTCAACTTACAATCAATTTAGTCCCTACCGTTAACTCACTAACGGAAAATGATTATGTGGCAAATAGTATGCACGGTTGGCACACAACACACCTACGTTGCAACTGAAATAATAATAAAAAATTTATTTATCATTTAAAAATGCCATGTGAACATCTAAATGGAAAAAAAAAAAAAATTTTCTTTCTCAAATTTACGTATGTAATTTTTTTGGCGTAAATGCACTTTTAGTTCTTATGTTTTTCACGTTTTTCTATTTTGGTCCTTAAATTTTTTTTTTTTTTACCACTTTTAGTCCCAAAAACAATTAACGCCCCACATTTTAGTCCTTACCGTCAGCCAACTAACGGGAGATGCTAATGTGGCTGACGGAGAGAACTGTAAATCATTTTTAAATATTAAAAGGTACAGTCCGTTTACCACGTGGCTTCCTGCACAACTTACTCCACACACGCATCCCTCACGCCCACTGTTCATGTCTACTTTATCACTGAAAATCCCCAATCAACTACTTTTTATCGTCTTTGATCTTTAATCCCTAGACTTTACCTCAGAGTTCCTCATCACTGAAAATCCCAGCATCACCGAAAATCCCAGCATCACATCCCAGCATCACAGAAAATCTGAAAATCCCAGCACTTTATCGTCTTTGATCTTTACCTTAGAGCTCCTCATCACCGAAAATCCCAGCTTGATTGGGAAAAAGACTTTTGCTTGGCTGGCTTATAGTTAGAGGCAATGGTGTCCTTCACGACCTCTACACTACAGTCTTTTCATCCAGCCTCTTCATCCAGCTCTATCATTTGAAACCTGAAACCACCATCATCAACCATCATCAACCAACTCTGTCACTTGAAGCCACAATCAAAACCCATCTCTGCCACTTGAAGAACCCATCTCTGCCACTTGAAGGCAGTATTTTCTCTCTCTCTCTCTCTTTGTATGTGAAAAGGTATTTGCTCTCTCTGTCTATGTCCTTATTTATAACTTGACAATATGCTTGTTGGTTGGTTCTGGTAGTAAGGCCATAATGTTTTTGTTTGCTTTTTGTATGCTTTTGTATTTTTACTTTTGATTGTGATGCATATGTTCCTATGTTCTCTGTGTTCCCTATGTGCCCCTATTGAAAAGAGTTAAGTAAGGCTAACAGTATTGTATAAGGGTTTTTTGTGTAATTTAATAACTATGCATGTCTATTTTAGTCTGACAAAACGATTGAAGTCAGTGTTGTGTTGTGAAAAATTATTTGATTAGTGTTGTGTTGGTAAATACTTTATTGAGTGTTGTGTTGTGTGCATGCAGAATGAAATATTTTATTAGGTGCTGTGTTGGTAAATGAGTGTTGTATTGTTCTTGCATTGTTTAATTAAGGTTGTTTTGGCATGCAGAATGGATGACCTATTTAGTATATCCGTGCATCATGGTGGCTATTTTACTAAGAACCCTAAAACATATGTGGGAGGTAAAGTAGATGTAGTTAATAGTTGTGACCCTGATAAGTGGTCCAAGGTTGAGATAGAAGGTATATGTAGAGACTTTGGCTACACATCTGTTAGCAGGATATGGTATACAATGCCTGGTATGGACCAAGAAAGGGAAAACTTCCATTTGGTTGTTGATGATCATGATGCCATGTACATGACAGAATTAGTGAAGGGTCATGAAGAGATTCATGTGTATGTGGAGCACCCAATAGATGATCCTATACTAGTTGATGAAGGAGAGGATGTTAGTGAGGGTGTGCAGCCATTGGCAGTGGAGCAAGGCCCTATGGGTTATTATAATGATGGCAGTGATGATGATGACCATGATGGGAGTGACTTTTTCAGTTTTTATGATAGTGGTGATCAAACTTTTAACAATGAGGATGAGCCAACTGAAGTGGATGCTAATGATCAAACTTTTAATGTTGATGTTGCTGCTTCCTAGGTTGGTTTAAGGAGAGTAGGTAAAGAACCTATTATTGAGCACCCACCTCAGGTCTTTATCATAAGTGATGGCAGTGATAGTGGAGGTAGGGGAGGTGGGCTAGATGATGAGGTAGAGTTGAACCATGGTGTTAGGGACTTTGTTGAAGACAGTAGTGACAGTTGGGATGGTAAGGATGATGATGATGATGATGTTGAACCAGGTCAAATGGGTGCTGGTGTAATGAACTCTGATTATGAGAGTGAGAAATTGCACAGTCTGGTGGAATCATCATTTGATGATGAGCTTGGGTATGACAGTGATGATGATGCTGAGGATGATAGAAGTACACATGTGGGAAATGGGAGAAGACAGAAAAATCATGAAGTGAAAAAGTTCCCTGTGTTTAAGCTAATGGCTAAGGCAGAGCATATTTCCTTTGAAAAAGATATGCTATTTACAACACCCAAGCAATTCAAGGAAGATGTAACAGAATATGCAGTTCATGGTGGATGGGGGATCAAATTTGTGAAAAATGACTTGCAAAGGGTAAGAGCTATTTGCCAAGAAAATTGCAAGTTTGTTGCCTATCTAGCAAAGGTGCCAAGGGAGAGGAGCTACCAACTAAGGACATTGAATTTGGAACATACATGCTCTAGAAATTTTAAGAACTATAGGTGTACTTCATTATACATTGGGAAAAAGTTGATGAAAAAGGTGAAAAGACAGCCCAACATGAAGCTGAGAGACATCCAAGAAGCTGTCCATGAGAAGTATACCATAAACATAAGTGTTGAAAAAGCAAGTAGGGCTAGGGATAAGGCTAGAGAACATGTGGATGGGGCTTATACACAACAGTACAACCAGCTGTGGGAGTACTGTGAGGAATTAAGGAGGTCTAGTCCTACCAGTACAATACTTATGAAGGTACATACCTTCAATGAGGGTGATTTAGCAGCTGAGTCTAACTTGGTGTGTGGAGTGCCTTATTTTGAAAGGCTATACATATGTTTGGAGGGATGTAAGAAGGGGTTTCTAGTTGGATGTAGGCCATTTATTGGTTTGGATGCTTGCCATTTGAAAAACAAGTCAGGGGGGCAATTGATTACTGCAGTATGCAGAGATCCTAATGAAGAGTATTTCCCACTTGCATATGCAGTGGTAGAGGCTGAAACCAAGGACTCTTGGACCTGATTCATCAATCTATTACTTGCAGACATAGGCCAGGATAAGAGATGAGTGTTTATGTCAGACCAGCAAAAGGTGTGTTGTTAATTCTCCATTGGTTGTTTTAATCTGTATTTAGTCATTGTACTTTTGGTCCACTAACTTCACATACTTGCCTGTGATACTATTTGTGATAGGGGTTGGTGCAAACATTCATTGACAACTGGCCAGGGTATGAATACAGGATTTGCTGCAAACACCTCTATAACAACTTCAGGAAGGATCATCCTGGTGTTTTGATCAGAGATATGTTTTGGAGGGCAGCCAAGACAACTTACAAACAAGAGTTTGATAGGGTGATGGATGAGCTGAAGGAGATTGATGTCGATGCACACAAGTGGTTAGATTCTCACTCAACAACAAAATAGGCCAAACACATGTTTAGTGAGGATGGCTTGACTGACACCATACTCAACAATATGTGTGAGAGCTTTAATAGCAGGATTCTTAAATTCAGATCTTAGACCATAATTAACATGGTATGAGTATTTAAGATCACCTACAGTTAATTATAGTGATTATTTGGTACTGTTTATGGCAGTTGTTGCAATTAATATCTAATGTTTCTTTGTACTTGTATGTGATTGTAGCTTGAGTGCATCAGGCTATATCTAATGACTAGGTTCCAAGAGAACAGAGAGAAGGGTGTGAGACTAGAGTCAGATATTTGTGCCAAGGTGATGAAGAGGTTGCATAAGGAAAAGCTGACAGCCAATAGGTGGTTAGCTTGCTGGGTAGGGCAGACATAGTTTGAAGTGAAAAATGGTCTGTAGAGTTTCACTGTTGACTTGGCCACAGCACACTGCAATTGTAGGAAGTGGAACATAACTGGCATACTTTATGCTCATGCAATCTCCTGCATATTTTTCAACAGACAAGATGCTGAGCAGTATGTTCACCCTTGTTACCATATATCTACATACAGAGCATGCTACGAGCCAATCATAGCACCAATCAATGGGCAGAATATGTGGAGACCAAGTGATGTGACCCCAGTTCAACCCTCTATCAAAAGAAGACCACCTAGCAGGCCTAAGAAAAAGAGAGTAAGGGAACCTTATGAGCCAAAAAGTGGTAAGAGAGCTGGCATCTCTAAGCAGTGTAAGACTTGTGGTAAGTTAGGGCACAATAAGAGAAGTTGCAAGGGTGAGATTGGAGGGAACTCTTCACTGCCAAGCACCACAAAAAAAAAACCAGGACATATAATAAGGTAATAAAGTGACATTAGGGTGAAATAGTTGTTATTCAATACTCACTACTAACCCTGTTTGTGAATTTCTTGTTTGTAAACTAGCAGAACCACAAGTGCTCCATCATAGGCCAAGACAGCCTCATCCACACCATTTGCACCACCCCAAGCTGCCATGCATAGCCCATCTACTCCAAGTGCACCACTCTAGTCAGGTGCACATCACAGCACCAACAGCAGCAACCCAACCTCAAGGTAAAAAAAGAAAAGGGTGGTCACATCAAAAACTCTAAAGGCTTCTAAGAATGCATCCAGATACATGGAAGCAATCAAACATGCTGGAAGTCAATCATCTGTGCAAGGTCCAAGGAAATGAAGAGAGCAAGAAGTAGATTTTTCCTTTTGTATAGTAATGTCAAATGTTTTGTGTAGTTATGCCTACTGTTTTGAGAAGTTTATGGTGATTTGCCTCACTATGGAACATTCCCATATTTTGGCTTAACTATGTAATTATGTTGATAGTGTACCAACTGGTGTTAGTGTTGTAGTTGAAGCATGCCGATGTGTTTTGTGCAATTCTGAAGGTGATAGTGTTGAACTATGTAATTATGGTGATTGTGGTTATTAGTGTTGTAGTTGAACTATGTAACTTTGGTGACTGTGGTTGTTAGTGTTGTAGTTGAACTATATAATTATGGTGACTGTGGTTGTTAGCAGTCAATGATAATAATAACAACTGTATTTCTATTCAATTTGTGTAATATTATAGGTACAAAACAGTCAATGATAATTACAGGTACAATTTGAGTAATATTACTATTCAATGGTGACTGTGGTTGTTAGCAGTCAATGGTGACTGTGGTTGTTACAGGTACAATTTGAGTAATATTACTATTCAATGGTGACTGTGGTTGTTAGCAGTCAATGGTGACTGTGGTTGTTACAGGTACAATTTGTGTAATATTACAGGTACTATTTGTGTAATATTTCTATTCGATGGTGACTGTGGTTGTTAGCAGTCAATGATAATTTACAGGTACAAAACAGCAATATTACACATTGGTGTATTCATTTTCTGCAAAACAGCAAGTGTATACATTTTCTGCAACTGGTGTATTCATTTTTTGCAAAACAGCAAGTGTATACATTTTCTGCAACTGGTGTATGCATTCAAATCAGAATTTACATTTATATCTTGAACAAAAACTACCATTCATTTCATAGGGAAGTGGGTTACACTGCTAACAATTGGCATGAGCACAAAATTACCAATGAGGGAATACATGGCTAAAACTACCAGCCTAACATAAACTAAAACTGCCCTAATAATTCCCATAACAATCACTGCCTTACATACATCTAAACTGCCAGCCCTGTTAACAATATTGATAACAGCACATAGCATCAACAACAACAACACACAGCATCAGCAGCACACAACAGCAGCAGCAGCACACTGCAACAGCAGCAGCACACACCACCAGCAGCAGCACATAGCAACAGCAGCAGCACACACCAGCAGCAGCAACACACACCAGTAGCAGCAGCAGCAGCAACAACACACACCAGCAGCACACACCAGTAGCAGCAGCAGTAGCATAGCAACACACAGCAGCAACACACACCACCACCACCACATGCAGCACACACCAGCAAACACAAAACTACATGCATTACCTAACACTACATACATTACCTACATTACCTAACCAAACACTACATACATTACTTAAGCAAACACAAAATTACACATATCACCACTAACAATACCACAGCCACAACTAAAAACTTCTCCCTCTTCTTGCAGCTTGCAACCTCAGCCTCAAGTGTGATGATCCTCTGCCTTTGCTGTGGGATAAGCACCTTACCACGAGCACATATCTCATCATCACACCATTGAAAGAACCTACACTTACGCCCCACCTGAAATGCAAATAATGCTCAGAAAATTAAAACTTTTTTCTTTTTAATTTGTATTACATTATGAACAATTCTTTCAGAGTCAAGTTTGTTGAATGTAACTGCAGTTTTTCTTATTTAGTGAATTACTAACTACTAGCTACTCTCATCTAAAAATCAGAGGGAAAAACTAAAAATAACTAACAATTTTAACGAAAAATTGTTAAAATTTTTAGAACCGTCACATTTTGAAACAACAATTTTAACTAAAAATAACTAACAATTTACCCAGTAGTTCGGACAGTCGTAGAATCTTCTGCCAGGATTATCTAATGTCCATGACACAACTATGACAGGTTTTTTATTACAGTAGCACCTCATTGGTGCTCTCCTCCTCACGCTGGAACCAGTTGAACAGCTTGCTTCCATTCTGGAACTTGTTGAACAGCCACCTAGCTTAGACAAGCAAAATACTTTTGAGAACCCAGTAACCATTGTAAATGGAGAAAGATATCAAAGTCATCTCAGTCAATAAATCACACATAGCCCACAAAGTCATTTCATCAAACATTTTCAATTAATCCAACATTGAACTCTAAAAACATAAAAATCCAACAATTCCTTAACACAAACAAACCAACCCAATTCTCTAAATCTCATATATAACTCCCAAAAAATATATATATATTCAACAACATTACAATTCCCAAGTCCCAGCTTTACCAATAAATACAGACCTAGATAGACAAATCCAAACTAAACCCACACAACCCAAATATAAACATAAAAACAAAAAAAACAAAACAAAATACTTTTGATAACTCAGTAACCATTGTAAATGGAGAAAGATATCAAAGTCATCTCAGTTAATAAATCACACATAGCTCACAAAGTCATTTCATCAAACATTTTCAATTAATCCAACATTGAACTCTAAAAACATAAAAATCCAACAATTCCTTAACACAAACAAACCAAACCAATTCTCTAAATCTCATATATAACTCCCAAAAAAAAAAAAAAATATTCAACAACATTGCAATTCCCAAGTCCCAGCTTTACCAATAAACACAGACCCAGATAGACAAATCCAAACTAAACCCATACAACCCAAATATAAACATAAAAACAAAACAAAACAAAACAAAACAAAATGGAGACAAAGCCACAAACAATAACTCGTAGAAATACAGAAATCCATAGACAAACCCATAAAACCCCATTTATATTTTGTGAATTCAGATTTAGTACTAAAGGAAAAGGGAGATATTGAGGTTTAAGAGAATGTCAAGAGTTGAAAGAGACATCTTAGAGTGAATAAATAAATAAAAAAAACCCTAAATCAATCAATAAGCACAACTTGGATTAGTAACGGTGAATAAAAATTAAAACAACTTACATATATCTCATGCGTTGATAGTTAAACGGCTGAAATTAAGGAACCCAGCTTCTTTGGTGGGTTAGCGATCTGGCTTCGAGGCTGTGTGGCTGGAGAGGTGAGGAAGTTCTGGTACTGATTTTCTGGTACTGATTTGGGAAGATTAACGTAGTGGTGGTCACGTGAGGGACACGTGTGTGGAGTAAGTTGCGCGGGAAGCCACGTGGTAAACGAACTGTACCTTTTAATATTTAAAAATGATTTACAGTTCTCTCTGTCAGCCACATCAGCATCTCCCGTTAGTTGGCTGACGGTAACGACTAAAATGTGGGGCGTTAATTGTTTTTGCGACTAAAAGTGGTAAAAAAAAAATGTAAGAACCAAAATAGAAAAACGTGCAAAACATAGAGACTAAAAGTGCATTTACGCCTTTTTTTTTTAATCTCAAATTCTTTCTTAGCCTTTTTTTGGTTGCTGAGAAAATGGAGGAAAACAATTTGTGATAGCACCATTGAAGCTTGGTCACATACACATCTACATATACAACACACGATTAGCAAGACCCACAAGTTCCAAAATGAGAATTCCACAGCCCCAAATAAACCTCGATTGAAACCCACCAGCCACCAACACATTTTGCAGATCCAAAACCAACCAAGGAACCCATTTGTTGAGAGGAACTCAGTCAAATACGAACCATCTTGGCTAGTAATTCCAGTGATTAGTGCTATTTTGTGTTGTGGGTTTGGAGGAGATTCGTCGTTGGTTGTAGATCCAGATCTGGAATTGTTGTTCTCGTACAACATTGTTATTAAGATCATTTGATCTCAGATTTGAAGGAAAAAAGTGTGTGAGAGAGGGGGAAAGAGGGGCTCTTGTGAATTGAAGGTGGTGATATGGGAGATTTAACAGTGGCTGAATGGTTCCTTAGTTACTTTAGGTTTCTAAAACTAGATTTGCAAATGTTATTAAACCTAAATCAACAAGTCTTTGAAGGTTTGAGAATTGGGTTTAAAAAAATAAAAATAAAAAACCTTAATCTAAACCAAACGGAAGCAACAAAGTAGAACCAGCCCTGTAGATGTTTGCTGATGTGGCATTTTTAAAATGATAAATAAATTTTTTATTATTATTTCAGTTGTAACGTAGATGTTTTGTGTGCCAACTGTGCATACCGTTTGCCATATAATCATTTTTCGTTAGTGAGTTAATGGTAGAGACTAAATTGATTGTAAATTGAAAATAATAAGGACTAAATTGGCTGCTACTAAAATGTAGGGACCAAATTGATTGTAACCCCAAAATGTAAGGACCAAAATGGCGTTTTTGCTTTAAAATAATCACCAGTTGAATAAAAGATTATTCTTTTTCCTCTTTCCTCTTTCCTCCCTTTCTCTTTCATTCTTTAGTCTCTCTTCTCATCAGAAAACAAAGGGGAAGCAACTCTCTCTCACAAAATCAACATAACTTTCTCTCACAAAAATGATCCAATCGAAAGATTTGAAACACAAAAACAATCTTTCTCATAAGCCTAATAAAATCTAAACAATAAAATAAAGACGTAAATGCACTTTTAGTCTCTACATTTTGACTTTTTTTCTATTTTAGTCCCTACATTTTATTTTTACCACTTTTAGTCCCTAAACTAATTAATGCCTTTCATTTAAGTCCTTGAAGCACCATTCCGTCACCAAACTAATAGGAAAGTTGATGTTGCTGATGGAGCAATTAAAAAAAATCATTATTTAGCATTTTTAAATGCCACATCAGCATTTAAATTAATAAAAAAAAGGTCAGCTCAGAAAATTTAAACTAAAAAATAAAATAAATTAAAAAAACAAACCTTAAATCTAATTTTATTTATAAAAAAAAAATTATGCGGATAAAACAATAAATTAAATTAAATTTTAAAAAAAACCTTAAATATTATGCTAATCTGCATAATCCAACAAAGCTCATCACTGATCAGTGACAAAGTCTTTATTACATTGTCTCTTAGTCTCAACCATGCTCAGGCTTCTCTCTATCTCCTCCAAATCCATATCCAATTCTCTCAGAAAATCCAGCTCTATATCACCCTATTCATTTACTCACTTAGAAACCTATCTCTGTAATCCCACAAGCTCTGCTATCTCTGCAAACCCATCTAGGTCTCCTCTAAACCAATTCAATTCTATAAATCCAGCAAAAACTCCAGATGGGTATTCGTTTTCTCACCATTTTGATCGAAATTTCAATTCTTACAGCTCCAAGATTGGTTTTTGTAAGGTTTCTTCATTTGGGGGTATTGACTAAATTGTGCAAATTTAAGGACTTGTGAATGAAATGGAAGTGGGGTTTTAAGGGGTCAGGGTTTTGTGAGTGGATTGAGGAGTTTCAGTAGTGAATCGGACATGGATCCATGGAGTATGATGTTGTTATTGTTGGGGCAGGGTCGACAGGGTTATCGGCGACGATAAGGTTGAAGCAAATGTGCATTGAAAAGGGGGTTGATTTATCAGTGTGTGTTGTTGAGAAAGGTGTTGAAGTGGGTATGTTTCTCATATCATGTCTCCCACATCCAAAGATCCAAACGGTCTGACCGATCTTCGTTTTCTCGAATCAAGATCTCTCTCTAGATCTTTCAGCTTTTTCTTTGGGATCTGGCTTTGATCTGGATTTAGAGAATGAGATGGTCTGATCGATGGCAATGGTGGTAATTGGTGGTCTGGTCGTTTGCTCTTGTTCTGGGTTTATTTGGTTGGGATTGACTTGCTCTTAATCGATGGTGGTGGTGGGTTTGATCGTGAGAACGTGAAGTTTGCTTGGTTGCTCTTAATCAACTTGCTCTTGTTCTGGGTTCGACCTGCATTGTTGGTTTATTTTATTTATTTCTTTGTTTTTCTGGATTTGATGGAGATTAGATTTGGTTGTTGGATTTGGATTTGGGGTTTGCCAGAGATTGGTTTGGTTGCTGGTTTATTTCTTAGATTTGGGAAGAACTTGAAGAACATGTTCTCGCGGAAAAAAAAAATAATCATAATAATAAAAAATAAATTTAAGGTTTGTAAAATAATGATTTTTTTAATTGATTCATCAGTTACATCAGTTTTTCCGTTAGTTTGGTAACGGGATGATGCTTCAAGAACTTAAATAAAAGGCGTTAATTGATTTAGGGACTAAAAGTGGTAAAAATAAAATGTATGGACTATAATAGAAAAAAGTCAAAATATAAGGACTAAAAGTGCATTTACGCATAAAATAAAACTAATCAAACCAGAACAAAAAAGAAAAAAAAAAGAAAAAAAAAAGTGTAGAACGCGATTTGACCAATATGGTGATTAAGCTGCATGTACTTAGAAGTGGGGAGGACTCTAATCTTTGTTCTCTGCCGGTGATCTGTGTGTGTATAAGAGAGAATTTGTTTGTGTGAGATAGAGGGAGAGAAATTTGTGTGTGTGTGTAAGAGAGAGAATGAAAGAGAGGCAGAGAAACTGTCATATGTTCTAGAGATAACTAGAAAAACAAAAAGTCAACCAAAGAGTGAAGATAGAAATAGGGGTGGGTATAGTGTGTGGAGGAAAAAAAACAAGAAAAAGAAAAAGAAAAACGTATGGATGAAAAAAAAAAAACAAAAGAAAGAATGGAAAAATTATAAGGAAAAATAAAATAAAAATCGCAGGAAGACTTTAAATTACTCGTTCTCTCCTTTTGAGTCTTTACAAGGGAACTACTCGCATATGATAATATAGCTCTAACCAAAGCCACAGCTGATATCACACACTGGGAAGCTTAGTAAGTTTCCAATGGCTTCCATAACCTCTGAAATAGCTTCTTCTTCTTCATTGCCCAAATGGGAGTATGATGTTTTTCTCAGTTTCAGGGGTGAGGACACCCGTAATAACTTCACAGACCATCTATATGCTAACTTGGATCAAAAAGGAATTAGAACCTTTAGAGATGATAAAAGACTTGAGAGAGGAAAACCCATTTCCACGGAGCTCTTGAATGCTATAGAAAAGTCGAAGTTTGCAATCATTGTTCTATCAAGAAACTATGCGTCTTCCTCTTGGTGCTTGGATGAACTTGTAAAGATTGTTGAGTGCAAGGAAGAGACTAGGCTAACAGTTTTGCCTGTTTTTTATGGTGTGGATCCCTCTGATGTACGAAAACAAACAGGCAGTTTTGCAGAGGCCTTTGCTAAACATGAAGAGCTTATCAAGAATGAAGAGAAGTTGCAATCGTGGAGAACTGCTTTGACTCAAGTTGCCAGTCTCTCTGGATGGGATGCACTGAATAAGTAAGAATTTCTTTCGGAAACTTTTGGAAAATAAATATTATTCGTCATTACTTTGATCTCTTGGCCATATGACTTTTTCTTTTTCTTTTATTCCCTTTCTTTAATTGTTTACTTGAATGGAGAATTAGAGGACACGTTCAATTTTTACTTTTTATGATTAGTGGCTTGAATAGTGCACATGAGAGTGCATAGTCCTTGTCAAGGATTTGTAAACCAAGTCCTAGTTATATTAGGACTTGTATAGCCGGCTTTGTGATATGCTCTCAAATAATATACCCTAGCCGACTTATACTTTGTATAAATATGTTTGTCATGCGGCAATTGATTGATAAGTGATCAAAGGCAGCCGCATATTATTTAGAGTTCTAAGCCGTGCTTTGTTTTGAGAGAGAAATTTAGGTTTTCTCTAGTCACATGCTTTTGGTGAGTGAGGGTTCGTTTGGATATAGCTTAGTTTGCTAAAAACTGAAAACACTGTAGTAAAATAATTTTTAAATGGGTGAATAATGAACTATTTTAAAAATTTTTTTTTCTGAATAAAGTGGTGATGGGTCCTATGAATAGTGCATAAATAGTATGTGAATAGTGTGTGAACAGTGACTTTGTCCCATAAAATGCATGCAGTAGAAAAAATAAAAGAAAAAGAAAAAGAGGAAAATGCTGAAAACACACGCAAAATAATCCGGATCCAAATGCTACCTAAGAGCTCTTTTGGGTGTATTTGGGGTTTGGGTTTTGTGAGAGTGTTTTGGTACCACCTTTGTAATCTCTTTCTTTTGTTAGTGAAACTTTCTCCTCAATGCCGCCTGTGGACGTAGGCTAAAAGCCGAAGTACGTAAATTTTTGTGTTCCCATGTGATTGTTTCTTTTGTTGTTCTATTTCTATTTTGCATAAACACACTGTTATTTGGATACACACACAACAAACAGATATTCATGCTTCTGCTATTCTCAACAAATTGGTATTAAAGCTTTTGCTTTTACAAGAAACTGGTATCAGAGCCTTGGGTTCTTTGTTTTAAGTTGAGATTGTTCATCAAATCTATTTGGTTGTGTTGTTATTGGCTCACTGGGTTTTTTGGTATGGCGACAAAGGCTTTGTCGGCAACGAGATTTGAGATTGACAAATTCAACGGGAAGAATGATTTCAGTTTATGGCGTGTGAAGATGCGTGCTTTGCTAGTGCAACAAGGATTGTGGAAAGCATTGAAGGGCAAAGATGCTTTGCCAGCAACGTTATCAAATGAGGAAAAAGAAGATCTCTTGGAACAGGCACATAGTGCAATTTTGTTGTCTCTTGGAGATGAGGTTCTGAAAGGGATTGTAGACGAAGAAACAGCTGCAGGATTGTGGCTTAAGTTGGAGAGTCGGTACATGATTAAGTCTCTTACAAATCGCTTGTACATGAAGCAGCGGCTATACACCATTTGACTGAAAGAAGGTACACTTGTTTCTGACCATCTTGATGAATTTAATAAGATTGTTATTGATTTGAAAAATATTGAATGCAAAGTAGAAGATGAGGACCAGGCTTTAATTTTGTTATGTTCATTGCCTTCTTCTTTTGAGCACTTTGTCGACACCATGTTGTATGGTTTTGGAAGAGATTCCATCTCAATTGATTATGTCAAAGATGCATTGAATTCTAAGGAGTTGAAGAAGAAGGTTTTTGAAAATTGGGGCGATAATCAGGCTAATGGTCTTGTTGCTAGAAGTAGATCCAATGAAAATGGGTCTAGTAGTAATAGAGAAAAATCTAGATCAAAGGCTAGATCTGGTAAGTGTCACCATTGTAAAAAGGAAGGACATTGGAAAAAAGAATGCACGCTACTCAAAGAGAAAAAGGAGAAAGACAGTACTTTAAATACTAGTAACGTAGCTAGTGTTGCGGAGGTTAATTCTGTGGGTGATGACATAGTTCTATCAGTATCTGCTAGTTGCTCTAGCGAGGCTTAGGTTCTTGATTCGGCTTGCTCCTATCATATGACTCCTAGAAGAGATTGGTTTACTACCTATCAGTCAATTAGTGGTGAAGTTCTGATGGGAAATAATATGACCTGTAAGGTCTTGGGGATAGGAACCGTGAGAATTAAGATGTATGATGGTGTTAGGATTTTGTCTAATGTTCCTCACGTGCCAGATTTGAGGAAAAATCTTCTATCTTTGGGTATATTTGATTCTTAAGGGTACAAATACACCGATGAAGGTGGAGTTTTGAGAATTAGTAAGGGTGGTTTAGTTTTCATCAAAAGAAAATTGGTGAATGGTCTCTATATGCTACAGGGAAGCACAATTGTTGGTGTTGCAACAATATCTTCATCAGTAGATCCAGATTCAGATAATACTCATTTAGGGCATATGAGTGAGGTTGGCATGTCAATACTAAGCAAACAAGGTTTGTTGCATGGTCAAAATATTGGGAAGTTGGACTTTTGTGAACATTGCGTCTTTGGTAAGCAGTGTAGGGTCAAGTTCAATATAGAATTTTTGATGTATTTTTTGAAATACAAGAGTGATGTTTTTGTCACCTTGAAGCAATATAAGACACTTATTGAAAAGCAGACTTAAAAGGATTAAGTGTCTCTGGATAGCTAATGGTTTGGATTATTGCTTAGGTGAATTTGATGAGTTCTGCAAGAATGGAGGTATAGTGAGACACTGCACTGTTAGAAGAAAACCACAACAAATTGTGGTTGTAGAACATATAAACAAAACTCTTTTGGAGAGAGCTCATTGTATGCTCTCAAAATTTGGTTTGTCTAAGGACTTTTAGGCTGAAGCAATATATATGGCCTGCTATTTTGTAAATAGGTCTCCATTAATTGTCATTGAATTTAAGACTCCTTTTGAGGTATGGTTTGGTACTCTTGCTGATTACTCTATTTTAAGAGTATTTGGTTGTCCTATTTATGCTCATGTGAATGATGGTAAACTTGAGTGGAAGGCAAATAGGTGCATATTCCTAGGCCATGCATTGGGGATAAAAGGTTATAGGTTGTGGTTTACGGATTCAGGATCTCCATGGTTAATTACCAGCGGAAATATGAAATTTGATAAGTCTTCTATTGTTGACCAATCAAAAGAGAATATTGAGATAGTCAAAGATCACGGTGTTAGTGAGTAGGTGGAGCTTAAGATTAAAGCTTTGTGGATTGTTGCTTTGGGTGAAGAGATTGCGTCTCTTCAATATTTGAAAGGTACCGCAAATGTTGACTTGGTATATTATAGGGATTCTAAAGAGAGTAATAGCATTGTTGGATTTGTGGATTCTAATTTTATTGGTGATTTGGACAAGAAGAGATTTCTGACAGGTTATGTCTTCACATTTGGTTGTGCTATTAGTTGGGAGGCAACACTATAGTCGACGATTGTTTTGTCTACTATAGAGATGGAGTATATGGCAGCGACAAAGGCAATGAAAGTAGCTATTTGGTTGAAGGGTTTGGTTGGTGATCTGGGTTTACAGCAGGTGGATACTGTTGTATTTTGTGATAGTCAGAGCACCATACATTTGACTAAAAATCAGATGTATCATGAGATAACCAAACACATTGATGTCAGATATCACTTCATTAGTGAGATTGTATCTTAAGGCACCGTTGCAGTTAGAAAGGTTGCTACATTGGATAATCCAGTAGATATGATAACCAAGCTAGTTCTTTTGGACAAGTTCAAGTATTGCTTGGACTTCATTTGTGTTTGCAGTTTGTGATAGCCCTTAGGGGCTTTGGTATGGCAGTGGAGAAGTTTCATTTGTGGGGCTTGACCAAATTCAAGCCAAGGTGGAGATTTGTCATGATTAGTGGCTTGAATAGTGCACGTGAGAGTGCATAGTCCTTGTCTTGGAAGGATTTTTAAACCAAGTCCTAGTATTAGGACTTGTATAGCCGGCTTTGTGATATGCTCTCAAATAATATACCCTAACCGACTTATACTTTGTATAAATATGTTTGTCATGCGGCAATTGATTGATAAGTGATCAAAGGCAGCCGCATATTATTTAGAGTTCTAAGCCGTGCTTGCTTTTGGTGATTGAGAGCTCTTTTGGGTGTATTTGGGGTTTGGGTTTTGTGAGAATGTTTTGGTACCACCTTTGTAATCTCTTTCTTTTGTTAGTGAAACTTTCTCCTCGACGCTGCCTGTGGACATAGGCCAAAAGCCGAACCACGTAAATCTTTGTGTTCCGTGTGATTGTTTCTTTTGTCGTTTTATTTCTATTTTGCATAAACCCACTGTTATTTGGATACACACACAACAAATAGATATACATGCTTCTGCTATTCTCAACAAATTGGTATTAAAGCTTTCGCTTTTACAACATTACTGTATATTATGAACTTAAAAATTGTAAGCTAAATTGGGCAACGACTTGTTAAGTATGTAATTTGACATTTCCACTCAATCAGATAGAAAAGAATTCTACTGCGAATGTTGTGTCCATTACTCAAATAACAGCTGCTTACACTTTGTTATGGATAAATTTTTTTAGTTGCTAGTGGGCTTTAAGTCGATCACGGTCCAAATTTGGTCACTGATATTTTTTGGCAAAGTTTGCAAACAATCAATTACTCTACAAAGAGAATTTGATGAGTTTATATAGCATTTATCAAGTTGGAATTATCAACTGGACCGCATAGGTTACCTTATTGTATTAATAGGCCTAAGTCTAAACTCTAAACAAGTTTAATTTCATTTTTGGAATGAACTGAGTTTATCTTTTAATACAACCAACAAACTGAACAAATAATAGATCAAAACAAACAGATTAAGCTGTAGTATCTTAAGCAGTAGCAAGTAACTATAACTAGTATAATTTCCTAGGACTCTCATTTTCCTCTGTGCGACTCCCTTTAACAATTTTTGCTAAAGGCAAATCCGGATTTTATATCATCCTTTATGGCTTTGAAATTGGCTTCTTCAATTTTATTGTGTGTGTGTGTGTCTGTATATATATAAGATATTAGCAGCCTAGACTTCTGCTATTCAGATAATTTGTCTGCACAATGAGCAACCATTCAAAATTCCTTTTCCAAATACGTCCTGTGACACTGTAGGCAACTAGGCATAAAAATGTTCTCTACTTAGACGGAAAACATTGCAGAAAATGCACACTTTCCATTCTTTCCTCACTAAACTTGCGTAAACAGAGTACTTGATCTTTTTCTTTTTTTCTATATTTCATCATTAACTAAGCTATAAATGAATGCTTATGCATTTGAAAAACCAGATATTTTTCTATCAATCTAGAATAGGATGAGAATATCTGATTTTGCTAGTATTGAAAGTGTCCAACTGAATTTTCTAGTATTGAAATAGTCCAACTGACCAAATATATAGATTGATATATTTGAACCTCTGAACATTTCTGCTAATCCCAACTAAATTCTCTGATTTGCTATAAGGCAAACTAGGCCATCAATCTCTAAGATATGGACACTTTTGCTTCTGTGATACTGGCAGCATCATACTACACTGCCATAAGTTCGCAGAAATAATGGCCAATCCTGAGACCAGAGCTCATGCCATATAACATGCTCTCAATGCCTCAGCATTCTCTATATGACTCCTGTAATTTCTGAGTGAAAAGGCTCCTACCTCTGAGCACCATATTTTTGAAGGGAAGAACTAGTGAAGCGACTAGTCATTCTGTGACTCTGCCACAACATTAATTGATACTACGTTCTCCTAGGATGACACAGGCATCTTTTCTTTATTTTTCTATTACATTCTAAATAAATTTTTGGCATCATCATCATCATCATCATCTTAGAAATTTAATTAGTTGTAGACAAAAAACCTCAAGTAATAAAATCTAGAAGAATTCCAAAATATGAATTAGATATATAATGAAGCCACAATATAATATGATATATATGTTGTAATGAAGAAATCTAGAAATAGACACAACAAATAAAGAATTATATAAAAATTGAAATTTTGCTATTAGAAGTTTTATTAAAGGTTGTTAATTCCAGATTTAAAAGGAGATAGGTACTTTTCAACATTCCTGACAAGACCACTATATGTATACTACTATTTTAATTGTAAGGTACCATTACACAGCTGAATTCCAATTAATGGTGATCATTTCCTTTTCCCCCCCTCCGCCAATTGTTTACCATATAAAACATGCTAATATATGTTTTCAATAGAAATGTTAAAATGTGCAGGACATCAGGGCAAATAGTAGGCCAGGTGTCCTACTATGTTGTAGAAAACTTATTTGGTAAATTTGTTATATCTTTTTTCATATTAGAACATAGAATTCCCTATTTTGTGGTGAATGAATCTAAAAATTGTACGCTTGCTGAGCCTATTGTTTCGTTGTGACGCAAGAAAATTATTGTTCTATTGTTTTGGCAGGCAAGAGTCAACAATTATCAAAGAGATCGTCAGAGAAATACTTGATGACTTGAATTCTTCGTACTCATATGTACACAAGGATCTAGTTGGAATAAAATCTCGTGTTGAGGAAATGGAGGATTTATGTTCAAGTATGGGGTTGAATGATGTTCGCTTCATAGGGATTTGGGGAATGGGTGGAGTTGGTAAAACAACTCTAGCACGAGTCCTTTATGACAAAATTCATTCTCATTTTGATGGCAGCAGCTTTCTTGCAAATGTTAGAGAAAAAAGCGGAAACGGGGGATTAGTTACTTTACAAAAACAACTTCTTTCTGATGTCTTGTTTGAAAGCAATATTGATATTTTGGATGCTCAACAGGGAATCAATGTGATAATGAATAGATTATGTTGTAAAAGGGTTCTTGTAATTCTTGATGATGTGGATCAACTTATACAGTTAGAAGCATTAGTAGGCAAGCGGAGTTGGTTTGGTCAAGGGAGTGTGATCATTATGACAACTAGAGATCAACATCTATTACTCAGACATGAAGTTGCTGAAGAGGAAATATACAAGGCTACATTATTAAATGATGATGAAGCTCTAAAACTTTTTAGTCTAAAAGCTTTCAAGCAAGACTATCCTTCAGAAGGTTATGAGTTGCCATCTCAAAAGGTTATATATTATGCTCAAGGCCTTCCTTTAGCTCTTGAAATTTTAGGTTCCTTCCTGTTTCATAGAAATCTAGATGCATGGGAAAGTCTCTTAGGTAGACTACGAGAATGTCCTGAAAGTAAAATTTTAGATGTGCTCCAAATAAGTTTTGACGGTCTAAGGAGAACAGAGAAAAAAATATTTTTAGATATTGCTTGTTTCTTCAAAGGAATGACTAAAGATCGTGTAGCAAACATACTACAAACTCCCCTTTATAAGCCAAACATTGATATGGATGTTCTCGTGGAAAAATCTCTTATAACCATCTCTGATGGAACGTTGTGGATGCATGATTTACTACAAGAATTGGGTAAGGAAATTGTTTGTTGTGAATCTCCTGACGAGCCTGGTGGACGCAGTAGGTTGTGGTTGAAGGAGGATTTCCTTCATTTACTAAAAGATAGTGCAGTAAGTTGATTATGCAGGGTTTTAATCTCTCTCTCTCTCTCTCACACACACACACACACTCTCTCTCTCTCTCTTTGTTAATAACTTTTAATATGCTTACTTTTTGTTGTCGAGTACTAGGGAACAGAAAAGGTTGAATGCATCTTCCTCAACTCATCTCCAAATAAAGAGGATAATGTTAAAGTCAATTTTGAAGCCTTCTCAAAGATGAGAAACCTAAGATTGCTTAAAATTGGTAATGTGCACCTTCCTGAAGGCCTCAATTTTCTTTCAAGTGATTTACGTCTTATGAATTGGCTTGGATATCCTTTGAAATTCATGCCAAGAAATTTCCGTCCCAACAAACTTGTTGAACTCATAATGCCTCATAGCCACATCGAACAACTATGGGAGGGAGTTTGGGTAAGATTTTCACTCACGCAAAACGTGGGTTTTTTATTATTTGTTAAGAATCAATTATGTTCATAAGGGTTTAATTTTCTCTTTTTAATTGTTTTTCAATGCTAACAGAGTTTAGAGTGGCTAAGAATCATTGACCTCAGTGATTCTAGAGAGTTGATCATGACCCTGGATTTTGCTAGAGTCCCAAATCTTAAGAAGCTGATTCTCAAAGGTTGCACAAAATTATCTAAGATTCATGCATCCCTTGGAGATCTCAAACATCTTATTTTATTGGATTTGAATGGCTGCACATGTCTTAAAAGCCTTCCATGCAAGATTAACATGGAATCTCTTGAAATTTTTAGACTTTCAAGTTGTTCAAAGTTGAAGAATTTTCCAGAAATTGTGGGAAATATGTCACGTTTGCTAGAACTTTATTTGGATGGGACTGTTATTGAAGATCTACCAGTATCAATGGAGCAGTTAACTGGGCTTATCAAATTGGATCTAACAAATTGCAAAATGCTTTCAAGTCTTCCAAGAGTTATTTATAGTTTGACATCTCTAAATACTCTCACTTTGTCTGGTTGCTCAAAACTTCACAAAATGGAAGAGAATTTGGGGAATCTTGAAGGCCTAAAGAAACTAGACATGAGTGGGACGGGTATAAGAGATCTACCCGGAGCCATTTGTAGTTTGACATCACTAAAAACTCTCACTCTATCCGGTTGCTTAAAACTTGACAATATGCCAATGAATTTGGGGAATCTAGAATGCCTCGAGGAACTAGATGTGAGTGGAACTGCTATAAGAGAGCCACCTTCCTCCATCTTTTACTTAAAAAATCTCAAAATACTATCTTTCCAAGGATGTAATGGGGTGTCATCTAAATCATGGTCATGGAAGAAGCCGCTTAATTTTCTGTCGATGACAAAAACTCCAGATCTCATGGGCTTGGTATTGCCTTCTATATCAGGTTTGTGTTCATTAACAAGATTGAATATAAGGAACTGCAATCTTCAAGCAATCCCTAGTGATATTGGCTGTTTATCCTCATTAGAAGAATTAGATCTAAGTGGAAATAATTTTGTTCTCATTCCTGAAAGCATTAATCAACTATCTAATTTGAAAGAATTTTGGGTGGAGAATTGCAAGAGTCTTCAATTTTTGCTGGAGCTTCGATCAAGTCCTTACATATTTGTTTGGGCAAATGGATGCACCTCATTGGAATCTTTACTACCAGTTAAAATGAAAGACAATTTACAAAATTATTTCTATCTTCTCAATTGTTTCCAATTGGTTGAAAATCAAGGCCACTGTGACTTGTTCACTACAATGCTAAGAGAATATTTTCAGGTCTCTCTCTCTCTCTCTCTCTCTCTCTCTCTCTCTCTCTCTCTCTCTCTCACAGCTTTCTTTAAAGATCATGGTTGGTTTTTATGTTTCAGGAATCAATTAAACAAGAAAGATTTGATGTTGTTATTCCTGGAAGTGAAGTTCCGAACTGGTTTAGGCATCAAAGTGTGGGGGCTTCAATAAATCTGGAAGTGCCTTCATATTTTTTTAAACAATTTAGAGGAATTGCTCTCTGCGCTGTTTTTGGACCCCACCAGCATCGTCCACCTAACCGTTGTAGTTATGACCTTGACCTTACGTGTAACTTAAGAACCAATGGAAATTTAGTAGGGAGTCAACCATGCGTAAGATTTTGGGAAAAGTTTGATACGGTTGAATCGGATCATCGTTGGTTCATGTGTTTACTCCCTAATTATTTTTCCAAATATTACTTCCAAAAAAAATTTCTTCAAATTGCTGATGGATCCAGCTGTCAACTTGAGATTGAATTCAAATCCCAAGATCCAAGAATAGAGATAAAGAAATGTGGGTTCCATATGGTATACGAGGAAGAAATGGAAGATCTGAAACAAAGCATGGGTCAGAGTGAGTGCAGCAGCAGCGTCATTCCTTATAATGAGGGTGTAGACGTTGTTCATTTTGAAAAGGATATCAAAATTAAGCGAAGTCGTGATGATGAGAACGAGAATGGAGCTAGTGGAGAAGGGAGCTCTCCGCACATACCACACCCTAAGACTAAGAGAGTACGACCCTCTGATGGTGAGTGAGGACTCTCACTCAGAAATCAAATGGTGGCTTTCAGGAATCTAGACCCTCTTTATTTGAACTCTTTGTAAGTCACCAACTCTCCCTCTTACAATTTTTTTTTTTTTTTGGTATCGTATATGTTTCTTTTTAATAAAACTACTTCACAAATGCCATTTCAGGAATTTTGTGGTACTTATTATTGAACAGTACGGACATTAAGAACTTAATTGGACTTTATGACTATTGCTTATTACTATTGCTTCAAAAAAAAAAAAAAAAAAATCTAATCCAATAGTTTAATTTTATTACTATTGCCTATTGTGTTTACCTTTATGATGATGTGGAGTAAGTATTTATGTTCTTAGCATAGTATTAAGTATATATGTTGTGGACATATCATTTCTCTAATTATTAAAGTGTATACAAGAATGTGTAGTAATTAACTAATTATTTAAATCTTTCTCAAAAAAAAAAAAAACTAATTATTTAAATTATTTTGTAGTCATATCTGATACAGTTTACTGATATATATATTATTTTACATTTAAAATCCTTTACAATTATAATAGTTGCAATGCTTTTATTGTACATTTAAAATCCTTTACAACCTATTTTCTCACGCTTTTTGGGTAACATGTTGCAATGACTTTTAATATTAAACTGGACTTTGGTCTTGATGGATGTGTTGATGATATAAAATCACTTTCACCATTTTTTATTTATTTTTTTGGATGCTAATCAACTCTGTTATATTAAAACAACTAAAAGGAAATAAGGCAAATCCTCTCAGAGAATCTGCCCATACAATCAAAATACAACAAAAAGCATCCCTGAAGCAATACTTAATCTTTACTCATGGAATCATAGTCCCAATAAGTTCCTGCAATCCGAAATGAGAGAAGAATGAGCAATGTTCACAAGAGAAGGATCAGACACCCCCCCCTCCATCACAACTTTGCATCCAGTTCTACTTCTATATTCTTGGCTATAATCTAATTTAGAAGTATGTTTGATTTTAACAGACTTAATAGAGACAATATCTTATAAGACGGAAGATAAACCTTAATAGGCCGATCTTCTCAAAATACTTATCAAAAAAAAAAAAAAAAGGCCGATCTTCTCAAAATAGTGTATATACCAAAGTTATGGTTACAATGATAGTGATCCTGTCATCATCCAAACCTTTTTGTTAAATCAAGCTCCACTTATTGTTGTGGGTTCCAGTTAGCTCAACTGGTAAAGTTTTTGATGATTGTATAAGAGATCTGTGGTTCAATCCTCGTCTACACCAAAAACTGACTAATGTCTTGGTCTGATGATAAAAAGCTATCATCAGGAGCGGACGCTATAGGTTGAAACTCTTTTTCCTAAAAAAAAAAAAAAAAGCTCCACTTATTGTTTGCCTACCAATGTGAATGTTTAGTTCCCTATTCATTCTTAATGACCAAGCTTTCAATTAAACCTGGTGACTTAACCAATGTTATTGCTAAAATATAGGTAATGAGATATGTGAAAAGTATCCATGCTTTATAACTAAATTAATGATTAAGATTCCTACTTTACGGCTAGTTTAGATTCCAATTTGGTCAATAAACCTGTATTCTTGCATATTTAAGATAATTGAAAACCTCCAATACTTCTAGTCTATGTCAGATCCATATTTATCATGATAGTAAGACTTAAGAATAGGGGTTTCATTATTTTATCAAATAATTTTATCTAGGCTTTGCCAAAGCTTAGTACTTGAATACTTCTAATAAATGTTCCAGTTTCATGTTTGTATTTCTAAAATAAAGCATAAGTCGTGCCACCTCTGTTTTTAATATTTTCTAATTCCATGATGTGTCGTTATATGACAATGATATTGACATTATCGGCAGTCTACCCGGCTGTCTCCTCTGCCACATTATCACAAGCATTTTGTCAAGAAGGTTTGGGCCTCTCCAGACTCTTATCCCATCTGAGTCATCCAATGTCCTGCTGTTGTCACTGTCAACTTGAATCAGGGCTCTGCTGTCAACACCATGGATTTTCATCCATTGCAACAAACCTTGCTTCTTGGTAAGCTCTTGCCACTGCTGCTGATACTTTTCACCTTCAAATTTCTGTACTATGAGGTAGTTAAGGGGTAGTTGTTTTAGCTAAAATTTCGTTCTATTATATGTTTTATGTTCTATCAAATTCATCTGGAACGAGTTTTGGTGATATCACAATTTGGGAAGCAGGTAGGAGGGAGAGGCTTGTTTTAAGAAACTTCAATGTTTGGGACATTGGAGCCTGTTCAATGGCCTTGCAAGTTTGACAAATATTTACAGAAACTGACACAACTTGTATATAAATTTTTAATTTGGAGAATATGCTCTAGGAAATTTTATGAGGCTAATAATCTCTATTTCACTTTATGATAGGCGTTGTTGGCCAATGATTATATGTAAAACGTGTGATGTGGAGTCTTGATGGTGCCCTTTTTGGTATGTTACTTTGACAGGATTTATTTATTGATTTTCTAATTATTAGGAAAGTGTGAATTCAATCGTTTGACTATTTTTCTAATACTAACCCTCATGTGTGGGCTCAACCATTGTTCTAAAACTTAAAACTTTTCATTTGAGGCATAGCATATTCGAAAGATATAGTGCAGATATATTCCTATGATGGTGGTGATGATTTCTAGTACCATCTGGAGGTTTGTTTATATATGTGTGTGTGTGTGTGTGTAGTGTATACTTAGTACTCACACACGCACACGTGTGTGTACTTAAATAGTTTTTTTTTTTTTTTGGTTAACAGGAAATTTAATTAAAAATAGTTTTTTTTAAATTGATTATTAAAGTATGACGCTAATTGGTTTGTTTAGCCCCTTTTGTTAATAATTGTGTATCTGCCATGAAATATCTTTTTCACATTGAAGCTTATCTCAGTAAGGTTAATGATCTCTCCTTTTCGCATCAAGACAGAAAACTATGCATCATAACTTGTGGAGAGGACAAGGCCGTTAAGGTTTATACTACTTGGCATATTCTTTGGGTATGAGAACAACGTTTGACTGCATTTGTGAAAGTTCATTTCTGGGCAGGTGTCGAATGCTGTCGCTGGTACTAAGCTGTACACTTTTGACGGGCATAAAGCACCAGTTTACTCCGTATGCCCTCAAAATAACGAAAACCTTCATGTATGCAGTTGTTTTATTGCACTTTTGCTAGTTGACAATTTTTAAAGGCTTGTTTCTCATGCCTCAGCCAGAGTTTTAGGCTCAAGCTATTATTATTGGCTAAGTAGCTTCACCTAAATATTATGGTGCACTTATTTTACACTGAGGCTATGCTTGTAGAGGGGGGTGGGGGGCTCATGAATTAATCAGAACAAGGTTTTATCAAAAAGTGTTAAGAGGCAATAGATTTCTTCATTGCTTTTGTTTTGTCAAATAAAGCTTTCTTCTTTCCATCTGAAGTATTTTCCTTGCTTTCATTAATAACCCATATGGTTAATATATATTGCAATTTTCTTGGTACTAAAAATGGCACCATTCAATTCTGCTTTCTTCCTGACAAAATCTGAATTGTTTTTGAAAACAACGAGAAATATCAAGCTTAATTGCCACACCTTAAGGATAGGTTTTCCATTTGGTCCCCCTTCTTCTACTGAGTGGATTTGGTTTATTATTATTGAGAGTGACAGTGGCAGTGAAGCGGGATTCGTAGTCTGGGCTGTCAAATGGGAAATAAAAAGTTTTGCTACTGATCCAACAGTTTATTTCCTTCAAATTTTCACAATGATTGGGCGATTGTTCATGTTTCTTTTATTGTGTGTATCAAAGGCTATTCATATGTGAGACTAGTAAAGGACAATCATACCTTATGGAATTGGATGAACGTCAGGCGGCTATCAAGTGTGTATATCATGGTCTTTGGAAGCGGTCTGTGGGGGTTATGCCATTTGATACAATGGATAATTGGTTCCTGGCTACCAGTGGTGCCTTCAAAATAAAATTTTGGGACATGTACGATGGTTATCTCTTGGAAACTACCGCTGCACAGGGCAGATTACCGGCAATGCACATGGAAGCCCTTTTCTTGACGTGCTTGGCAGTATTTTGAAGAAGCTCTTATAATTAATCGATCTTTACCATGAATATCTTTTAGGATGATCCTGGCATTCAATTTAACAAGGAAGGGATAATGCTTATTGTATCAACAAGTGAGAATGGAATCAAAATACTTGCAAATGTTGATGGTGTACGGCTTCTGCATTCTGCTTAAAATCAAGCTGTTGATACCTCCAGAGTGGCTCCTGCAGCTATTGCAAAGGTACTACTTTCTTTTAACTTTTATAGGTTCTGCAAATGTGTACTTGCTTCTTAATTACATCGCTTATTTTTCAGGGACCAATAATCAGTACCTTAATTTGGTGACTCCTGTTCAACTGTTGGAACAAGCACTTGATATTAGTCAAAGTACACACAAACACTGGAGTTTTTGATTTTCCAATGAATATTCTTATTAAAATTTTCAGAAGAATGTTTCAGGAGCTAAAAATTTTTTATTGACGCGTATGCATATGTTCTGTTGACATGTCTGAATCTGGAGGAAAAGATGCCTTCCGTGGAAGTTCTTGCTTAGGCCTAAAGCATTGCTGTTATGTACATGTCTTAGGCCTAAATTTTTTATTCGTTTTTTTTGGTAGTCTGAGATATTGTTAACAATGACATCTATATTACAGATTTCTCAATCAATTTTGAGTCTCTTTTATGTATCATTGCAACGGCATTCTGTGCTTTAAACAAAAAAGGACAAAGTGCTAAAAGTAGCAATTTGTCGGACTTTTGCTTACCACCAAAGAGTGAACACCCTTTCCAAATAACAATAAATATCAAAAAATTTAGTTAGTTGTCATGTTTCAAAACAATGCTGAAAACTAGCATCTCAAGTGTCTAAAACTCGAGTTCCAAGATAAAACTCAAGTTTTTAAGTCTCGATTTGTAAGAGGATGGCTCTGATGTGGAAAAAATTTCACGTGGAAATCGAGTTTTAAAGACTTGAGTTCCATAAATTACAGAAAAACACCGCTATAAGGCTCTAAAACGTTACTATAAGGCCTAAAAACGCCACTATAGGACTCTCTGAACCTGGTATGGGGTGATCACATTTAAAAAAAAAAATTTGCAAGAAAACGCCGCTATTGGGATTTAAAACGTCACTATAGGACATAAAAACGCTACTATAGGGATTCCTGAACGTGAAAATTTTTTTACATGGAACTCGAGTCTTAAAGACTCGAGATCTGTGTGACATTTTCAGTCCAGCAAAGCAAGTCTTTGGGACTCGAGTTTTAGAAACTCGAGATGTTACTTTCCATTATTTTTTCAAACCTTACCTAACTTACTAGATAGTTGCCCCTCACACTGCTAGTCTGCCCATTCCACCCCCCCACCCCCAAAAAGAGTTGTATGACTGATTTTTCCTAAACACTAATGCCAAAACCCAAGCCCAAATCTGTGCATCCAGGTCCAAACGCAGGCCCAAATCTGTCCAATCTCTTTTTAGTTAGCCTTAGACATTATCATGAACACTTCGAGGGTGATGGTTGCTCGGTCAAATTTAGCTTAAATTTTAATCTCAAATTTTTTTTTTTTGAGGGTCAAATTTTAATCTCAATTGTGCATTCAACTTGGGAAATGAATGTGCATGTGCCTTAAATTAATCGAAGAAGGGGGAAAGGCCAGACCGATATATCCTTTTAGTGCTTGCGACCCAATGGCAGAAGTTTTTAATCTGAAAAAATATATTTGGTCTTTAAATAGATGACATTAACTAAGACAAAAGATAGAAAACGAATATGAATAGTCTCACTGGGGTAAGATTTTTTCCCCCAAGCTCCTATCTTAAACATGATGATTAAATAAAAGAAAAAAAAAATTATAATTAGAAACACATTACACACAAGTAAATTGATACAAACACGAAGAAGGTGAGAGGAAAAGAAAATCCTTCAGCAGCCATACCATGGAAGTACTATAGGAAGAACTATATATCATTAATTAGACCTGCAAAATGAACATTGTAACATACCAAATTCTGGAATTAAAAAAATAAAAATAAAAGTAAAAACACTTAGTAATAATATTATCAGACAAGTGGTGCACATTTAACTAAATATAATAACATGTCTACTCATGCCTATATAGAACACCATCTGATTTTTGCTGTAGAAAAGTAAGAGAAATACAATCCTTTCAATCACATATTTTCTTCAATATGGAAATGCTTCGAATATTGCACAAATCTCCTCTTCATTTAGAAACTTTGTAAAAGTTAGCACTTAAACAACATGTTTTAGAGTAAATATACCACTCAATATAAAAGGGTGGTAGGTGTTGAGACTTGAGAGTTAAGATTCGACTTTACATTTTTTTAGATTTTTAGAAGGTATAATTGTATATTTTTGTTGCTGATATTAGATTGTATATATTCTTTTTTGAGGCAAGAGCAAGACCATATTTCTTCTTTTTATTATTATTATTATTTTTTAGTAGGAATGTATATCTTTCTTGATTGTCGTCTTCATTAATTTACGGTTGCAACTTTCTTATAAACAAAGAAAAAGCAGGAAAAAATTTGTTTGATAAAAGGGCTATTAACATTGATGATGGTGTGGCCCAATAAGAGCATAATAATATTAAATGCTAGCTTTCATTTTTAAAATGAAAATAAAATATTTTAATAATATAATTAAACTGGACAGAGTTTAGGTACAAAATTGATTGTAGCCTAAGGGTCCGTTTTGTTGGAGGGGTAGAAAAGTGAGAGGATAGAAAATAATGGGAGGATGGAAAAGTGAGAAGATAGAAAAAATTTTAATTTCTCTCTTTTTTGTTTGGTTGGGAGTGGAAAAGTGGAAGAATGAAAAAAATGAGTTTGAATAAATTTACCCATATACCCTTGTTAAAGAATGATGCTTAATTAAAACAAAAGAGTGACAAATAACAAAAAAAAAAAAACAAAAAAAACAAAAAAAAAAAAAACAACAACAACAACTACCATGCCCAGCCCCTTGAAAATCAAAAGAAAAAAAAAAGAATAGAAAAAAAGAAGAGGCAACGTTATTGCCAAAAAAAGAGAGAGAGAGAGAGAGAGAGAGAGAGAGAGAGAGAGAAGAAAGAAAGGCACGCTGAGGCCCTAGAAGATCAAAAGAAAAAAAAAAAGGCAACTTTATTGCCCAAAAAAAAAAAAAAAAAGAAGCAACTAGATGAAGCCCATGTGCACATGCACTTGAGCATTTTTGTCAATGAAGAAAAAAATGCATTTCCACTCAATTTTTTCTCCATTTTGGGGAGAAAACATTTTGGTGGGCTTAGGGAGAAAACACCTGGACCCACTATTTATTTTCCTTCTTCCCCACCCAACTAAACATACTCCAAAAAAGTTTTCTTTCCCATTTTCTCTCTAAAGTTTTCCATCCATCCCATTTCACCTCCAAATAAATACACCCTAAGGCTACAATCTTACTCAATTTCATTAACATTATTACATGTTTTGAAAATGACAAAATTTAGCTCCTAAAGTTACAACTTTACTCAACAAAATTAACATTCTCATATATTTTGAAAATCTAATAGTTAAATTGTATGTTCTTTGCACTCTTAATACACAAATCAAATTTTGTGTTAATCGGATATTATTTACTATATAATCTATAAATTTTTTTCAATGAAGAAAAAAATGCATTTCCACTCAATCTTCTCTCATTTTGGGGAGAAAACATTTTGGTAGGCGTAGGGAGAAAACACCTTGACCCACTATTTATTTTCCTTCCTCCCCACCCAACTAAACACACTCCGAAAAAGTTTTCTTTCCCATTTTCTCTCTAAAGTTTTTCATCCATCCTATTTCACCTCCAAATAAATACACCCTAAGGCTACAATCTTACTCAATATCATTAACACTATTACATATTTTTAAAATGACAAAGTTTAGCTCCTAAAGTTACAACTTTACTCAACAAAATTAACATTCTCATATATTTTGAAAATCTAACAGTTGAATTGCAAGTTCTTTACATTCTTAATACACAAATCAAATTTTGTGTTAATCGGATATTATTTACTCTATAATCTATAAGCTTATATTTTATGCATGATTTTAAACTACAAAATTTTGCAATTTAAACAATTTATTGATGACATAGCTATTGATCTTTAATTTTCTAGAAATTTTGCAAGCATGAAAAATATAAGAAGAGAGTGTAATCTAATGGTAGATTTATCAAAATTCACCATCAATAAAAAAAATATTGAGTAAGGTTATAGCCTAAGACTACAACCAATTTTGTAGTTAAACTTTGTCATTTTGAAAATATTACCATTAGATTACATGTTCTTTAACCTCTTAATACACATGTCAAATTTTGTGTCAATCGGATATTATTTACTATATATATATATATAAACTTATATTTTATATATAATTTTAAACTACAAAAATTTGCAATTTAAACAATTTATTGATGACATAGCTATTGATATTTAATTTTCTAGAAATTTTGCAAGCATAGAGGATATAAGAAGAAAATGTAATCTAATGATGGATTTGTTAAAATTTACTTCCAATAAAAAAAATATTGAGTAAAGTTGTAACCTTAGACTACAACTTATTTTGTAGGAAAACTTTGTCCAATTAAAATTAAACAATACAAAATAATAATTAAAAATAAATAACTAAAATTACTTCAAGTTATATTGCAAAAACAATTATCTAAAAAAGCTATATTCTGAAAACACATTAAAGTTTTAGTATATAGGATATGACATTAATATAAATAATTATAGACAAAAATACAAATTATACCATTTAATTTGGGCAATTGTTATTTTCATCATATAATTATGTTTTTGACATTTTGGTTTTATAAGTTTGAATTGGATTTTTTTACCCTTTAACAATATTTTCACAACAATTTCGTTAGTTGTCAAGTTTTTGAAACCATTTTGTAAGCTAAGTGTCTCGAGATACTAGATTAATTACAAAATAGTTTCAAAAACTTGACAACTAACGAAATTATTTCAAAAATCCTGTTAAATAGCAAAAAATATTTGTTTGAGTTAGTTATTACCGTTAGTCCTTCCATCTTTTACATGGGTTAACTATTAAAAGGCAATTTAAAATGCTAACAAATTATGAAAATTTCTTTTTTATTTTTAAATGCAATATATAATAAAGAGCAATTATCAATTTATCTTAAAGCATGTGTCATAAGTTGAAATTCTATTCTATCTATAAAAAGTTTTTTTTTTTAAAAAAGTGTTACGTCCACAATATTTTTACAATAAATCATAGGTAATTAGATGTTATTAGTTCTAATTTGAACCTATAATTGAACTTAAGTATTTGCCCCACCAATAATAACTTACAACCCGTAACAACTTGTCACTTAAAATTTATTGTAAGAGTATCATGAAAATGTTGTGGATATATTATTTTTCTGTATATACATTCCGGTAACATCTGTTTTTTGGACTTGGATTGAATCAACAAGTGTCTGAAATGTTAATCGGATATGAGAATAGGGTATGGGAGTTTTAAATAGCATATGGTGATTAAAAAAATGGTTTACATACCATATGCTACAAGAAAATTTAATGTTTCATTGTATTTACAAGTAATCTATCATAAAAAAGGACTCCAACAAATTATAGTGGATTTCCTTTTGTGACTGTCAATTGATATAATTATTATATATCTTTAGGTTGAATTACCAAAAAAATCTAGGTTCGAGGGATTGACTCTCTACCTCAAAACTTAAGACAAATGATACTTTTGTTCCTTTGAAGTACGAAAGAAATCCACATATTAGTCCATTTTGTTAACAACAATTACACAATATTCTAAATTTTGAAAAGTTGGTGAACCGTGTTTGGTACTATAAGAATTGTAGAAGCATAGAAGGTAAGGGAGAAATACTAGAGGTATTTGGTCTGCGAACCTGTAGACGAAGAGTTGCGTTTGGAACTGTAAAGGGAAAAAGGAGAATTACCAAAAATAAGTAAAAATAAAAATTAGGCCAAAATACGCTATTGATTAATAATAAAGTATTACATTTTCCACTATGGAAGCTTCACTTAGGTTCTTTTGTAGTGACTCCATTCTCAACCACCAAGTCTTTGCCAAAACAACACCTTATTATGCGTCCTCTCTCTCCCAAGAGTCACAGGTCTCGTGAGATTCGGGGAAAATGCATATAGGCCGTCTTCTTTACCAGATTTGGATTCAACTACCAAAAGGTCCGCATTGGTTCCACTCATTAATAGATTTTTTGGGCAGAAGACCTGAATTGTTGAGAATGCCATCATTTCAACTTGGCTATCACTCAAAATAGGTTGGGTGGTTCAAATTAGGTGGTGGGGTAGATTTGTTTAGAAACAGATCAAGTATATATTATGATGTGTAATTCTTTTAATGAAAAAAAAATTATCACGTGGACAAAAAAAAAGCCACATCATTAGTCCGTTAAATACATAAACTATAGAACTAATAGAAGGTCAGAAAATCACTATTTTTTAGACTTTAGAACTCAATAGCTCTCCCTTGAAATTTCATGGAGTAAAAGCATTCACTGAGCAAATTTTAAGGACCACATTCTATTTCATCCTAAAAATATGTTGATGTAACTCAAAACATCAAAAACACAAATTGTTGTACAGTGTACAATAGTTGTTTCATTACAAAACCATGAGTAGAACTCACCCTTGAAAACTGGTATGCAAGGAGAGGGTGTCAAAGAGCTTATAAACGCATGGTAGAGCTTATATTTAATCCATGAAAGACATTAGAATCATAACATGTTTGTAGGGGTGTGCATCAAATCCATCAACTCGACGAAACTGACCTAACTCAACTCAACCTAAATCCTTAGGTTGGTCACTGGGGCTTGGTGGGTTGGGTTGATATTTTTAACCCATCTGACCTAACCCAACCCACTATGTACATAAATATATATATATATATATATATATATATATTTGGAATATAACTTAAGAAAAGTATATGCCTCGTAATATATTATTGAATACAAATGTTTAAATAATTCAAGAAAACTCAATTTTTACAAGGCATAAAATAGGTAAGCACAACCCCTCTGATCTAGCCCAACCCATGAGGGTTAGGTTGAGTTGGGTTCTACACTTGTGATGTGTTGAATTGAAAATTTCTCAACTCGACAAGATCTGTTGGGTTGAAAAAATTCCCCAACTTGACCTATGCACACAAGGCCAACCCTACCACTAGGTCAATTAGGCGATCACCTAGCTAAGGCCCTCAACGGAGGAACAATATCACCATTTTTGTTCAATAAGATGCCAAAGTGGTGGATGATTGACTAATGTTTACAACATTTTTACTCAAACTTCTAGGTGGTAATTTGTTATGGATAGTTTAAAAAATGATGTTAGTGGTGGATCCAAATTAAATAATAAATTACCAACTAAATTTTGTTGTGAAAATATTGTAGATGTAAGACAAAAAAAGGGGAGGGGGAATTAGCAAAGAGTAGGTGGACCACTGTCCAATCATTTATTTGTTATTTTTGTTTTTTATTTTATTTTTTATTTTATTTTTATAATCTTTGTAGCTTTATATATATACTAGTAGTTTAAAAAAAATTAAGTTTTGTGAAAAATTAATCAAGTCTTAAAATGATTCTCTAGATAATTTGTTACTAGCAAATGAATACAATATAATAATAATACAAAAAGGAATTAATTTTTTTTAAAAAGGTTATAAAAAAATGTAGATGAACACAAAGAACAAGAAATTTATTAAAAAGAACTTCTTTTTTTGCATCTAAACAAATTAGAAGAATAGATTTTAAGTATAAAATATATATATTTTATTTAATAAAATTTAAATATAAAAGAGGTCTCAATTTAAACATTGAGGGAGAGTATTTGAGTTGGTTGAGAAAAAGCGATCAAGTGCAAGGGAGTTCCAGTTCCAGCAGCGCCGATTTGAGTTCGATCATCAAATTCAACAGAGCAGAGGAACTTCATTTTCATTTTATGTAAGGCTGCTTCCATTTCCAAACACATTTAATATTAAGGTTGATCTTCTTTGTATTGATTCTTTGTAGTTATTTTCTCTTGTTTCTGCCTTTTGATTTAGAGAACATTATTAATTCCCATTCCTTGTTTTAGTAATGCTTTCTTTTCAGTTTTAGAAATTATCTTCTTCTTTTTTTAAATATAAATAAAATAAGCTAAAATTTTGAAGGTTCTCTTGCTTCCAACAGTTCATCTATTCAGTAGATATTGATGGGAAAATTAAGGCTTCATTAGATGATCGCTTACGTCGACTACTTAACTGTCGCACATGGGGCCAATTTTGCAAGACAATGGCCTTCAGTGCTGACGGGAAAAGGTAGTATTGATGTTTTACTACTGATCTAACTGTTTATTTCCATCAAAATTTCACAATGATCGGGCGGTTGCTCATGTTTCTCTTATTGTGTGCATCAAAGGCTGTTCATATGTGAGACTAGTAAAGAAGAACGATCATACCTTTTGGAATTGGATGAACGTCAGGTTGTGCCATTTGATACAATGAAGAACCAGTTCCTGACTACCGGTGACAATAGTTACCTCTTGACAACTACTGCTGCAGAGGTGGATTATCAATAATGCCCGTGGAAGCCCTTTTTCTAGATGTGCTTGGCAGTATTTTGAAGCTCTTATAATTTAACAATCTTTACCTTTAATATCTTTTAGGCTGCTCCTTGCATTAGATTTAACAAGGAAGGGATACAGCTTGTTGTATCAACAAGTGAGAATGGAATCAAAATACTTGCAAATGCTGATTGTGCACGGCTTCTGCGTTCTATTGAAAATCAAGCTGTTGATACCTCCAGAGTGGCTCCTGCAACTATTGCAAAGGTACTACTTTCTTTTAACTTTTATAGGAACTTCAAATGTGTACATGCTTCTTAATTAACATTGCTTATTTTTCAGGGACCTTATATTAGCACCTTTGGTGCTTCCTGTTCAACTGCTGGAACAAGCAATTGATATTAGTTGAAGTCCACAGAAACACTAAAGCTTTTGATTTTCTGAAGAATATTCTTATCAAAATTTCAGAAGAATATTTCTGGAGCTAAAATTCTTATTGACATCTACGTGCATGTTTTCTCTTGTGCCTGTCATACATTTTTTTGGTAGTCTGAGATATTGATGTCTATGCATATGCTTAGTACATATTTCTCGATCATATTTTAGTCTTTTTTATGTACAATTGCAGCCGCAGGTGTAGTTGTGTTGAATTATTAAAAATAAATAATAAAAAAATAACTCAAAACCTTCACTTAATCGCTCCTTCCCTCAAATTTCCACTGAGAAGAAACATAGCTTGGAATCAGAAGCAGTAGATTGAATGGAAAGGAGAGAGAAGCAGAGAATTGAAAGAGCAGAGACAGCGGAAAGGAGAGAGAGGCAGAGAAATTACACCGACAATGATGACATTGACATTGACATTATTAGCAATTTACCGGACTGTCTCCTTTGCCACATCCTCTCCTTTCTCCCAATCTGGGACACTATCGTCATGAGCTCCGATGACGTTGGAGAATGTTCAATAACCTTGCAGGTTTGAAAAATCTTACGCACACTTATATATAAGTTTTGAAGTTTTACAATAACAATGTCCTCTAGGAAAACTTATGAGGCTAATAATCTCTATGTCACTTGATGATAGGTGTCGTTGGCAAATAATTATACTACATCTGTAGACCGTGTGATCTGGAATCCTAATGGTGTTCTTTTTGGTATGTTACCTTGAGGGGATTTATTTATAACTGAAAACGTGATTTAAAGTCACATTTATTGATTTGATTTTTTAACTTTTAAATGGGAGGTAGAGTGGAGATAGGGTTTGAACTCAAAACCACTTCTCCCAAAACATTAAGCTATGAGGAACGAGTGAAATTAATCATTTAAAAACTATTTTGACATTCAACAAATAAAAAATTCTAAAATTTATAACCAGATATAACAGATATGTGAATAATAACATATTGCATTTTTATTTTTAGCATTTTGAGTTTCCTTTTCAACAATAGGACATTTAGTAAGGCTATTTTAGAATTATAAAACAAGGAAGAAAAGGAGTATATTCTTGAGAAAAAATTTGTGTCTCTGATGATCTTTCCTGCTTTCCATTCAGGTGTCGCATATTCAAAACATTTAGTGCAGATATATTCCTATCATGGCGGTAACAATTTGCGCAACCACCTGGAGGTTTGTTTATATGTGTGTGTGTGTGTGTTTGAATTCCTATATAGTTTTTAGTTATTAGTAAAATATGATGCTAACTGGTTCTTTTAGCTCCTTTTGTTAATAATTGTGTCTGCCATGAAATTTTCCTCAGATTGACGCTCATGTCAGTATGGTTAGTGATATTTCCATTTCACATTCAAGCAGACAACTATGCATCATAACTTCTGGAGAGGACAAGACTATTAAGGTTTACTTGGCATATTCTTGGAGCAAAAGACTGAAAGTTCAATTCTGTGCAGGGGTGGGATGCTGTCACTGGCAATAAGCTGTACACGTTTGTAGGGTATGAAGCACCGTTTATTTTGTGTTCCCTCATCATAAGGAAAACATTCAGGCATTCAGTTGTTTTATTTGCACTTTTTCTAGTTGACAGTTTTCTTCAACTTTTCTTGAGAGACATCCAATGCTTGTTTCTCATGCCTCAGCCAGAGTTTTAGCAACTTTACCTAAATATTTTGGTGCACTTATTATGCACCAAGGCGAAAGATTTCTTTTTTCTCTTTCTTTGTTGCTTTTGTTTTGTCAAATTACCATTTTTGCTTATTTAACTTTCATTAATAGTCCATATGGTTAATATATATATATATATATATATATATATATATTGCTATTTTCATTGTACTAAAAATGACACTATTCATTTCCGCTTTTTTCCTTTCAACTCTTAATCGTGTTATAAAAAAAAAAAAGAAAAAAATAAATGCGAATCTTAATTGTCACACCCTAATAATCCATAGGGTTGCCACTTGGTCTCCGCCCCACACCACCCCCCCCCCCCCCCGCCCCGCCCCCAATCCTTCTTCCTTTTTCTCCTGCTGTGTCGATTTGGTTTAGATCATTAAAGGTTTTTTTGCTTCCAACAGTTCATCTTATCAACAGATAATGATGGGAAAATTAAGGTTTGGTTATATGATGACATGAGTCAAAGAGTTGATTTTGACGCTCCGGGCCAATCTTGCACAACAATGGCCTACAGTGCTGACGGGACAAGGTAGTAATGATGTTTTACTAATAATCCAACTAAAATTCCTAAAAATTTTAACTATTGTTGGGCAATTGCTCTAGCTTTATATCATGTTTCTTTTTTATTATTGTGTTCATCATAAGCTATTCTCATGTGGGACTAGAGAAGGAGAATCATACCTTGTGGATGGAATGAAAATGACGAGGCTATCAAGCGTGTATATAATGGTCTTTGGAAGCAGTCTGTGGGGGTTGTGCAATTTGATACAATGCAAAACCGGTTCCTGGCTACTGGAGATGAGTTTCAAATAAAATTTTGGGACATGGGCAACATTGACATCTTGACAGCTACTGCTGCAAAGGGTGGATTACCGGTAATGCCTATGGAAGCCCTTTTCTTGGTGTGCTTAGCAGTACTTTGAAGCCCTTCTTATAATTAATCTATACGTTGAATATCATTTAGGCTTCTTCTTGCATTCGATTTAACAAGGTAGGGATACTGTTAGCTGTATCGACAAGACAGAATGGAATCAAAATACTTGCAAATGCTGATGGTCTACAGCTTTTGCATGCTATTGAAAATCGTGCAGTTGATGCCTCCAGAGGATAGAAGGCTTATAGTTCATGATGGGGGTTTTTTTGAAAGGTATGTTTGTTTGTAAAGTTCATGAGGTTGGGGACGCATTTTCAAGCTCTTATTAGTTAGCAGATTGTAGAAGTTAAGGACTTTATGGACTTTATTATGCACTAAAGATTCTTATTATGTTGTGTTAATTATTTTCATGGAAAATCGTACCAACACGATGTTTGAGCAACAACACTACAATGCTGTTAGATAGGGCATTTACATGGAGATTGATAATGACGTAAAGGGATAACAAAATGGATAAATTTTTTTCCGTTATGGTTGTCATCTGCTTTGTGCCAAAACTTCAAAACTTGCTAGGTCCCAATCTATTGTCGTCACATTAATTAACAAGGTAATGTGACAACTATCTTCTCAAAAAAAAAAAGGTAATGTGACAACTAGAAAATCTCAAGGTAATGTGACAACTATCTTCTTTCATTACATAATTATTTGTCCTCAAATATCGCTCTAGCCCTTTCAAAAGAAAAATGCCTCTAGCCAGCCATCATTTAATGAAAGAATTAAACATTTTTGGTACTATAGTGAAAAACACAAAAGATTTGTACTACCACAAAAGCTTCATCAGACAACACTTGCTGTCAGTATTACAAACTTACAAAACTTCCCTTGTCCAGCTATATAAACATGTAGGAGTTTTCTACTAAGGTTGCTAATGCACTGATTTCCCTGAATAGCTTTTGGTCAATGGTCTTGAAACATAAGTTTTGCATTTCATTCATAATTGACAACATCAGCAAAACAAATACTGCTGATACTCCTATCCTGTAAGGTATAATGTTGGCCTCTCAAATCGCCGAGCAGGTTGCTATAGTCTTATCTTGTACATTCTAATTTAAACACCCGGCCAAACATTTATGCCCCTCTTTATTTGCCCACTTCCTCTGCTTTTGGAGTGCCTTAAAATAATCTTCCTTCTTACACAGTATGCAAAACAATGATCTCAATTTAATTCTCTTTGCAAGGTCCCTTACAATAGTCCTTGCACAGTTTCCCCTATATAAGTTAGACTCAGTTAAAAGTTCAATGTGGACTAACATTGTGTATGAATTAATGTCACACCCATCATACACAACCCAAAGAATTTCAATAAATACAAAAATTAGATTGATGCAGGACAAGCCAGAATTTTGAAACAAGAAATTGAAGAACAGGGAAAATCAAGATAAATAACCTAGGAGCCGATACTTAGGCTTGCTTGAAGTCAACATCAAGCGAAAGAAAACCACTAGGAGACCACCTACTGTTGCCTAATTCTAATTGTTATAAGCGTCAACACCTAGAGTTGGTTGGAGTAAACACATTATAGTTCTTTAATAGGCTAATAAACCCAAATAATTCTAAATGTTGTAAGAAACCCTCATTGAATTATTACAAAAATATCCCTGACTTTAAATAAAAATACGAATAAACTGTATTAAGTACTATGGCCTAAAATAAAATACAGTTAACTCTAAAAAGAAATTAAAATAAAATTCTCCCAATTAGATATATTTTCTTGTTGGATGATTTCACAACTACCATTATAAAGATTAGGCACACCAAGCATCTGCCGGTTAGCATGGGTCATCTCAGATCTTGCAACAAATTATCCGAGTCTGATCAGTGTTTGAAAAGAAAAATAGCTAGGTACATTAAACCTAAGTTAGGAAAATGCAGTATGCAATGAAAGCTTCCATTTACCATAAACCATCTCTCATAGTTAAAATTGCAACTCCACAATAGACATTTTGAACTTTTTTTGTTATCCACTCATATCCCAAAGAATTTCTAGACCAAAATTTACAGGAAATAAAATTCACCAATAGTTTATCATCTTTAGGATTTAACAACCTTGTCCACATCCATAGTGTGTTCCTTCTCATTGCTATCGCTAGATGAGCAATGATTAATTTTCCGATCATGTGATATGGTCGCTATGTAACGCTCGTCTCCTACATGTACATCTAAGGACGTGACTTTTGCTTAATGTCCATCGAGTGTCTTCACAGGCGGACCAAATCTTAGTTGTCGTGTCATTGGAAGCAGTTAGCAAGAAATATCCTTGTTGGGGCTCGAACTTTACTTGTGAAATCTGGTTAGAATGTGCTGGTATGGAATGCAAAGTATTTCTCTATATTAGATTCCAGATTCGACAGGTGTTGTCCTCAACCTAGGTGGCTAAATGATAGCCATTAGGAGAGAAGCTAACACCCAGAATTGGCTTGACATGGCCTTCCAAGGCAAGAAACTTTTCCCATTTGAAGGTCCCAAACACAAGCAATCGCATCAAGTCCACAAAATGCAGCTAGTGATCCATCACGATGGAAATCTAGCCCATAGACAGTCCTACTGTAACCTTGAAGAATTAATTCCATCCCAGTTTTCACATCCCATAACCTCCAAGTCTTGTTGAAGCTAGTAGTGCCCAAGTACTTTCCTGATGGATGGAATGAAATGCGTGCAAGGCAGTCCAAATGGCCCTCAAATGTCCACAACAAAGATCCTTTAGTGCTCCAGACAACCTTGCAGTAGAATCAGCAGAGGCAGTAGCTAGATGATCATGCACAGGAGAAAATGTGACATTAGTAGCATGCTATGTTTTACCTTTAATGCAGAGACCATTTCAAAATCTTTGTGTCCCTTTGATGTAGAAACCAAACCTCTTTAACTTGCCTTGATCCCCAATAAAAATCCCTTGATGCTTCAGACTCCAATCCGACTTTGCATTTATTTTCCTTTTCCTCTGCGCACGTGTAATACGCTTAGCTGCCCGCAGCACAAGGGAGAACTTAGAAAGGGTAAAATCTGTTACACAGTGTTTTCATAACTGAAGATGTCAATATGAAAGCTATGTGTGTAACAACCACCTCCCTCTTTGCAATATCAACTCTGGCATTCCTGAGAGCTGAAGTGACTTGTGTATAAAAGGGATATTGAATAGTTTCTTCATCAATGTCTGCTTTTGCTTTTGCAGCAGAAGCCACAGCCTCTTCCTTCTCTTTCTCCTCATGAGGAGCTTTCATCAACAACCTCCTTTCATCAGCATCTAGTTTTGCCATAATCTTCGTCAACCTCTTATGTCTTTCTATCTCTTTTTCTCTAAAAAGGGTGACAGGTTCACCAAGCTTGCGAAGAAGACAAGTCTGGACAACCATGTCATAAGTAATAGTAGGCACGGTTAGTGCTTTAACACGCGACTTCATCATAAGCCCCTGTATCAATTTTTCCTGCCACTCTCTCACCAGTCTACTCTCCTTACGCTGTTGATGAAACGGTGTTGCCTGAGAGTGAGAACAAGAAATTAGAGAACAATAGAAATAAAGATACATAACTTAGGAGTACGTAAAAGCAAAAACTAGAAATAAAGATACGTAACTTAGGAATATGGTGCCTACGTAATCATGTCCTGCACAATGGAGGCCAAGCTAATGTTTATGGTTCCATTCATCCCATTCATCAAATTCACTACAGGTTTATGGAGTTTTTAGCCCTAACAAACCAATCTACTCGCCTCCCTCCACCCCCATCGCTTGTAAGTTGGGTTCCCCCTCCTACGGATTGGGTCAAGCTTAATGTTGATGCTACCATATCAGCTACCAAGGTAGCTCTAGCAGTAGTTGCGCGAAACAACAGTGGTGATGTGATCAATGTTTGGGCTAAGTTGCAAAATAGTTGCTCGCCCCTACTAGCTGAAGCATCATCAATGCTTTGGGCTGTCCAGTTAGCAAAATCAGAAGCATGGTCCCAACTTATTGTTGAGGGTGACACTAAAATTTGTTTCGACTCCTTATATGCTGACAGGTCAATCAAAACCGTGCTGGATAACTCTCAATGTTTAGCTGAATCTTTTTCTAATTGTTCCTTTAGTTGGGTTAAGAGAAATTGCAATGTCGCAGCTCACAAAATCGCTAAGTTTGCTTTAAATTCCAATGTTTCCTTTTGTTTGAATAATGGCAATCTGCCCCCTTATTACTTTCTGCTTTTCTGCCTGTAAGGTGGATTGCCCCTTTGAAATTCCTTTTGACTAATACAAATTGCAGATTATCAACCAAAAAAAAAAAAAACATAATTTAGGAGTATGTAAAAGCGAAAACTCAAATACAAGATGTAGGGTGGACAGTCGACTCATCTCAAAAATAGTACAACCATAGCTTACAATAATAATAGTAATAATAATCTCTACTAAGAAACTAGAATAGAAGGCATTGTCAAATGGCTCAAATCCGTTCACTTTACTAACACAACAATGTCTGTGGAAGTTGAGTTTACGGCTTTTTGCGTAATGGAGAATGCAAAAACAGAGACAAGAGGTAGGGTAGACATATCTCAAAACTAGTACAACCATAACTTCAAAATTAATATTAATAATAATAATCTATACTGAGAAAGTGGTACACTAGGCATTGTCAAATCCATTCACATTACATAAGATCTAAAGCACTTGAAAAAAAAAGAAGATATCCTCCAATAATAATCCATGTGATTAATATATATATATATATATATGTGTGTGTGTGTGTGTGGCACTATTCATTTCTGCTTTTTCTTTCAAATCGGAAATGTGAATCTTAATTGTCACACCCTAATAATGCATTCGGTTGCCACTTGGTCTCTCTCTCTCTCTCTCCCCTCCCCCCCTCCTCCCTTTTTTTCTCCTGCTATGTGGATTTGGTTTAGATCATTGAAGGTTGTGGTGGGCCTTTTTTGCAATTGTAGGCTAGGCTGTCTCTTGCCATGCTATGGCCCAATGGTTCTGGGTAGGAGAGTTAGGACCAACTTGATTGCAACACACCCTAAGCTAGCTTGTGCACAAGCTAAAGCTCCTTTGCTAAAACTTTGGTCACATTTTCATACAATTAGTAGGCTTCAGCCAAGGTTTCTTACATTTTCTTATTTTTACATTATAAACATTGCCTGCATTTTCCTTTGGTGTAGTAGGTATTGTCATAAATGAAAAAAAAAAAAAAGTGAAATTGATAATTTGGTATAAATTAGTGGCACTACATTTTTGGAATCACTCTTATAGTGAAAATGCGATTTTTTTTTTTTTTTTTTTGAGCTAAGTGAATTTTGTGAGACTATTTACGGCTGTAGTTGATGTAATTCATAGGTTATTACTATAGGATTTGAATTTCATGATATTTTAATTATTAATTATTGTTATTTGAAGACATTAGTACTTGCTTCTAGCAAAAACAAAGACAACTATTATCTCTCTTGGACCACCCTGAATTTATTTTGTTGATCTTTTTGGAACTTTAGAACATGCTTTAAATAATTAACTCTTTTTTTTAGAAACAAAATAATTAACTCTTGGAGTCAAAAGAAAGAAAAAAAAATACTTTCTTTCATTTTCTTGAGTCCATGTGCGATGAAGGAAAACTTCTTCTTTTTTTTTGGGTTTGTTTTTTTTTTTTTTTTTATGGGATTTTTTTTGGGTTTGTTTCAAATTTTGTTGAATGAGCAAGAAATTTCAAGATTACATTTCATTGTCTCTATGTAAAACTCCTTGAATTTAGGTTTCTTTCTTGCAATTTTTTTATTTTATTTTTTTGTATTATCTAATTATGAAATTTTTAAATTTTCACCTATGGTTTGTCTTTTGTAATAAATATAAGTATCTCGCACGTTGTGTGGGTTATAAGAGCATTCACAGCAGTGAAGGCAAAATTTTAGCTATTTAGCTACATAAAAAGTCACTTTATCTATTTTAGCTACACACATGCTGCAGCAGTGAATCTATTTTAACTTTCAACACAATAAAATAATATACACATCACAATAAAATAATATAACCACTACAATAAAATAATTTATCCTACTACCAAAAAAATAACCCAGCACCAACCACAACCACTCTACCATCAACCACAGCCACAGCCACAGCCACAACCACCACCACCACCACCACCACCACCACCAGTCCACAGCAAAAAAAAAAAAAAAAAAAAAAAAAAACCCACAGCACCACAAAACACGGCACAACCACCGCCAACACAGCACCACAAAACAAACTCACTCTACCATCAGCCACAGCCATAGCCACAGCCACAGCCACAACCACCACCACCACCACCACCACCACCAGTCCACAGCAGAAAAAATAAAATAAAATAAAATAAAATCACCCCCAAAATCCACCTCCACCATCGCGACACAACCAAACCATAACCACCATCACAGTAGCCTCAAAGCTCAACCAAAAAACTAGCAACCAATTGAAAAAAAAAAAAAACAAAAAAAAAAAAACCCAGAAATCTCACCCTCAAGATACCCAAGCCAAGAGCACACAATTAGAAATCTTAAAACCCAGATCGGCAACGTGGGCCTGAGGCGGATGGTGGCTGGTGGGTCGATGAGAGACCGGAGTGATGAGCTTTGAGAGACCGGATGACCTTTAAGAGACCGGAGTTATGAGCTTTAAGAGACCGAAGTGAGAGACCGGAGTGATGAGCTTTAGAGATGAGAGAGGCACAGGCACGGTCTGAAGGAGAGAGAGAGAGGCACGTTCTGAGGGAGAGAGAGTAATTGATAATATTTTAATCGAATAAAATAATATATTTTTCTTAGCTCTAATGAACTATAGATGTGTATTGTAGCAATGGAGTTAAAATTTTTAGATTTAGCTCCACTGCTGCAACATGATTTTTGTGTTTGTGAAATTAAATTTTAGTAATATAACAATATGTCTCCACTGCTGTAGATGCTCTAAGCTAATAATAATAATAGTCAAGCTCATTTAATGTTGCCCGGTCTTGTCATACAGTCGTCATCAAAAAAAAAAAAAAAAGACAGTCATAAAAAAACAAAAAAGAAAGAAAGAAAGAGAGAGAACATGTCTACTCTTCAGCTCTCATGCTCTATTCAACTACTTAATAATGGCTCAAATAGTGGTTATGGCAGCTTTGTTGACTTGATTGGCCAAAGAAACGTATCCATCTTCACAAGAAAATAGAGAATTTCATATCATCACACTTTTCTTTTTCAATAGAGCACTTTAGCGCCTTTCTTCTTTCCTTTTGAGAGTGTGGGACAGTGGGTGGTGGAAGTGAAGAATAAAGGCATCTTGTGTTTACACTTTACAGTCGTATAATATTTTATATTCTACTACTTCATGATACCTCAAATAGTGGTTATGACAGCTTTCTTGACTTGATTGCTCAAAGAAACGTATCTATCCCAAAAAGAATAGGAGTATTTGGTAGCTTTAGTTTGAATATATTTTTGAGTATTTTAAATAATATTACATATATTTTATATATATTTTTTCTTATATATATATATATATATATATATATCAAAATATCAAAATAATATTATTTAAATTCCCCTACTAAACACCTTAGAGATATTCACACTTATTTTTATAAATATTGCACTTTAGCGCCTTTCTTCTTTTCTTTTGAGAGTGTGGGACGGTGGGGTGGTGGAAGTGGAAAATAAAAGCATGTATGTTGGCTCGGTCACTCCATTGCTCGTGGAAACATAATTAAAGTGCAAAATGGTCTGGATAACCGTGTCTTCAATATATTTTATTAAATTATTTTAAAAAGTTATGGTATCATTTTTATGATAAATATAAAAATTTATAATTAGTATTTTTTTTTATAAAAGTTTTTAAACATATTTAATAAATCAATGCTATTAAGTATTCGTTAACTTTTTCTAAACTAAAAACCAAAAATAAAAACTCAACCATCTTAAAACTTGTTTAATATTTTATAGTATTTATGTATAAAGTTAAATCCCCTGCCCATTATTATAATGATTGAATTTATTAAGCAAAAATGAAAATACGAATAATTGTATTATTCAATTTTTAAAAACAATTCTTTTACTATCACATATTTTTACATAGTTGGATGGCATATATGATTGTGGTTAGTACACACTCACTTTTAGGTGGACTCACAAATTTTTTTTTTTTTACCATTTATAATCACACTTTATATATTAGAGGTTTGAGAAGAATTATTATAAATTACAAAGCAATGCCATACTTTTTTTTTCCTTTTTTTATTATTATAAAAAGGTATAATATAATGTTAAAAACTCAAAACATATTTGATTTATCTTTGGATAAATCTCTCAATTAGATTAGTAATGTAAACCTTGTTAAGAAGAAACTCACCTCTAACTCTAAGTTATATATGCTAAAAGTTTTTAAAAGAATTAAATAAAAGAACATATATATTCCATAAATAAATAGAAAAAACATATATACTTGGCATCCTTTACGAAATTTCCTTGATCTTTCCAAGTAACTAAAGCCTAACACCCAAAAACAAAAGGAAAAAAAGAAAAGAAATAATAGTAATTATTTCCCTAAAGTAAAGTTACTCGTTGCGGAAAAGCATAAAACAAGAAAGAAGAAGAAAAAGAAGAGCTGGAAAGGCGTATGACGTATCCTCAAAGACAATTTTCTTGGCACATCTCTGAAAACTGTCTTGTGTTTACACTTTACAGTTGTATAATATTTTCTTAGCTTACGAAATTATTTCCCCAAAGTTTCCTCAAAGACAATTTTCTTAAAGCATTAGCATTGGAAAATGCTAATGCTATTCTATTTTAGAATTCTAAAAACCTACAATTTTACTATACCATCCAATTTTACAATACCTCCACATCTCAAAACTCTATTTTTATTAAAATATTATTTTTTAATCTTTTTTTTATTATTTCTTTCTAACTGTCAAACTTGGTTTTCCTGGGCTTTCCAACAGCCATTTTTTTTTCCTCTCTTTCTCCCTCAACCTCTAGCACCGGTTCAACACACAAAGCCCCTCACATACAGAGACCTATGATACACCGAGCCACCGAATCACTGAGCCACCGATCAGATCGGAAACCCACTGAGCCACCGATCAGATCGAAAACCCACGCCGCCATTTGAAACCCAGGCCGTAAAAAATACCCAGAAAACGCCGATGATCAACCCAGAAAAACGTCAAAAAAACCCCAGCGTCACAACAGAAGGAAAAAAAAACCCAAAAAAAAAACCCATCAGAAAGTCAAAACCCAGAAGAACCAGCCAATCCAAAAATCATCACCGGGGCCACCATCAGAGCTACCGATGATCAACCCAAACGATCCACCCACCAATCAACAGATCCACCGTTTCAAACCCACCGAACAACCGATCCAAACCCACCATCAACGCCCAACGATCCAAACCCAGCTCGTCGATCCACGCTGATCCAACCTCCAACCTCAAAAATCCAAAACCCAGCACCGGTGCAATGAGAGAGAGGCCATGTGAGATGGGTGAGAAATTTCGGAGATGAAGTTTCAGAGATGAGAGAGCAAATGGAGCAACAGAGAAGGAAGAAAGAGAATAGAATAGAAAAAATGAGAGGGATGAGAGAGAAATTTCGGATTAAAAAGGAGGAATAAAATTTTTTTTTTTTTTTTTTACAATTCTGTGAACAGTACAATTCAATGTATAGAATTGTACTGTAGCACTATTGCAAAAAAATTTGCAATAGTTGTATTTACAATTGTCTGATGCAAAGGATTTTAAGGGTAAAAATGCCAAATTGTCCCTAGATATGGCATTAGCATTCTCCAATGCTAATGCTCTTAGCTTATCTCTAAAAGCTAGCTTGTGTTTACACTTTACCGTTGTATATTTTCTTAGCATCCCTTACGAAATTTCCTCAAAGTTTCCTGAAAGTTACAGCTTACAAAAAAGCGAAAAGGAATTAGGAAAAATAATATAAAATCGCAGAATACTTAAATTATTCGTTCTCTCTTTTTGAGTCTTTACAAGTGAACTACTCGCATATGATAATATAGCTCTAACCGAAGCCACAGCTGATATCACACACACTGAAGCTTTGTAATTTTCCGATGGCTTCCATAACCTCTGAAATAGCTTCTTCTTCTTCTTCTTCATTGCCCAAATGGGAGTATGATGTTTTCCTCAGTTTCAGAGGTGAGGACACCCGCAATAATTTCACAGACCATCTATATGCTGCCTTAGATCAAAAAGAAATTAGAACCTTTAGAGATGATGAAAGACTTGAGAGAGGAAAACTCATTTCCACGGAGCTCTTGAATGCTATAGAAAAGTCGAAGTTCGCAATCATTGTTCTATCAAGAAACTATGCGTCTTCGTCTTGGTGCTTGGATGAACTTGTAAAGATTGTTGAGTGCAAGGAAAAGGCTGGGCTAACAGTTTTGCCTGTTTTTTATGGTGTGGATCCATCTGATGTACGAAAACAGACGGGCAGTTTTGCAGAGGACTTTGCTAAACATGAAGAACTTATGAAGAACGAAGAGAAGTTGCAATCGTGGAGAGCTGCTTTCACTCAAGTTGCCAATCTCTCTGGATGGGATACACAGAATAAGTAAGAATTTCTTTTGCACACTTTCAGAATATAAATATTATACATCATTGCTTTGTTCACTTGGCCAAATAAATTTTTTCAAGTTATGTTATTTAATATATTTACTCAGCCAGATAGAAAAGAAATCTAATCATGGATCGCTGAATTTAATACTTACGTTGTGTCCATTACTCAAATATTAGCTTCTTGTTACTAGTGTCTTACTCAAAACACACACAAAAAAAAAACTTACTAGTGGATTCTCCCCAAAAAAAAAAAAGTTACTTTATTATATTAATACAGAGCCTAAGCAAGCTTAATTTCTTTTTTGAAATGTGGCGGTTTGGGAATCCGGAGTGTTGGGCTATTTAACAAGGCTTTGCTTGGGAAGTGGTTGTGGCGGTTTGGGAAAGAAAATCACAGATTATGGCGTCGGGTTATAGTAGACAAATATGGAGAGGCAAGAGAAGGCTGGTGCACTAGAGGGGTAAGAGGTGCTCACGGGTGTGGGATATGGAGGAGTATTAAAGCAGGATCAGAGAAGTTCTTTAGTCAGATTTTGTTTAATGTGGGGGAGGGTAGCCGTGTTAGTTTTTGGCATGACCCATGGTGTGGGCCTACTCCTTTGAAGGATCTCTTCCCTTCCATGTATGATTGCTCTGTTTCTAAAGAAGCATGTGTCTCTGACGTGGTTGTAACTAATTCAGAAGGAGGTAGGAGCTGGAATTTATTATTTCGTCATGGTCCTCAGGATTGGCAAGCAACCACTGTCTACTCTTTCTTTGAGTTTATTTATTCCTCTATGCCGAGGGGTGAGGGGGATGATCAGTTGGTTTGGAGATTGACTACATCTGGTGTTTTTGATGTGCGCTCTTTTTATAAGCTATTATCTAGTCCTCCTACTGATGCCTTTCCTTGGGAGTGTATATGGCGTACTAAGGTGCCTAAACGGGTGTCTTTTTTCTTATGGACAGCAGCTAATGATGGGATACTCACCATTGACAACCTTATTAAAAAAGGTCAGTTTTTGGTTAATCGGTGTTGCTTGTGTTGTTGTGATGGGGAATCAGTGGACCACCTTCTTCTTCATTGTAAGTTCTCCCATGCCTTATGGTGCGAAGTTTTTGCAGTGTTTGGGATCCAATGGGTCATGCCTAGGTCAGTGAAATCTTTTTTCTTTATTTGGAGAAACTGGTTTGGAAAGCATCTTTCAATCATTTGGAATATGGTCCCGGCATGTTTAATGTGGTTAGTCTGGCAGGAACGTAATGCTCGCATTTTTGAAGACAAGGCGAGAACTTTGGAACACATAAAATGTTTACTTTTTCGTACTTTGTTTCTTTGGGCTCGTATTTGGGGGTGTACGAATTGTACTGCTGTAGCTGATTTTTTAGTTTCTATTTCTTTTAGCTCTTGATCTTCTTGTATTTGTTTCATTGTTCAAAGTGTTCACCATCGTGAACATGATGTTCAATTTTTCTATAAAAGTCTTATTACCTATCAAAAAAAAAAAAACAATCTTAAGCAGCAGTTAGTAACTATAAATAGCATAATTCCTGTAACTCTTATTTTCCTCTGTGTGTGTCTCCCCTTAACATTTTTTGCGAGAGGCGAATCCAAATTTTATATCATTCTTCATGGCTTTGAAAATGGCTTCTTCACCTTTAAAATTCGCAGCATGAAATCTCTGATTTGTTTCTAGTTTATATATAATAGAAATTAGCTGCTTAGGCAACTACTAGAAGTGTAGACCAAAGCTGCTGCCTTGTATAACCCATCTGAATTCTGCTTCTCAATCATCAATATATCAGCATAATGATCAACAATTCAAGTCAATTTTCCGAATATGTCTTGTGAATTGTAGGCATAAAAAATGAGAATAGGGTTTCCATTCTTTCCCCATTGAACTTGTTACTTGTGTATTGATCTTTTTTTCCTTTTCTTTTATTAGATAATAAACTAAGCTATAAATGAATGCTGAAGCATTTGAAAACCAAATAATTTTCCACTAATCTAGAATTGAATGAGACTATCTGATGGCTTCATAAGTAGCTGTGCAATTGAATTTGTCAGTATTGATAGAGTCCAACTGACCAAATATATAGATTAATATATTTGAACCTTTCTCCATTTCCGATAATCACAGCTAGAATCTCTGATTCCATATAAGTCCGTAGAACACGCCCTCAATGCCTCACCATTCTCTATATGACTCCTCAAGAATACGTTGTTACTGACCTCAATCTTGAAACTTTATTCCATTCCCAATTACACTCGGGAAGTACAGGAATTGCACAAAAGCTCCTTTCTTTGAAAGCAAGAACCTATATTCATTCTGCAGAATTAATAATTTAAACTACATTCGTTTGGGATCACAGGCATCTTTTCTTTATTTTTCTATTTTATTCTAAACCAAGCAATAAAAGCCCGAAGAATTCCAAATGTTGAATTAGAAATATAGTCAAGATACAATATAACATGACATGCAAGTTGTAATGAAGAATAGTTACAACAAATGAAGAATCATGTAAAATTGAAATGTTGCTTTTTTGAAGTTTTATTTGTTAATTCCAGATTTAAAATGCCATAGCTACCTTCCAACTCTTCCTGACCAAGACCACTATACGTGCACTTTAGTTTTACTGGTAAGGTACCACTACACAGATGACTTCCACCCAATGATGATCTTTTTTTTTTTCCTTCTTAAACAATGGCTTACTATTTTATGTTTTCTACAGTAGCTCAAATATGTGGTACAAAATTTATTTTGTCAATTTCACAATTTATTATCTTTTTCATATTATGGAATTTAGAGTTCCATTTTCTATAATGAACGAATCTAAAATAGTACACTTGTTGAGCCTTCTGTCTTGTTATGGCCTATCTTGACTCAAAAAATTATTGTTCTATATTCCTGGCAGGAAGGAGTCAAAAATTATCGAAGAGATTGCCAGAAAATTAAATGTTGACTTGCGTTATTCATGCTTAGGTTTTCATGAGGAGCTTGTTGGAATACAATCTCGTGTGGAGGAAATGGAGAATTTATGTTTAAGCATGGGGACCAATGGTGTTCATTTTATAGGGATTTGGGGAATGGGTGGAAGCGGTAAAACAACTATTGCAGAAGTCCTATATGATAGAATCTGTTATCATTTTGCAGGCAGCAGTTTTCTTAGAAATGTTAGAAATGGTGGTCTAGTTACTTTACAGAAACAACTTCTTTCTGATGTCTTGTGTGAAAAAAATATTGATATTTGGGATGTTAAAAGGGGAAAATATTTGATAAGGAATAGCTTATGTCATAAAAGAGTTCTTGTCATTCTTGATGATGTGGATCAACCTGAACAATTAGAAGCATTAGCAGACAAGCAAAGTTGGTTTGGTCAAGGGAGTGTGATCATTATAATAACTAGAGATAAACATTTAATCAGACATGAAGTGGCTGAAGAAAAAATATACAAAGCTAAGATTTTGAATAATGATGAAGCTCTTAAGCTTTTTAGTCTGAAAGCCTTCAAGCAGGACAATCCTTTAAAAGGTTACGAGGTGCTATCTAAAGAATTTGTACACTATGCTCGAGGCCTTCCTTTAGCACTCAAAGTTTTGGGCTCCTTAATGTTTCACAGAGATCTAGATGCATGGGAATCTGAACTAGGTAGACTAAAAGAAAATCCGGAATGTAAAATCCTGGATGTGCTCCGAATAAGTTTTGATGGCCTAAAGATAACAGAGCAAAAAATATTTTTGGATATTGCTTGTTTCTTCAAAGGAATGACTAAACATCGTGTAGCAAATATACTACAAACTCCCCAGTACAAGCCATACATTGATATAGATGTACTTGTAGAAAAATCTCTTATAACCATCTCGTATGGAATATTGTGGATGCATGATTTACTACAAGAATTGGGTAAGGAAATTGTTCGTCGTGAATCCCCTAAAGAACTCGGTGGACGCAGTAGATTATGGGTTAAGGAGGATGTCCTTCATGTACTAAAAGATAATACAGTAAGTCGATTATGCACAATCTTATGCTTTTTTATGAGTGTGTGTGCATGTAAGATTCATCAAAGTTTTTGTTAATACCTTCCAATATAATCACTCTTTTTCTTCTTTTTTTTATTACTAGGGAACTTCAAAAGTTGAAGGCATATTAATCGAAACCACTTCAAAAGTTGAAGGCATATTCATCAACACCCCTTCAAAAGAAGAGGACTTGAACGTTGAAGAAAAAGTAGAGGACTTGAATGCTGAAACCTTCTCAAAGATGAGAAATCTAAGATTGCTTAAAATTGGTAATGTGCGCCTTCTTCAAGGACTTACGTTTCTTTCAAATGATTTACGTCTAATGCATTGGCCTGGATATCCTTTAAAATCAATGCCAAGAAATTTCAATCCTAACAAACTTGTTGAACTCATTATGCCTCGTAGCCATATCAAACAACTATGGGAGGGAAATTGGGTAAGATCTTTACTCATGTGAAACAAGGTTTTTTTTTTTTTTTTTTTTTTTTTTGGGTGGTAAAAATTATGTTCATAATCGTTGAATTTTCTCTATTTGGTTGTTTTTCAATGCTAACAGAGTTTAAAGTGGCTAAGAATCATCAACCTCAGCGATTCTAGAGAGTTGATCATGACCCTGGATTTTGCTAGAGTCCCAAATCTTGAGAAGCTAATTCTCAAAGGTTGCACAAAATTGTCTATGATTCACGCATCCCTTGGAGATCTCAAACATCTTATTTTGTTGGATTTGAGCAATTGCAAATGTCTTAAAAGCCTTCCGTGCAAGATCAGCTGGGAATGTCTTGAAATTTTTATTCTCTCAGGTTGTTCAAAGCTGAAGAAGTTTCCAGAAATTGTAGGAAATATGTCACGTTTGCTAGAACTTTATTTAAATGGGACTGCTATAGAAGATCTACCATTATCAATGGAGCAATTAACTGGGCTTATCAAATTGGATCTAACAAATTGCAAAAACCTTTCAAGTCTTCATCCGAGAGTCCCAAATCTTCAGAAGCTAATTCTCAAAGGTTGCACAAAATTGTCTATGATTCACACATCCCTTGGAGATCTCAAACATCTTTTTTTGTTGGATTTGAACAATTGCAAATGTCTTAAAAGCCTTCCCTGCAAGATCAGCTGGGAATCTCTTGAAATTTTTATTCTCTCAGGTTGTTCAAAGCTAAAGAAGTTTCCAGAAATTGTAGGGAATATGTCACGTTTGCTAAAACTTTATTTGGATGGGACTGCTATAGAAGATCTACCATTATCAATGGAACAGTTAACTGGTCTTATCAAATTGGATCTAACAAATTGCAAAAACCTTTCGAGTCTTCCTGAACCCATTTGTAGTTTGACATCCCTAAAAACTCTCACTCTATCTGGTTGCTTAAAACTTGACAATATGCCAATGAATATGGGGAATCTAGAAGGTCTAGAGGAACTAGATGTAAGTGAAACTGCTATAAGAGAGCCACCTTCCTCCATCTTTTGCTTAAAAAATCTCAAAATACTATCTTTCCAAGGATGTAATGGGATGTCATTTGAATCATGGTCATGGAAGAAGCCGCTTAGTTTTCTGTTTATGACAAAAACTCCAGATCCCATGGGCTTGGTATTGCCTTCTGTATCAGGTTTGTGTTCATTAACTAGATTGAATATAAGGAACTGCAATCTTCAAGCAATCCCTAGTGATATTGGCTGTTTGTCCTCTTTAAAAGAATTAGATCTAAGTGGAAATAATTTTGTTTTCCTTCCTGAAAGCATTAATCAACTATCTCGGTTGACCAAATTTTGGGTGGAGAATTGCAAGAGTCTTCAATTGTTGCCGGAGTTTCGATTGATGTATCATCACATTAAAGTTTGGGCAAATGGATGTACCTCATTGGAATCTTTACTACCAGTTAAAACGAAAGATAATGTTGTTCGTTGGCTTTATCTTCTCAATTGTTTCCAATTTGTTGAAAATCAAGGCCGCGGTGGCTTGGTCATTACAATGCTAAGAGAATGTTTTCAGGTCTCTCTCTCTCTCTCTCTCTCTCTCTCTCTCTCTCTCTCTCTCTCTCTCTCTCTCTCTCTCTCTCTCTCTCTCTCTCACAGCTTTCTTTAAAGATCATGGTTGGTTTTTATGTTTCAGGAATTAGCTATAAAAGGAAGAATTGATGTTGTTATTCCTGGAAGTGAAGTTCCGAACTGGTTTAGGCATCAAAGTGTGGGGGCTTCAATAAATCTGGAAGTGCCTTCTTATTTATTTAAACAATTTAGAGGAATTGTTCTCTGCGCTGTTTTTCGACCCCAGCAGCATCGTCCACCTAACCATCTTAGTTATGACCTTGAGCTTATGTGTCACTTTAAAGCCAATGGAAATGAAATCGGAAAGATTCCATTCTTACCAGTTTCGGAAGAGTTTGATACGGTTGAATCGGATCATCGTTGGTTCATGTATTTGCTCCCTAATTATGACGTCTTTAGCAGTGTATTATATCAAATTGCTGATGCATCCAGCTGTCAACTTGGGATTGAATTCAGAGTCAAGGATCGACGCTGGATGGAGATAAAGAACATGATGGAGATAAAGAAATGTGGGGCCCATATGGTATTCGAGGAAGAAATGGAAGATCTGAAACAAAGCATGGGTCAGAGTGAGTGCAGCCGCAGCATCATTCCTTATAACGAGGGTGTAGACTTTGATAATTTTGAAGAGGATATCAAAATTAAGCGAAGTCGTGATGATGAGAATGGAGGTAGTGGAGAAGGTAGCTCTACTCACATACCACACCCTAAGACTAAGAGAGTACGACCCTCTGATGGTGAGTGAGGACTCTCAGTGACACTCAGAAATCAAATGGTGGCTTTCAGGAATCTGGACCCTCTTTATTTGAACTCTTTGTAAGTCACCAACTCTCCCTCTTACAGATCTCTCTTTTTTTTTTTTTTTTTTTTTTGGTATCATATATGTTTCTTTGTAATAAAACTACTTCACAAATGCCATTTTCAGGAATTTATTGTGGTACTCATTATTGAACAGCACGGACATTAAGAACTTAATTGGACTTACGACTATTGCTTAAAAAAAAATCTAATCCAATAATTTAATTTTATTACTATTGCTTATTGTGTTTACCTTTATGATTATGATGTGGAGTAAGTATTTATGTTAGCATAGTATTAAGTATTTATGTTGTGGATATATCATTTCTCTAAATACGTATTAACACATATACAAGAATGAGTAGTAATTAACTAATTATTTAAATCTTTTGTAGTCATATCTGATATAGTTTACTGATATCTATATTATTTTATATTTAAAATCCTTTACAACCATAATAGTTGCAAGCTTTTATTGTACATTTAAAATCCTTTACAGCCTATTTTCTCACGGTTTTTGGGTAACATGTTGCAATGACTTTTAATATATTAACCTGAACTTTGGTCTTGATGGATGTGTTGATGATACAAAATCACTTTCACCATTTTTGAATTTTTTTTGGGTGCTAATAAACTTTGTTATATTAAAACAACTAAAAGGAAATAAGGCAAATCCTCTCAGAGAATCTGCCCATACAATCAAAATACAACAATAGCATCCCTGAAGCAATGCTTAATCTTTACTCTTGAAATCATTGTCCCATTAAGTTCCTGCAATCCGAAATAAGAGCAGAATGAGAAATGTTCACAAGAGAAGGATCAGACACCCACTCCGCCACAACTTTTGCTTCCAGTTCTACTTCTATATTCTTGGCTATAATCTAATTTAGAAGTATGTTTGATTTTAACGGACTTAATAGAGACAATATCTTATAAGACAGAAGATAAACCTTAATAGGCTGATCTTCTCAAAATAGTGTATATACCAAAGTTATGGTTACAATGATAGTGATTCCATCATCATCCAGACCTTTTTGTTAAAATCAAGCTCTACTTATTGTTTGCCTACCAATGTGAATGTTTAGTTCCCTATAAAAGTTTGCCTAGTTGTTTGTGAGAAGTAGTGACAGTTCTTAATGATCAAGCTTTCAATTAAACCCGGTGACTTGACCAATATTATTGGTGAAATATAGGTACTAAGATATGTGAAAAGTATCCATGCTGTATAACTAAATTAATGATTAAGGTTACTAAGTTAAGGCTAGTTTAGATTCCGATTTGGTCAATAAACCTGTATTCTTGCATATTTAAGATAATTGAAAACCTCCAACACTTCTAGTCTATGTCAGATCCATATTTATCATGATAGTAAGACTTAAGGATAGGGGTTTCATTATTTTATCAAAGAATTTTGCCTAGGCTTTGCCAAAGCTTAGTACTTGAATACTTCTAATAAATGTTCCAGTTTCATGTTTGTATTGCTAAAATAAAGCATAAGCAATGCCACCTCTGTATTTAATATTTTCTAATTCCATGATGTGTCTTTATATGACAATGATATTGACATTATCAACAGTCTAACGGACTGTCTCCTCTACCACGTTATCACAGGCATTTTGTCAAGAAGGTGGGGGCCTCTATAGACTCTCATCCCATCTGAGTCCTCCAATGTCCTACTGTTGTCATTGTCAACTTGAATCAAGGCTCTGCTGTCAACACCATAAATTTTCATCCATTGCAACAAGCCTTGCTTCTTGGTAAGCTCTTGCTGCTTCTGCTGTTGGTACTATACATCTTCAAATTTCTGTACTATGAGGTAGTCAAGGGGTAGTTGTTTTAGCTAAAGTTCTGTTCTATTATATGTTTTATGTTCTATCAAATTCAGCTGGAATGAATATTGGTGATATCACAATTTGGGAAGTAGGTAGGAGGGAGAGGCTTGTTTCTCAAAACTTCAATGTTTGGGACATTTGAGCCTGTTCAATGGCCTTGGAAGTTTGACAAATATCTACACAGACTAACGTAACTAGTATATAATTTTTTAAGTTGGAGAATATACGCTAGGAAAATTTATGAGGCTATTAATCTCTATTTCACTAGATGATAGGCGTTGTTGGCCAATAATTGTGATTATATGTAAACCATGTGATGTAAAATCCTGATGGTGCCGTATGTTACTTTGAGGAGATTTATTTATTGGTTTTTTATTGTTAAATTACCATTTGTCTCAAAAGTTTAAAGTATTAGGAAAGTGTGAATTCAATCATTTGACCATTGTTCTTATACTCTCCCTCATGTGGGTTAACCATCTATATATTACTAAAAGCTGAAGTACAGCGTTTAATGCTGCTGCTCTCATGTTGTGCCACATCTCATGTTGTGCCACATCAGCTGTCACGTCATTTTTAAAAAATATATATATATATATATAATTTTTCCTACAATTTTAAAATGATTTTTACAATTTTCAGCTTTATAAATACAATCTACTACTTATTTATTTACTTCCACTATCACCCTATAATAAATCCAGCCCACTACTTATTTATTTACTTCCACTATCACCATATAATAAATCTGTGTAATTAATCTAGCCCACCTCTTATTTATTTAGTTCCACTATCAAGTCCAACCCAAAACCTTTTCAGTTTAGCTTTAGGGTTTTGTGTGAGCCTTTTCAGTTTAAAAGAAAAAAAAAATTAAAAAAAAAAAAAAAAACGTTGAAGCCTTTCAAGCTTTAGTTTTTTTTTTTTTTCCTATAATTGTTTTTAACATTTATTTTTTTAATATTTATATTTCTCCAACCTTTCTCTCTCCCTCACCATTTCATCTCCCTCTACTTCTTCAATCTTTCTCCCTCCCTTACCTTTTCATCTCCCCACTACTCTCTACATTAATATCATTCTTCCTTTTTCCCTTCATCTTCCTTTATTTTTGTCCCTTCTTATTCACACCCTCTTACTATAAATTTGTCAATATCTCTTCTATTCTATGCATAGTTTTTCCTCACAAAAAAAAAAAAAAAAAAAAAAAATGGTACTCTCTCTCTCTCTAAATTTTTGGTGGATTTATTTTTATTTTTATTGCATCTCTACTTTAGGTTGATAATTTTTTATATTCTTTAAAACTCTATTTTGGGTTAATGCGATTTAGTTTTGTTTTTTAAATTGTTGTTGTTGTTTTTTATTTTATTTTTTATTCTCTTTGATTGTTAAATGTTATCCTATTGCGATCTAAAGAATTAAATATAGTGTATAAAAATATAATATTATTCTATTACATAGCATAATTTGGATAATTTGGTATTTATTTTGTTACATAGCATGATTTTTTATAGTGCTCAATTAGGATGTTAAACTGTGAGAGTTTACTAATTTTTGTTTATTTTCTAATCCTTTGTGGTGGACAAAGTACTTTTAATAGTTGTATTAGAAGTACTCTATAATGCCATTCATTTACAGAAAAGCAAAGGTTAGCCAAACGAAAATAATTGGATAGGTGACAAATTGCAAAAGTTAAAATTTATATATATACAATAATTGTTTATTTGATAATATGTTTTGGGTGGCCGAAATTATAATTTCTATAAATAAAATAACCTTAATAGATTATCAAAAACAAAATTTTATCCTAATATTGGTTCAATTAATCATTGTTAAGTTTTATTAATTTTTTTTAGTTTACATTTTTTTGGTGTTTTAGATTGTTCCTATGTTACATATATGATTGTTCCTATAATAAATAAAAATATAATTACGAAATGCATTACTCATTATTAGATTAGTTTAAATTGTAAAAAAAAAATAATAATAATAAAACCACCTTAAAAATAATTATCACGCGCAACGCGCGGGTCCGTGACTAGTTGTTCTAAAATTTAAAACTTTCCATATCAGGCTTTGTGTATTCGAAAGACATAGTGCAGATATATTCCTATGATAGTGGTGATGACTTGCAGTACCATCTATGGTGCTAACTAGTTTGTTTAGCCCCTTTTGTTAATAATTGTATATTTGCCATGGAATTGTTTTTTTCTCAGATTGATGCTCATCTCGGTAAGGTTAATGATCTCGCCTTTTCAAATCAAAACTGAAAACTATGCATCATAACTTGTGGAGAGGACAAGACTGTTTAATGGTTTTCTTTACTTGGCATATTCTTTCGGTATAAAATCAATGTTGGACTGCATTTGTGAAAGTTCATTTCTGTGCAAGTGTGGAATGCTGTCGCTGGTAATAAGCTGTATACTTTTGAAGGGCATAAAGAATCAGCTTACTCCATGTGCCCTCATAATGAGGAAAACCTTCATGTATGCAGTTGTTTATTTGCAATTTTGCTAGTTGATAGTTTTTTTTTTTTTTTTTTTTTTTTACTTTTCATGAGAGACTTCCAGGGCCTGTTTCTCATGCCTCAGCCAGAGTTTTAGGCTCAGGCTATTATTCATAACTAGCCGTGAACCCGCGCGTTGCGCGTGATAATTATTTTTATGGTGGTTTTATTAAAAAAAAAATTACAATTTAAACTAATCTAATAATGAGTAATGTATTTCGTAATTATATTTTTATTTATTATAAGAACAATCATAAATGTAATATAGGATCAATCCAAAACACCAAAAAAACATAAACTAAAAAAAAAATTAATAAAACTTAACAATGATTAATTGAACTAATATTAGGATAAAATTTTGTTTTTGATAATCTATTAAGGTTATTTTCTTTGTAGAAATTATAATTTCTGCTGCCCAAAACATATTATCAAATAAACAATTATTAGCAAAATCTAAGAATTAAATTTCTATACATGCATTATTATAAAATAATAATAATTAAAATAAAATTGCAAAAGTTAAAATTTGTCACCTATCCAATTATTTTTGTTTGGCTAACCTTTGCTTTTCTTTAAATAAATGGCATTATAAAGTACTTCTAGTACAACTATTAAGAGTACTTTGTCCACCACAAAGGATTAGAAAATAAACAAAAATTAGTAAAGTCTCATAATTTAACATCTAAATTAAGCACTATAAAAAATCATGCTATGTAATAGAATAAATACCAAATTATCTAAATCATGCTATGCAATATAATAATATTATATTTTTATATGTTATATTTAATTCTTTATAACGCAATAGGATAACATTTAACATCAAAGAGAATAAAAAACAACAACAACAATTTAAAAAACAAAACTTAATCACAACTTAAAAAACAAAACTAAATCGCATTAACCAAAAATAGAGTTTTAAAGAATATAAAAAATTATCAACCTAAAGTAGAAATACAAGAAAAATAAAAAAATCCACCAAAAAATTTAGAGAGAGAGAGAGAGAGAGAGAGAGGGAGAGAGGGGGAACCTTTTTTTTGTGAGGAAAAACTATGCATAGAATAGAAGAGATAGTGACAAATTTATAGTAAGAGGGTGTGAATAAGAAAGACAAAAATAAAGGAAGATGAAGGGAAAGAGGAAGAATGGTATTAATGTAGAGAGTAGTGGGGAGATGAAAAGGTAAAGGAGGGAGAAATATTGAAGAAGTAGTGGGGAGATGAAATGGTAAGGAAGAGAGAAAGGTTGGAGAAGTGTAAATATTAAAAACAATTATAAGAAAATTAAAAAAAAAAAGGCTCACAAAAAAAAAAAAAAAAAAAAGGGTTTGTGTGAGCCTTTTCAGCTTAAAGAAAAAAGAAAAAAAAAAAAAAACCTAAAAGCTGAACTGAAAAGGCTTTGGGTTGGGCTTGATAGTGGAACTAAATAAATAAGAAGTGGGCTGAATTAATTATACAGATTTATTATAGGGTGATAGTGGGAGTAAATAAATAAGTAGTGGGCTGGATTTATTATAGGGTGATAGTGGAAGTAAATAAATAAGTAGTGGACTGCATTTATAGGGTTGAAAAATGTAAAAACCATTTTAAAATTGTAGGAAAATTATATTTTAAAAAAGAAAAGAAAAAAAAGAATGACGTGGCAGCTGATGTGGCGCAACGTGAGAGCAGCAGCATTAAACGCTACGCTTCAGCTTTTAGTAATATATAGATTAAGCAGCTTCACCTAAATATTCTGGTGCACTTATTTTATACCAAGGCTATGCTTGCATAAGGGGGCAGGGGGCTCATGCATTAATCAGTACATTAATAAGAGGCGATAGATTTCTTCAATGCTTTTGTTTTGTCAAAAAAGCTTTCTTCTTTCCATCTGATTTATTTTCCTTGCTTTCATTAATAACCCGTATGGTTAATATATAATGCCATTTTCATGGTACTAAAAATGGGAAATTAGAAGCTTAATTGTCACACCCTAAGGATAGGGTTGCCACTTGGTCCCCCCTCTCCCTCCCCACTCTCCTGTTGAGTGGATTTGGTTTATTATTATTGAGAGTAACAGTGGCAGTGAAGTAGGATTCATGGTCTGAGCTGTCAAATGGGAAATGCAAATTTTTACTACTGATCCAACTGTTTTTTTCCTTCAAATTTTCACAATGATTGGGTGATTGTTCATTTTTCTTTTATTGTGTGAATCAAAGGCTATTCATATGTGAGACTAGTAAAGGACAACCATACCTTGTGGAATTGGATGAACGTTAGATAGCTATCAAGCTTGTATATCATGGTTTTTGGAAGTGGTTTGTGGTGGTTGTGCCATTTGATACAATGAAGAACCGGTTCCTAGCTACTGAATATGCATTCAAATTAAAATTTTGGGACATGGACAATGGTTACCTCTTGACAATTACTGCTGCAGAGGGTAGATAACCGGTAATGGCCATGGAAGCCCTTTTCTTGATAGTAATTTGAAGAAGCTCCTATAATTAAACAATCTTTACTTTGAATATCCTATAGGCTGCTCCTTGCATTCAGTTTTACAAAGGATGCTGCTTGCTGTATCAACAAGTGAAAATGGAATAAAAATACTTGCAAATGCTAAAGGTGTATGGCTTCTGCGTTCTATTGAAAATCAAGTTGTTCATACCTCCACAGTGGATCCTGCAACTATTGCAAAGGTACTACTCTCTTTTAACTTTTACAGGAACTTCAAATGTGTACATGCTTCTTAATTACATTATTACATTGCTCATTTCTCAGGGACCAGTAATTAGCTCCTTTGGTGCTTCCTATTCAACTGCTGGAACAAGCACTTGATATTAGGAAAAGTTCACAGAAACACTGAAGCTTTTGATTTTCCAAAGATTTTTCTTATCAAAATATTCAGAAGAATATTTCAGGAGCTAAAATTTTTATTGACGTCTATGCCTATGTTCAGTTGACATGTCTGAATTTGGGGGAAAAGACACCTTCCGTGGAAGATCTTGCTTAGGCCTAAAGCATGTCTGTTATGTAAATGTCTTTTCGAGTGCTTTCTATCATACCTTTTTTTTTGGTAGTCTGAGATATTGTTAGCAATGGCATCTATGCTACAGATTTCTCAATCAGTTTTGAGTCTATCTTATGTATCATTGCAACGACATTCTGTGCTTCAAACAAAAAGGTCAAAGACCCAAAAGTAGCAATTTGTTGGACTTTTACTTCCCACCAAAAAAAGGGAACGCCCATGTTACCAAAGAGTTGTATGACTATTTTTTCCTAAACACTAATGCCAAAACCCAAGCCCAAATCTATGCATCCAGGTCCACTTCCTTTTTAGGTTTCTCAGTCAAATTTATTTAGCTTAAAATTGCAATCTCAATTGTGCATTCAACCAAGGAAATGAATATGCAAATACCTTAAATCAATCACAGAAGGGGGAAAGGCCAGACCCATATATCTTTATAGTGCTTGCAACCTAATGGCAGCAGTTTTTAATCTAAAAAAATATTTGGTCTTTAAATAGAAAAACACATTAGTAGAAGAAGACATTAACTAAGACAAAAGATAGAAAATGAATATGAATAGAGTCTCACTGGTGTAGGATTTTTTTCCCCAAGCCCCTATTTTACACATGAAGATTAAATAAAAGAAAAAAAAAGTCTACAATTAGAAATACATTACACTCAATCACACAAAAAAAAATTGATACATGTTTTGAATATTGCACAAATCTCCTCTTCATTTAGAAATTTTGTTAAAATTACCACTTAAACAACATGTTTTAGAGCAAATATACTACTTAAAATAAAATGGCCGTAAGTGCTGAGACCTGAGATTTGAGATACAACCTTACATTTTTTTAAAGTTTTTTAGACAGTATAAATTTATATTTTTGTTGTTGAGATTAAACGCGTATATATTCTTTTTTGAAGCAAGAGCAAGACCATATATCTTATTATTATTATTATTATTATTATTATTTTGAATTGGACTTTATATCTTCATTGATTGTTTCCTTACTTGCAAACAAAGAAAAAGCAGGAAAAAAATTTGTTTGAAAAAGGGCTTTTGACATTGATGACAACATGGCCAAATAGGAGCATAGTAATATTAAATGCTAGCTTTCATTTTTAAAATAATAATAATAATAATATAATTAAAATTTAACAATACAAAATAACAAATAGAAATAAATAACTATAATTACTTCATGTTATATTGTGAAAACAATTGTCTAAAAAAGTTATACTATGAAAACAAATAAAAGTTTTATTATATAGGATATTAACATAAATAATTACAGACAAAAATAAAAATTATACCTTTTAATTTGGGCAATTGTTATTGTGGGGGTGGAAGCCCAAAATTGTACATTGGGCCTTGGGCTCCAATTAGAAAAATGATGCGTCCGAGGAGGTGTTAGTGATTAAAAGAAGCTCATAGTCTAGAATTACAGAGTATGAGGCGAAGGAAGGCTGTCCGAGGAGAATCTATTCCTCGGACGGGATCAAATGCTGCTCGGCCTGCACTTCGGTGACCTAAATGATCCCTCTGGAGATCTTCGTGAAAAGGGAGATCCTTTCCCACTTGCAGAAGAGATAAGAACTCAGAGATGTGCTTCTGCCTCCATATTAAATGCACCACACTTACTTTCCTGGCCGCATTTATGTGGAGATGACCCCTGAACAGTAACTCCTTGATCACCGCAACTCACAGAGGCCAGAGAAGGTGGCTGATGGGACATATACTCAAGTGAGGGTTTAGATGTGTGACAAGTGTACGATTAGGATGACTTGAAAAGACCTATATAATGTAAAAGATCTCCCCTCAAATTGGGAGAAGAAGAATCGTAGAGCGAAGAACTGTTCCAACTTTGAGAATTATAATACAAAAGTATAATCCATCTCCTCGAACATTTATCTTTGTCAAGCCATCCATGCATTTTTTACTTGTTCATTGTTGAGGCAGTTATTAGCCGTTACTATCAATCACTAAAACCTAGCTCTTTAGCCCATTCTCTACAAATTTATTGTGTTGGGCTCATCAAACCATCATCCAAATCCCTTTTGGGCCTGGGCCGAAAAATTGTGATCCCACAGTTATTTTCATCATATAAATTTTATTTTTGTCATTTTGGTTTTATAAAATTGAATTGGATTTTTTTTTACCATTTAATAGGATTTTTGAAAAAAATTCATTAGTTGTCTATTAAAACCATTTTGTAGACTAAAAGTCTTGAGATGCATGTTGGATTACAAAATAATTTCAAAAACTCGACAACTAACAAGATTGTTCTGAAAATCCTGTTAAATGGAAAAAAAATCCATTTGAATTTGTTACTGTTGTTAGTCCTTCCATCTTTTACATCGATCAACTATTAAAAGGCAATTTTTAATGTTAAAAAACTATTACAATTTCTTTCTTTTTTTAAAATTTTAAATACAATATATAATAAAGAGTAATTATCAATTTATCGTAAAACAGATGCCATAAGTTGAAAATCTATCCTATTTATAAAAAATAAAAAAAAATAAAAAAGAAGTGTTACGTCTACAAATTTTCACAACAAATCATAAGTAATTATTTGTTATTAATTCTAATTTGAACCTACTACTGAACTTTTTTTTTTTTTGCCCCACCAATAATAACTCACAACCTGTAACAACTTGCCACTTAAAATTTGATGTAACTTTTTCTTGTCCTATAAATACACATTAATTTGTCACTCTTATCAGTCCTTGTTAACATAAACGTTTTAACAATTGTTTAAACTTAAAGGGGTCATTTGTATTTTTGTCTCTCTCTCACACACACACAGATATATATATATATATATATATATATATATTGAGAAGACCATAATATATCTTAATAAATAAAATAAAATGAGAAAGAAGTTTGGGAAGAAAAAAGTTGTGGCCTTATCAGTAGTCCTCATCCACGACCACGAGAACGTTCAAAATACAAGCCTTGTCTAGCCAAGGTTTCCTCATCCACAAGAATATGGAGGGATTTTTTAGAAAATAACAATAAAACCCAAACAATAGCATAAGTTAGGCAACGTTTGAAACTACATTGGTTTATAACAATTTGAGTCCAGAGAAATCGATTTCCCTGTTCATATTCGCCTACTTTACTCGCGGCTGAGGTGGAAAAGTTATCCACGTAGGCCAAGAAATCGAGTTCACTGGACTTGTTTCTTATACACAAAAATCAAGTTCACTAGACTCAATTTTCATACATGGAAATGGAGTCCACTGAACTCGTTTTCCATGTATAAAAACCGAGTCCAGTGAACTCGGTTTTTTTGTGTAAAAAAAACATGCCGTCCACAGAACCCAGCAATACCGACGAACGAAGAACAAAGAATGAACCCAGGCGCCAATTCTAACCAAACCCCGGCGAAAGCTTCAGGTGATGGAAATCGGATCGGACATGGTTTCTTACCGCCGCTCCAGTGGAAGAAAGAATCAACGACGCACGCAAAAACCCATCAACCCAGGCGGCGAAGAATGAAGAACAAAGAATGAACCCAGCAATACTAACGAACAAACACAGAACCCAGCAAACGAAGAACAAACTCGATTTCAATGAAGAACAACGATGCAAACCCAGCAACCCAGGCGCCGATTCTGACCAAACCCCGGCGAAAGCTTCAGGTGATCGGATCGGATTAGTGGAGGAGAAGAACATGTTGGAGAGTGGGTTTGATTTGTTTTGGATTTGATTTTTTCATGGGTTTTTGGGGCTTGAAAGTGGAGAAACCCAGGTGGCATTTGGGGAAAAAAAAGGAAAGGGAAGAACACGAAAAAAAATCCGTGTAAGTTTTTTGGCTGGGTATTGAAATCGAGTCCAAAGGACTCGGTTTCTAAACCGAGTCCTTTGGACTCGACTTCAATGAAGAAAAAGCAAGTTCTTTGGACTCGATTTTCGGCCTACGTGGACACTTTGTCCAGCTTAGCTTCTGGTGCGATGGGAAATCGAGTGCAATATACTCGATTTATTCATCAAAATCGGCAATTGTTAGAAACCAAAATAGTTTCAAACCTTGGTTAACTAATAATATTGTTTGAGTTTTATGGTTATTTTCTAAAAAAATCCGAATATGGAAGGTGAGAAGCAAGTGGCTTATGTACATGTTACATACGTTAACTTTCAACAGCTCTCTCTCTCTCTCTCTCTCTCTCCACCTTAGACACCCATAATGGCTTGGGCTCTAGTATCTCCATCTCTCAACCTCTCACTCCCTTACACCACCAAGACCGACTTCAACAGAACACAGTGGTTCACCACTAAAATAAGTATAGCAGCAGCAACAACCACTAAAACAACAAGAACAACCAGTATCAGAGCCAATGCTGCTGACCAAAAACAACCCAAAGACAAAGACGAAGACACTACTTCTGGTTTCAGTCCCTTTGCCTTTGTAACCTATAACCCATCAAGCCGCGAAGCCATTCAGCTCCCAGAGAGCCCTGCTGAAGATGGCAATGTCGGAGAAATGCTTTATGTATGTGTTCTTACTCTCACTCACCATTTTCTTCAACTGGGTATCTCTCAAACACTGTTATCGCTTATTATATATATAGTTTCAATCATTTATATTCATGGGAATTTTTACTTTTTTATTAGAGGGTATGTTTGTTCAGTTCATGTTGTTGGGTTGGGTACTCATTTTTATTCTTTTTACCAGTTAGCAAATTCTTAAAATTAAGGACTTTAATTAGGATTTAGAGATTTTTATTCTATTATGTTATTTATTTTCTTGGAATTTTGAGAGGATGTTTATTTTTGAATTCATGAAATTTTGTAACTCAACCTCTCGATTGATATTGTTCAGATTCTTGCTTATTGGTATTATCCTTGATGATTGTGTGGTTAAAACTAAGTGTTATTGTTATTTTTTGCTTTCTTCCAGGAATTTATTGTTTTCTAATTCACCAAATTCTGAGATCCAATTCTTCAGTTCCTTAAAAATTCAATCAATATTACCAATATTTGGGCAAAGCTAGTTATAGTAATTAACTATCTCTCAATCTTCATACGGGTTACTCATTTTATTCTACCAAATGTTGTAAAATGCTGTAACTGTCTAATCAATGGTCCCAAAGATTTGGCTGCGCTGTGAAAGAATGACTGAATTCAATCAGCCTTTTCTTGTAAATGATGGAATGGCCAAAACCACCCTTAGAGATACGGGTGACTTTCTTGTGGTAGTAATTGTGGATGTGCAAGTAAGGGGCAGCAACTAAATAGGTAGCGAGACTGCCCTTAATTAGAAACTTAGACCTTCGAATTCCTTTACAATGAAGTAGCTATGAAGCCCCTACTATGTACTTTGTTTGATTGAAAAGGCCCCATATGTGTAACACTTCATGTAGCTTCCTGTTTGAGCTATTTATTTGATGAGCACTGTTGGTTATACACGTGTTTTATAACTAAAACCCATGATTTCATGTTTGAATTTGTGGGTTAAACCCATGTTTTTAGTTACAAAACACGTGTGTATACACACCTATGTAATAAGTTTTAGCCTTATTTGAAATGGGTGAAATTTTCTGATTGATCTCTAACTCAATTATGTTGATTAAGGTTTGGAACTTGGTTTAACTTGCATTCATTGGTTTGCTACTTGTATACAATTTTCTTTTTCATTGACAATCTCAATGAAACACCATAAATGTGGTGGATGGATATTGTATTTAGTTAGGGCATCAATCAATTGAATTAAGTTCTTATTTTCTTTTTCCATTTTGGTGCCTTTGGCAAACATTTAATGCTATCTGGTTTGTGATTTGTTGAAAGGTTTTGAATATATGTCATATCCATTGGTATCATACAACTTTCTTGTTTTCCAATTCTAGAGGATAGAGAACAAGGGAAAGGAATATGGCTCATACATCAAATCTAGAGAGTTTATATGGTTTGTAAGAGAAACTGGTAAATTTCTCTGCAGCAACATTAGTTTCTTTTATTTATCAACATGGATTTATGAAAAATTGATTCCATCCTTGCAGGGTCTACTGAGAGCCGATGTGGAACAATTGTTTTCCTTCACGGGGCTCCAACACAATCTTACAGCTATCAAGTTGTTATGTCTGAGGTTGTAACGCTGAATTTTCTTTTAGGTCTTACAGTATACCTCTGTTGTATAAATTATTTACTCTAAGTTTCCTTGTCTTGTTCACACATACAGTTCTTCCATAAACATATAAATTCTTATATTCTGGCTCAAGAAAGAATATTAGTTTGACACAAACTTATGATCTAGAACATGGCTTGCTGACTACTCAAAAGCTGGTAAACTATTGCCAGTAAACCAGCAAGGCGGACTCCACCAAGTTTATTTTTCCTAGTTTACTTTTCTTAGTTGTCTTGTGATAGCAGCTCAAGCAATTATAGTTAAGGTTATCTACACTTTTGTCTTTAGAACATCTACATGCCTTCAGATGTTTATATAAGATGTTGCTATTAACCACATCTTGAATATGTCATTTTCCTATCCTTTCAGTTTGTCCACCCATTTATTGTGATTTGTTTTCCACTCTTAGCTGCCCTCAAGTGACTTCATGCTAAATGATGTTTAACTTTGCTATCATCTTGTCTAGATGTCAAATTATGGGTTCCACTGTTTTGTGCTTGATTGGATAGGATTTGGTTTTAGTGACAAGCCACAGCCAGGATATGGTTTTGATTACACAGGTTTCTATATTTCATTAATAAGATCATTACCATATAATATTTTTCTTGCTCTATAATGGTCATGATTCTAATTGTTTTATGTATCCATTGTTACAGAAAAGGAGTTCCACGAGGAATTTGATAAATTACTTGATGTGCTGGGGGTCAATTCTCCTTTTTTCCTCGTTGTTCAGGTTTGAAAAAATTGCAAAGGAAAATCCATAGAAATGATCTTTATGATGATAAACATTAAATTATTTATGTTATAGAACATACAAAGGCATCGTAAATTTCAGAGGAATATGCTTCCGGGGAAGACTTAGTAAACTTCTAGTCAAGTCATGACTACAATGATCTTATAGATTCCTTTGCACTTAAAATTTTCATCTAATGTGTTCTCTCACGTTCTCCATGAGGGGTTTCTTGTAGGTTCATTTGGTTTAACATGGGCGTTGAAGAACCCTAGCAAGATTTTGAAGCTCGCAATTTTAAACATTCCATTGACGGTTTCATCTCCTATCCCTGGACTGTTTCAAAAGCTAAGGTTCAGTTCTTATATTAACCATCAGTGGCATGCTTATATTTCACTCATCATCTTGCTGACAGAATTAGCTGTTTGAATTGCTTATATTTGATTTATAGTCTTGCTACTTATATGTGCTTCATTCTTCATTATGGCTACCTTTACAGTAATGAAAAAGTGGAGGCTTTAGCTCTTTACTGCTAATGTAAATAGGAAAATAACCATGACAATGTATATAATCTGTTCTAGACCTTTTGGTTTAATCAATCTGTCCTTAAAACTTTGGTCTGGTTGAAATCATTGCATGACAGTTGGGACCATGTCCTGCATAAAGGTAGTATTACTTAGCTAATGAAGTAATTAGGTCACCTGGACTGCTAATATGTCTCAAATGTCAAGAATTAAAAATTGCATCCTTTCTATTCTTTTTCTATAATGCCATTGTTACGTCAGCTGCCTAAGTTTCTTTCTTGTCCTTCAGCTCTATGTTTATCCATTTCTTTTGGTACTCTTCATGTTCATGTTCCCTTAATGTAGAATCCAAGCATCTGGTTGTACTAATGTATAATAATTATATATGTCATGCCTGTAATTTATTTCAAAAAAAGAAAAAAGTTATTTCATAAATTAATGTTGATTCTTCAGACTTTTGTTTGGATAATTGTGCTGTATTGTCAAATACTATAAAGTTAGTTTATAAGTCATGTGTCATGGGAGTATTGATTGATATACGATGTGGTTGAATATAGACCATTTTTGGCGTTGATATCTGACACAATTTTTTTTTTTTTTTTTTCATGTTATGTAACAATGGGCATTAGAATGAAGCTCTGCTCCTACTTCTTTTTTTTTCATCCATTATAACTTATCAATAATATTACAGTTTCTTATTTATTTATTTTTCTTAATTACATATTCTCATTCCCACTTTCTTTTTTTCTTTCTAGAATCCCTTTTTATGGTGAATTTACATGCCAGAATGCTGTTATGGCTGAGCGCTTTATTGAAGCAGGTAGCCCGTACATATCCAAAGTGTATCCAGTTCTTTGAGATACTACTTAACTTCTGATTCCTGTCGAAAATATCTTCTGTTTCATATATGCTTAAGGGTTTTATATTAGAGCTTCAGTAAAGCTTTTTAGTTGATCTATTAGTCAATTTCATATATGAACTTCTGAGCTGGAGTGTGTTTGAGCTGGAGTACCTAATCCAGAATCTAGTCCACCCTTGTTTAATTTTATGTATCGTATCCTCTGTATTTAAGACTGAAACAGATTGCATGTATTAGTAAAAAATGAGAGTACCCATCAGGAACAGTATATCACTTTTCTTTTAGTAGCTAAAAAGTACTATATTAATGTTCTGGGACCAAAAACTTCCTAAGCATTTCACTTACGTTTTGAATAATGATTCTAGAGTCCAGAAGAAGAGGACATGTGCTGATAAATGGTAATATTGTGCGTTAAATTCCCCAAGGTTTGTTTATAATCCCAAAATTAAAATTAGGAAAGATGTGTGTATACAATTTCAAATGGAACATGTAAATGTAATGTTTGTCAAAAGTCATATGCTTTCACAATTTCTTGGGTTTCTAGATTCAAAGAACAGAAGAATATGCTGGCATGCTATTAAAATGAACGTTTCTCAAAGTGAAAAATGTAGTCATGCATATGTATCCTGCCTACTATTCACCTAAGTGAGTAATGATACCTCATTTTTTATTTGGAGAACTGTAGATTTCATAGTAACAAGTAGATCCTATGTTAAATGTTTGAGGCAGACAAAAATTAAGCCTCAAAATTTAGAGAGCAGTCCTTTTCTGATATCAAAGAAAAGCTCACTGCTATTAATCAATTAACCAGAGAAACAGGAATGCTGATTTTGGAGGCATCACTTACCATTGAACTTGCTACCTAAAACAAAGAGAGAGAGAGAGAGCAGATCTAACTACTGTGTAATGTTTAAGGACATATTTTTACAGGATACAGGTCTTGTTGAATTTATTGTTTGGGCACATTTGACATTTACTTTGGGCTTAGACATTGATACCTGTGCCAACTTCACAGGTACCATGATCATGGCTGTCCCCACTGGATTAATAGCTTTAGTTAGATACCTACAATCTCATCTTTGAAAGCTAAAACTGATTCTGGACAAATCTGTTGTCACTAGCATTCTAATATATAAACCATTTATTATAATAAGCACCTAAAAACACACACACACACAAGTAGCTGATTCTTGGCATTAGGTATCCTGTTCAATATCTTAAGAAGTAGTCTTCAAGTGAAGCTATTTGCATATGTGTACTAGCTGCAGTAGAAAATGCATACCAGGCATTGTTTTTTGTAAGTAGTGAAATGGTATTATATGAAATTACAGTTAATTCGTTTCCTAACATGCTATCAAAATAAAATACCAACATTATTTTTAAGAAGCTATTAGTCATCCCTTAAGTTGTATCCTTATTATGTAACATTTATGTTATAGAATAAGAACTGATACTTATTCGTGCATTGCTCTTACCAAAGAATCTATGCTTTTGACAGTTATGTCTTGAAGCTGGAAAAGCTAATGTGTATCGGTTACCATATTTGTCAAGTGGTGGACCTGGATTTGGTGTGTAGTCCATTTATGCTTTTGACAATATTTGGCCCCTGAAAATTGTAGTTATTTAAGTTTTCTTTGCTGGTGTTATTTAAATTTCTATGTTGGTGGTTCAGCTCTGCTTGAAGCTGCAAGAAAGGTTAATTTTAGAGATATCTTAAACCAAATAGCAGAAGGCTTTGCATCTGGAAGGTATAATTTTTTCTTTTTCTCTCTGTGGGATGTGAACATTTTTATGCATTGGTTCATCTTTATATGTTTATGGCACAAGTTCTTATGCTTTAAGGTAAAAGAAAGTGATGCATGTTCTGAAATGTAATTTCTAGCTCAAAACTCTTTTAGACAAAAGAACTAGAAACTCTCTTTATTTTTCTTCTTTTTCCTACAATATATTAGATCCATATTTTAACCTTTTTTCTTGAGCCAATGATTGCGTTCTAATGCTTAACCCGATTAAAATTTGATTAATATGATATGATGTAATACTGACACCTGAATTAATTGAAATGTTGTTGAACTAGAGAAGAGCAATCAATCTCTGCAATTAAATGGTCTAATAAGTACTAAGTTGCTGTTTCAGCTTTTAGTTATTCTTTTATGTATCTTATATGGTAGAAAACTACATGCCCAACACTTGATTTCTAAATGCCTAGAGCTGTCATCAATTAATATTCAGCTGGTTGCAAAAAGGAGATAGCATCTTTTTCTATTTTATCTTTTTCCAGGTTCCTGCAAGTACAAAACAGGCACAAGACAACTACTCAAAGAAGTATAGAAAGGGGATCACCATAAAACGAAGATGATACATAAAAGGAAAGTAAAAAATAGAATCAAATTCTGAATTTTAGAGCATCAGTAGAACCAAAAAGAACTTAAAGAAACTAGTAGAGGATGCCCATTTTTACCCTGCACTTAAATGACTTCAGATCATTTTAGTATTTAGAAACCACATATTAATAATCTCCCCTTGTGCTTAAATGCCCTTCTTTTTCCTTTATAAGCAAATACTCCAAATCAACATCAAGCAAGTAGACATTGTTCTATGAGCAAACTGCTTCAGCTCCAAGCTCAAGTGCCTGCCTTCTGGTCAAAGTGATGCTCATGAGACTTGCATTCTAGTTCTTGATTCATGTATGCACAAGAGATTCAATATGTCCTTTCCTATTAAATGATAGACAATTCTATAGGCATCTTAAGTTATGCTTCATACCTTTGCAAGTTTGACTAAAATAAAACTAGGGTTTGACTTCATTGCAGTAGTGTGTCAACTATGCAAACTGAAGCCAAGAACAATTGTGGTACATGCATATGCAATGTTGTAGTTACCTTATCACACCCATGGCTATATTCAATAGCAATTGTGGATAGTCTTATGAAGTTGACAATAGACATATTTCCATAGTTAAAATTAGTGTAGTTGTGTATTTTACTAACTCTGTTTGTGTTACTAATATGGTTTTCAATTTTCTGCTGACTAATTGTGAATTAATCAATTCTGGACTTACAGATGGGATAAACCGATACTGCTACTTTGGGGAATATCAGACAAGTATCTGCCTCAATCTATTGCAGAAGAGTTTCGGGAAGGAAATCCAACTGCCATTAAGCTTAAGTTAATAGAAGGTGCTGGTCATATGCCACAAGAGGACTGGTAAGGATTTTAGTTATAGATTAATGAGCATTACAAGTTCATCCTTTTTAACAAAATCTTGAAATTTATCTTATTTTAACAGGCCCGAGAAAGTTATAGAAGCTTTGAGAGTATATTTCTAAATTTGCTGCCTACATAAAAAATACAACCCAAATATTGGCCTCTGGCAAGTGTTTATATTCAAATGTACTACCATTTGGTTTTTTTACCTATGAAGGTTCTTCACAGTAAATGTATCTCAATTTGAAATATTCCATATTAGGTGATGAATATTGATGTAGTCAATTTATGTAACGGTCAAATTGTGTATTTGTCAAATTATTAGAAAAATTGATGTAATCTCTACGAAATTAATTTGACGAGCCAAGAAGCCTCCCAACCTATTCCATGCCATTATGGTCGAAACTATAGTGATTACACAAACCTTGATATACCGAGAGTAATGACTGATGCTTTTTAATTTGAACAATGTATATTTTAATTTTTTTGAGACCTTGGAGATATGGACATTTGTTCTAATTTTGAAGAAGTCTATGGTGATAACATTTGTAAATATAACATGTTTGATTTTGGGGTTGATCGTGATTCTATATGCATGTTACTGGTTTATTATTAGGGAAATGTTAACAAATGCTTTAAGAGTATTGGTTTATGAACTATTTTTAGAAACATTTTATAGGAAAATGATAAAGCAATTAATTTATTTTGTAGCTTTTTATATTTTTCATGAAAGTAGTGTTAAAACTTTCCTAATATTGTTTATTAATAATTACCCTAATGGTACCCATCAACATGACCTTTATTATTAATAGGCTTGAATGAGTTATGCATCACTTTTGTCTTGAAAAAACCACTTGATCCCTCCAAAAAAAAAAAATGCTTATTATGTGCATGAAGGACTAAAGGCAATTTGGGTGAAATAGCGTAGACTTGGCAAAATTGGACCTAGGGCACTAAGCATGCATGTTAAAACCATAACATGCCTTGTTTTTAGAATGTGCACAACATTTTCACTTTTTTTTTTAAAACAAATAAAAGCCATAGTCCCCAAAGGGATCTTTTTTCTTTAATAAAATTGATTTTTTACGTCAAAAGCAATGCTTTCAAATCTATAACAAATGAAAAGAAAATAGCGGATAATAGCTTATCCATTTACTCATAAATACCAAAATAAATGTGAATTTAAAAGGGATGACTGTCTACTAGAAACTCCAACCTACGATTTCAGATGTCTACCCATCAATTAAAACTAAATACAAAATTAGCTGTGTAAACCATATCTCTAATTAGTGGAATTGTAAGAATCTCCCTTTTTAAACTTTGACGGTCAAGTGAGCCAATTCGGACACCAATATCGCTACTCTCCTTAATAAGTTCACCATTAACTGGGTAGCCAAGGAACCTAGCTTTTTTTTTTCCCATTGGTACACTTATTTGAGTCCAAGACTCAGACACACCATACTCCTTCATCACCCATATGTGGCACATTCCACTCTTGTCAAGCATAGAATAAGAGAAAGTAATCAAAGCCAACGATCCCTTGAACAATGCAAGACATTTAGAAACAAAATAATTGTGTAAATAATTTTGAGGCAACATTAAACCATGAAATCTCTCATCATCAACATTAAAGGACAAAATGAATTTGTAGTGATGAAGTGCAAACTCGTCAGTCCAAGTGAGTGCGTCCAGATGGAGCCAAGATGTCGTCTCCTTGGTCACAGAAATGGTAAACCAACTCCCTTAGAATGGTCACTGGTGTGGTGCCTGCCACAACGCCTCCGATGCTAAAGTCAGTACAAGGGAATTTTTTGCAAGCTTAAACAATGATAGAATAACAATAAGAATTATCTCAGTATTTCCGTACCTTCTGTTGATATTGTGAGGGTCTTATATATGTTTTTTCAGCTTCTAGCCTTTGGGGTAGTTATGGTGGCCTTAATGCCTTTCTTGGTAACATTTTGTGCTTTATAATGTGGCTTCAATATGATCCAACAGTTCATACAGCTGGCTCTGTAACCGTCCTAGGTATAATTGGTCCGCATTGAATGGCCTAGTTGTCTTCGTCATTGATGTGATTATTTGCTAGGTTCGTCTGGGAGGGTAGTCTCGTCTGTAGTTGACTTCGGCAGTCCCATCAGTTGCCCCCGGATTCTGTGGTCATCGTGACATGTCATGACGACCTTAGAAGATGAAAGGTTTTTGGGCTGTCAATGACTATTGGGATTTCACATCGTAATAAGTGCGTAGCGGCGGCGTTTCACAGGTCGTGGCCACGTGGCATGCTTTTGATTGGTGGAGTTAATGCTCCCACTAGTGGGATTATTGGTTTTTCCGCTGATTTTCAGTTTCTTTTGGCCTTGATTCGAAAACTCTTCTCCTCCTTATTTCACTTTTTCAAAGACTTCCAATCATTGCTCTAAGAGTTTTCTGTGCTGACTTTTACTCTACAACTCTTCTCCGAATCGGCGTGCTGTGCGGTGGTGCTTCTCATCCTTCTTTCTTTGAGGTATGCTATTTTTCTCTTCTTCTCCTTTGGTTTTCTTTCTTCTTAGTTGTAATAATCATCTGATTTTCCCTTTTCCTCTTTTTTTTTTTTTTTTTTTCTCTCTTTGGGAATTTAGCATTTGCTTTTGTTCTCTTTGTCCTTTTTGGGTGTCCTATGGTTAGTGGTTCGGAAGTTAGGATAGTTTGCCCGTCTATTTATTTCCTTTTTGCTCGTTTAGGGGGGTCGTTAGGTGTTTACCCACATCTTAAGGATTTCGTTTTTGAGGCTAATTGTTTAAGCGTCGCATTGGCCAATTTGTTGCCCTTGCTTCATCAATCGATTGATTGGTTCGAGAGTCAGGTGAGAGGGCATGAGATAATGTCCGACGTTAGGTCTAGCGAACTCGAGACTGGGCTTTCGTCTAGTGGTGACCCAGTAGAGAGGGATACCGCCGTCTCTACTCTATGGGAAGTTAGGGCTTTTCACACTCTTAACGAGAAGTGTGGATTGGATGCTGACACACTAGGGAGATTTAGGGATAGGTTCCAATTTTCGAAACGAGTTAGATTCGTCTGCCAAGTGAAGAAGATCGGGCCTGTCACTTCTTCCCCAAGGAGGTATGTTTCTATGAATCTGCCTTCGACTGTGGGTTGAGGTTTCCTGTCCATCCTTTCTTCATGGAGTTGCTAGACCGCTTTGGTATTGCTCCTGGGCAGTTTATGCCCAACTCGTGAAGGATATTGGTTAGTTGTATGGGAATTTGGCTGGCCGCTAACGACGACGATATACTCAAGGTTGACGAACTTGTCTATTTATATCGCTTAAAAGCGTCTAGGGAGCATGGGTACTACGAATTGGTGCCCTATAAGGGCTATTGCCTCGAAACTCGCGTCAGGGCTATAAAAAGCCCTAGGCACCCTTCAGACCAGAGGAGACCACATTTCTTCTGAGTTTTACTCTCTGCCTGGTTTTTCCATATGTTTTTCCCCTCTTCCAAACACAAAAACACATAGAAAAAACAGACAAAAAACACCCAAAAAACACATCAAAATTTCTTGATTCTTCTCTCTTCTCCAAAAACACAAGGTATTGTTCTTACACCCAATCTTCTTCTCCTTAGTTCTACACTTTGGATTTGGGGTTTAGGGGTGTGGGGGTAGCTTTTTAGCTACCATCCACACCCCTAATCTTCTAAATCTTTTTCTAGCATTTATCTTGCTATTTTTGCTTGAATAATATGATTTATTGTTTTCCTTAGCATGTTGCTTGCTTTATTTGTGTTTCTAGCTTAAATCTCCTTGTTTTTTTATTGCTTTTACTAGGTTTCATGCTTAGATCTACATTCCTCCATGCTTATATTTTTAGATCTACATTTTTAGGGTTTTATGCCATGTTTTTCTATGTTTTGTGCCTCTTTTTGTTCTATGTTAATGTTAGAGTTACATGCTCACATGCTTATATGATGTTATTGGCTAGGCCTTGCTTGGATCTATGTGTTTTATGTGTTTATTTCCATGCTCTATGGTTGGATCCTTGTCTTTACATGCTTATATGCTTGGGTCCATGTTCTTCCATGTCTATATGTTAAGTATCTACATGTTTTCATGTGTGTTTCTATGCCTATATTTCTAGATCTGTGTTTTCACATGCTTGTGTACTTGGATCTATGTTCTCTGCATGCTTTATGCCATCTTCCATGTGCTTGTGCGCTCCATGCCATGTTTGTGTGCCTAGACCTTGGCTATGCTTGTCATTCCATGTGCTTGTAGCCCTTTTGTCGCTTTGTCTTTATTTCTTGTGCTTTGGCCCATTGGTTAGGACCCGATCTAAACTCCATGGTCTTTGTCATCATCCATACACCAAGGCCCACATCAAAGGGTTTGGATCATCCTATTTTACATGTCTATGCTAGCTTGCTTCTATACTTTACACTTGTGTTAGCCTCTCTTGTTCTATGCTTTGCCATGCTTGGCGCTCTTATTGGGCTTGTGATTGTGTGGTTACATTCGACGCCCATGAGGCCTTGTTCGGATGTGACCATTTGGGACGCATCTTCGGATGTCCCCTTCCCTTTTCCACTCTGTGCACTACTATGCTTGCCATACTTGTTTGTGCCACCCATTGACTTTCTATGCATCTTTACACGCTTGCTTACATGTTCATGCATGAGTTTTTCTTGCTAGTGTGTCGTCCATGCTTCAACACAATGAAGTTATGAACATTCGATCCAAACCTACATTTGTCCCTCATGGACACCACCTTTTGCTTGCCTTCTTGCTTCTTTGCTTGTCATGCCTATCATGTTTATCCACTTTATGCCTTTTCATATGCTCTTTGCATTTTTTCCTTCCATTGCTTGTCTGTTGGTTTCTTGTCTTTGCCTTTGTATGTACGCACACAGAGTGAGGACGCTTAGAGCTAGGGCACAGTCTCCTAGACGTAAGCAAAAAAGGTGCGGATGCAAGTATGTAGATATAAGCCAAGCGGCAGTGTTCAGTAGATTTAGGAGTTTAGCCTTTCCCTTTTGGTTTTGTACTCTTTAAAACCTCTTCCTTCCTCCTCCCTTTCTCTCCTATATTGGTTGTATTAGGTATATCATGCCATGTACCATTCGTCCTTATCTCTAGAGTATGGCAACCCCTGATTATTTTCCTACATTTATATTTTAGGCCATGCTCTGGGGATGTAAGCATTTACTTTCTTGCTCTGTGTGCTTGCATTGTGCATGATGTATGTATATATATATATATCTACTTGCCCCTTTCGGTATGATTGTCATAGTTCGTGTCACCTAAGGCAAAGCGATGCCTAATTTCCACCGCGAAAGTAAGGTGACATGTCGCTAGATTTTCGCTGTGGAAATCTGGTACTTTGCCAAATGCCTTAGGAAAGCATAGATTGGGATCACATTCGTTCAAAAGCCAAACCTCAAAGACCCCTATGCATGCAAAGCCTCCAAAGCCAATGCCAAAATCATGTTTTTACTACTAATCTCCGAAAATTAGGTTTTATAAAAACAAATGACTGTCCTTAGACAGGCGTTGCGGGGTGCCTAATACCTTCCCCACACGTAACCAAACTTTCGGACCTAAGAATCAAGATTTTTTGCCATCCACATTAGATTAGGAAAAATGCCCTTTTTCTTAACCTAGGATTGATAATAAAATAAACTAGAAATGGGTGACTAATCACACCTTAGAAAAACCCAATGATTGGTGGCAACTCCACTTACCTTTGGTAATTTCTTAAAATTTTGCCCAAATTCTTGCCATAACGCCAAAGGTAGACCTACCTTCCTTTACCGAGAGAGAGCACCTGAAACCCCGCGCAAATCACGCCACACACTACACATGTGCACACCACACAGCATTACCATCAAGAGGGGGGGCGGGGGGAGGGCCTCCAACAAGCCCGTACGCGAGCGGGAGCGTCGCCACGGCGGGTGGTCAAACGAAGGCCTGAAGATGGTTCTTCACCATTTTTCGAGGCTAGGCATCGACAGACTAGCGATTTTGCTAGGTATAGTTGAGAGTTTAGCCTTTAGAGCTTTTGATAAAACCATAATCTTTGGACATTGGCTTTCAAAAATACAGAAATTGGCATTGGTCTCCAGAGCTTTCTTTTTGAAAAAGGCTTTTACTATATCCTAGTAGACTATTTTCAAAAAAGCATAAAATCTTTTTCCAAAAAATATTTTTCCAAAAGGGAGGCTTTGAGGTATTTTTACATAAGGTTCCTCACATGCTCTACAGCTTTCCTCACATGTTTTACGGCTTTCCTCACATGCTTTACAGCTTTCCTTCACATGTAAACATAGGGTAGCAAAATTTAATTTCCATTACACCTTTATTTGCTTTCATATTTATATCTATTGTGCTTTGAAAGAATCTTTCTCCTTCATTAAGGATTTCATGACATATACACCCTTTTTTAGCCGAACCCGGGCTCCGCACTACTAGTGTAGTCATATTTCTTTGGGGATTTCATCACCCCATCTACAAATGCCCAGACATAAACATCAGCAATGTTACCCATAGTTAGATCTGAGGTTGACTTTGTAGGCACTTTTGGGTCCATGGGTGGACAAGAGTAGCTGAACAGGCCCCCTTGATCCTTCTTGCCCCATCACTTCCATGAAGGGAGGGGTATGGCGATTGAGTCCCTCTAGGATAGGAACAACCTACCAGTTAAGCCTTTGATAGAGTTGGCCTAGTTATGTCAAACCCGTGAGGACTAGATCAAGCCCAGAGCCCATCAGGACTAGGTGAAGCCCAAAGAGTGAACATCCAAGCCTAGGAAAGGATACCCTTCTAGGGCTAGAGGTCAGGGGAAAGTGTCTTGTAAGCACCCTTTTTGCTTGCGCCAAAGAAATTGCGCTCTACTCTAGTTTCTTTCTGTCCTACTTGCACAACATCCATGATTAAACTCCTAGGGAAAGCAACCCTATTGCCTGTACATGCTAGATCATACCTTATCCCTATGGGTTTACAACCCTACAAGGGCATTCATGCATACACCAATTGATTCCATCACCTAATTGTGCAAAGATAAAATTTATGACAAGTAGCCGAAACTCTGTTCAAGAGAAATGCTGCTGAAAAGTTGTCAAGAATCCCAAAGCATCAAGAGTCTAAGAGCTTGCCAAGAGCTGCAAGTTGCCAAAAAGTCCTCAAAGAAATCTAAAGGTCCAAGAGTTCCATGCTGTTTAAATTACCAAGAGGTGCAAGTTGCCAAAAGGCCCTAGATGTCAAGAATCCAAGGGCTCCCTCAAGAGATCCAAAGGTCCAAGAGATCCATGTTGTCCAAGAGATCCAAGTGTCCTAGAATTTCCCCAAGAAGTCCACATTGTTAGAATCTGAGCTTTTCCTTGCAGTTGCATTTCTTATATCGTAAAAGGCCCATCATTGGAGCCGATGAACCTCATTGTAAAAGCAAATCTTGTACAAGCATATAATCAAAAGAAGGGTCCTCGCCACATTGTTGAGCATGTCATGAAAGTTTCGATTACTTGCCAATCTAGTGCATTAATTTTGCATCATTATAGAAACTCACCATGATAAATACTTGATCAAGGGTGCAAAGCCAAAATTTTCTAAAAATGGTAGGTGCATATTAAATATCAAGGGCATAAACTAACTTGATTTTGGTGTTGTGTTTCCGCATTGTCAATGCACCCCATTTCTTTCACCTCCCACACTCCCTCAAAAGTCAAAAGATTGCTAAAAAGAAACAGGCTAAGCTACCACCACACTGTGATCCCATTGTCACTAGGTCTTGCGCAAGAGAGATGTCTACTAGCGGTACTTCTCCCCCTGAAGAAAATGCTAAGGAAATTGCTCTTCTGAAGGAGTAAATGGCAGAAATGATGTGTATGATGCAATAACTAGTTGTAGGAGGAGGACAAAACTCCTCTGGCCATAGTCAGGGAGGTCCATAAACCGAGAATGAAAATCAGCCCCCACTAGTACAGGAGTAGGGCCACAACGTACTGTCCTAGGGCAGGGACCAAGAAATGAACCTTTCTAAGGACAAGAACCCCGAATTTGGGATTGGCCAAGTCAAGAGCCAGGTGGAAACCCTAGTTGAGAAGCTTCAAATCATAGAGGGCTCCAGCACCCATGGAAGTGTTGATCTAGACAGTCTAACCAACTTCCCTCACTTCATTATGCTTCCCAATTTCAAGGCACCAGAGTTCGTCAAGTATGATGGTACGGAAGACCCTTGCGCACACTTACGCATGTTCTATAGAAAGATGGCTCCCTATGGGGACAATCACCCTTTGCTTTACCAAATATTCCCTGATAGTTTGACTAGGCCTACGGCCATATGGTATGCAAGATTGTAAAAGACCTCTAGCTGGAAGGAAATGGCCAATTCTTTCTTGGAATACTACAGGTTTAACATTGAGATAGTTCCCGATCGCACAGTCCTTATGAGAACCGAGAAGAAGAGTGGGGAATCTTTCCGTGAATATGCCTATAGGTGGTGTGAGCTAGCCGCACAAGTGCAACCTTCCATGATGAAAATGAGATGATCAAATGGTTCATTGACAACCTCAAGCCTCCTTACAATGAGAAGATGATTAGCACCCAAGTCACTCATTTTGCTAGCCTTATCCCTATTAGGGAGCGCATTAATGAGGGTATTAGGTGCAAGAAGATCATGGATGTTGAGCCTTTAAGTTCCATGGTCGAACAACAGGTTAAGAAAATGACCGACCACAAGACTAAGGAAGTCGATGTTCATATGGTCGATAATGCATCAGAAAGGCCTAGAGGTGTTGCTTCTGCCTATGCTACCCTAGTTGCTAAATCTTATCAACAACAAGCTCAGCCTACTCAAGCACCTAACCGAGCCTTCAACCAGAGAGGGGGGCCAGATCCACCTCATCCCTTTAAGAGGGAAAACCAGAAGTACACTCCGTTACCCATGCCCATGGCAGATCTCTATGCTTACCTATTGGAAAGGAAGCTAGTAACCCTGATGTTTGCAAGGCCTAGAGAAATTCCTCCCCCACCCAGCTTTGATCCATCCAAGAAATGTGAACACCATTTTAGGGCCAAAGGGCATATTCTGGAAGAATGCTACCAGTTGAGAGATCGTATCCAGGATCTTATTGACAATAAGTTGATATAGTTCAATAATGCAGCCGCTTCGAACATCATCACCAACCCTTTGCCTCCCCATCAAGAAGGGAATGTGAATGCCATCATCACAGTGGAAAAAAGGGTTCTAGATTTCTCCTCACCATCATTCCCATGGAAGGCTATGCTCTGAGCTTTGGTCCAAGAGAGCCACAATGATCTTAAGGGTATAGGAACCTCGGGATTTGATTGGGGAAGCTACTCATTCAGTGACAGTGAAGACAAGCATGCCCTGTTTGATTGTAAAGTGCTCCGAGCACAGGTTCAGAGTCTAGCTGATCGTGGTATCATCTGGATTGAAAAGGAAATTGTGCGAAGAGGTGATTGCATGGCAACTAGCCTATGTCCTCTAGCTACCTAGTCAGGAGCTAGTTGTAATGCTATATCAGTTGAGTTAAGGAAAGATTGGGACGAATATCTACATAAACGCCATGGTAAGGTTACTTCAGTACCTCCCCCTTCAGTAGTCATTGAGGAGATTATAAAATCAGTTGCGGATTCAGGGTCATTAGATTTAGGAAAAGGGCAAGCCCTGCCAGCCATCGAGGGATTCATCCTTCTAGTCCTTGCATTGCCTGCAGTCGTAGAGCCATCTTCATTGTTAGTTCAGGAGGGAACCACCATTGTTCCCACTATTCGAGGGTTCGATCCTCTTATTTTGCTAGTGCCTACCTCAGGAATCTCTAGGGTATCTAGCTTAAAAGCCCTTGAAGCCATTCTGCCAAGTCTGATGGTCATTAATCTGAAGACGTTCTCTATAGCGCCTAATTTGCAAACTCATGAGGGTGTTATCATTCGTATGTCGAAGCCATTCCCTTATAAAGATAGCCATCGTGTCCTATGGAAATACGATGTGTCCTTGATCTCCACTAAAACTGGAAAAGAGGAGGTTTGCTCCAATATCTCTTCAGTTCTATCTGGGCTTACTAGGAGTGGCTGCTGCTATACTCCCGATGAGCTAAAAAAGAAAAGGAAAGAGATTGGTAAGGGTATAGCCGAACCCGTCAAGAACAGGGTCAACACTGAAGAAGCCAAGGAATTCTTGAAAATTATCAGAAACTCAGAGTACAGTGTGATTCAGCAGCTAAACAAGTCACTAGCTCAGATCTCCATCTTGGCGCTATTGCTATCCTTTGATGTCCACTGCAAGGCTTTCTTGAAAGTCTTAATAGAGACGTGTTCCTACAAGGGCCACATAATCTTCCTTTGAGGGTATGGTCTTGACAGTGTTGGCCACCAACCAGATTTCCTTTACAGATGACGAGCTACCAGCAGAAAGTAGAAAGCATACTTTGCCCATGCATATTATGGTAAAGTGTAAAGATATGATCGTCGCCAGAGTGCTGATTGACAACGGGTCAGCCCTGAATGTTTGCCTAATGTCTACTATAGAACGTTTGAGTGTGGAAACCTCTCTTATCCGCCTTGCCACCATGATCATTAGAGCCTTTGATGGCACTCTCCGGGTATAGCAAGGTGAGATCGAATTAGCAATTGGAATTGGGCCCTATGTTTTTCATGGTCAACTTCTAAGTCATCCATGTGGATTCCTCGTATAATATGCTCCTAGGGAGGCCTTGGCTACATGAAGCAGGTGCAGTTGCTTCTACCCTTCACCGGAGGCTCAAGTTTCCATTTGAGGGTTTGTTGATCACTATTATGGCTGAAGAGCCCCTGACTTTCTTCAAGGAGAGACTTTTGTCCCCTACATTGGTGCTAACGCCTTTCCGGAGGCAACTTTTCACAGTTTTGAGCTAGTCTCCACGATTTCCAAAGCTTTAGAACTCGAGTCAGCATGGCCCTCCGCTACTTTAATGGCTACCAAGGAGATGCTCAAATTTGGTTATTAGTTAGGCCAATGCCTCGATGTTGTAGGACACGGGAAGGCTTCTTTGATTGAACTATCAGATAACAAAGGAGGATTCGGTCTAGGCAACAACCCTTCCAATGACGAACTTTTCTAGGCTTCCAAAGGAAAGAAAAGGAAGTGCATTGGCCAAGGGATTTTGACATCCGCTCATTTTATAATAAGCTACGAGGTCCCTTGCCCATTATCTTTTCTTGAAAGGTATTTGAAAAGTTAAGCCTCCTTGGCATGTTTCTTTCTTTGTTTGGATTGTAGCTTGGGATAAGATTCTTACAGGTGACAATTTGAGGGGCAGAGGCCTTCATTTTGTTGACCTGTGCATTATGTGTCATTGTAATGGGGAGATGATGGATAATTTGCTACTCTATTGTGAAAAAGTTTATCGGATGTGGAGCTTGGTTTTTAGATTTTTTGGGATTTCATGAGTCTTGCCTAGATTAATTGCAGATACTCTTTTCAGTTGGTGGAATTGGTTTGGAAAGCACTCTTCTAGTATTTGGAATTTAGTTCCATTATGCCTAATGTGATGTATTTGGAGGGAGCGAAATTGGCAGACTTTTGAGGACATGGAAAAATTCAATGACCAGTTGCTTGCTTCTTTTAGTGGTTTTCTTTTTGAATGATCTAGGGCTTGGGACTCACCTCTAATGATTCTCTCCCTTTGTTCTTTAGTTCTCTCCTTTGTAATTAGCTTTTTTTGTCCATTTGTTTCTTTTACTGTAATCTTTGGTTTGCCTTATGCTTTTTTTGCATAAGGTAGCTTTTTGAATATACATCTTTCTTACTTATATATATATATATATATATATATATATATAAAGATTGCGTAAAATGAACGTTTACAGGATGTTGTGTCCTTTCTGGACTCCAAAACAAAATGAATTGTTCTAGGCTTGTTACTGTAGCTTTTGAGCAAATTGTACGTGGGGAAAGTTAGATGAGGGTACCAAGTGTTGACCTGCTTGGAAACAAGTTACCTACAGGGAGATAGGAAAAATGAGTCACATTTGTGAATTGTGATTTGAAATTAATTTGTCAAAGCGTGCGACAGGGAGAGGACAGTATATGATACTGTTACGTCTTTATCTATCTATTTTAACTTATCTATCTATCAAGCTTGGTGAATTTCATTAAATAACAGAGAATCTAATTTTAGACGTATACCTCTTGTTCCTCCATTCATGTACACCCCCTACCCCTTTTTGTTATTCCATCATCATTATTTCAATTTTTTCCAAAGAGAGCATTTAATAATTTCGTATTCAAATAAAAAGCTATTACTTTCCAAAATTACACCCAGCACCTTTTAAAAGATGTTATTCAACACTTTACTGCTTAAAATAAGGCTTTGTTTCAACGTAAATATTTTCCAAATATTTTTTTTTGTATATGCTGGATTCAAAGAAAGTGGGACTTTTAGCTTAATTCTGATGTATGAAGCTTCATGCAAACATTTGTCTTCTTCAGGGAGAAGGAGCAGCTCTCCGAGTATGGGGATACTAAGTCAGCAAGAGCTATAGTGCTTGCTGTGCTAAAAAAGTTGATTGAGGCAAATCCACTTTTCCGCGATAAGCTTCAATTTCCTACCTTAAAAAACTTGAGGATGAGGACATTAATCAATCAGAGGTAATTAAAACAGTCTCCTAAATAGCTATTTATGCTTTCCTTCAATAGGAATGTCAAGTTTTTGTTGCCTTCTCTGATTGTTTCTATTGTTATTCTTGTTCTATTGCAGCTTAAATTGGCAGTACCATCTCTGCAATCGCCCAAGGCTCAACGACATCAGAACTCTTTTCGCGGACCACACTTGCTTAGAATCACCTTGTGCTTATCTTCCCGTAGAAATTCTAGCGGATTCCATTACAAAAGTTAGTGCCTTACTGCCTTTCCTCCACTAGTTGTTAATGGTGTAAGTCAAATATAATAAGTTTTCTATTTTAGGGATAAAGGTGTTCTATATTTATCAAAAATATTACCTGGCTGTCTATTTGTTTTAGCCATTTCAGCCAGCACAATCACGTGTTAAATCTTTCATTGGGACCTCAATTTGTTTTTCTCTTGTCCATTTTTTTAATTCTTTATATCTACACTAGGGATTTTCTTGTTTGGATTTCTCGTTTTTTAGTTCAAAAAAGCCTCTACACCCCTATGTTTAATTAAAGACAAAATTAAAGGACAATCTAGTAAAAATGCAACTTTAACTCTCACTAAAACATTACCTAAAAAATAGGACCACCCTCCTATTAATTTTTAAATTGTTTTATCCACTTATAAATTAGATTTTCAAGATAAAAATTATATATGTATATGGGCCTGACGGGCCATCCCTTGTGGGCCAATAGTGGACGGGCCGAATATCTACGATCCGTTATGAACGGATCTAGCTTGAACGGATTATATAGCAACGGGTCTGAATTGCCATACAACAGAAAGAAAACCCTAGTCGTAAGATAATTGCGGCACACGTCGAGGAATCCCAAGATCAAAGGAATTCTAGCACAAAGAGGATTCTATAAGATACGTACATTAATATGAATCTTCCCACAAGGTAATATCTTGTCCATCACGTTTAAGATTCTGTGAGAAGAGTCCTATAAGGAAAAGACTTCCGCACCAAGGAAGAGAGCACAACCCTCTACTACTATAAAAGTCACATACCCTCATAGACCAAGGTACGCATAATTTACCCTCTCTAGCACTCTAGAATTGTGAAAATATTTATGACTTAACCTTCGGAGGGTATTTGGGCGGCATCACACCGGTGCTCTCTATTAGGTTTCCTTCTCTGTATTGTGCAGGTTCACGATCGAGCGCGTAGGTATCGTGTGGCTCACTGGTGAATTTCTTGGCATCATCAGTTGGCGCCATCTGTGGAAAGCTTAGTTGAGATTTATAAGCCATACTATCGTTTCCCGGACTAAAGGGTTGCATGGTACTCACTCACTCAATGGCAACCACTAACGATGTTCAAGGAGAGGAACCACCCACGACTGCCCTTGAGAGACAAGTTCAAACTCTCGCTGTCGCCGTGGAACGTCTCACCAAACAAAACCATGACTTGGAAGAACAGTTGCGCTAGAAGAATGCAGTACCGAATGACCAACAAGAAGATCAAGAAAGGACCAGCGCTGCAAGAAAAAACTAGGAGAAACCTGAAGGCAGCCACGCCCCAAGCAGACCGAAGAGGCAGAACTTGAGCATGCCATCCCTCACGAATGCGACTCCACCACATATTGTCGCAGAGATGCAGGCGATGAGGGAACAAATGGAGGTTATGATGAACGCGCTCAAGGGGCAAGTTTCCAGTGATCTTGACGATTTAGTCAACCGCACCGACTTGCCTTTCACTATGGTCGTGAACTCCTTCCCCCTACCCCATAAATTTCGCATGTCGCATATAGACAGCTGTGACGGCGTGAAGGATCCTCTGGACCATCTAGAAACTTTCAAGACCTTAATGCACCTTCAGGGGGTAGCAAATGAGATCATGTGCAGGGCCTTCCCCACAACACTCAAAGGCCCCGCAAGGGTATAGTTCAGCCGACTGACGCCAAACTCCATCAGCACCTTCAAGGAGCTGAGCGCTCAGTTCACTACGCACTTCATTGGAAGGCATAGGTATAAGAAGTCCACAGCCTATCTGATGAGTATTAAGCAACGGGAGGACGAGATGCTGAGAACCTACATAACACGCTTTAATAAGGAAGCGCTCTCAATAGACGAAGCCGACAACAAAATATTGGTAGCGGCTTTCACGAACGGGTTGCAGAATGGCAAATTTCTATTTTCTTAATACAAGAACGACCCTAAGACCATGTCAGAAGTACTCTACAGGGCAACCAAATACATGAACGCTGAAGACGCATTGTAGGCCCGAAAGGAAAAACCTAGGAAAAGGGAGCGGCAGGAAGAAGCACGACAGAACCAAGGGTCGAAGAGGCCAAGAACGGGAGACCGAAGGGATGAGCGGCACTCTAAGCCACGGGGGGGGAGGTTCACGAGTTTCACCCCGTTGACTGCCCCAATAGAATAAGTCTTAATGCAAATCAAGGATGATAGGGCTCTAACCTTCCCCGTGAAACTGAAAGGAGATCCCAGCAAAAGATCAAGAGACAAATATTGTCGTTTCCACCGCGATCATGGTTACGACATAGCAGATTGCTATGACTTAAAGCAACAGATAGAGGCCCTTATTAGACAAAGGAAATTACAAAAGTTCCTCAGAAAAGAGAGGATGGATCCGCCACCTCAAGAGCAGCAGCCCCGAAGGGATAATGAGTGTCCTAGACCCCCAATCGGAGACATAAGGATGATTGTAGGGGGAACATCGACAACCGGGTCATCCAAGAAGGCCCGAAAGACTTACCTTCGAATGGTTCAGAACGTCCAGCTGACGGGCTCAGTACCAAAGATAGCGCAGAAAGATAGCCCAATTGTTGGATTCTCAGAGGAAGATGCACGACGTCTTCACCATCCGCATGACGACGCGTTGGTTGTCACCCTACGAGTGGGAGAGTATAACTTGCACCAAGTGTTGATCGACAATGGCAGCTCAGCGGATATCCTATATTACCCTGCGTTCCAGCAAATGATGATTGATAGGGAACGGCTAATACCAACGAATGCCTCGCTGGTGGGATTTGGAGGAATGTGAGTATTCCCATTGGGTGCGGTCACACTTTCGATGACGGTAGGTGATTATCCTCAGTAGATCACTCGGGATGTGACATTCCTCGTAGTCGACTGCTCATTAGCGTACAACGCTATCCTTGGACGGCCTACCCTTAATGCCTGGAAGGCAGCAACCTCAACGTACCACCTAATGATTAAGTTCCCCACGGAGTATAGGGTCGGGGAGTTACGAGGAAATTAGGTGGCTGCCCACGAGTGCTACATAGCCATGCTGAAGATGGATGACCACCAGCAAACCATGTGCATAGAAGAGCAGCGGGTTGCAGTAGAACCAGTAGAGGAACTAGAAGAAGTAACTCTAGATGAGTCAAAACCCAGACGGACGACTAGAATGGGCACATTGGCCAGCCAACCCACACGGCAGGCCCTCACAGCATTCCTCAGGAATAATCAGGATGTTTTCGCTTGGAGCCACGAGGACATGCCCGGTATTAATCGCTCAGTCATAGTTCACAAGTTGAATGTGAACCCCACGTTTTCACCCATAAGACAGAAAAAGCGAGTATTTGCTCAAGAGCGGGACAAAGCAATAGCCGAGGAGGTCAGGAAGCTACTCGAGGCAGACTTCATTCGGGAGGGATATTACCCCGACTGGTTAACAAACGTGGTGATGGTCAAAAAAGCTAACGGAAAATGGCGAATGTGTGTCGACTTCACAGACCTCAACAGGGCATGCCCAAAGGACAGTTACCCTTTACCTCGGATTGATACACTGGTAGACTCAACGGCAAGACATCAACTCTTGAGCTTTATGGATGCCTTCACTGGTAGCCCGGAGACGGCTGGACACATGGCGTTATGGACAGTGGAACTGAGTGAATTTGATATACAGTATCGCCCGCGAAATGCGATAAAAGGGTAAGCCGTTGCTGACTTCATTGCAGAATTTTCTAGATTGGAAGGCGTGGGGGCAGAAATAAGCGCACAGTGGAACATCCACACGGACGGATCCTCCAATAGGCACGCAAGAGGTGCCGGTGTGGTAATCTAGACCCCTGAAGGAGATAAAATAGAGTGCATGATCCAACTGAACTTCACTACAACCAATAACGAGGCCGAGTATGAAGCACTCGTGGTAGGGCTAGACCTCGCTAAGGCAACAGGTGCTGAGAACATGATTGTACATTGCGACTCCCAGGTGGTGATAAGTCAGATCAATGGCGGCTACGAATGCAAAAATGAGAGAATGAAGTGGTACCTGGAGGAGGTGAAGGGCCGCATCAGCAACCTCAAAGTCAAATTCCTCCAAATTCCAAGAGAGGAGAACGAATGTGCCGACCGTCTAGTAAAAACAGCATCAACAGAATTTATGCTTGTCCCCGAACAGGTATTGTCGTTTGTTCAAATCTCCTTACTCATTGATAACGAGACAAATATGCAGGAAGTGAGCACAGAAAGCAATTGGACTACTCTTTTAGTATCCTATTTGAGGACAGGAGTATTACCAGACGGAAAGGATGCCGCTAGGAAGTTGAAGGTCCAAGTATCAAGATTTGTACTGATAAAGGACGTGTTATACAAGAGAGGATTCTCACGCCCATACCTGAGGTGTTTATGCCAAGAGGAAGCGGACTACATAATGAGGGAAGTCCACGAGGGTATCTGTGGAAACCATTCGGAGGCACGTTCACTGGCGCACAAGTTGATTCGAGCAGGCTATTTTTAGCCCACAATACTGAAGGACGCCCAAGCCTATGTCAAGGCCTGCGACAAATGCTAAAGCTTCAGCAGTTTCATTAGGCAACCGTCTGAAGAGTTAACCCCCATGACGGCCCCTTAGCCTTTCGCTCAATGAGGACTTGACATCATGGGCTCCTTCCCTATCAGAGTCCGATAGTTAAAGTTTCTTGTTGTCAGCATCAACTATTTCACCAAGTGGATGGAGCAGAAGCGTTAGCCACTATCACGGAGAGAAATATTCGGAGCTTTGTTTGGAGGAATATCATCTGTAGGTACGGGATTCCTAGAGTATTTGTCTCCGATAACGGAAAGCAATTTGACAACAGCGCCTTTCAAGACTTTTGTTCCGAGTTAGGCATTAAGAACCACTACTCTTCACCAACACATCCACAGGCCAACGGGCAAGTTGAGGTCACGAACCGTTCCTTACTTAAAATCATCAAGACCCGGCTCAAGGGGGCAAAGGGTATCTGGCCAGACGAGCTTCCAAGCATTTTATGGGCATATTGAACCACCACAAGAACTCTTACCGGAGAAACACCGTTCCGACTTGCATATGGAAGTGATGCGGTCATCCCAGCAGAAGTGGGACTTACGAGCTACAGGGTAGACAACTATGACGAAGACAAAAACGAAGAAGCCATGCGCTTTCAGCTCGACCTAATAGACGAAGTTCGGACTGCAGCAAAACAAAGACTGGCGCGGTACCAGAATCTCATGGCTAAATGCTACAACTCTAATGTCAGGCACAAAGAGCTTCAGGTGGGAGACCTTGTACTTCGAAAGGTGATGGGCATTACCAGAGACCCGTCGCAAGGAAAGCTCGGTCCCAATTGGGAAGGACCTTACAGGATTGCATCATGGCAGAGGAAGGGAACCTACCACTTTGAGACCCTAGATAGGCAAAAGCTACAGCACCCATAGAACGTGGAGCACCTACGAAAGTACTACTAGTAAAAGTAATATGAAGGATAACGGCATTTTCCAATTTAACAGTTTATTTAATTTTTTCTACAAGTTATTAGTTTTTTACTTCAGACAATTTTTGTTTACTACAACATGTTTTAAGCCCAAGGGGGCAAGTACTTTTCTACAAATACATGGTTTTTAATTAATCACAGTACTATTCAGACTCAATGATGTTTCTCTACCTTACAAAGTCCATAGATTGGACGGATCATCCCAAGAGGGTGAGTATTTACAAAGTCCACAAAGTGGACGGATCCTAAAAAGTCCACAAAGTGGACAAATCCTACAAAATCCATAAAGTGGACGGTTCATCCCAAGAGAGTGAGAATTTATCAAGTCCATAAAGTGGACGGATAATAATAAGTCCACAAGGTGGACGGGTCATCCCAAGAGGGTGAGTATATACTAAGTCCATAGATTAGACGGATCATCCTAAGAAGATGAGAATTTAACAAGTCCATAGATTGGACGAATCATCCTAAGAGGGTGAGAACTTATTAAGTCCATAAAGTGGACGGACAATAATAAGTCCACAAGGTGGACGGGTCATCCTAAAAGGGTGAGAATTTACAAAGTCCACAAAGTGGACGGATCCTACAAAATCCACAAAGTGAATGGATCATACAAAGTCCTCAAAGTGGACAGATATTATTAAATCCAAAAATGGACGGATATTACTAGTCCGCAATATGGACGGATTGCTAAAATCCGCGATGTGGACGGCTCATCCAATAGATAAAAATACTTACAAGTACATACAGTGGACGGGTATTAAGTCCACAATATGGACGAAGTCTTTATATAAGGACTAAAAATCCTAGACCACAACATGGACGAGTTCTAAGTTCAAAATAGTAAAGTCCCTAACATGGACGGATACAAGATAAGGTCCCTTTGACAGACTGATTACACCACAGGATAATGAGTGAGCAAAATCACAATAAAAGGACAGTATCAGTCTAAGTCCGTCCAGGTGGACAACATCATTTGAAAAGCAAAAAAGTAAAGTGAACGGATGAATTCCACTCAACAGAATATGTCAAACAACTCAATAAAATAGATAAAGAAAAGTTAAACGGAGTAAATACCCAAAAATAAGAATGTTTACAGAAAATGAAAACATGATGGAGTCATAAATTGTTCTCCAAATATCCTTACATAAGTATGAGAAATAAATAAAAATAAACCTAGTCTACGACAGGGGCTTCCTTTTCCTCACTACGACGGGACTGACCATTTTTGGGATCACTTTCAACTACAACTTGGTCGAGAGGGGCGTCGGTAGGAGCTTTCTCACCAAAGAGCTCGTCCGTATCTTTAGATTGGGCAGGCAGGACGGACGTTTGCTCCGCAGCGTTGATGTTGACAGAGGACAAGTCCAACTGGGAATGTAAAGCCTTCACCTGACGGATGGCCTCATCAAAGCCATCGCCAAACGAGACTCCAAGCTCATTTAAAAAGGCGTCGGAGTCTCGATACTCAAGTACAGCAGTCTCCTTGGCCTGATGGATCTCTTTGTCTTTATCTTCAATAACTTTTGCAGCTCCTTCGTCAATTTGTGGAGTTGGCTACTGGCCTCCTCGGCCATCTTGAGCTTCTTATCTTGGACCACCTTCCAGGCCCGAAGCTCGGCCAGCTCATCCTCCGTTAACTTTGCCTTCTCCCGTATGTAGCCCTAAGTCGTCTCATGGTTTAAGCACCGTCCAAACAAACCTTTCACCATGACCATGGCCTGAACAATGGAAATAAATTAATCTTAAAAAGGCATTTAAATAGACGGACAAAATTACCTGGGCGACGCTGAACAGCCCCGTCTCACCCATCGCCTCTGTCGAGTGATTACTCAGGTCCTCGTAGTCCTCGAAGGTCATAATGGACGAGAGTTATTCCAAGGCATATTTGGGGTCATCTTGAATAAGGGCAGGTGGCTTCTTCAGGCTTGAAGACGGCCCCTTCATGAGGCCCTTACCAGCTTCATGTTTTGCGGGGGTGATAGTCTTCGCACCCTCTGCCATAAGTCCCACGACGGGGTCCAGAGGGATCTTGGGCTTCTTCGGAGGACGGTCTCCTTTGACAAGCTGCTTCCTCTTTGATGACGGATTGTTTGCACCCGTCTCTTTATGATCAGCATCACCGGTCCCCCTATTCTTGGCAGCATTTGCCCTTATGATTGACCTCCTTTTTACATCGTCCATTTCTGCAAAGACGAACGGACAAAGTTAATTTCTTTAACATAATATCAATGGATCAAACAGATTTGGAATGAGGGACTTACGTTGATGGATCCTTGTTTCGTATTTGATTGCTGCTTTTGATAGTTTAGGACCGTCACAATACCAATGGATTGTGTTGAGGTTGACCAACTTAGCCCAGGTCCTTTCCTCCGGTGTAGTTTTGTTAAAAATCTTTTCTAGAAAACTGTACTCCTCAAGGTCAACTTGTGGACACTGTCGTACTGCAAAGAAGAGGACGGTTAAAACATATTAAACTGAATGAATAAGGAAAAGTCTTTACACATTGGGACGGATACATACCAGCCTGAGGCAATATGCCCCAAGTAGTGTCGACGAGCATGTGTTCCGTGTCCCCTGGACGACACATCCACTCGTCACCTTTTAAGAAAAAATAACAACTCTTCCAGTCTCTGTTGGAGTCTGGGGTTTCATATATTATCTTTAACAACGGACTCCTAGCTACAAAACAGTATATACCCCTAAATTTGTCAATTTCATCTAGACGGTAGCAGTGAAGGAATTCTCGCACCATCAACCTTCTAGCTCCGTCTGACCACGCACCGTATAGGATCTCCATTGCTATAAAGACCCTCCAGGTGTTGGGGGATATTTGGTTAACGGACAGACCCAGATACTTAAGTAGCTCGCGATGAAGGGAGCTCAATGGAAATCTAAGTCCTGCCTTCAACATTTGCTCGTACACTCCAAGGCCTTTTACTCCTTCATAATAGCATTTCTCTGATTTATAGGGCAGACGGATGGGAATGTTATCTGGGATCTGGTAGTTAGCTCTAAGTGTTTTGATGTGAGTCTCCTTGATAGTGGATGTAAAGTCATTCACCATCCATTCTGGAAGCATGATGAACTCCCTTAGTCCATCAGCTCCTATGATGGGTCCTATTTGTTTCTCGTCATCAGAACCTTCCACTGGTTCATCCAACTCCGTATCCTCATTTGTTGAGGACGGAGAAGAGGCAAACGTACTCCTCTCTTTGCTTGGACTCTCTTGGTCTTTGTGACCTAACGAGAATACCTTTTCATAATCTGCCCCGTCACGGACAACTAACTGATTACTTGACGCACTAGACATTGCCTACAAGTGACGACAAAACCTAAGACTTTGACAGGGCTAAGAATGGATAACAAAAGTAAAGTTTTGAGCTATAAAAGTAATCCGAATGTAGAAAAATATGAAAGAGGGTACTTACCAATTAGTATGTGAATGAAGGAAAGTTGATGATAATGGACACTGTAATTGAACGGTGTATTCTGACAAGGATGACGGATTGCATTCTGACAAGTGAGTTTCTGTTGAAAATGGGAAAATGAAAGGCGAAGGTTTGATATTTATAGAGGAAGTACACGGAAGACGAAGAGACGTCTCGATACAAGACAACATTCAATGGAAAGACGACACGTGGCATCAATTCAGCCATACATTTGCCGGGTACAAAACCGTTGACCCACGAGCCTCTGGACCATCATCCCCTGGCCACAAACCGTCACCTCATGAGTCCTAAAAGAGTGACGGACCCATGGGGTGAGGGGGCAACTGAAGAGGTGAAAAACTCCATGATATGGGCCTGACACTCCGTGGGCCGACAGTGGACGAGTCGAATATCTACGGTTCATAATGAACGGATCCAGCTTGAACGGATTATATAGCGATGGGTCCGAATTGCCATACAACAGAAAGAAAACCCTAGTTGCAAGATACTTGCGGCACACGTCGAGGAATCCCAAGATCAAAGGAATTCTAGCACAAAGAGGATTCTAGAAGATACGTACATTAATATGAATCTTCTCATAAGGAAATATCTTGTCCACCACGTTTAGGATTCTGCGAGAAGAGTCCTATAAGGAAAAGCCTTCTGCGCCAAGGAAGAGAGCTCAACCCTCTACTACTATAAAAGCCCCAATACCCTCATAGACCAAGGTACGCATAATTTACCCTCTCTAGCACTCTAGAGTTGTGAGAATATTTCTGACTTAACTTTCGGAGGGTATTTGGCCGGCACCACACTGGTGCTCTCTGTTAGGTTTCCTTCTTTGTATTGTGCAAGTTCACGTTCGAGCGCATAGGTATCGTGTGGCTCACCGATGAATTTCTTGGCATCATCAACTCTTAAGAACTATATGGTTTATGGGTGCTTGTAATCAAAGTAAATTTATATACTCCACGGTTTGCTTTCTTCTGACTGATGCTACTGTTGGACATCACTAGGGTTTATCCAATTGTTATTGTGGCTCATCTGTCTGAACCTAATCAATTTGCAATTGGACTAACTGATGGTGGAGTACATGTTATTGAGCCCCCAGAATCAGGGGGAAGCTGGTGTGTTGCACCTCCACTCGAAAGTGGTGTTGGTCCTAGCATCAACTCTGCAGCTGGTTCAGGATGATTCAGGGCTTTAACTAATGAGCATGCACACATCAATTTATAGACCCTTTTTTATTCCAAAAGAGAACTGCAAATATTTATGTTTTTTAGGTGCTAAGATGATAAAGCTTTCATCAAGCAGTGGTTTAAGACTAGAAATTCTTCCATAGTTCAATACATACAAAAGAAAATGTACAGTAGTGTTGATATTACGATAGAAGAGGCATAGAGGAGAGCAGTTATTAGGGCAGAGGGAGACATATTTACCTCTTAAAATAATACTGAATAATAGACATATTTAACTTATTTAGTTATTCCTTTTTATCAGCTTTAATTGGTCAAGCACCCTCTATACCTATTTGCTTTATGTTTGTGCAACCAGCATGTTTTGTACATTTGGAGCTGCAGTGCTGCACTTTTCGAATTGATGAATCAATCATCAATGTCCAATGTCACGAATGTGTAAAATGATCCAAGGCATGACTGATTCAAACAAATCTTAGTTTAAGAAGGAGGGTCATTTTGTGTGGAGATGTCTCTCTGGTCATTTTGGCGCTAGAAAAGGAAAAGAAAATTGATTTCATGCGAAAGGAATATGACTTTTCTTTGGAGTTAAAAAATAAATTAATAAATAAAAAGCGCCGATTATATTCACCATTTTTCTTCATCATTCTCTTGGGGAAAAAAAAGAAAAACACAAATACATGTCACAAAAAAGTTATCTTATTGTCAAGAGCCCGTTGCTTAATTGGTTAAATATTTTTTGGTATTTTTAATGAAAACATTTAAAATTTAAATTATCTTTTCTCTTATTATAACTATCAAATTATACAAAAATAAATAAAAATATTAAAATAAGAATGAAGCTATATAAATATGTTATAGAGACAATACAAAAATTTGACTTTAATTGCATTTTGGACTGTAAATGTAAAATCTTTAAAATTCTTAATTTTGTATGACAATTGCCTATTGATATGATTAAAAGTCATAATGTAAGAAGTTATTTATCTAAAATAAAATTATATAATGTTATGTCTCAAAGGAGAAATTGAATTAATAATCTTTACTTTTAGTGTTAGTTAACTTAGTTTACTTTTTTTTTTTTTTTTAAGTATTATATTTTTTTTCCTTGACTACTTTTACTTAGGAGAAATGTTAAGACCACATAAAGTTGCACAACTTTTTTCATAACTCACAACGTGGTGAGTTATGAGTGGTAAGGGTATGATGGTAGGTTCATGTGGGGACACATCTTTACTACTCACGACTCGTCACGTGACGAGTTGTGGAAAAAATTACGCAACTTTGCGTGGTTCTAACATTACTCTTTACTTAGACATTAAGTCTTGTTTAAAAGGAAAAAAAAAATATTAATAATAAGTAAACTTTTAAAGATTGGCCACTCCAACTCTAACTAAGGGATATTTGCCACAAAGCATACTTTGAGAAACTATTTCGTTAGCAAGCACCTCTTTAAAACTATTTAGGAATCTAGCATTACAAGCCTATGAGACTCAAGTTTAGTGAGAAGACTTGAGTCTTAAAAACTTGACTTCCAAGCTGATGTGGATAAATAATCTAAACGAATAGACTCGAGTTCCAAAAAGTGTAAAAAGAAGAAGAAGAAGAAGAAGAAGAATCCACGGGAAGAAGAGGAAGAACCCATGCTCTTCACACACACACACACACAAACCCAAAATTTCTTTATGGAACTCGAGCCTAAAAGACTCGAGTGGAACACATGGGTTCCACATTCAACTATGTACCAACACTGGAATTTGAGTTTTAAATGCTCGATTTAATATAGAGGGAAATGAATGTAATTATTTTATGACAATATTACTATTAAACAAATATTTTAAAATAAAATTGTTGAATATATAAGACTATTTTGGGAGTTTTAATAAAAAATTCATTAAGAATGTGTTTGGTATAAGCTTATAAGTTCAGCTTTTAGCTTTTGAGTTTTTTTTAATACTTTTATGTACAGCTTTTTAAAATCTTACTTTTCAGCATTTTATCACATTAAAATATTTTTTTTAAAGGATAAGCATACTTTAGCATACATTCAACAAAAAACTTTTAGGTATACATTTGGATAATGTTTTGCGTGTCCAGTGTCCAGCAGGTTTTGGTGGGTCTTGTGCATTGTTCACAGGCCCCCCAAGTACTTTTTTTTTTTAGAAAAACAACTTTTAAACTGGGTTTCATGGTACTATTCATGCATTTAAAAATTATTTTGCTACAGTATTTTTAGTTTTCAGCAATAAGCGATATCCAAATAGACTTTAGGTATAGTTAAATAAACTGTTTCCAAATGGACCCTAAATCTAATTGTATTCCCTCCAATTCTTCCAAAATTTGAGGAGAATGAAAAAAAGAAAAATTAGTGCTCCCTCCTACTCGTTCTATTTTTTCTCATTTAAACTTCAAAATAAGTTTCTAAAAAAAACAAAACTTCAAAATAAAGAAATAAACTTTTTATTTCCTTCGGTACAACTCTCAAATAAAAAAAAAAAATCTAAAATTATTATTTTCATTTATTTTCTTTTATCAAAACTTACTCGAGATACTATTTTTTGAAATGGATTAAGAAATAGGTATAAAACTAAATGCCAAACAAAAAAGAAAAAAAAAGAAAAAAATCCTGCCAAATACCAACTCCAACGGCATGAAATTTACTGGGCTCAGGCGTCGAGGTTCATGAAAAAGAAATAACTCTGGTACAAACGTGAAGAAACAACAATAGTAAAATAAATAAATAAATAAATGGATGTAACTCCGCATGAGACTCGAGTTCCAGTTCCTCCTGCACTGCCCTCTCCTCTTTCTTGCTGTTCTTCCTTCTTCTTTTTCTTTCTTAAGACCCAAATCAAACATATAGAAAATACCCAAAACCCAAAGGCTTGGAAATCCGATTTTCTTTCTTAAGACCCAAATAAAAAATTTAGATAATACCCAAAACCCCAAAGGATCGGATTTCTACAAATCTGGTTGAGAGAGAGAGAGAGAGAGTGAGAATCCGAAGTGGAGAAGTTCAGTCCGAGCCGATTTCCCTCGCCTGGAGCCTTCGCCGTTGGGTTCACCGCCTGGGTTGCTTCGTTGTTGCTTCTCTGGTTTGCTGGGTTTCGCATCGTTGATTCTCTGCTGGGTTGCTTCTTTCTTCTTCATTGTTGATCTTGCGTTGGTGTTAGAGGTTGGAATATCGGAAGCAAATTGGGGGCATGAGAAGAGAAATGGAGGATGAGAGGGAGAGAGAGCGGCGGAGTTCCCTTTCATCATCAGCTGACATTATTAGCACTCTACCAGACTCTGTCCTCTGCCACATCCTCTCCTTTCTCCCAATCCGAGACTACGTTGCAACAAGCATTTTGTCAAGAAACTGGAAGCGTGTCTCCACTCTCGTCCCATCCCACATCTCCTCTCATCACCTGCCAACGGCCCTCGTCATGACCCTCAATCAGGGTTCTACTGTCAACACCATGGATTTTCATCCGCTCCAACATTTTTTGCTTCTTGGTAAAAAGCTCTTCTTTCTAAATTTTGCTCTCTCCCTGGATGGATTCTGTGTTACTTGTTCAATGTTTTATGTTGGTATCGAATTCAACAGCCGGAACAAATACTGGCGATATCACAATTTGGGAAGTAGGTACGAGGCAGAGGCTTGTTTCTCGAAACTTCGACGTTTGGGACATTAAAGCGTGTTCAATGACCTTGCAGGTTTGGCAAATATCTACTCTTCTACACACCGAAAATTTTTTTAAGTTGGAAAATATGCTCTAGAATATTTATTTTATGAGGGTACTAATCTCTGTGTCCCTTGATGATAGACTGTGTTGGCCAACGATTATACTGCTTCTGTAAACCGTGTGATCTGGAGTCCTGATGGTGCCCTTTTTGGTATGTTACTTGAGGGGATTTTTAAAACTTCTAAAACTCTCCCTCACATGTCCAAACATTCCCTTAATAAGGACCTAACGAGTGATGATCGTTCCTACTTTCCATTTCAGGGGTTGCGTTTTCAAAACATATAGTGCAGATATATTCCTATCATGGTGGTGATGATTTGCGGAAACGCCTGGAGGTTTATATACACACACACGCGCGCACACACTCACAGATGCGTGTATTTATATATTTATGTGTGTGCGCGCGCGTAATTGCATAGTTGTTAGTAATTATATAAGTGTAATGCTAGCCGGTTATTTTAGCCCATTTGTTGATAATTATGTATCTGCCATGAAACTTTTTTTTTCTTCAGATTGACGCTCATCTTGGAATGGTTAATGATCTTGCCTTTTCAAATCGAAACAGACAACTATCCATCATAAGTTGCGGAGAGGACAAGACTATCAAGGTTTACTTTACTTGGCATATTCTTTCAGAATAATAACGAGGTTGGACTCCTTTTGTGAAAGTTCATTTCTGTGCAGGTGTGGGATGCTGTCACTGGTAATAAGCTGTACACGTTTGAAGGGCATGACGCACCAGTTTATTCTGTGTGCCCTCATCCTAAGGGAAACATTCCGGTATTCAGTTGTTTTATTTGCACTTTTGGTAGTTGACAGTTTCTTTAATTTTTTCTTGAGAGACATCCAAGGCTTGTTTCTCATGCCTCAGCCAGATTTTTGGGCTCAGGCTATTATTCATGGTTAAGAAGCTTCACCTAAATATTCTGGTGCACTTATTATTAGCTAAGGCTTTGCTTGCAGAGGAGGCTCATGCATTAATCAAAACAAGGAGTAGCAAAAAGAGTTGGAGGAGAAAGATTTCTTTCTTCCCTTTATATGTTGCTTTTGTTTTCTGGAATTTACATTTCATTTTTCTTTTTTCCATCTGAAGTATTTTCTATGATTTCATTAATAATCCATATGGTTAATATATATATTGCAATTTACAAAAAATGGCACTATTCATTTCCATCTTTTTCTGTTAAACTTTGAATTTTTGTTTTAAAAAAAGGGAAGTGTGAAGCTTAATTATCACATGCTGAGGATTGAGTTGCAACTTGGTCTCCCCCCTCCTCCCTATGTAGTGTGGACTTGGTTTAGATCATTCAAGATTTTCTTTCTTCCAACAGTTTATCATTTCAGTGGATATTGATGGGAAAATTAAGACTTGGTCATATGATAACTGCTGTTCAAGAGTTGACTATGTTGCTTGGGGCCAATCTTGCATGAGAATGGCCTACAGTGCTGACGGGACACGGTAGTTATGATTTTTTACTACTGATCCATCTGTTTATTTCCTTCAAATTTTCACTATGATTGGGTGATTGCTCATGTTTCTTTTATTGTGTGCATCATAGGCTATTCATATGTGGGACTAGTAGAGGAGGAGAATCATACCTTGTGGAATGGAATAAATGTAAGGAGGCTATCAAGCGTGTATATCATGGTCTTTGGAAGCAATCTGTGGGGGTTGTGCAATTTGATACAATGAAAAGCCAGTTCCTGGCTACTGGTGATGAGTCTCAAATAAAATTTTGGGACATGGACAAAGGTAACATTTTGGCAACTACTGCTGCAGGGGATGGATTACCGGTAATGCCCATGGAAGCCCTTTTCTTGATGTACTTGGCATTATTTTGAAGCTCTTTTTATAATTAAACAATTTTACCTTGAATATCTTTTAGGCTTCTCCTTGCATTCGATTTAACAAGGAAGGGGTACTTCTTGCTGTATCAACAAGTCAGAAAGGAATCAAAATACTTGCAAATGCTGATGGTGTACGACTTCTGCATTCTATTGAAAATACCTTTAGAGTGGCTCCTACAACTATTGCGAGGGTTCTAGTTTCTTATAGCAGAAGTTTTCTAGATACAAAACCCGATGAAGTGGAGAAATCTAAGGCTTGGAAGCTGACTGAATTCAATGAACCATCTCAACTTTGTTCACTGCGGCTTCCTGACTGCCTCCTGCCTGTACAGGTATGGGTCCCCCCCCCCTTCTCCCTCAACCTCCATTGTAGTTAATATGATGTATTCTTGTCTCTTTTTCTACCATCATTCTGCATAAATAGAACTTTAGTTTTCTAGTTAGTAGGGCCACCTCTTTCTCCATTTTATCATTATTTTTTTTAGGTGAATAATTTGTTTTCAAGGCATGAATGTGCCAGAATATTTCCATATTTACTTCTATATTTCATAGAAAAGATTGATCAGCTTAAGTCTTTACCATGTTGATCTTTAATGACTGTATAATAAGGATGTGCTGGGTCTTGATCATTTCTCGTGGGGAAAAAAATTGATGGTTAATTGGTGTTGTATGTGTTGTGGTGATGGGGAGTCGGTAGACAATCTTCTGCTTCATTGTCCTGTTACACATACCTTATGGACCTTCATGGTTCAGGCTTTTGGTATTCATTGGGTTATGCCTGGATCGGTGGTGGGATTATTATCTTGCTGGCATCAGTGGCTTGGGAAGCATAACTCGAATATTTGGAATTTGATTCCAGGGTGCTTAATGTGGATGGTTTGGTTGGAACGAAATCGTCGCTCCTTTGAGAACATGGAGAAGACGTTGGATGAGTTAAAGGTTTTATGCCAACGTAGTCTTTTTGAGTGGTCTCGCTGTTGGGGCTTTACTGATTCTTCGTCTCTTTCAGAGTTTATATTTTCCATTAGATTATCTTTCTGATTTCCATATCTTTTGTTTTGCTGTTCGGTTCATTTGTTTCTTGTTGTTCATCATCATGAACAACTTGTACTTTTCATTTTTCCTCATTAATAATATTTCTCTGATTGGAAGCATTGGATTATTGGAAGATGTTATGATTTTAAATTGTCATACTTTTGATGTAAGATCAATGATAGAGATGCTAATTGTTATGAATGAGTATTAAGCTAAGGGCAAAAGATTATATTATTGTAATCCTCTATATATAAATAATATTTTGTGTTAGGGTAATTAACTTAACAGATATCCTAAACATATGTTTTTACTGAAACAACATGGTATAAGAGCACTAAGTTAATCTCCTGCCACCAACATCGGAATCCATCACCGACGACCACCCAGAATGAGTCTCCTGAAGCTGGAGACCTCCTAAATAGAGTTGCTGGCTCTAGCAACCACCTGAATTGAGTCTTCTGAGTTAGGAGATGACATTACGCGACAGAATCTCGAAGCTAGTCTCACCACAGCAGCCCATACTTGGGTCTAGCCTCCTAGTGTTGACCTTGTTTTCCGGTGCTAATTGTATGACAGGTCTCGGCCTTGTTTTCCGATGCTAATTGTCTTGTAGTTGGGAGCTCATTGATATTTTATGCTGGCTGGGTTTGAGAAGTTTTTGGTCGTGTTCAATGTGTATGTGGTTTTTTGGTGTTATGTTCATCTAGTTGGTGTATGAGATATTTTTTTTAGTTGTAATCCAAGTGTTATGTGGTTTATTATTGTTGGGTTTTGTGTGGATTGAAACTTTGCTTGATACTGGTTCTATTGGGGCCATTTATTATTTTCAGTCTCTTGTGGTTATTTTCAAGCAAAAAAAAAAAAAAAGTCTTTTGTGGTTAGTGTTGATCGTGGAATCGAACAAAGGCATCCAACCCAATTTTTTAGCATCAGGATGTACTTTCCATCACTTCAGTTTGTCTCAATGAAAACAATTATGCCTAGTGGACCCAAGCAGTTGAAAAGAAACTAGTAACAAGAGAAGAGAGGAATAAAATAATTGTATTAGTGCTTGCCTATTCCACTGTGTATGACTCTAATTAAATAGAGCAACCCTACAACTTATAATAGGAATACAATAGCAGAAATAAGAAATCAAATAATCTCTAATTACTGAGTTTCCTTCTCTGAATATTTCTTTCTCCTTCACGCCCAAGATTATACCATGTATAGCGTTCCACACATACCATACATAGAATCTGTCAACACTCCCCCTCATGCTAATTCATAGATATCTCTCATGCCCAGCTTGTCTAGAATTTTGTGGAAGCGATTAGTTGCTACCCCCTTTGTAAAGATGTCTGCAAGTTGATCTCCAGTTCATACATATGGAGTACAAATGATGCCTTTGTGCACTTTCTCCTTGATAAAGTGTCTATCAATTTCATTATGTTTTGTCCAATCGCGTAGAACTGGGTTATGAGCCATATTAATTGCTGCTTTATTGTCACAAAACAGCTTGATGGGATTCTTACTGTCATATCCAAGCTCCCTCAATAATATCTTCATCCATAATATCTCACATATCCCATGGGCCATTGCTCTAAACTCAGCCTCTGCATTGGATCTTGCAACCACTGATTCTTTCTTACTCCGCCAATCAAGTTACCTCCAACAAATAGACAATATCCAAAGGTGGAGCGTGAATCTATGATTGAACTTGCCCAATCAGCATTTGTATAGGCTTCTATCTTCAAGTGATCATGTCAAGCAAACAGTACTCCTTTACCCGGTGAGGATTTCAAGTGACTACGAATTCTATGAACAGCTTTCATGTGTGTCTCTTGTGGCGAATGCATAAACTGACTTACCACACTTACTGCATGAGCAATATCTGGTCTAGTGTGTGATAAGTAGATTATTCTGCCAACTAGTTGCTAGTATCTCCCTTTTCTCACTGGGGCGGGGGGGGGGGGGGGGGGGGGGGGGGGGTTGTGGTCTTCTACCAACTTGACATTCTGCTCTATTGGATTATCAATAGCTTTGCACCCTAACATTCTTGTTTCTTTGAGAATATTATGTATTTCCGTTGAGAAAGAAATATTCCATGCCTTGATCTTGCCACTTCAATACTGTTGTGAACTAGGATTTATTATGTAATAAGTTGGGATTGTATGATATATAAATCCCAGCTTGGGGGGGCAGGGTGTAATGTGAGTATTAAGGTAGGGGCAAAAGAGTAATATTATTGTAATCCTCATTATATTTTTTCATGTTAGGGTAATTAACTTAACAAATACCCTAAACACATTTTTTTACCGAAGCAATGATAGTGGTGCTAATAATACCCTTTTTCCTGTCTCAGGTTTTATAACAAACTTGTTTTGTACACGTGTTGACTGTTTCTCTCAATCCTTTTTTTTTTTGATAGATAATGTTACTTTTATTCAAAAAAACTGAACATCATGTTCACGATGGTGAACGCTCTCTATCCATGATCTTAAGCACTCTAGGATCTAGCGTAGTTGTGTCTGATAGTAGGTTGTACTCATGATTATTCATTATTGTATATGATGATTATATTGGGCTTTTATTTATAGATATGTAGTATCTACTTTATTTTTTATTTAACAAAAAATTTTGGAAAATTACATTTTAAACCTTATACTTTAGGGATGGTTTCAAATTAAACCCAATAGTTTTAAAAGTAATTTTAAACCTTTAAGACTTATACAAATTAAACACTATAGTTTTGTTATGCTCAAATTAAATCCTAGACTTTTGATATCGTATCAGTTTAAATATCCAATTAAACCTGGAAATAAAACCCCCAAATGAAACTCAAAAAAAGTTCAAGGTTTAAATTGATAGGATTTTAAAAGTCTAGGGTTCGATTTGAAGCTAGTGAAACTTTAAGTTTTATTTTGTAACATTCTTAAACTTCACGGTTTAATTTCAAACTTTGAAACTATAGGGTTTAATTTGAAAGCATTCTTAAAATATAGGATTTAAAATGTAATTGACCCAAACAAATTTCAGCTATGATATCGTTTTATATTTAACTCTGGAAGATAAATGGACAGTTTTTATGTGTTTTGCGTAGTATGATAGAAATGAGCATATATCTAAAGGTTTTAATTCTTATATAAAAAAAAAAAAAGTTTTATTTAGGCTCATAGGCTTATCATATTCTGACATTAATTTCCAATCAATTTAAAAACAAACAAATAAATATTACTTATTAATCCAGTACTTTGAACATAACTTTTTAATTATAAGCAGGTTGGGTCGTTTTCAGTATGTTCTAACAATGAAGAAAAAGGAGGCCAAAGTAAGAAGTGCTCATGTTAGTTGTATAATGTTCTCTAACCTAAAGTTAATAGTTCTTTCTCCATTTTAGATTATTGGGTTGACATATACACACTTGGGAGGTCAAATTTTGGCATTAGCATCCAATGCTGTACACAAATTTTGGAAATGGCAGACAAGTGATGGGAAGGTATGGATGCCTTTGTTATTAAGGGCAACATGCCCAACTATATTGTTATTGTAATATGCACAACACTTTACTAATGCTTCGCTTATTGTAGGCAACTTCTAGTGTGCCACCACAATTGTGGCAACCGCCCAGTGGAATATTAATGACCAATGATATAAGTGACACACCTCTTGAACGTGCTGTTCCATGTTTTGCTCTTTCGAAGAATGATGCTTATCTTTTGTCAACGTCTGGTGGAAAATTTTCCCTTTTTAGTATAACTACATTCAAGGTAATATCATTTAATATATCTAGTACCTTTCTAGGGGTCCATTGCCTGGAAGGTTTATAATGGGAACACATTCCAACTTTTTTACTCCATCTTTAAATGAACCCAAGCATTTGTTGTGCAGACAATGACAACATTCATGCCCCCACCACCTGTGGCAACATCTGTTGCTTTCTGCCCAAATGACAACAACATTGTTGCCATAGGCTTTGATGATTATTCGATTCATATCTACAATATCAGAATTGATGAGGTAGTAGCTTGAACAAAGACCTATATTATTCAACCAACGTGAAATGTGTTTATGAAATTCTAAATAGTGACACGTAAAATTTATGTGATATTTGGACAGATTGAAAACAAGCTCAAAGGTCATCAAAACAGAGTTACTGGCCTAACCTTCTCTAACATGCTAAATGTTCTTGTATCATCAGGAGGTGATGCTCAGGTATATTCTTCAAAAATGTGAAAGGAATGGAATAACTCTCTCTCTCTCTCTCTCTCTCTCTCATTGTATGTGTGTGAGTATGCATGCATGCGGGTGTGCATGCATGAGTATATACCTGTGAGCTTCTTTGGGGGCTTAATTACATGTATCATTTTAGGATATATATTTGTGTAGACTGCCCTTAGGGCCTTAGAGGGCCATGGACCCCCAATGGATGAAAAACCCTCTACTGTATGGTGCCTCTTATTTTAATTTTTCATACTTTAGTAAGATGTCACCTTCTACCGTATTAGTAGTAATATATATAGTGGGCTCATTTCTCAATTATATGTCTAATCTGACATGACATGTCAGAGATAATATTTTTATAGTTTTTTTTTTTTTTTTTTTTTTTTTTTTCATTCTACTTGAAGTTTGTTCCTTTAATTTACTTGTTTTTCTCTGCTCTCTACTTCATTGCTCTCTTCGTTCTGTCCTTTGTTGTTCTTGATTTCCAAGCTCTTTCTTCTTATGTGGCTTCCTGTGTTGTTACAACAAGAAGTAGATTTAATTTTTGTGTTTGATTTATGGTGGTATGTTCAAAGCTAAACAGCATTATTTGGGTTTGCAAATTTCGTTAAAGTGAATGGGCTAAAAGATATATTTTATTTTTTTTGATAAATAATGGAATTGTATTAAAAAGAAGCCCAAGTACACCGGGGGTGAACGTGGAAAACAGTACATCAAACACATAAATTACAAAGATCAAGCATTTCTAAAAAATTAGAACAAGGGAAAAGATTAAAGGAAGAACTCCACTTTGGCAAGGTATGAAGTAGAAGAGATTTAAGATCTGAAGTAGACCGCTCCTTCCCTTCGAAGCATCTTGAGTTCCGCTCTTGCCAAATACACCATAGGACACAATGAGGGACAACCCTCCATAAAACAATGCTCCGATGCCCACCGAAGGAACCTTGCCAACTCGAAAATAAATCAGAGACACCATGCGGCATAACCCATTAAAGACCAAAAAGAGCCCACACCATAGACCATAAATCATAAGCAATAGGACAATGAAGGAGAATGTGATTCACCGATTCCCCACCCTTTTTACACATATAGCACCAATCAACAACTGCAACACCCTTATACCATAAATTTTCAGTAGTCAAAATCTTGCCCAATGAGGCAGTCCACGAGAAGAAAGCAACCCTAGGAGGGACCTTTGAACGCCACACAGGTTTCCAAGGGAAAGAAATACCAAGAGTAGAGGAAAGGGAGAGATAGAACTCACTCACTTTAAAATTCTTATTCCCTGTTGGTTTCCAACAAAGTTTGTCCTGGCCTTCACCATTAAGGGGCAATGAATTGATAAGATCTAGAAAAGTGTAAAAATGTTTAGTTTCCCAATCTTGGGGAGCTCTAGAAAAAAGAAGATCCCAGTGAAGCCTTTGGTTAGGAAAGTGCATAACATCTGCAATGGAAAACTCCTTATTACAACTAATATTATAGAGTTCCGGAAAAGCCTCCTGGAGAGTATAACTCCCACACCATACATGATGCAAAATTTAATTCTGTTGCCAACACCAACCTCAAACTAAATGGATTTGAAAAGACTAGCCAGCCTTGTCTTATGGTTCTCCAAAGACTAACACCATAAGGATTAGAGACTTATTTTGTACGCCAACCTCCCCAATCATTCTCATATTTAGTCTCAATAACCTGCCTCCAGAGATGGATAATAATAACGATTAGTTATTTCTCTATATTTTCCCAAGTTATACAATTGACTTATCCTGATTTATATTTGGATATGGGATACTAAAATTTAGTCTGGTCATACTAACGGTGACAATCAAGTTTGGAAATTTTGTTGGGATGTTGGTGTTAGAAGTTTAATCTGGGAATCAATATATATATATATATATATATATATATATAAGCAGAGACCTAATGCGGGGGAGCATGAGATTCTGCCATATGGTACACTATTTGAAAAGAGAATTAAAATACTCTTAAATTACATCAGAGATAAGAATAAATTTAAAATTAGGGACTCTTTATTTCTTTTGGTTTAATGTTTCAAAACTTTTCCTCTTTCTCACACAAACAAACTCTTTACATGTATGATTGTTCCCCATTGCTTATTGTGGTGTCTTTGGAGAGAGAAATAATAGGTGCTTTGAAGATAAGGAGAGATCAATATCAGACTTGAAGCTATTTTTCTTTAGAACCTTAATGGATTGGTTGGCTACTTTGCGGAACCAATCATTTTTATCTTTTCTTGATTTCTTAGATTCTTGTAATTTTTGTTCTTGATTGTTTAACCCTTGTACACTCCCTGTGTACTAGGGTGTTCCCCTTTTTTGATATCAATAAACGTATTACTTATAAAAAAAAAAAAAAAAAAAAAAAGACTTTTTACATTTCCATTCACTCTTTTCACCCTTTGCATTTCTATTCCTTTATTTACACATGCCCACAGCTCTTTATGCCATCCCATCTCAAGTAAATCTAGACCAAGAACGATGTCATTTACCTTCAACCTTTCAACGACACCTACATAACTCCAACATTGTCGTACCATTTGGTCCTAACCCATATGAGTAGGTTGTGACCAAGGAAGGGGATTGTGTTTTATATTCAGTGACGGTAGCTTACAGTTTTGATGTTGAAGTCGGGCGTTGTGGATTTTGTGAAGGCTATGATTGTCTCTTTGAGTTTATGGGTTTTTGGGATTTTGGTGTGGGAAAGTCATAAATGTATTTTGTTTGTAGGTTTTTTACTGTTATTTTGTGCGGTATAAGTATAGTGGTAAAAATAAAAATCAATGATGGTTTCAAAGTGTTTTCTGTGTTTTTTTTTGGATGCAAAAGCCCAAGTAAAGGCAATTAAGTTTTGATAAATGGATGTGTTTTTAGCCAATTTTTCTTGCTTAATTATGTTTTCCTTATGCTGATATTTACAAATGATTTCCTTAAGATAATGAATTGGGTGTTTGAGATTGGGATCTCCATATTTGATTGTGAATATAGAGTAGTTGAGAAAGTGTTTGGGAGGTTGCTTAAAATACTTATTTATAGATTTCAAAATGATTTTACCAGTTTAAAAAATAAAGTCTACTTTTAACTATAAATATTATAATATTTTATAGTCTTATAGTGTTATACAATTCTTTTAAAATAAAATATGAATTAAGATAATTATATTTCAAAGCATTCAACAATATTGTGGGCAAACATAAATATTATACAACAAAATAAGTATTTTTATATGTAGGTCTTAATGTACATAAAATTTATTTCAAATGAAATTGTAAAATATTCGCACATCACACGGGACATCATCTAGTTTTATTTAATGGAAGAGGTCAATTGTAGATTCGTAGAAAAGAGTAAATCAATGTAATAATAAAAACTGAAATATAATTTAATAATTAAATCTGAGGTTTCCTAGTTGAAGTCCACAGAAGCACTGAAGCTTTTAATTTGCTGAAGAATATTCTTATCAAAATATTCTGAAAAAGATTTCAGGAGCATCAATTTTATTGACATCTGTGCATATGTTCAGTTGACATGTCTGAATCTTGAGGAAAATATGCCTGATTCCGCAGAAGTTCTCTTAGGCCTAATGTACATGTTGTTTCATATGCTTTCTATCATACGTTTTTTTAGGCCCAATGGCATCTACATTATTGATTTCTCAATCATATTTGAGCCTCTTATGTACCATTGCAACTGCAGTTTGTGCTACATCAAAATTTGGTCTATTTTGAGGTGAATAAGTAAATTGATGCTTAAGATGCATTATGCAAATTTTGTGTACTCAATTTTTGTTTAGGTGCAATTTAATGCAGTGCATATGATGCACTTATCTATTTGAGGCAAGCATAATGATGTACTGAGTGTGCCTTGCCTTGATGATGTGGCCGAATCAGGGAAATAAGGGAAAACCATGTGTCCAAGAATACCTCTCATCTTTAAGAACATTTGATCAAATATTTTAGCCATGAGCACAGTAGATTAGAGGTTCGGTAGACATTTGATTGATTGATTTAGACATGTGGGATAAATGTATTATTTATAGCTTGAGATATTTAGCATATGATGTGACTAATTCATTTACATGTGCTAAGTAGTTTAATTAGTTATGATGATGCTAATATAACTAACTTTTTTGTGCATAAATATCAATGCTTAGCCAATGTAAAGGAAGATTTTGATATTGAATGAAAAATTAAATCTTTCAGACATGTTTGAGGTTGAGAATTCTTCTCCCTCCTGAGGTTGAGATGCTTCTCCCTCCCTATTCCCCCAATCAAAGTGCTTCTCTTTTAATTTGAAGCACCCTATTTTCCATTGCATTACAGTTGCAGATGTAAGAAATGATAATTGTCTTGTGTTTTAGGTCTTGATTTTACCCAGATGGGTGACCGACCTGAAGAAGTACACAATATTGTTTTTTTTTTTTTTTTTTTTAAATTATTAGTTTTTGGATACTGCTTTCCGGCCATGTGTGTTGATGCTTATTAAGATGCATCATGAAATGTTTGTGTAGCATATACCCAATTTGCTATTAAGGTGTAGTTGCAAATACAAAAATAGAGAAATACTCGTGTTGTTTGTCTTGACTTTAAGTGCATGGGTGGAAGAAGTACGCAATATTTGATCACGTCTGAAAATACTTCTCCACTAAGTTGAAGAAGTAATGAAGTATGCAATATTAATATGTAGTTTTTAATTATTCGTTTTTGGATACTGATATCCAGTTGTGTTTGTGGAGCATGGATGGATGGGAGAAGCATATTAGTAAATTCTTGCGGATTCCCCCTGGTCGCGTATCATCTCCTCTTGCACGGACCCGTGTTCAATTTCACCAAGATCAGATACATGTACTGGCTGTCCATGAAACTCAAATAGCCATATATGAGGCACCAATGTTGGATTGCCTTAAGCAGGTCTGTCAGGCATAATTATCCTTTTACCAGAACTTATAAATATATAGTAATGAGTTTTGAATGTCATATTTTTGTGTTCTTGATAGAATTGTTTGATTTTTGAGCCATAATATGCATGAATCGCGGTGCTTTCAGCATAATACATTTTCATTGGGTAAATATTTTCAGTAGAAATAATTTTCAAGAAAGATTATAATATTTGATTATTTTGGTTGTTTGGTTGAGACTTAGAAAATAATTTTCTAGTATTTGGTTACATGAAAAATATTTATGTTAAAACCGACATAAATCACAAAAACTAGTAAGCGATATGGTGATTATGGTAATAGTAGTAGGAGTGTGGAGGATGGGGTTGGAGGTGGTGATGGTGGTGTGGAAGAGGAGGGGGAAGGAAGTAGTGGCAAAGTGGAGGCGGGGAAGAAGGTGGTGGTGACACGAAGGATTGGGGGAGGAAGGTAAGGGTTGTAGCACGAAGGAGCTTTTTGGGGGAAGGGGAAGGCTGGGGAGGGGAATAAGGTAGCATGCTTTGTCTGGAGTTTGTTTACACTTTGTGAAAGCATAAACGTTTGCTATTGCCTAGCAATTTTCGATTGCACCACACTGAACATCAGAAGACAACATTTTTCAGAAAATATTTTTTGCTGAAAAAGAATGAAGTCACTATAATCTCAAACGTATTGAAAATAGCTTTGTACATTCTCAAAACTACCTGCTTTTTATGGAGGGAAAACTGGTTATTTTTTAAATCACCGGTAATTTGTTATATTGGAAATAGCTTGGTATAAAATAATTTTATTATTAAATTTTATTGGTGACAGTGGTTTCCTCCAGAATCAAGTGGTTCAGTCACAGATGCTACATATTCATGTGATGGCCAGTTAATCTATGCAAGCATTGACGATGGTAGTGTGTGTGTCCTTACTGCCTTTACCCTCCAACTGAGGTCTCGGATTAGTCCTGCTGCATATTTATCTTCTAATCCCAGGTGCGTCTTAACGTTGTTGATAACTATAAGCAATATATAGTTCATGGGTACTGGTAATCAAAGTAAATTTATATACTCCATGCTTGCTTTCTTCTAAATGATGCTACTGTTGAACAGCGCAAGGGCTTATCCACTTGTCATTGCGGCTCATCCGTCTAAACCTAATCAATTTGCAATTGGACTTACTGATGGTGGAGTGCATGTTATTGAGCCCCCAGAATCAGAGGGAAGCTGGTGTGTTGCACCTGTGCTTGAAAATGGTGTTGTGCCTAGTGCCAATTCTGCTTCTGGTTCAGGTTGATTATTCAGGACTTTAACTAATAACTGCATGCACACATCATATCTATGGAGCCCTTTTTACTCCAAGGGGAAATGAAAATAAAGAAAATGTATGGCAGTGTTGATATTTAATAGAAGATGCATAGGAGAACGGTCATTAGGACTGATGGAGAGATACTACGTCTTGATATAATAAAGAATAATAATCTTGAATGTTTAGGAACTCAGTAAAAAATTGTCAGGCTGTGAAAGCTTGATTTATCTTCTTATTTACTTATTTAGTTATTCCATTTATCAGATTTAATTTGTCAAGAACCGTCTATCCCTATTTGGTTTATGTTGTGCAAGTAGCATGTTTGGTACATTTGGAGGGGCATTCTTTTCTCCTAATTGATGATTATCAATGTTTAATGTCGCAAATGTGTAAAATGATCTGAGGCATTACTCGTTCAATCAAATTTTAGCTTAAGCACGAGGGTCATTTTGTGTGGAGATTTATCTCTGGCCATTTTTGGCTGAGGGAAAATAAAATTGATTTCATGTCAAAGGAATCTGACTTTTGTTTGGAGTTTTTACCTATCGGAAGTATTAAACACACAAAATGAATACTAATCAAAACACAGATTGGTATACATTTTTGTATTGTGATAACTCTGACGTGTAGCTCTTGGTTGACTTTGTTATGAAAATTCAAACATTGGCAATTCTTATCTTTGGACGTAATGTGCAAGTTTTATCATATGGGGATAATAGAGGGGAGAGTAGGTGTGTAAGCTTGAGTACAATTCATTACAGGGTATTTGTCTGTCATCATAGTGTACTAGACGGATAGGTGTAGACTAGGTTGCTTCAGAGGCCTTCAGACGCATGAGGGCTTGACGATCCTTTTGGTACCTGACGATCCTTATTGCCCTTGACTAGCCCATGGAGACTTGAACTCTATTGTGTTAAATAAATTTTGTAATGGTGAAAACATTCCCTATCATATACAAAAATTATAGATTTGGGTAGAAGAGAGGCATGGCATTATCGAATTGGGTAGAGGAGAGGCATGGCATCAAGCATCGTTTGAAAGTGCAAGTCCAACATAAAGCTCAGGGTGAGATTAAAGAAATAAAGTCTGACTCTTCCAAGTGATTTGATGATGGTCGCGACAATTGAAGATTTATTTATTTAAAACGTTAGTATTAGGAAACCAATTCAATATATATATATATATATATAGCCAAAACTAGGAGAAAATTCAATTAGATTTTAATTAAATTTTCAATTTTGTGTCATGTGTTCTATTTAATTTGTAATTTTGTGCCCAGTGAATTATTGAGTGCAAACACCAAAGAGTCTAAAACTAATTAGATTATAAATCATGTATATATATATATATATATATGAGAAACCATTACATATTTTAGAAATGTGTGGTTTAAAAAAAGTGTAAGCTAATACCATATGTAATTTAAACTGTATAATTGTGATTATTTTTAATTGTATTCGTGTATATGCGCAGAGCTACACACTAGTTCCTATAATATACTAATAATTGTTGTAATTACATCATTTGAATTTAGTTAGTCAGTTTCATCTAAAATAGATAAGATTGAGATAGTTAGAGTTTAACGCATTTAACACATTAATGACATGCTCTAATTAATTAGAACACATGTAGAATTAGTAGTTCTTGAATTGTATAAAAGACAAAGTTTGGCTATAATTCACTTAATATCTTTTTATGAGATGTGAATTTTGACAAATCCACAATTATATTACTTTTTCTTCTTATATCTAGCATACTTGCAAAATTTCTAGAAGTCTAAAAATCAATAACTATGTCATCAATTATGTAAAGTTGTGATTTCCAACTATGTTGTGTTGGCTTTAATTTTGTACCAAATTTGATTGTAATTTCTTCAATCATTTTCCCTGTATGTATGTGGGTTTAATTGTAAGGGATAAGTGTGAGAGATCGGTGAAGATTCCAGCTTCAAAGGATGAATAAGTGGATTTCGCAACTGGCTTGTGATTGTCTCGCGAGAAGCTTACACACGAAAAGAGCCATATTTAGAGCACATGACTGGAAGATGAAGAGTCGTGCCTGGCTGTATTTTTTGCGAGTGTCTCGCAGCTAAGGCTAACTCGCGAAGGACTTGCGAAAGTATTTGTTCGGCAAAAAGTTATGTTTTGCTTTACCATGTCTTTACCCACACTATATATACCCTAATTACCCATAAATTGTAAGGAGTGCTTTTTAGAGAGAAAACCCTAGAAAATACACTTGAAAGTTAGAGATAGTTATATCTACAATCATCTACACATTTCCTTATGGTTTTCCTCAACTCCTACCTCTTCATCTCTATATCTTTAAGAGGTTACTAGCCCAAACACTTACCACACCCATTTTGAGTGTGGAGTGAGATTTTGGTGCTACTGGAAAGTATTGGAAGGAGTCATTCATTAGCGGATGCAATTAGGTTGAATTGTGGGATTCGGAAAGCTAGAGAAGACAAGATTTCGAAAAGTCAGTTGGTAGCAGGAGCTTGGAGGGCTCAAGTACATGGGGTAGACTAGGCTTGGAGGGTCTTTTGTTATTCATGTACTCCAACTTTATTCTCTAGTGAATCAATTTCGACTTTGAGGGTCGCAGAGAGGTTTTTCGCTTCTTCGATTGCCTCTTCGATAACACGTCTTGGTGTTATCTTGTGTTTGTATCTCTCTTCCCTACTCTTTAAGCTTTCTTTTTATTGTTGATAATGGATGAATATGGCTTAGGGTAGTGATAATGGTTCTTTGTGCTTTTTTACTCTTGTTCCGCATTTAATATAAGTTAGAGTAAAAGCTATCTAACCGTTATTTTTAATTGGTGGTCTGACCAAGCTCTTGTGTTTTTGTACAAATCTGAGCTTTCAAATTAAATGTTTAAATTTCAAGTTTTTGTGGTCTAAAATGAGTAAATCTTATATTCATTGTTTAGTTGTATTGGACCAGTTGGGATGGTGATACGTGTCCACTTTTGGCCAAATGTCATCATCTCAACGATCTAATGCATTGGACGCATTGGACCCAACCCAAGCTTATCTAAAATTATGCATAAAAAATAAATTTAAGAATCGAATAGTGAATAGCATCCAATTAGTATGAAATTTAACATACATATTAAGAACATAAAACTCAACCTTTAGATTTCAAAATATGTATCAATGTTAATTATTGTAGTGGGAGTTGTAGTTATTAGTTTCAAATTATTTTGTAGCCAAACTTTTTCCTTGCATAAATAGTTACATTTACTCTCATTTGGGATATTAAATGAATAAACCAAATTGTTGTTTAGTTGTTTCTCTCTTAATCTCTATCCTTTTCTCCTAACAATTCTTTAAACAATGGGGATTTGCAGATTAGCATAATTTCGCCTCACTATTACGTTAGTTAGCACATTGTTGGGGGGTCGTTTTTCTGGTGTACAACCACGTGTTGTCTGCTGGAGGGGTGACCTTGTTAGACTTGCATATGTTTTGGGAGTTGCATCTAAAACTCAACATTGGGCCAGGTAGTCCAATGGCTACCTGTGTATTTTTAGGCTTACAAAATGGGTAAAGTCCAAAGTCTAAGAATAATGAGAATGATTGAAATAATAAATAATATGTGTTTGATATAAAAGCTTTGATTAATAGTTGTAATAGTAGTTGAAATAAAGTAATATGTATTTAAAAAAATGAAGTAATCATGTACTCAATGATGTAAATTTAGAGATATTGAATCAAAGTCACCTATCTTTGTATGGTTTGTAGCTCCAACTGTGTAGCATCAGTGAGTTGATAGTATTCCACCAAAATGACTCTAGCGGTGGAGAGACAGTATGCCATGATAGCTTCAAGATTGAAGGGGAAAAATAGGTGCAAACTAGAGGGAGAGAGAGTATGTCCAGCTGTGTGTAGAGGCTGGTTAAGTTTGTCCCCTTTACCATTCACTTAAATGAATTTCCCCTTGATAATGCTCTTTTAGTTATTGTGCAGTTATGAATAGTATTGTCTTCCATGGGAAGGGCTTTTTAAGATAGGTTTGTGCCTTCCATGTGTGAGTGTTTGATATCTCTTAAGAAGTATAGAGATAGTAAAAGATATAGATGTTTTGTGGGATATAGCATTTGTAATTTATAAGATACATAGAAGTATGAGAGATATGTAAGATGGTAAATGAATTATATTAGAGTTGCTGGAAAGATTATAGTGATGGCTTGTGTTGCTTTCCAAGATATGAGATTTTATATGAGAAGTGGAGAAATAGATGTTTAGAGATATGGGCAGCAAGATAGATGTATTTTCTGAACATGGAGAGTGAGAGAATGAGCATAAATAGAGTAATGTGTTGTAGTTTGTTTAGCACTGTTGCTGAGATTTTCTGCTAGAGGATGGATAAAGACTTATGAGTAGTGATATGAGGGGCATTTGTGATCTAAGGGCTAAATAGCTTAGTTTCTAATTTGGAAACTAAGAATTCAGACACTCAGAATCCCATTAAGAGCTTAAGAAGATAATTAGAGGGATAGGGAAAATAGAGAAGTTTATGAGAGAGTTGTTCTTCTCTATTGGTGCGTTGATGAGGGGTCCTATTTATAGCTGAGTTTAGGGGGGTATTTAGCAAATAATCTCAGCCAAAATCTATCCCAATCAACAATGAATCTTCAAAAAATCCATCATAGGATTTGGCCGAAAATGGTATGTTTAGCTTTAATGGGTTTTTGTTGTTTTGGGTAATATCAGCTAGAGGAAAGCTCAATAGAAAAGGAAAGAATTTTAGCAAGAAAAAGAAAGTTTCTTTAGTTGGTTTTGGTTTTTAGCAAAATAGGGAAAATTTGTAATTTCAAGGCTGCTGGATTAGCTGTCATAGCTGTTCTAAAAAAGCTGTCATAGCTGTCACAAGACAGCTGTTGCTTAGGGCTGAATTAGATGAGGTCAGCTAGATGATGTCAGGTTGTTAGAGAGAATATTTAACATTTATTTCATGGATTTGGCTGAAAATGGTAATATATTTTTTTTTAAGGGTCTCTTGCTATTTTAGGTATAGTAGCCAGCTGCTGGGATTAAGTATTAAATGGTTGGTGATGTCACTTTTAGCCAGGTGTCAAGTGCTGAAGACACTGTTGGTGTTATGCTAGAAAAGTTTCCTCTTTTGGGTATTTGTATTTTTGGTCCAAGATTCTATTACAATACATTTTTAGTAAGTAATAGAATGATTGATTGATACTTAATGAAGCTTTAAAGATCTAGTCATGATCTCATTATGTTGCGACTTAATCTTGGTGAGCAAGAAGAGCATTTAATGCTTTGCTCTGGCAGCTGGCAGGAGAATATTTGGTCTAATTATGTCAGATGACAGCTGAGTATTAGAGATATTACGAATATTTTATATTTGAAGATTGAAGATAGCCAATAAGATTTAGCCATGTGTTTGAGTTGGATTTTAGCTGAAAATAGTAATATAATTTATGTAGAATAATATGATTAGGTTTCCAAATTCATATAGGAACAACTAAAGATTAAATAAATAGTTATTTGGGTCAGCATTTGGATGGCTAGAGTTTGAGTGTTTTCATATGATGAATATTAAGTTTTAGGAAAAGAGAAATTGAGAGTTTTATCATTTTAAGTGTTATGTGATAAGAGAGGCTTACCATATGTTACCCGCTACACACTGACTCGTCAGAGTTCAGGAAGTTGGAGAAGACACGCCAAGCAATATGTTTATTTTATAAACTCTAAACCGCTGGAGCTTCACTAAACATACCTTTTGGCCCTCCAAACCACGGCTCCCAAAGTTTCCCCAAAGAGATTCATAAGCTTGGATCATAAGTCGAAGATGAGATGATGTACCTTGGGCTTTGTTGTCATTTTGTGTAAATATGAGTTTTTGTTGGAGAAGCCGCTTTCCATGAATATGAGAGGTAATATGGGCCGTGAGCTTTGATTTATTGCTTGAGCCTGATCCATATGTTGATGTTGATGATGTCGTGGGGTTATGATCCCAATTGATGAAGAGGAAATGTGGACCATGAATCTGCCTCTTGAAGTAAAGATGTTGTGGCTCATGTGAGCGCAGTTCTTGTAGTTGAATGAGATATAAGTTTATTTTGGGTATTAAAGAGATTTACCCAAAAATCAATAATATGTTGATGTGGCGTGGGTTGCCAATGAAGTAATGCCATGTGGCGTGAAAAAAAATTCCTCAACACACGTGTTAGAAACAATTTAGGATAGTAACATCTCGAGTTTTTGAGGCTCGAGTTTAATGTAAAACTCGAGCTTTAAAGGCTTGAGTTCGATGTAAAACTCAAGCTTTACAGGCTCAAGTTCGATATAAAATTCGAGCTTCAAAGGCTTGAGTTCTACTTGTTGACATGTAGTTTTTTTTTGCCACATGGATCTCAAGTCTCATAGACTCGAGTTCCATAAAGTAAACTCGAGTCTATAAGACTCGATTTCTCTCGGCATATTCACAAATACTCACCCACTGATCAGACTCACACTCAAATTCACAAATAACCCACACTATTAGACTCACCTACTCATACTCACAAATACTCACCCACTTCAAAAATACTCATCCATTGATCAGATTCACCCACTCAAACTCACAAACCCACTATTAGATTCACCAACTCAAACTCACAAATACTCACCCACTAATTAGAGGCTCACTCACCTAGAACACCTCACACCCTTAGGTGCCACATGGCCTCTCTCTCTTTCACTGCTGATCACATATTGTTCTCACACCACATTGCCTCTCTCTATCACTACTCCTCTCACTGATATTATCTCTCAACAAATTTACATCTTAGGTAAGGGTTTTATTGCCATTGTACTTGGGTATTATTTATTGTTGGGGTGTGGGTTAAAACTTTGCACTATTTTGTTAGTATATAAATATTGTAATTATTTATTTGGTAGGTACATAACATAACTTAGTTAAGACACTATTATAAATCAAGGTTTTCAAACCCGAACCGTTCATTAAACCGTAAAAGGGAGAGGTTTAAGGTTTTTGAGGTCCAACTGAGGTTGAACTGGGGTTGAACCGTGATGGTGTCATAATTAATTTAATAATTAATTAAAGCCTAAATATAAATATTAAATTTACAAAACTAGCAAAATTGACTAACATATCTATATATGTGAGGGAAATTTAATGATTTTCAAGAATATATTTAACAATTAAATAAGAAAGTTAATAAAATAAAATAATAACCATGAAAACATTAAAATTTATGATTAATTTTTGAAGTAAAGTTGAATATCTTTGAAGGATTTTAATTATAATTTTTTATATATTCCTTATAAGAGATGGATAATTTAATTAAGTAGAATAGAATTGTGTTAAGTTGTTTTTATAAAAAAAGAAAAAAAAATTGCTTTAAGTTTACTTCAAGTATTTTTTTTGTTATTGTTGAGCACCAACTTGCAAGCTTGGCTGAGTGGTTAGGCTCCAGCTGCATATCTGACCGTGCCTGGGTCACATAATTACCTATGATGCCAGCTTCTTGAAGCTTAAAAAATCGGTTTTCTATCCGGTTCCTAAATATTGTGAGTATTTATTTGTTAGGTTTTATTTTATTTTATTTTTTATTTCCCTTTAGCTCACGCTTATAAGGCAAAAACCGGTTTTCTATCCGGTTCCTAAATATTGTGAGCATTTATTTGTTAGGTTTTATTTTATTTTATTTTTTATTTCCCTTTAGCTCACGCTTATAAGGCAGAGGAGGGAGGGAGTTTTCTCCAATGTGGGACAACTAAAAAGCCTAAACCAAGTACAAGTGCAACACTTGCTTGGACTGAAGCTAAAAAGTACCCCCACAATAAAAGGAAGCTTCCTTTTAGTAGGCCTGCTTAACTTATCTTAAAGGGTCATTCCACCATACCCCCTCTTTATTTTGGGGGGTATGGTATCCACCTAGATCTAAACCGTTAAATAAATAAAAATTTGATCTGGAGTATTTTGCAAATTGATACTGCAAAAGAAGACAATCCAGTTCACACTTTTAGCTCATTTTCTATGTCAAAGAAGACCAGGGCAAGAAGAATTTCAGAAAGTCATTGTGCTGTGCAGGATGAACCCTGATAGGTGCAGAACATAGTAGTGGAGGATAAACTCTAGGGTTTACTTCAAGGCAGGTGGAAGCACTGAAAATGTTGAAGTGGAAGCGCTTCCAATTAGATCAATGCCATTAAGGTTTATTACAATCACAAAAAAAAAAGAAAAAAAAAAAAAAGAAAGAAAAGTTCACAAGGTTTCAAATGTGGACTGAAGGTTCAGAAATGCATTGACATTTTTATTCACTTGAATGGTCCAGATCAAATTTTTATTTATTTAACGGTTTAGATCTAGGTGGGTAGCATACCCTTAATTTTTCACGTTACCTATTCATTTTTTTACGTTCTCTATTGCTTCTTCTCTCTCTGTGGACTCTTTTCTTCTCCTTCGTCTGTGAAGCAAACAACCGCGCCTCCATAATTCCAAACCCACAACCCCACACTCACCACACCTTCACAAACCCACGCTCTGACCACCACGAATCCACAACGGCCAAACCCACGAATCTGACCACCACCTCCACCGTCGCCCCACCAGCCACAACCACTAGCCACAAACCACAACCACAAACCACGAACCACAACACCATCGCCCAACCAGCCCACGAATCGGATCTCACAACCACGGAACTCACCGGAGCACAACAACAAAAACCCACCGGAACACAACCACGAATCCGATCTCACAACCACGCCGATGCCCAGCCAATCCGATCTCACAATCAAACCCAGTCAACAGAGAAGTGAGAGACGAGAGAGAGGAGGGAATTAAAAAAAAAAAAAGGAGAGGAGGGAATAAAATATAGCTAGAGCTTTTAGCTATACACTTTAGCATCTTTACTGTGAGTGCTCTTACAAGGGAACTCCTCGCATGTGATAATATAGCTCTAATCAAAGCCACAGCTGATATCACACACACTGAAGCTTTGTAAGTTTCCAATGGCTTCCATAACCTCTGAAATAGCTTCTTCTTCTTCATTGCCCAAATGGGAGTATGATGCTTTCCTCAGTTTCAGAGGTGAGGACACCCGCAATAACTTCACAGACCATCTATATGCTGCCTTGGATCAAAAAGGAATTAAGACCTTTAGAGATAATGAAAGACTTGAGAGGGGAAAACCCATTTCCACGGAGCTCTTGAATGCTATAGAAAAGTCGAAGTTCGCAATCATTGTTCTATCAAGAAATTATGCGTCTTCATCATGGTGCTTGGATGAACTTGTAAAGATTGTTGAGTGCAAGGAAGAGACTACTCAGACTAGGCTAACAGTTTTGCCTGTTTTTTATGGTGTGGATCCCTCTGATGTACGAAAACAAACGGGCAGCTTTGCAGAGGCCTTCGCTAAACATGAAGAACTTATCAAGAACGAAGAGAAGTTGCAATCGTGGAGAGCTGCTTTAACTCAAGTTGCCAATCTCTCTGGATGGGATGCACGGAATAAGTAAGAATTTCTTTCGGAAACTTTTGGAAAATAAATATTATTCGTCGTTACTTTGATCTCTTGGCAATATGACTTTTTCTTTTTCTTTTTTTTCCCTTTCTTTAATTGTTTACTTAAATGGAGAATTAGAGGACACGTTCAATTTTTCCTGTATATGATGAACTTAAGAAACTGTAAGCTAAAATGGGCAACGACTTGTTAAGTATGTAATTTGACATTTCCACTCAATCAGATAGAACAAGAATTCTACTGCGAATGTTGTGTCCATTACTCAAATAACAGCTACTTACACTTTGTTAGTGGATAAATTTTGTTAGTTGCTACGGTCCAAATTTGGTCACTGATATTTTTTGGCAGAGTTTGCAAACAATCAATTACTGTACAAAGAAAAAAAAAAAAAAAAACTCTACAAAGAGAATTTGATTAGTTCCCATAGCATTTATCAAGTTGGAATTATCAACCGGACCGCATAGGTTACCTTATTGTATTAATAGGCCCGAGACTAAACTCTAAACAAGCTTAATTTCATTTTTGGAATGAATGAGTTTATCTTTTAATACAACCAACAAACTGAACAAATAATAGATCAAAACAAACAGATTAAGCTGTAGTATCTTAAGCAGTAGCAACTATAACTAGCATAATTCCTAGGACTCTCATTTTCCTCTGTGTGCGACTCCCCTTAACAATTTTTGCTAAAGGCAAATCCGGATTTTATATTATCCTTTATGGCTTTGAAATTGGCTTCTTCAATTTTATTGTGTGTGTGTGTGTATATAAGATATTAGCAGCCTAGACTTCTACTAGAAGAGTAGGACCAAAGCTGCTTTCTTGCATGGCTTGTATAGCCCACTGAACTCTGCTTCCAAGTTCCCACAGACCAATTTGTCTGCACAATGAGCAACTATTCAAAATTCCTTTTCCAAATACGTCCTGTGAAACTGTAGGCATAAAATTGCTCTCTACTTAGATGGAAAACATTGCAGAAAATGCAGACTTTCCATTCTTTCCTCACTAAACTTGCGTAAACAGAGTAGTTGATCTTTTTCTTTTTTTCTATATTTCATCATTAACTAAGCTATAAATGAATGCTTATGCATTTGAAAAACCAGATTTTTTTCTACCAATCTAGAATAGGATGAGAATATCTGATTTTGCTAGTATTGAAAGTGTCCAACTGAATTTTCTAGTATTGAAAGAGTCCAACTGACCAAATATATAGATTGATATATTTGAACCTCTGAACATTTCTGCTAATCCCAACTGGATTCTCTGATTTGCTATAAGGCAAACTAAGGCATCAATCTCTAAGATGTGGATACTTTTGCTTCTGTGATACTGGCAGCATCATACTACATTGCCATAAGTTCGCAGAAATAATGGCCAATCCTGAGACCAGAGATTATGCCATATAACATGCTCTCAATGCCTCACCATTCTCTATATGACTCCTGTAATTTCTGAGTGAAAAGGCTCCTACCTCTGAGCACCATATTTTTGAAGGGAAGAACTAGTGAAACGGCTAGTCATTCTGTGACTCTGCCACAACATTAATTTATACCACGTTCTCCTAGGATGACACAGGCATCTTTTCTTTATTTTTCTATTACATTCTAAATAAATTTTTGGCATCATCATCATCATCTTAGAAATTTAATTAGTTGTTGACAAAAGAAACTCAAGTAATGAAATCCAGAAGAATTCCAAAATATGAATTAGATATATAATGAAGCTACAATATAATATGATATATATGTTGTAATGAAGAAATCTAGAAATAGACACAACAAATAAAGAATTATGTAAAAATTGAAATTTTGCTATTAGAAGTTTTATTAAAGGTTGTTAATTCCAGATTTAAAAGGAGATAGGTACTTTTCAACATTCCTGACAAGACCACTATATGTATACTTTAATTTTAATTGTAAGGTACCATTACACAGCTGAATTCCAATTAATGGTGATCATTTCCTTCGCCCCCACCCCCCCCCCCCCCCCCTCCGCCAATGGTTTACTATATAAAACATACTAATATATGTTTTCAATAGAAATGTTAAAATGTGCAGGACATCAGGGCAAACAGTAGGCCAGGGGTCCTACTATGTTGTAGAAAACTTATTTGGTAAATTTGTTGTATCTTTTTTCATATTAGAACATAGAATTCCCTATTCTGTGGTGAATGAATCTAAAAATTGTACACTTGCTGAGCCTATTGTTTTGTTGTGACGCAAGAAAATTATTGTTCTATTGTTTTGGCAGGCAAGAGTCAACAATTATCAAAGAGATCGTCGGAGAAATACTTGGTGACTTGAATTCTTCCTACTCATTTGTACACAAGGATCTAGTTGGAATAAAATCTCGTGTTGAGGAAATGGAGGATTTATGTTCAAGTATGGGGTTGAATGATGTTTGCTTCATAGGGATTTGGGGAATGGGTGGAGTTGGTAAAACAACTCTAGCACGAGTCCTTTATGACAAAATTCATTCTCATTTTGATGGCAGCAGCTTTCTTGCAAATGTTAGAGAAAAAAGTGGAAACGGGGGATTAGTTACTTTACAAAAACAACTTCTTTCTGATGTCTTGTTTGAAAGCAATATTGATATTTTAGATGCTCAACAGGGAATCAATGTGATAATGAATAGATTATGTTGTAAAAGGGTTCTTGTAATTCTTGATGATGTGGATCAACTTATACAGTTAGAAGCATTGGTAGGCAAGCGGAGTTGGTTTGGTCAAGGGAGTGTGATCATTATGACAACTAGAGATCAACATCTATTGCTCAGACATGAAGTTGCTGAAGAGGAAATATACAAGGCTACATTATTAAATGATGATGAAGCTCTAAAACTTTTTAGTCTAAAAGCTTTCAAGCAATACTATCCTTCAGAAGGTTATGAGTTGCTATCTCAAAAGGTTATATATTATGCTCGAGGCCTTCCTTTAGCTCTCGAAATTTTAGGTTCCTTCTTGTTTCATAGAAATCTAGATGCATGGGAAAGTCTCTTAGGTAGACTACGAGAATGTCCTGAAAGTAAAATTTTAGATGTGCTCCAAATAAGTTTTGATGGTCTAAGGAGAACAGAGAAAAAAATATTTTTAGATATTGCTTGTTTCTTCAAAGGAATGACTAGAGATCGTGTAGCAAACATACTACGAACTCCCCATCGTAAGCCAAACATTGATATAGATGTTCTCGTGGAAAAATCTCTTATAACCATCTCTGATGGAACATTGTGGATGCATGATTTACTACAAGAATTGGGTAAGGAAATTGTTCGTTGTGAATCTCCTGACGAGCCTGGTGGACGCAGCAGGTTGTGGTTGAAGGAGGATATCCTTCATTTACTAATAGATAGTGCAGTAAGTTGATTATGCAGGGTTTTAATCTCTCTCTCTCTCTCTCTCTCTCTCTGTTAATAACTTTTAATATGCTTACTTTTTGTTGATGGTTACTAGGGAACAGAAAAGGTTGAATGCATCTTCCTCAACTCATCTCCAAATAAAGAGGATAATGTTAAAGTCAATTTTGAAGCCTTCTCAAAGATGAGAAACCTAAGATTGCTTAAAATTGGTAATGTGCACCTTCTTGAAGGCCTCAGTTTTCTTTCAAGTGAGTTACGTCTTATGAATTGGCTTGGATATCCTTTAAAATTCATGCCAAGAAATTTTCATCCCAACAAACTTGTTGAACTCATAATGCCTCATAGCCACATCAAACAACTATGGGAGGGAGTTTGGGTAAGATTTTCACTCATGCAAAACGTGGTTTTTTTTTTTTTATTTGTTAAGAATCAATTATGTTCATAAGGGTTTAATTTTCTCTTTTTAATTGTTTTTCAATGCTAACAGAGTTTAGAGTGGCTAAGAATCATTGACCTTAGTGATTCTCGAGAGTTGATCATGACTTTGGATTTTGCTAGAGTCCCAAATCTTGAGAAGTTGATTCTCAAAGGTTGCACAAAATTATCTAAGATTCACGCATCCCTTGGAGATCTCAAACATCTTATTTTATTGGATTTGAATGGCTGCACATGTCTTAAAAGCCTTCCATGCAAGGTTAACTTGGAATCTCTTGAAATTTTTATTCTTTCAAGTTGTTCAAAGCTGAAGAAGTTTCCAAAAATTGTGGGAAATATGTCACGTTTGCTAGAACTTTATTTGGATGGGACTGCTATAGAAGATCTACCATTATCAATGGAGCAGTTAACTGGGCTTATCAAATTAGATCTAACAAATTGCAAAAAGCTTTCAGGTCTTCCAAGAGTTATTTATAGTTTGACATCTCTAAATACTCTCACTCTATCTGGTTGCTCAAAACTTCACAAAATAGAAGAGAATTTGGGGAATCTTGAAGGCCTAAAGAAACTAGACATGAGTGGGACGGGTATAAGAGATCTACCCGGAGCCATTTGTAGTTTGACATCACTAAAAACTCTCACTCTATCTGGTTGCTTAAAACTTGACAATATGTCAATGAATTTGGGGAATCTAGAAGGCTTAGAGGAACTAGATGTGAGTGGAACTGCTATAAGAGAGCCACCTTCCTCCATTTTTCGCTTAAAAAATCTCAAAGTACTATCTTTCCAAGGATGTAATGGGCTGCCATCTAAATCATGGTCATGGAAGGAGGCGTTTAATTTTCTGTTAATGACAAAAACTCCAGATCTCACGGGCTTGGTATTGCCTTCTCTATCAGGTTTGTGTTCATTAACTAGATTGAATATAAGGAACTGCAATCTTCACGCAATCCCTAGTGATATTGGCTGTTTGTCCTCATTAGAAGAATTAGATCTTAGTGGAAATAATTTTGTTTTCATTCCTGAAAGCATTAATCAACTATCTCATTTGGAGAGCCTTTGGGTGGAGAATTGCAAGAGTCTTCAATTGTTGCCGGAGCTTCGAATGAGTAGTGTTTGGGCAAATGGATGTACCTCATTGGAATCTCTACTACCAGATTCAGGAAGTGTTTTGTTTCTTCTCAATTGTTTCCAATTTGTTGAAAATCAAGGCTGCGGTGACTTGTTCACTACAATGCTAAGAGAATATTTCCAGGTCTCTCTCTCTCTCTCTCTCTCTCTCTCTCTCTCTCTCTCTCTCACACAGCTTTCTTTAAAGATCATGGTTGGTTTTTATGTTTCAGGAATGCCGTTATCGAGAATCAACTAAAAAAGGAAGATATGATGTTGTTATTCCTGGAAGTGAAGTTCCGAACTGGTTTAGGCATCAAAGTGTGGGGGCTTCAATAAATTTGGAAGTGCCTTCATATTTATTTAAACAATTTACAGGAATTGCTGTCTGCGCTGTTTTTGGACCCCACCAGCATCGTCCACCTTACCATCTTAGTTGTGACCTTATATGCCACTTTAAAGCCAATGGAAATGAAATCGGAAGTCATCCATTCTTAACAGTTTCGGGAGACTTTGATAAGGTTGAATCGGATCATAGTTGGTTCATGTATTTGCTCCCTAATGATTCCATCTTATGTCGATTACGTCAAATTGCTGATGGATCCAGCTGTCAACTTGAGATTGTATTCAAATTCATGGGTCCAGACATGGAGATAAAGAACATGATGGAGATAAAGAAATGTGGGGCCCATATGGTATTCGAGGAAGAAATGGAAGATCTGAAACAAAGCATGGGTCAGAGTGAGTGCAGCCGCAGCATCATTCCTTATAACGAGGGTGTAGACGTTGATCATTTTGAAGAGGATATCAAAATTAAGCGAAGTCGTGATGATGAGAATGGAGGTAGTGGAGAAGGTAGCTCTACTCACATACCACACCCTAAGACTAAGAGAGTACGACCCTCTGATGGTGAGTGAGGACTCTCAGTGACACTCAGAAATCAAATGGTGGCTTTCAGGAATCTGGACCCTCTTTATTTGAACTCTTTGTAAGTCACCAACTCTCCCTCTTACAGATCTCTCTCTTTTTCTTTTTTTTTTTTTTTGGTATCATATATGTTTCTTTGTAATAAAACTACTTCACAAATGCCATTTTCAGGAATTTATTGTGGTACTCATTATTGAACAGCACGGACATTAAGAACTTAATTGGACTTATGACTATTGCTTAAAAAAAAATCTAATCCAATAATTTAATTTTATTACTATTGCTTATTGTGTTTACCTTTATGATTATGATGTGGAGTAAGTATTTATGTTATTAGCATAGTATTAAGTATTTATGTCGTGGACAAATCATTTCTCTAAATACGTATTAACGTATATACAAAAATGAGTAGTAATTAACTAATTATTTAAATCTTTCTCAAAAAAAAAAAAAACTAATTATTTAAATTATTTTGTAGTCATATCTGATATAGTTTACTGATATCTATATTATTTTACATTAAAATCCTTTACAACCTATTTTCTCACGGTTTTTGGGTAACATGTTGCAATGACTTTTAATATATTAACCTGAACTTTGGTCTTGATGGATGTGTTGATGATACAAAATCACTTTCACCATTTTTGAATTTTTTTTGGGTGCTAATAAACTCTGTTATATTAAAACAACTAAAAGGAAATAAGGCAAATCCTCTCAGAGAATCTGCCTATACAATCAAAATACAACAAAAGCATCCCTGAAGCAATGCTTAATCTTTACTCTTGAAATCATTGTCCCATTAAGTTCCTGCAATCCGAAATAAGAGCAGAATGAGAAATGTTCACAAGAGAAGGATCAGACACCCACTCCACCACAACTTTTGCTTCCAGTTCTACTTCTATATTCTTGGCTATAATCTAATTTAGAAGTATGTTTGATTTTAACAGACTTAATAGAGACAATATCTTATAAGACAGAAGATAAACCTTAATAGGCTGATCTTCTCAAAATAGTGTATATACCAAAGTTATGGTTACAATGATAGTGATTCCATCATCATCCAGACCTTTTTTTTAAAATCAAGCTCTACTTATTGTTTGCCTACCAATGTGAATGTTTAGTTCCCTATAAAAGTTTGCCTAGTTGTTTGTGAGAAGTAGTGACAGTTCTTAATGATCAAGCTTTTAATTAAACCCGGTGACTTGACCAATATTATTGGTGAAATATAGGTACTAAGATATGTGAAAAGTATCCATGCTGTATAACTAAATTAATGATTAAGGTTGCTAAGTTAAGGCTAGTTTAGATTCCAATTTGGTCAATAAACCTGTATTCTTGCATATTTAAGATAATTGAAAACCTCCAACACTTCTAGTCTATGTCAGATCCATATTTATCATGATAGTAAGACTTAAGGATAGGGGTTTCATTATTTTATCAAAGAATTTTGCCTAGGCTTTGCCAAAGCTTAGTACTTGAATACTTCTAATAAATGTTCCAGTTTCATGTTTGTATTGCTAAAATAAAGCATAAGCAATGCCACCTCTGTATTTAATATTTTCTAATTCCATGATGTGTCTTTATATGACAATGATATTGACATTATCAGCAGTCTAACGGATTGTCTCCTCTACCACGTTATCACAGGCATTTTGTCAAGAAGGTGGGGGCCTCTATAGACTCTCATCCCATCTGAGTCCTCCAATGTCTTGCTGTTGTCATTGTCAACTTGAATCAAGGCTCTGCTGTCAACACCGTAAATTTTCATCCATTGCAACAAGCCTTGCTTCTTGGTAAGCTCTTGCTGCTTCTGCTGCTGGTACTATACATCTTCAAATTTCTGTACTATGAGGTAGTCAAGGGGTAGTTGTTTTAGCTAAAGTTTTGTTCTATTATATGTTTTATGTTCTATCAAATTCAGCTGGAATGAATATTGGTGATATCACAATTTGGGAAGTAGGTAGGAGGGAGAGGCTTGTTTCTCAAAACTTCAATGTTTGGGACATTTGAGCCTGTTCAATGGCCTTGGAAGTTTGACAAATATCTACACAGACTAACGTAACTAGTATATAATTTTTTAAGTTGAAGAATATGCGTTAGGAAAATTTATGAGGCTATTAATCTCTATTTCACTAGATGATAGGCGTTGTTGGCCAATAATTATGATTATATGTAAACCATGTGATGTAAAATCCTGATGGTGCCGTTTTTGGTATGTTACTTTGAGGGGATTAATTTATTGGTTTTTTATTGTTAAATTACTATTTGTCCCAAAAGTTTAAAGTATTAGGAATGTTTGAATTCAATCATTTGACCATTGTTCTTACACTCTCCCTCATGTGGGTTAACCATTGTTCTAAAATTTAAAACTTTCCATAACAGGCGTTGTGTATTCGAAAGACAGTGCAGATATATTCCTATGATAGTGGTGATGATTTGCAGTACCATCTATGATGCTAACTGGTTTGTTTAGCCCCTTTTGTTAATAATTGTATATTTGCCATGGAATTGTTTTTTTCTCAGATTGATGCTCATCTCAGTAAGGTTAATGATCTCGCCTTTTCAAATCAAAACTGAAAACTATGCATCATAACTTGTGGAGAGGACAAGACTGTTATGGTTTTCTTTACTTGGCATATTCTTTCGGTATAAAATCAATGTTGGACTGCATTTGTGAAAGTTCATTTCTGTGCAAGTGTGGAATGCTGTCGCTGGTAATAAGCTGTATACTTTTGAAGGGCATAAAGAATCAGCTTACTCCATGTGCCCTCATAATAAGGAAAACCTTCATGTATTCAGTTGTTTTATTTGCAATTTTGCTAATTGATAGTTTTTTCTTTTTTTTTTTTAACTTTTCATGAGAGACTTCCAGGGCCTGTTTCTCATGCCTCAGCCAGAGTTTTAGGCTCAGGCTATTATTCATAATTAAGCAGCTTCACCTAAATATTCTGGTGCACTTATTTTATACCAAGGCTATGCTTGCATAGGGGGGCAGGGGGCTCATGCATTAATCAGTACATTAATAAGAGGCGATAGATTTCTTCATTGCTTTTGTTTTGTCAAAAAAGCTTTCTTCTTTCCATCTGACTTATTTTTCTTGCTTTCATTAATAACCCGTATGGTTAATATATAATGCCATTTTCATGGTACTACAAATGGGAAATTTGAAGCTTAATTGTCACACCCTAAGGATAGGGTTGCCACTTGGTCCCCCCTCTCCCTCCCCCCTCTCCTGTTGAGTGGATTTGGTTTATTATTATTGAGAGTAACAGTGGCAGTGAAGTAGGATTCATGGTCTGAGCTGTCAAATGGGAAATGCAAATTTTTACTACTAATCCAACTGTTTTTTTCCTTCAAATTTTCACAATGATTGGGTGATTGCTCATTTTTCTTTTATTGTGTGAATCAAAGGCTATTCATATGTGAGACTAGTAAAGGACAACCATACCTTGTGGAATTGGATGAACGTTAGATAGCTATCAAGCTTGTATATCATGGTTTTTGGAAGTGGTTTGTGGTGGTTGTGCCATTTGATACAATGAAGAACCGGTTCCTAGCTACTGAATATGCATTCAAATTAAAATTTTGGGACATGGACAATGGTTACCTCTTGACAATTACTGCCACAGAGGGTAGATAACCGGTAATGGCCATGGAAGCCCTTTTCTTGATAGTAATTTGAAGAAGCTCCTATAATTAAACAATCTTTATTTTGAATATTCTATAGGCTGCTTCTTGCATTCAGTTTTACAAAGGATGCTGCTTGCTGTATCAACAAGTGAAAATGGAATCAAAATACTTGCAAATGCTAAAGGTGTATGGCTTCTGCGTTCTATTGAAAATCAAGTTGTTCATACCTCCAGAGTGGATCCTGCAACTATTGCAAAGGTACTACTTTCTTTTAACTTTTACAGGAACTTCAAATGTGTACATGCTTCTTAATTACATTATTACATTGCTCATTTCTCAGGGACCAGTAATTAGCTCCTTTGGTGCTTCCTATTCAACTGCTGGAACAAGCACTTGATATTAGGCAAAGTTCACAGAAACACTGAAGCTTTTGATTTTCCAAAGATTTTTCTTATCAAAATATTCAAAAGAATATTTCAGGAGCTAAAATTTTTATTGATGTCTATGCCTATGTTCAGTTGACATGTCTGAATTTGGGGGAAAAGACGCCTTCCATGGAAGATCTTGCTTAGGCCTAAAGCATGTCTGTTATGTAAATGTCTTTTCGAGTGCTTTCTATCATACCTTTTTTTTTTTTGGTAGTCTGAGATATTGTTAGCAATGGCATCTATGCTACAGATTTCTCAATCAGTTTTGAGTCTATCTTATGTATCATTGCAACGACATTCTGTGCTTCAAACAAAAAGGGCAAAGACCTAAAAGTAGCAATTTGATGGACTTTTACAGTTTTTTACTTCCCACCAAAAAAAGGGAACGCCCACGTTACCAAAGAGTTGTATGACTATTTTTTCCTAAACACTAATGCCAAAACCCAAGCCCAAATCTGTGCATCCAGGTCCACTTCCTTTTTAGGTTGCTCAGTCAAATTTATTTAGCTTAAAATTGCAATCTCAATTGTGCATTCAACCTGGGAAATGAATGTGCAAATACCTTAAATCAATCACAGAAGGGGGAAAGGCTAGCTAAACCTACCTAGCTAAATGCAGCCTTAACATCACAAAACGCAGCTTTAGAGATGGTCTGTAGCCACATTTAGTAAACGCGGCTATAAGTCCAGTGGTGGAGCTGCGTTTGTGTAAAATGCAGCTCAAACATCACTTTGAAGCTCCGTTTATTGTAAACACAGCTCCAAAGCGCGTTTTTTGTAGTGTTTCAACCTAATGGCAGCAGTTTTTAATCTAAAAAAATATTTGGTCTTTAAATAGAAAAACACATTAATAGAAGAAGAAATTAACTAAGACAAAAGATAGAAAATGAATATGAATAGAGTCTCACTGGTGTAGGATTTTTTTCCCCAAGCCCCTATTTTATACATGAAGATTAAATAAAAGAAAAAAAAAGTCTACAATTAGAAATACGTTACACTCAAACACACAAAAAAATTGATACATGTTTTGAATATTGCACAAATCTCCACTTCATTTAGAAATTTTGTTAAAGTTACCACTTAAACAACATGTTTTAGAGCAAATATACAACTTAAAATAAAATGGCAGTAAGTGCTGGGACCTGAGAGTTGAGATTTGACCTTACATTTTTTTAAAGTTTTTTAGACGGTATAAATGTATATTTTTGTTGTTGAGATTAGACGCATATATATTCTTTTTTGAAGCAAGAGCAAGACCATATATCTTCTTCTTCTTCTTATTATTATTATTATTATTTTGAATTGGACTTTATATCTTCCTTGATTATTTCCTTACTTGCAAACAAAGAAAAAGAAGGAAAAAAAATTGTTTGAAAAAGGGCTTTTGACATTGATGACAAGATGGCCAAATATGAGCATAGTAATTTTAAATGATAGCTTTCATTTTTAAAATAAGAAAAAATAATATAATTAAAATTTAACAATACAAAATAACAAATAGAAATAAATAACTATAATTACTTCATGTTATATTATGAAAACAATTGTCTAAAAAATTTATACTGTGAAAACAAATTAAAGTTTTATTATATAGGATATTAATATAAATAATTATAGACAAAAATAAAAATTATACCTTTTAATTTGGGCAATTGTTATTTTCATCATGTGAATTTTATTTTTGTCATTTTAGTTTTATAAAATTGAATTGGATTTTTTTTTACCATTTAATATGATTTTCGAAAAAAATTTCGTTAGTTGTCTTTTAAAACCATTTTGTAGACTAAAAGTCTTGAGATGCATGTTGGATTACAAAATAATTTCAAAAACTTGATAGCTAACAAAATTGTTCTGAAAATCGTGTTAAATGGCAAAAAAATCCATTTGAATTTGTTGCTGTTGTTAGTCCTTCCATCTTTTACATTGATTAACTATTAAAAGGCAATTTTTAATGTTAAAAAACCATTACAATTTCTTTCTTTTTTTAAATTTTAAATACAATATATAATAAAGAGTAATTATCAATTTATCGTAAAACAGATGCCATAAGTTGAAAATCTATCCTATTTATAAAAAATATAAAAAATGAAAAAGAAGTGTTACATCTACAAATTTTCACAATAAATCATAAGTAATTATTTGTTATTGGTTCTAATTTGAACCTACTACTGAACTTATTTTTTTGGCTCACCAATAATAACTCACAACCTGTAATAACTTGCCATTTAAAATTTGATGTAAGAGTATTGTGAAAATGTTAAAAAAAAGTATGGTCAATTTTCTTGTCCTATAAATACACATTAATTTGTCACTCTTATTAGTCCTTGTTAACATAAACATTTTAACAATTGTTTAAACTTAAAGGGGTCATTTGTATTTTTGTCACACACACACACACACACACATATATATATATATATATATATATATATATATATATATATATTTTTTTTTTCTTTTTTTGAGAAGACCATAATATATCTTAATAAATAAAATAAAATGAGAAAGAAGTTTGGGAAGAAAAAAGTTGTGGCGTTACCAGTAGTCCTCATCCACGACCACGAGAACGTTCAAAATACAAGCCTTGTCTAGCTAAGGTTTCCTCATCCACGAGAATATGGAAAGTGAGAAGCAAGTGGCTCATGTTACATGTTACATACGTTAACTTTCAACAGTTCTCTCTTTCTCTCTCTCTCTCTCTCTCTCCACCTTAGACACCCATAATGGCTTGGGCTCTAGTCTCTCCATCTCTCAACCTCTCACTCCCTCACACCACCAAGACCAACTTCAACCGAACACAGTGGTTCACCACTAAAACAAGTATAGCAGCAACAACAACCACTACAACAACAAGAACAACCAGTATCAGAGCCAATGCTGCTGACCAAAAACAACCCAAAGACAAAGACGAAGACACTACTTCTGGTTTCAGTCCCTTTGCCTTTGTAACCGATAACCCATCAAGCCGCGAAGCCATTCAGCTCCCAGAGAGCCCTGCTGAAGATGGCAATGTCGGAGAAATGCTTTATGTATGTGTTCTTACTCTCACTCACCATTTTCTTCAACTGAATATCTCTCAAACACTGTTATCGCTTATTATATATATAGTTTCAATCATTTATATTCATGGGAATTTTTACTTTTTTATTAGAGGGTATGTTTGTTCAGTTCATGTTGTTGGGTTGGGTACTCATTTTTATTCTTTTTATCAGTTAGCAAATTCTTAAAATTAAGGACTTTGTGGACTTTAATTAGGATTTAGAGATTTGTATTCTATTATGTTATTTATTTTCTTGGAATTTTGAGAGGATGTTTATTTTTGAATTCATGAAATTTTGTACTTAAACTCAACCTCTCAATTGATATTGTTCAGATTCTTGCTTATTGGCATTATCCTTGATGATTGTGTGGTTAAAATTAAGTGTTATTGTTATTTTTTGCTTTCTTCCAAGAATTTATTGTTTTCTAATTCACCAAATTCTGAGATCCAATTCTTCAGTTCCTTAAAAATTCAATCAATATTACCAATATTTGGGCAAAACTAGTAATACTAATTGACTATTTCTCAATCTTCATATGGGTTACTCATTTTATTCTACCAAATGTTGTTAAATGCTGTAACTGTCTAATCAATAGTCCCAAAGATTTGGCTGCCCTGTGAAATAATGACTGAATTCAATCAGCCTTTTCTTGTAAATGATGGAATGGCCAAAACCACCCTTAGAGATACGGGTGACTTTCTTGTGGTAGTAATTGTGGATGCGCAAGTAAGGGGCAGCAACTAAATAGGTAGCGAGACTGCCCTTAATTAAAAACTTAGACCTTCGAATTCCTTTAGAATGAAGTAGCTATGAAGCCCCTCCTATGTACTTTGTTTGATTGAAAAGGCCCTATATGTGTAACACTTCATGTAGCTTCTTGTTTGAGCTATTTATTTGATGAGCACCGTTGGTTACACAAATGTGTATACATGTGTTTTATAACTAAAACCCATGATTTCATGTTTGAATTCGTGGGTTAAACCCATGTTTTTAGTTACAAAACACGTGTGTATACACACCTGTGTAATAAGTTTTAGCCTTATTTGATATGGGTGAAATTTTCTGATTGACCTCTAACTCAATTATGTTGATTAAGGTCTGGAAGTTGGTTTAACTTGCATTCATTGGTTTGCTACTTGCAAACAATTTTCATTTTCAATGACAATCTCAATAAAACACCATAAATGCGGTGGATGGATATTGTATTTAGTTAGGGCACCAATCAATTGAATTAAGTTCTTATTTTCTTTTTCCATTTTGGTGCCTTTGGCAAACATTTAATGCTATCTGGTTTGTGATTTGTTGAAAGATTTTGAATACATGTCATATCCATTGGTATCATACAACTTTCTTGTTTTCCAATTCTAGAGGATAGAGAACAAGGGAAAGGAATATGGCTCATACATCAAATCTGGAAAGTTTATATGGTTTGTAAGAGAAACTGGTAAATTTCTCTGCAGCAACATTAGTTTCTTTTATTTATCAACTTGGATTTATGAAAAATTGATTCCATCCTTGCAGGGTCTGCTGAGAGCCGACGTGGAACAATTGTTTTCCTTCACGGGGCTCCAACACAATCTTACAGCTATCGAGTTGTTATGTCTGAGGTTGTAAGGCTGAATTTTCTTTTAGATCTTACAGTATACCTCTATTTTATAAATTATTTACTATAAGTTTTTTTTTTTTTTTTTTTTTTTGAAACATTATTTACTATAAGTTTCCTTGTCTTGTTTACATATACAATTCTTCCATAAACATATAAATTCTTATATTCTGGTTCAAGGAAGAATATTAAAGTCTGACACAAACTTATGATCTAGAACATGGCTTGCTGACTACTCAAAAGCTGGTAAACTATTGCCAGTAAACCAGCAAGGCGAACTCCACCAAGTTTAATTTTCCTGGTTTACTTTTCTTAATTGTCTTGTAATAGCAGCTCAAGCAATTATAGTTAAGGTTATCTACACTTTTGTCTTTAGAACATCTACATGCCTTCAGATGTTTATATAAGATGTTTCTATTAACCACATCTTGAATATGTCATTTTCCTATCCTTTCAGTTTGTCCATCCATTTATTGTGATTTGTTTTCCATTCTTAGCTGCCCTCAAGTGACTTCATGCTAAATGATGTTTAACTTTGCTATCATCTTGTCTAGATGTCAGATTATGGGTTCCACTGTTTTGCGCCTGATTGGATAGGATTTGGTTTTAGTGACAAGCCACAGCCAGGATATGGTTTTGATTACACAGGTTTCTATATTTCATTAATAAGATCATTACCATATAATATTTTTCTTGCTCTATAATGGTCATGATTCTAAATGTTTTATGTATCCACTATTACAGAAAAGGAGTTCCATGAGGAATTTGATAAATTACTTGATGTGCTGGGGGTCAATTCTCCTTTTTTCCTTGTTGTTCAGGTTTGAAAAAATTGCAAAAGAAAATCCATAGGAATGATCTTTATGATGATAAACATTAAATTATTTATGTTAAAGAACATACAAAGGCATTGTAAATTTCAGAGGAATATGCTTCCGGGGAAGACTTAGTAAACTTCTAGTCAAGTCATGACTACAACGATCTTATAGATTCCTTTGCACTTAAAATTTTCATCTAATGTGTTCTCTCACGTTCTCCATGAAGGGGTTTCTTGTAGGTTCATTTGGTTTAACATGGGCGTTGAAGAACCCTAGCAAGATTTTGAAGCTCGCAATTATAAACAGTCCGTTGACGGTTTCATCTCCTATCCCTGGACTGTTTCAAAAGCTAAGGTTCAGTTCTTATATTAACCATTAGTGGGATGCTTATATTTCACTCATCATCTTGCTGACAGAATTAGCTATTTGAATTGCTTATATTTGATTTATACTCTTGCTGCTTATATGTGCTTCACTCTTCATTATGGCTACCTTCACAGTAAAGAAAAAGTGGAGGCTTTAGCTCTTTACTTCTAATGTAAATAGGAAAATAACCATGACAATGTATATATCTGTTCTAGACCTTTTGGTTTAATCAATCTGTCCTTAAAACTATGGCCTGGTTGAAATCATTGCATGACAGTTGGGACCATGTCCTGCATAAAGGTAGTATTACTTAGCTAATAAAGTAGTTAGGTCACCTGGACTGCTAATATATCTCAAGTGTCAAGAATTAAAAATTGCATCCTTTCTATTCTTTTTCTATAATGCCATTGTTACATTAGCTGCCTAAGTTTCTTTCTTGTCCTTCAGCTCTATGTTTATCCATTTCTTTTGGTACTCTTCATGTTCATGTTCCCTTAATGTAGAATCCAAGCATCTGGTTGTACTAACGTATAATAATTATATATGTCATGCCTTTAATTTATTTCAAAAAAGAAAAAAGTTATTTCATAAATTAATGTTTATTCTTCAGACTTTTGCTTGGATAATTGTGCTGTATTGTCAAATACTATAAAGGTAGTTTATAAGTCATGTGCCTTAAAATGTCATGGGAGTATTGATTGATATACGATGTGGTTGAATATAGACCATTTTTGGTGTTGATATCTGACACACATTTTTTTTTTTTTTTTCATCCATTATAACTTATCAATAATATTACAGTTTCTTATTTATTTATTTATTTTTCTTAATTACATATTCTCATTTCCACTTTCTTTTTTCCTTTCTAGAATCCCTTTTTATGGTGAATTTACATGCCAGAATGCTGTAATGGCTGAGCGCTTTATTGAAGCAGGTAGCCCGTACGTATCCAAAGTGTATCCAGTTCTTTGAGATACTACTTAACTTCTGATTCCTGTCAGTAATATCTTCTGTTTCATATATGCTTAGGGGTTTTATATTAGAGCTTTAGTAAAGTTTTTTAGTTGATCTATTAGTCAATTTCATATATGAACTTTTGAGCCAGAGTGTGTTTGAGCTGGAGTACCTAATCCAGAATCTAGTCCACCCTTGTTTAATTTTGTGTATTGTATCCTCTGTATTTAAGACTGAAACAGATTGCATGTATTAGTAAAAAATGAGAGTACCCATCAGGAACAGTATATCACATCACTCACAATTTCTTTTAGTAGCTAAAAAGTACTATATTAATGTTCTGGTACCAAAAACTTCCTAAGCATTTCACTTACGTTTTGAATAATGCTTCTAGAGTCCAGAAGAAGAGGACATGTGTTGATAAATGGTAATATTGTGCATTGAATTCCCCAAGGTTTGTTTATAATCCCAAAATTAAAATTAGGAAAGAAGTGTGTATACAATTTCAAATGGAACATGTAAATGTAATGTTTGTCAAAAGTCATATGCTTTCACAATTTCTTGGGTTTCTAGATTCAAAGAACAGAAGAATATGCTGGCATGCTATTGAAATGAACTTTTCTCAAAGTGCAAAATGTAGTCATGCATATGTATCCTGCCTACTATTCACCTAAGTGAGTAATAATACCTCATTTTTTATTTGGAGAACTGTAGATTTCATAGTAACAAGTAGATCCTATGTTAAATGTTTGAGGCAGACAAAGATCAAGCCTCAAAATTTAAAGAGCAGTCCTTTTCTGATATCAAAGAAAAGCTCACTGCTATTAATCAAATGACCAGAGAAACAGGAATGCTGATTTTGGAGGCATCACTTACCATTGAACTTGCTACCTCAAACAAAGAGAGAGAGAGAGAGAGAAGATCTAACTACTTTGTAATGTTAAGGACATATTTTTACAGGATACAGGTCTTGTTGAATTTATTGTTTGGGCACATTTGACATATACTTTGGGCTTAGACATTGATATCTGTGCCAACTTCACAGGTACCATGATCATGGCTGTCCCCACTGGATTAATAGCTTTAGTTAGATACCTACAATCTCATCTTTGAAAGCTAAAACTGATTCTGGACAAGTCTGTTGTCACTAGCATTCTAATATATAAATTATTAGTATCAATTGTAAATTTTCCATTTATTATAATAAGCACCTAAAAACACACACACACACAAGCAGCTGATTCTTGGTATTAGGTATCCTGTTCAATATCTTAAGAAGTAGTCTTCAAGTGAAGCTATTGGCATATGGGTGCTAGCTGCAGTAGAAAATGCATACCAGGCATTGTTTTTGTAAGTAGTGAAATGGTATTATATGAAATTACAGTTAATTTGTTTCCTAATATGCTATCAAAATAAAATACCAACATTATTTTTAAGAAGCTATTAGTCATCCCTTAAGTTGTATCCTTAGTATGCAACATTTTTGTTATAGAATAAGGACTGCTACTTATTCGTGCATTGCTCTTACCAAAGAATCTATGCTTTTGACAGTTATGTCTTGAAGCTGGAAAAAGCTGATGTGTATCGGTTACCATATTTGTCAAGTGGTGGACCTGGATTTGGTGTGTAGTCCATTTATGCTTTTGACAATATTTGACCTCTGAAAATTGTAGTTATTTAAGTTTTCTTTGCTGGTGTTATTTAAATTTCTATGTTGATGGTTCAGCTCTGCTTGAAGCTGCAAGAAAGGTTAATTTTAGAGATATCTTAAACCAAATAGCAGAAGGCTTTGCATCTGGAAGGTATAACTTTTTCTTTTTCTCTCTGTGGGATACTGGGATGTGAACATTTTTATGCATTGGTTCATCTTTATATGTTTATGGCACAAGTTCTTATGCTTTAAGGTAAAAGAAAGTGATGCATGTTCTGAAATGTAATTTCTAGCTCAAAACTCTTTTAGACAAAAGAACTAGAAACTCTCTTTATTTTTCTTCTTTTTCCTACAATATTTTAGATGCATATTTTAACCTTTTTTCTTGAGCCAATGATTGCGTTCTAATGCTTAACCCGATTAAAATTTTGATTAATATGATATGATGTAATACTGACACCTGAATTAATTGAAATGTTGAACTAGAGAAGAGCAATCAATCTCTGCAAATAAATGGTCTAATAAGTACTAAGCTGCTGTTTCAGCTTTTATTTATTCTTTTATGTATCTTATATGGTAGAAAACTACATGCCCAACACTTGATTTCTAAATGCCTAGAGTTGTCATCAATTAATATTCAGCTGGTTGCAAAAAGGAGATAGCATCTTTTTCTATTTTATCTTTTTCCAGGTTCCTGCAAGTACAAAACAGGCACAAGACAAGTACTCAAAGAAGTATAGAAAGGGGATCACCATAAACAAAGATGATACATAAAAGGAAAGTAAAAAATAGAATCAAATTCTGAATTTTAGAGCATCAGTAGAACCAAAAAGAACTCAAAGAAACTAGTAGAGGATGCCCATTTTTACCCTGCACTTAAATGACTTCAGATCATTTTAGTATTTAGAAACCACATATTAATAATCTCCCCTTGTGCTTAAATGCCCTTCTTTTTCCTTTATAACCAAATACTCCATATCAACCTCAAGCAAGTAGACATTGTTCTATGAGCGAACCGCTTCAGCTCCAAGCTTGAGTGCCTGCCTTCTGGTCAAAGTGACGCTCATGAGTCTTGCATTCTAGTTCTTGATTCATGCATGCACAAGAGATTCAGTATGTCCTTTCCTATTCAATGATAGACAATTCTATAACGTTTTATGGGTAACTTAATGGTAGAAAATTTCCACATTTTCTGTCCCCTGCACGATGCTAAATCTTTTTAAATTTTCATTTGAAGATGAGCTATGATGCGTCTGAAACTTAAGTTATTTAGTCTAGTAGGCATCTTAAGTTATGCTTCATACCTTCGCAAGCTTGACTAAAATAAAACTGGGGTTTGACTTCAATGCAGTAGTGTGTCAACTATGCAAACTGAAGCCAAGAACAATTGTGGTACATGCATATGCAATGTCGTAGTTACCTTATCACACCCATGGCTATATTCAATAGCAATTGTGGATGGTCTTATGAAGTTGACAACGGTCATATTTCTGTAGTTCAAATAAATGTAGTTGTGTATTTTACTAACTCTGTTTGTGTTACTAATATGTTATTCAACTTTCTGCTGACTAATTGTGAATTAATGGATTCTGGACTTATAGATGGGATAAACCGATACTGCTAGTTTGGGGCATATCAGACAAGTATTTGCCTCAATCTATTGCAGAAGAGTTTCAGCAAGGAAATCCAACTGCCATTAAGCTTAAGTTAATAGAAGGTGCTGGTCATATGCCACAAGAGGACTGGTAAGGATTTTAGTTATAGATTAATGAGCATTACAAGTTCATCCTTTTTAACAAAATCTTGAAATTTATCTTATTTTAACAGGCCCGAGAAAGTCATAGAAGCTTTGAGAGTATATTTCTAAATTCGCTGCCTAAATAAAAAAAATACAACCCAAAGATTGGCCTCTGGCAAGTGTTTATATTCAAATGTACTACCATTTGGTTTTTTTACCTATGAAGGTTCTTCACTGTAAATGTATCTCAATTTGAAGTATTCCATATTAGGTGATGAATATTGATGTAACGGTCAAATTGTGTATTCGTCAAATTATTAGAAAAATTGATGTAATCTCTACGAAATTAATTTAACGAGCCAAGAAGCCTCCCAACCTATTCCTTGCCATTATGGTCGAAACTATAGTGATTACACAAACCTTGATATGTCGAGAGTAATGAATGATGCTTATTAATTTGAACAATGTATATTTTAATTTTTTTGAGACCTTGGAGATATGGACATTTGTTCTAATTTTGAAGAAGTCTATGGTGATAACATTTGTAAATATAACATGTTTGATTTTGGGGTTGATTGTGATTCTATATGCATGTGGCTGGTTTATTATTAGGGAAATATTAACAAATGCTTTAAGGGTATTGGTTTAAGAACTATTTTTAGAAACATTTTATAGGAAAATAATAAAGCAATTAAAATTTTTTTTTTGGCCGCTTTTTATATTTTTCATGAAAGTAGTGTTAAAACTTTTCTAATATCGTTTATTAATAATTACCTTAAAGACATCCGTTAATATGACCCTTATTATTAATAGGCTCAAATGAGTTATGCATCGCTTTTGTCTTGAAAAAACCACTTGATCCCTCCACACACACACACACACACACAAAGAAAAAAAAAAAAAGAGAATACTTATTATGTGCATGAAGGACTAAAGGCAATATGGGTGAAATAGTGTAGACTTGGCAAAATTGGACCTAGGCCACTGAGCATGCATGTTAAAACCATAACATGCCTTGTTTTTAGAATATGCACAACATTTTCACTTTTTTTTTTTTTTTTAACAAATAAAAGCCACAGTCCCCAAAGGGATCTTTTTTGTTTAATAAAATTAGTTTTTTACATCAAAAGCAATGCTTTCAAATATATAACAAATGAAAAGAAAACAGTGGACAATAACTTATCCATTTACTCATAAATACCAAAATAAATGTGAATTTAAAAGGGATGACCGCCTACTCTAACTCCAATCTACGATTTTAGATGTCTACCCATCAATTAAAACTAATTACAAAATTAGTTGTGTAAAACATATCTCTAATTAGTGGAATTGTAAGAATTTCCCTTTTTAAACTTTGATGGTCAAGTGAGCCAATTCGGACACCAATATCGCTACTCTCCTCAATAAGTTCACCATTAACTGGATAGCCAAGGAACCTAGCATTTTTTTTCCCATTGGTACACTTATTTGAGTCCAAGACTCAGACACACCATACTCCATCACTCATACGTGGCACATTACACTCTTGTCAAGCATAGAAATAAGAGAAAGTAATCAAAGCCAACGATCCCTTGAACAATGCAAGACATTTAGAAACAAAATAATTGTGTAAATAATTTTGAGGCAGCATTAAACCATGAAATCTCTCATCATCGACATTAAAGGACAAAATGAATTTGTAGTTCCCCTCATAAGTTGCTATAGAGTGCAGAGCTCCATTAAAAAATAAACAAGGTAATAGATGAATATCAATAATAGATGACTCATTTAATGAATCCAATAATATTTCAATCTTTCTCCACAAATCCGTAGTCAGATGTGTAAACCTCGACCTCAACGGGCCCTCCAAAAAAAAGGCACGAGTTTGAGAATCTTGAAGTCATTGTTTTGAAACAAATCCAATAGCAAATTTAGCAACCGACAAGTATTGAAGGAAACAAGGAGCAGCAACCATCTTTAGCTTTCTAATGCTTGGGTTCCACAAATATATTTTGAGATTAGAAATGAGATGGGAATTAGATGAGTCCGTTTCTATTACAACAAAAGGCCCAATAGCCCAGATTGTGGGCTAGACAATTGTCATCCCAGCGAACAATCGAAATCAACACAACAATTTAGGGTAAAAGAAACGAAAAATATCATCAACCTCAACCTCTATGATATGGGGTATAGTCAAGTCTATAATATGGAGAGTCGCTTCCTTATGACTTTGAGCATGTGCAGAATGATGTAGATGATGACAATATCTAATGCAAAACTGCTTCAGTGGGGAGAAATAAATTAATTTTGAACTGAAAAAATATTCATTAATTTTTAACTTCTAACTTCTAGCCCAAATTCAAGGTTGAATTACAATTCATTTCAAGTAATTATATAGGGTAAATTACATAGTGGTCTATAACATTTCCTCCATTCGTCAATTTGGTTTCAAACGTTTCAAATGTATTAGTTTAGTCTATAATTTTTTAGTGTTGTGTCAAAATGATCGTTGTCATTATAAATAGAAAATGCTGACATAAATAACGACTAACAAACGTAAATAAAAAATTATTTTCATCGTTTTAAACGACATATGGACTTAAAAAAAAAAAAAAAAAATCCATGTGTACACAATACTTTCAATCTCATTTTTCTTCTCTTTTACACCTTCTCTCTGTACTTTCTTTGGAAACAAACACTTACAAAGAGAAACTCAACCAAAATTAAGCTCCAGCCGCCAAGAAAAGAGAACATCTCAATTTCTTGGCATCCATACAGAATCCAAACAAAGCAGAAGCACTAACACTTCTCTTTGCATTGTCGTTTGTGTGAAACCTCACCAGAGACGAGAGAAGTCGCTGCCTTCACCCGGGAGAAGTTGAATTGCCTCCTAAAATGCTAGCTCCAGAGACGATGGAGCCTTCAAGCACCTCAACGCCTTCTAGCTCTACCACCCGGTTAAGAATGGCCTCATCTCCCTCGACGAGATCCACCTCGTCCTCAACTGCCTCAACATGAAGTGCTCCCTCGACTTCAGATCCGCTATGTTGACTTTGATGACGACAAAAATCCTTTCTCATGGAATACTGAAAAAGTGTTTGCCCTTTTTATATTCTCATAGTGTTCAGACTTTAGACGGCAAAGTTTTTTTTTTTTTTTTTTTTTTTTTTTTATGAGCTCAAAATTAACAAAGCATCTATTTGGGTTATTTGTTTTGTTTGTTTTCTTCATAAAGATTGAATTATACTGGAATATAATAGTGTTTTTTTATTGTTAGGCACTGTACCTTGCTTTGAAAAAAAATAAATTAAAATCAAATGGCCTGTTTTGGGTTCTTGGCTTTTATTTGGATGTCAAAAAAAAGAGATTTTTTTTTTTCTTAGTGGCTGGGGTTTAATTTTTTATTCTAAGTTGATTTTTTGAAGTGATCATTTCTAGAGAAATTTAATTGGAAAAATGAAAAAGTACAAAGAGAAAATGACATTGAAGTTATTTGTTAATTACACGTGGATTGGTTTTTTTATTTTAAGTTTAGGACACATGGCAGTTCACATGGCAACATAGGTGGCATTAGAATAATTTCTTATTTGAGTCATTAGCCATGTTAGTATTTTCCATCTATAACTTAATAGCATGAACCATTTTGATATAACATTAAAAGGTTAGAGACTAAATTGACACATTTAAAACGTTAGGAACCAAATTGACATATGGTGCAGAAGTTAGGGACCAAACATGTAATATACCCAATTATATATTTTCTTTAATTTTTCTTGCATTCTAAAACTTTTACTATTCTTTGAACCCTTGTTTTATGTGTTCTAGTTAGCTCAACTAATAAACTCTCTTATTGTCGATAAAAAAAATCTATGGCTTGAATTCTACGGTTTGAACTCTACCTACATAAAAAACCAATCAATATCTTGATTTAATCTTAAAAAGCGATCATCATAGAGTGAATGTCATAATTTGAATTCTATCATACCATAAATAAATAAATAAATAACCCCTTGTTTTAGTAAATAAGACACAAATGTTATACTGCAAAATTTGTGGGTTCTAATTAGCTCAATTGGTAAAGTCTTTAATGGTTGAATAAAAGATCTGGGATTCAATCCTCGCCTAGACCAAAAACCGATTGGTGTCTTGGTTTGATGATAAAAAACTATTATTAAAAACAGATGCCATAAAATAGACATTTTGCTAGTATGGACAACACTATAGCTAAAAGGAAGGGAAAAAGTGGCTAGTGGCTACATCAGGTTGGCTGTTTTGCAAAAATATTATACATACTGCTAGAGTCATTGTCCAATTTTTTTAGAACACATTTAGTGTTGGTTTGGATACAGATGAAATCTCCTACGTTTGCGTGTTTTTTTTTTTTTTTACTGACCAACGCCTCTTGCACTATTCATGGGACATGAACAGCGCCTCTTGCACTATTCATGGGACATGAACAGCGCAAACAGACAAATGAACAGTAACCTGCGCATGAACAGTAGCTTTTTATTATTTTTTTATTGTTTTCAATTTTTAATTTTCAACAAAATAAGCGGTATCCAAACGGACACTTATTTTACTTCACTGATTTTCTCTCCTTCAATAATCTCTCTCTCTCTCTCTCTCTCTCTCTCTCTCTCTCTCGTTTAGACCTTGCCATCAAAGTTGGGTCTGGGTTGTTTTGCATGGAGATCGGTGTAGAGTGGGGCTTGTGGTGTTAAGATCGGTGTGGGTTTTTTTGGTTGTGTAGGAGATTAACATGAGTTTTTCTAGTTATGGAGGAGATCGGCGTGGGCTTTTCTGTTGTGAGTGTTGAATTTGTATACTTGGGTGTTGCGTGTGTGTTTTTTTTCTTGGTTTTTTTATGATGGTTCTTTTGGGTTTAGGGTTTGGCTGCTCTTTGTGTGTGTGTGTGTGTGTGTGTGTGTGTGTGTGTGTTTTTTTTTTTTTTTAAATTGGTTTTGGTTTGTGTTGAGGATCATTTTTTCTTCGAAATTGACAAAAAGCAGCCCAACCCAGCAATGTGGGCAGCAGAGAAGCGGCAGACCAAGCGAAGGAAAACCATTAGGCCCAAGCGGCAGGAACAATGGATCACAGGCCCTTCAATACGAATGAATGGGTCTTGAGAGGGTAAGCGGGCCTAAAAGGCCCAGAAAGAGAGAAAATAAGCACCCATGGGCAGTATGTGTTGTGAAAAAGAGAGAATGGGCCGCGGCAGGCCCAAAAAAAAGTAAGTAAAGAAAGTAGGGAATAATGGCAAGCCCATGAACCCAAGGATGAGAATGAGGAAATTGGGCCGGGAAAGCCCAATTAAGTTAGTAAGAGCCCATGGGATGCGGAGTTAGAAAGTAAACCGAGGACGTCCAAAGAAATGGGCCGGAGAGGCCCAAGGAAAAGAAAGGGACATTGGAGCCCATAAGCGAAGAACACCAACGGCCACATTAAGCCATTGGGGGAAAATGGAACGGCAGGCCTGATAAAAGGCCCAGCAGGAAGGAAATATGACAAAGAAATACTAAGTAACGCCACAAGAAGTAAAGGCAATTAGAAATTGGGTTGAAAGGAACATGGAGCCCAATACTGAGCAAAGCCCAGATTCTAAGGGAGCGGGGAGTCTGAGTAATAACTCGCAAAGGGCCAGAAACAGACGGCAGGCAGGCAAAGTCTCCAGTCCACGACAAATGCATGAACAGCAGGCAGATTTCAGACATATGCATGCGCAAAGACCAGGCACCACCAACTCGTACCCAGCCAATACATGACATGGTGGGGTCATGGGGTCAGAGGTAAGAGGGCGTGGTTTGGTGGTGGGGAGAGGGGAAGGCCTGTTTCAAGGTTCCTGCTCAAGCTCTTTTGGGGGGTACGTCCTGCTGGGATGATATACCACCCAAAAGAGGCAAGGCTGAGTTGGAACTAATGGGTGCATGCCATAAGGGAGAGAGAGAGAGAAAAACACCACCGCAGCAGGTAGAAATGCCGCGGCAGACTAATAGACAAAGTGGTTGTCTTTGTCTGAAGCAGGGTACCCACAGAACGGAACAGTAATGGTCGGCAAGTACCCCAGGCCAGACAAAAGTGGTTGGAGGGTAGAATAGTAAAATCCGTTCGTGGTAAGCACTATAAAAGGGAGCCTCCACCGTGTACAAAGGGGCGAGCAACACAAGGGAAAAAACTAAGAAAAGAAATACTCTGCAACACACTTATGAAAACAGGGGAAGCACAACACTAAACAAGAAAAAACGAAAAGAGAGAAATCACTAAGGAAAAGATAAAAGAAAAAGAAAGTGAAAGTTAGTGGCATGCACCAACAGGACTTTTCCCTTCTCTCCCTCTCAAATCTTATCCTCTTCCATATTTATTTCGGATATTACCCATTCAGGTCCGCCTCCCTCAACCCATTAACCCCCATGGCAGGATGTCTTTTCCTCGGAGGTTAATCACGTTGAGAAGGAGCGTTCTCCCTCTTTGGCATTAATCCTACAGACCGAACTGAATTCGCTCCCTGTCTGTTTTGATTAATTTTATTACTAGTCTCCTTTACTATTTATTTGTCAAAGGTTGATTGATATTATTATAGTTACGGATTACTTGGTCATTTCCATTAAAGGAACTATCTGGTCATTCCAGAATTCGTAGTTTTGTTTATCAATCATATCTGCTTGCTGTAAGTTTTTTCCTCTGAAACAGTTCTACCCGCCGCAAGCGTTACAGCTCTGCTGGCCGTAAGCTGTTCTCTATTTCAACTCAGCCTGCGGTAAGCACTCCCCTGGCAGACGAGGCATAATTTGCGCACAAACCAGCCAAGTTGAGTTCCAATTGGCCCGGTCTCAACTCTCGCAATCCAGAACATTCGGGCCTACAATCACAAAGGGGCAGCCCAGCCCAACATAGCAAAAAGGCCCACAACAGTTTGAAGGTCCAGTGGGTGGTTATGGGATATGTGGGGGTGGCAGTGTGTTGTTGTGGTTGTTTGGTGGTTTTTTTTAATGGGTTTTGGTGGGTGGCGTGGTGGTGGCTATTGTGGTTGTAGTGGCTAATGTGGGTTCATGGTAGCCAGTGGGTTTGCTGGGATGTTAGTGGTGGCGGCCGTTGGGTTGGGAGTTTGGTTGTAGGTGGTGGTTGCTTGTAGGAGGAAGAGAGAGAGAGAGATAGTAAATAAATAATAAAAAAAGGTAAATAATGAATAAAAAAGAATATTTAAATAAGGGCAAAATTTAAATACAGTACTTTAAATTCCCCTTTTAAATTTTGACATGTGGCTACTTAACAAAAGTCATATAACCGGCACTAAATATTAAAAATTCTTTCAATTCTAATTCAATACCCACATTATTGCCACAAGTTCCGAAAACCAGATTTAGCAATTCCATTATTTTGCCTATGAAGTTGTCCAAAATCAATAACTTTCGATTCACAGCAGAACCAGATTGCATGAAAAGAAAAGAAAATTCAAACAATTTTACAAAAGAATTAACTCCAATAAAGCTACTTACTTCCACAACCTAACATGAACAAATCCAAGAAATATATATATTTACCACTTTTATATTGTACCAATCACAAGACACCACGTATTGTGAAAGAGTTGTGAAAAAATAGACTTATTGCAACAAATTAGTTGACTTGCAGTGAGACCAGGAGGATGAGGTTCTTTTGTAGAACCCTTAATTTGTAAGGAAATCCTAGTGCCACAAAGATTATCATTAGAAATAATAGTATTCCCGGTTACAATTTCTCAAAGAGAAATACAAGTTCGAGAATTACACCAAGAATTCCACAACCACCAAAAAATAATGATGATAAACTAAGATGACCAATGCAACCACAGCTTGGACTATAAAAAGTATATTTATTCACTGAAGTAAAAGAAATATGTTACAATAAGGAGGTCATCAACTGACAACAGTCTCTAACAGACCATATAAGACAGGCAGTGCCACTATCAGTACAATAATATCTTAAAAAGGTTGGAAGAGGGGAAATCAAGTGAGCATTGCTTGTTCTATGATACAATTCCGAATGTATAATTAACCAATCTATCTACCCACAAGAAGAGACATCCTCAAACCAAGCACATATTGCAGTTTATTGTTGTATTACATGACAAAAATCCAAAAGAAAAAAAAATTGTAATATACAACATGTTGGTGCCATTGGACAGAGAGAGAACAAATTGCGGATTTCTGACCCACAAAATGTTCCAATCACATCTCTATGTCTTCAAGGTCGGGCAGTGGGAAGCGAAGGATTGCTGCAATGCCAGTTATCGTTGCCAGTTCTGTTCAGAATGATATTCAAATAAACCGTCATAGGGAAGAAATTTGCATAAACCCACCCAACCACACAGTTCCCAAAAAAAGGGGGCGGGGGGGGTGGGGGAAGGGAAAAACAAAACCTCATTTCTTCACTAATCCAATTCAGCACGTTTTGCAATTTATATGGGTTTTAAGCACAAAAGAAATCAAGGTATAGCAAAATAATACTCACGTTCTCCTGAGACATGCAAAGATGAAAAAATATGAACAGTGCCCCCTGAATCCTTCACTGAATCAACCAAATTGGCATATTTTTTCCTTGTTGCTACATCAGAATTCCTACACACAGAAATTCTTGTTATTGACACTCCTGGCCTTTTAGTATTGAAACTCATCAAAGTTACACAAATTTTTAATGCTAAAATATGAAATTTTCAGAGTGCATGCCAAAATAAACAAGTCAAGAAAGAGATCAATCTGTAACTCATGAGTTAAGTAAAGAAAACACGATGGAGTTAAGTAAAGTAAGCAAGATTGCATGTGTAAAGAAAGCAAAAATAGATGGAGTTAAGTAACCAGTGAAAGAGACAAGTAACTCATGACCAAATAGGCAAAGAGAGAGAGAGAGATCTGTATCAATGTACTAGAAGTTGTAATTGCAAAATTGCATGTGTAATTAACAGATTATAAATCAAGTTCACACGAATACATTTCAGAACCACTAACTGCAATATGCTATGCTTCCGTATATACTCCCTCCATCCCTTTTTTTGTTTATGTTTAGATGCTCCTCCATCATTTTAAGAGAACTCTGTATATACTCTATCCTTTTTTTTTAATAATCCTCTTTATAAAATCCAACTGTTAAAGAGAAAATAATTAATACATTGTCTTTTGCGTTGTTATTGTATGGGTTGTACCCTTGTGCTGTATAGGTCATACCCTACAAGAAGTCTAGAATATTTAGGTGATGTGGTGTCCCGACCAGCTGACACCATTGGAATATTCTACATAATGTCTGTTTTTCCTATAGACGTTGCTAGAGTGGACAAATGCTTCAGGTGTTTTTTATTTTAATTCTTTGGCTGATTTGTTAAAATGGTTGTACTCTCTTTAGTTTTTTTTCCTGATTTTGCTGGTTCCACAGTACACTACCTTTGGGCTATGGTTCCCTGTATCAACTTCTTTTTTCAATGAATTTATATTACCTATCAAAAAATATTGTGACCAATTCTCTAAATAAACCTAATAAATTGACTGAGGGCAGGAGAACCTCCTATTTCTTTGAATCTTTCTTATTGAATACTTTTATGAAATGCTTCTTAGATCTATCTAAGATCTAAGAAGCTTGTCCTAAGCGAGATCGGTGTGACTCACATGAGAAGCACAGCCCATGTGAACCTTAGATCTTTTAAAAGCTCTTCTCTTCAGTACTTTGTTTCAGTAGGCGCGTGTTTGGTGTTTTACGAATTGTATTTCCATTTCCAAATTCTTACACTCTATTAGATTAAGTTTTTGAACCTGCTGTATTTTTCCTTGACCAGAATGTTCACCATCGTGAACATGATGCTCAGCATTTTTAAATAAAAGTTTTATTACCTATCAAAAAAAAAAAAAAAACAAGCACAGCCTGTGTGCCAACTGTATCCCCGCCGTGTCCATTATTTTTCAAAACATAAAAAATAAAAAATGGCCTGGGACACGTGTGCAGCTGTGTCCAACGCATGTCCCACGCCCCTGTTGTGTCAGACATAGGCACGGCAACCCAAATGCCGTGTTCGTCCTTTCCAGGGTTACACGTTGTGGGTACTCCATCTCCAGGATAAGCATAACCTTAACCATTATAAGGTCAGGCTCTTAAGCTTATTTGGTTACGTATTTTACTGACCTTAATCTAGAATGAGGATATCCCCATCCAAACCAAACCAACCTCAGACCAATTTGGATCCAATCTATAGCAATCAACCCAAAACGTCAACAGGAGACCCATTGAGCTTTGATACCTCTGACACCGTGTCATTCTGCTCAAAGCCCCAAACAAAGGCGGAAAGCATATACAATTAACAACTTGAAGCTCCAACTCATCTTTGTTAATTCCAGTAATTTCCCCATTAATTTTAATCTATTATCCATGCATTCCTTGGCAATAAAAATAGAATCTAAAATCTGTCTACCTTGAATAAAAGCTTCCCAAAACCATCTTCAATCTATTGGTCAACACTTTTGCACTTATTTAGCGAATCCCACAAAGAAAGATTAACATGCCTAAAATAGTTAATAACCACAAACCTTGCATTCTTGGGAATATGAGGAATGAAAGAAGCATCAAGGCTTTTTCCCTGGATATCTTATTTGAGAACAGCTCAGCAACCATGGAAGAATACAATAGAAAAGCAATCTGGGCCTGTAGCTTTATCACCATCCATATGAATTATTGCCTCAAATCCTCTTCTTCAAATGCTCTTTCTAACCATTCAGCCTTTTTATGATTGATAGATAAAAATTGTCAACCATCCAAAGACGATTGCAATCAACAGAATTTGTAGAATTCTGACAGCCTTAGACAGTGTTCATTCCACCTCGTTTGTAGAATTTATTGATCTTTTGAAATTTCAATATAATATTTCAGGAGTTGTCCAAGTATACTTCCTATCTACTGGATTAAAATTTATATATGAGTGCAGTATTGACTGATACGTGGATTAAACAATTACCTAAAAGACCAAGCCTAGGACTTAAGATGACCATGAAACAAAAAACCATGTTTTGAACACTTCAAATAATAAAATATGTTTCTCAGCTTGTGTACTTCAGCAAGGAAAAATACTGCACTGTGTTCTTTTATTTGTGAATGTATACTACACATAAACCTTCACACCACCAGAGGTAATATGCATAAATGGATGGAACATGCAGCAGAATATAACTGGGTTGAGTGCAGCAAACATGGGTGACACATCCAAGTAAAAGAAGATTTTCCAATCAAAATACCAATATACCATGGCTTTTAGCATATCCTGCTGAAGTCCAAAATTTATAATGCTAACCTGAAAAGTTCATCTGTAAGGAGAAGTGTTTGGATAGCCAATCGTTCATGGGCAACCTCAACGTGCTTTGGTCCATAGCAAGCACGAGAAGGATCCTGCATAGTACTAAACTTCAGTTACTTAAAACAGTCAAAATAGCTTAAGTAGATAAATATATAGTTAAGTAATGGTACTTAAAAATAAAAACTATCATAAAAATAAAACCTAGATATTTTCAGAGGAAACTTGATAGTAGGAGCAAACAGAGATCTAGCCCAACAATGACTTTCAGAGGATAGCATTCAACATGAATGAATTATAATAAACAACCCAAAAAGGATTTATACACAAAAACTACAGACTTCCTACGACAAGAACCAATATAAGTCAAGAACACCCACAAAACCAGCTAATATAATATTTCTTTTCTACTAAATTCCTGAAATTTTACAAAACAAATTCACCTTGAAAGTCACCAGAAAAGCACATGGGCACAACAGTCAACTCCTCACACGAGAACCTCCAAACAAAAATATCATCACATGGGTTTGGTGACTATTTTTTGATAAGTAAAAAGTTTTATTGATATCAAAAAAAGGGACACCCTAGTACAAAGGGAGTGTACTAGGGTTGACAAATCAAGTAAAAAAATTACAAGAATCAAGAAAAGCAAGAAGAGAAGAGAATGATTGGTTTTGCAAAGCAGACAACCAATCCAATAAAGTTCTAATAAAAATAGCTTGAGGTCTGGTATGGATCTCTCATTATTTTCAAAACACTTAATATTTCTTTCCTCCCAAAGACACACGTTAAACAATAGGGAATAATTATCCATATATTCCCATTTCGATGACGACCAAACCAGCCTTGCCAACAAGCTTGGAGCCCCACAACTAATTGTGGCATAATCCAACTTACTCCAAATAAACCCAAAACCATAGATCACAAATCCATAGCAACTGGACAATGAAGGAAAAGATGGTCAACCGATTCATCATTACACTTGCACATATAACACCAATCCAATATCCAAATCTTCATTTTTCTTAAATTGTCAATTGTCAAGCATTTTCCTAAAGCAACAATCCAAACAAAGAAAGTCACTCGAGAAGGGATCTTTTGCTGCCAAATGTTTTTCTAGGAAAAACAATAATCATAAGAGCCCACTAGAAGACTATAATAATCATTTACCATGAACCCCTATTTTTTATCTAGTTTCCAATTCATCTTATCCTCCCCAAACCCCCTTGCTAAAGAGCCATATATGGTATCCATGAAGCTCGACACAACCTCTAATTCCCGAACATGAAAACCCCTAAAGAAACTTACATCCCAAAAAAGGACCCCATTAGTGAACTTCATAAGCTCAACCACACTTGCCTCCCTATCTCTGCAAAATCTAAACAATTCAGGATAGCTAACAACAAGAGGTGTCTACCCACACCAACGGTCTTGCCAAAACTTAACCCTTAACCCATCACCAATATCATATAGAATATAACGAGAAAAAGAAAGTCATCCCCGACTAATATCTTTCCACAAACCAACACCATAAGGATCAGAAACTGGGCTGGAGCACCAGCCACCCCATCTACATCCATATTTCAACTCTATCACTTGCCTCCAAAGGGCATCCCTTTCAAGCCGAAATTTCCAGAGCCACTACCCAAGCAAAAGCTTCATTAAAAAATCTTACTTTCCTTATCCCCAAGCCACCTAAAGAAAGAGGAGTACAAACAGTAGGGGAAAGACAGGAAACCATATAATGAGTTATCAAGCAACTAGTTGTTTCTTCAATTCTTTGGCACGAACCAATAGACCAGGGGGAAATTATGTGGCACATACCAATAGACTAGGGGAAAGAGCTCCATAAGATCTTGTGACAAAGCACCTGACTAGTATTTACTTCCTTTCCTATATCACAGTTCCAAAATCCAAGATTTTGGAAAAAGCTTTTGAAGAGCAAATCAAGTCTACCTCCCACAAAACTATTCTGAGATTCAGATATTAGTTGATCTAGCACCACTTTCAAACGATTAGCCAAGACCTTGGCCAAGATCTTATACAAGCTCCCCACTAAACTAATAGGTCTGAAATCTCGAATGTTAGAGGCATCATTCTTCTTGGGGATTAAAACTAAAAAGGTGGTATTTAGAGATTTCTCAAACTTACAGTGCTAATAGAATTCTTCAAAAACTGCTAAAACATCTTTCTAGCACTCTCCAACAGTGTTGGAAAAAGGCCATAGAAAGGCCATCTGGACCTGGAGCTTTATCCCCTTCCATATCTCTAACCACTTGTATTATCTCGTCCTTCTCAAACCTCCTCTCCATCCAGCCCCTCTCCGCCTCCTCAATTTGATCAAACTCAAGACCTTCGACAAAAGGTCTCCACTCTTCAGACTCTTGGTATAGAGTTTTATAAAATTGAACTAACTGAGCAATCACTTCTGCTCCTTCCTCATAAATCACCCCATCCACTTCTAAGAAACTCATATGATTATGTCTTCTATGGGAGTTAGCCATCTTGTGAAAGAACTTAGCATTATGATCACCCTCCTTAATGCACAACATCCTCGATTTCTGTCTCCATGATATCTCCTCAAGAGAAAGAAGATGTTCTATTTGCGATCTCACTTCGTTTCTCTCAAACATCTTTGTTTCAGTGAGTCCAAGAGCCCCATCCTTGGCGTCAAGCGTCGCTAAAGCCCCTAATAATTCTTTCTTCTTGCGGTCATCATTACCGAATTCTTGGCGATTCCACTTAATAATGTCGTCTTTCAAAGCTTTCAATTTTTTGGCGAACACATAACTAGGTGTACCCGAGAAAGAATGACAATTCCACCATGAATCAACTCTATCAACAAACCCATCCGTTTTCAACCACGTATTCTCAAACCGGAAAGGACTTTTCCCCCTCGCCATATCCTCTGCCTCCAAAAGAATTGGGAAATGGTCTGAAATAAGTCGTGATAGAGTCCGCTGGATCACATCCGGAAAGTGTTGCTCCCAGTCATGTGACACCAGAGCTCTATCAATCCTAGACATGGATGGCTGGTTCGTACCACTAGACCATGTAAAACTCCCTCCCTCCAGAGGCAAGTCTATCAAATTAAGATCCTCGATAAATTCAGAAAACAATCTATCAAATTAAGATCCTCAATAAATTCAGAAAACTTTTCCATAGTCGAGGTAAGTCGAGATCCACCCCTCCATTCACTAGGAAAGCGAACAACATTAAAATCCCCAAAACAGCACCAAGGAACATTTCAGTTCTGCTGAATACCAACCAACTCATCCCACAAATGACCCCTCAAATTGTTGTCATTTGGACCATACACCCCGGACAAAGAATAAGATTCCAGGGGTGATCTGTAAGTTAGATATTGAGAAAGCATATGACAATGTGAATTGGGAGGCTCTTCTGAAGCTGATGAAGAAAATGGGTTTTGGGGAGAGATGGTGCAGCTGGATTCGTACTTGTATCTCGACAGTGCAGTTTTCTGTGTTAGTGAACGGGTCTCCAACTAATTTCTTTAGCAGCTCTAGAGGTTTAAGACAAGGGGATCCGCTGTCTCCCATGTTATTTTTAATTATGATGGAGGTGTTTAGTAGGATGGTGAAGAGAATGGAGGGGGCAGGTCTACTTAGTGGCTTTAGGGTAGATGGCAGGAGGGGCAGAGGGGAATGTGTTTCGCATTTGCTATTTGCAGATGATACCATTTTGTTCTGTGAGGCAACGGTGGAGCAAATCCTACATATTCGATTGTTGCTACTTTGCTTTCAGGCTATGACTGGTTTGAAGGTGAACGTAGCTAAGAGCGAAATGGTTCTTATAGGAGAGGTAAATAATATACATGCTTTGGCAAAGATACTGGGTTGTAGGGTTGGGACCCTGCCTATGACTTACCTTGGTATGCCGTTGGGGGCGTCCCATAAAGCCCCCTCTATTTGGAACCCTATAGTAGAAAAAATTGAAAGAAAGTTAGCAGGTTGGAAGAAATTGTATTTGTCAAAAGGTGGCAGACTGACATTGCTTAAAAGTACGTTATCTAGCCTTCCCATTTACTTCTTATCTCTTTTCACCATTCCGACACGTGGCGAACAAAATTGAGAAGCTGCAATGGGACTTCTTATGGGGTGACTCTAAGACTCATTTGTTGGGTTGGGATAAGGCGTGCAAGCCTTTGGCTAATGGCGGTTTGGGTATTAGGAAGTTAACCACGTTCAATAAAGCCTTAAGTGGAAAGTGGCTTTGGCGCTTTGGGATAGAGGAGAATAGGCTGTGGAGGAGGGTGGTAGCTTTGAAATTTGTGGAAGAATCGGGGGGATGGACCTCTAAGTTGGGAAGAGGTGCTCATGGGTGTGGTCTATGGAGAAGTATTCGGATGGGATGGGAAATGTTTCACAAAAATGTCCACTTTAAGGTTGGGGTGGGGGCTAGAGTGAAATTTTGGACAGACAGGTAGTGTGGAGACCTTCCTCTCCAGTTGGCTTTTCCGATCTTGTACACTTTTGCTGCAAACAAGGAAGCTTCCGTAGAATCTTCTTTGTTGTGCCAAGGTGAGGGGAATGGGAGAACTTGGGATGTTCACTTCATTCGGGGTCCTAATGATTGGGAGGCAGATGTGATGGCTGAGTTCTTCCGTTTCTTGGCTTCCAATCAACCCCTTGTAACCGAGGGTGATCGTATGAGTTGGAAATTGTCTAAGAAAGGGGATTTTACTATCCGCTCCTTTTATCACAAGTTACATGGTTCTTCTCCCATTGTCTTTCCTTGGAAAGGCATTTGGAAGGTTAAGACACCCCGGCTTGTCTCTTTCTTTGTTTGGACAGCGGCATGGGATAAGATTCTCACAGGAGATAATCTGAGGCTTAAGGGCTATGACTTCGTTGATTGGTGTATTATGTGTCGATGCTATGAGGAGACAGTGGATCACTTGTTGTTACATTGTGGTAAGGCTTATCAATTGTAGTGCTTTGTCTATAGAACCTTTGGGATTTCATGGGTCCTCTCTGGTGCAATGTCAGATCTTCTTTTTAGCTGGTGGAATTGGTTGGGGAAGCGTTCATCTCACATTTGGAATTTAGTTCCATTGTGTCTGATGTGGTGTATTTGGAGGGAACGCAACCGGCGGACATTTGAGGATTTGGATAGATCCGATGACCAAATGCTTACTCTCTTTACTGGTTCCCTTTTTGATTGGTCTAGCGCTTGGGAACTCACATCTAGTGATTCTCTTCCGCTCTTCCTTAGCTCACTTGGTCTTTGTTCTTAGTGTTTTTCTTCTTTTTGTTTGTTCTTTTCTTTCTTTTCTTGTAAGTTTGTTTTGCTAGTGTTTTTTTGCACTTAGCAGTTTTTTGAATATAATTATTTCTTACCTATCAAAAAAAAAACTAATCCATATAAGACATAGGTTACTGGATGACGGAGGACAGAAGCAACCTTTATAGACTTGTCCAAGCATGTCAAAGCTAATTTCAATGCCTAAGCAATACTGAGGCCACTCGGGACACACATTTTAAGCTAAAACAAACAGACCCTTAGTTGTTTCCAATGGCCTATCTTTTAGGACTTTATCAAGAGAGTACTATTTATAAGAATTATTTTTATTTTTTTTGCTATTACGATGTAATGAAAGATTTTTTATATGAATTAGGTACAAAGTATCAAGTAGTAAGTAGCTGGATCATGTTTAAGAAGGTAGCTGCAAGTCACTTGGGATAAATGTACATATATATTAAGCAAGTCAATAAGACAGGTGCTTATGGGTCAATGCTTCCCTATTGAGTATCTAAAACTTAGTTCCATAGTTGCATCACTTATCCACCTAAACCCATCGTTTCTCTGTCCCAGTCCTCTTTTTTTCTTTTTATAGGTAATAGATATTTTCATTAAAAAAAAGTACATGTTCACGATGATGAACAGAGTACTAGGAACAAATACAAACAAATCAAACAGAAACAAAAATAGATTGCACGAAATCAGAAACAGAGATACATTGTGCGAAGCCCCAAATACGAGACCACCCAAACAAAGTCTCATCTAACAAAGACATCAAAAAATCACCAAATTTCTCAACATCCTCAAAAATGCAGGTATTACGTTCCTTCCAAATCAACCACATCAAACAGGCTGGCACCATATTCCAGACCGAAGAATAGTGTAACCCCAAAAAATTCTCCGATGCAAAAAGAAGAGAAACAACCGTCCTTGGCATCACCCACTACAAACCAAACATCAAAAACACTTCACTCCATAAGGCATGTGCAAACTTACAATGAATTAAAAAATGATCCACTGTTTCTTCATCGCAATGGCACAAGCAACACCAATTACTAAAGATAGGTTCCTTTTTACAAGGTTGTCAATACTAAAAATACTATTCCGAGTTGCGGTTCATAAAAAGAAAGACATTCTTCTAGGTACCTTAATACTCCAAATATACTTCCAAGGGAAAGGAAAGGTAAGAGGAGTAGATAAGGAATTATAGAAAGAAAGCACATCAAAAACACCATTCAGGGTTAACTTCCAAAACAAACTATCAATCCCCTCACCCCTAGGCATTTTGGAATAAACATGCTTGTAAAAAGCACACACTATCTCCTTTTCCCAATCATCAGGAGCCCTGTGGAATTGAATATTCCAACTCCTACTACCACCGTCTAATGAAATAGTAATAAACTCAGAAATCAAAGCTTCTTTTCCTGTAGCACGAGAGAAAAGATCAGGGTAAAGATCCTTTAAGGGAATATGCCCACACCAAAGATCATACCAGAATCGAATACGAAGACCCTCTCCCGCCACATACAATACATGACCAAAGAAACTCTCAACACCTTTCCTAATATTCTTCCGCATTCCACATCCCTAAGCACCTCTACTAACTCTAGTACACCAACCTCCACTAGACACTCCATACTTGGTAGCTATAGCCTGACGCCATAAATGATTGGTTTCACTTCCAAACCGCAATAACCATTTTCCAAGCAAGGCTTAATTAAACAAACCAATCTTTCGAATCCCCAAACCTCCATTCTCCACTGGCCAGCACACCTTATTTCAGGCAACAAGTGGATATTTGAAAGCTTCCTCAGAACTCCCCCATAGGAAATTTCTCTAGATCCTTTCTTATCTATCTGCTACAGCTTGAGGGATAGAAAACAAGGATAAGAAATAGGTGGGAAGGCTTGAAAGAGTACTTTTCAATAAAGTTAATCATCCCCCTTTTGATAAATATAACATTTCCAACCAGAAAGCTTCTTCTCCATTTTTTCTATAATAGGATTCCAAATTGATGGATCCTTAAAATGAGCTCCAAGAGGCATATCCAAGTACATCATGGGCAACCTACCAACATTGCAACCTAAGACACTAGACAGAGTAGTCAAATTCCCTACCACCCCCACTGGAACAATCTCACTCTTACCAATATTAATTTTCAAGCCTGTGATAGCCTCAAAGAAAATCATCACCTTCCAAATATATAAGAGTTATTCCCTGGTTGCATCACAAAAAATGATAGTGTCATCAGCAAAAAGAAGATGAGAAATACACAAACCTCCTTGTGAATGGGAATTTGCTTGAAAATCCCTAATAAAGCCACCCTCTTCTGTTCTTTTCAACAACCTACTCAAAACTTCCATTACCAACAGGAAAAGAAGAGGAACAGGAAAAGAAGAGGAGACAAGGAGTCCCTTTGGCAAAGGCCTCGAGTACCACCAAAAAATCCCACTGGAGAGCCATTAACAAGAACTGAAAAAGGGATTGTGGAAACACAAAACTTCATCCACCTTCTCCACTTCTCTCCAAAACCCATCCTCTCCATGAGATAAAACAAAGCATCCCAATTCACATGATCATAAGCCTTCTCAATATCCAACTTGACAATCACACCTAGAATTCCACTCTTCATTCTACCATCCAAGCATTCATTAGCAATCTGTCCCAGTCCTCTTTTACTTGATTTTCACAGCCATCATAGAAAGATAGCCCGATAATCTTCAGATTTTAAAGCTATCATGCATCAAAAATCTCGCAATGACTTTATGTTAGGTGATGACTGCCAGTTGCAGGATACCATGACCATCAATCAGATTGCAGACCCTACAAACATGCACAACCTACATCTTATGGTCTTAACCCAAGCAATCATGTGTTAAGCTAAATTTGGTCAGCAATAATTATCTGTAGTGTGTGACTAGGTATCTAAATCATAAAAAGACATAAAACAAACTGTCCAATCTTAAGAATGATAACATCTCAAATATAGAACCTGACATTTGAAAGCATGTCGAAAAAATCCTTGAGAGCTCGAATCTGAAAAAAATTGGAGAGAATCAAAGCTGTTATTGCCCGGTCAAACAACCAAAAACAGAAAGTATATTAAAACAAACATAAGACTAGAAATAAAGAAAATCCTACGACCAAAAATAACAACTTTTCCATGTAAAGGTCCAAGTGAAAAATGTTATCCAATTTGGGCTTTCCATGATACCTCTTGCGCTGCTTTAGTATCTTTTATCATATTCATGACATTAGGGGCATCCAAAACCTCTCTCAAACTATGCCTGCACAAGAACATTTTTAAGTTAGGTGACATCTGTATTTGAATAAAAATTCAATGATAATAAAATTCATTCTTGCAAGAAATAATATCAACTCGGGATGCTAATTTCCAGGAAAGACATAAACCACAGGAAGTACTAGCTACATAACAACGTTAAAAATTTAAAATAATGCAAAACAACGGAGAATTTACAGGTAGCAAAATTGACAAAACATAATAGAAAAGATGTAATCTTTACATAAATTTTTTTTTTTTTCTAGATAAGTAACATTTTGTCATAGTATTTTTCAACTAGTATTCCCTTTCTCTAGCATGTAACATGATTGTTCTACCTTTTCCTCTATAGATCCAACCTTTACTGTAGACACATGGAGACAGGTATAATAATGCTACATAGAAATGTTAAAATAATGCAAAACAATGGATAATTTACAGGTATAAAAATTGACAGAACATTATAGAAAAGATGTAATCTTTACATACTTTTTGTTTTTCTAGATAAGTAACATTTTGTCATAGTAGTTTTCAACTAAGTTCACTAGTATTCTCTTTCTCTAGCATGTAACCTGATTGTTCTAACTTTTCCTCTATAGATCTAACCTTTTACTGTAGACACATGAAAACAGATATTTAATATCACTCACTAGTTACCTCTGTTGCCCAAGAAAATAGTTAAATAGACAGCACAATGCATAGTGACACATCAATTACCCATATCAGATAATATTGAAATTTGATAAAATTTTATAGCCCAAAATATTTAGTTTCCAAACTTGATACATTCAGTTGGCTATAAACTCCTTATTGATTATAACTAACACAGTTCTACTCTCAAACAAGGATATGGAGCCATAAGGATGTATAAAATCCTGATAATTTTTACACATTCCACAAACAACAAATTGGCAAAAGGAGCACAGATAAAGTTGCGATTTTTAGATGGACCAATGAAATTGGGGAAGGAGGGGAAAAAAGGAACAAGTTTACTAGTGAATGCATTCTGAGATGTCAGAAGTAACACCAATAGCAGATAAACTGAGAGAAAATGCAATCATGAAGAGTAAAAGGTTCAAATGATGATAAAAAAAACTAAGAGAAAATGGAGGGCTAAAGGGTCTATCTAGATGCAGTTAAGAGTTAAAACCATTCCTACAATGTTATAATGTATAGGCTAAAGCAACACAAAGACAAGAATAAAACTGAAAAGATCTACAACGCAAGAAGACTAGCTGTCTTACAACTTGACCTCAAGGTTATTCCTAATACAGAGCACAAATGTGAAAAGGATATTTGAGTTTTACTTAGAGATACAGATATTGACAAAACAAACAATTAAGGGAATTTCATCCACAGCTACATCCACGTGTGTGCAAATCAATATTTTTCAGTTGCCTATTAGCTCACTGTTAGTTACTATCACAGACTATCCCCTTTACTACTCTGAAAACTTTAGCACCAGAAGCAAAAAAGATAGCAACCATACTTGTATCCTGATGTTGTATGCACAAGAACTATCCGTGACTTGTTCTCGATAATAGGTCTCAGCTGTCTTCTTTCTGCCTCCAACAATAAGTGACGATGAAACTGATCCTGAAACATATTTTAAGGCACCAATCAGGGGAAAAAAATGTAAACCTATATACTCCAAACATATGTCGTTTATACTTAAAAGGAAAGATCATAAGACCTACACCAGACCTTTGTGAAACCAGGACTTGCAATCACAGCACAGCGGACAACATCAAAATCAACATGCTTCAAGAAAGCCTAAAACATATTGATAAAACACCCACATATTGATTAAACTTACTAGAAGTTGTTGAACACTCCATTAAGATTTATAATTGGAAAACACATTCAGAAATGGCACTAAAAGTGTCACAACAGAAATTGGACTAACCTGTAACACATTCTCAAAGAACTTATTCAGAGCCTGCAAGACAGAAAGATTCTCAGTCAAATTGCTGAAATGAAATATTGGAGATAAAGGCCTTGAAATAAGAGATAATAATTTCCTATAACTTAATAACCATACCGACTCATAACCAGCAATAGCAGGTCCATGTTTCCGAGGAATTGAAGTTTCTATCCGTGAACGAGTAATTGTCACACTGTTAAATATTATTCACACAACATAAGTTAGTTATAATTGTAAAGATACCATCAAAAAAATAGCACTAAATAATGGAACAAACAGAATGTCATGCAACATCATTTTATTAATAATTGATATGCAATTTTTTTTGTAAGAGGAACACCCCTTGTACACAGGACATATAACCTAAAAAAGTACAATGTTCAATAATTACAATCTAAAGAAATGAAATCGATAAAATCTACTTTTTTATAAGTTAAATTTCATTAAAAAAAAGGGAGAGGGGAGGGGGGGGGGGGGGGGGGGTTGAAAGGACAACAAATTAAATGCTAGAAGTACATCGATCAATCAAATCAAGCAAAGAAGTAAAAGAAAACAACCCAGAAGCAATTATCCACTCAAACGGAGTGTTGAGGAATAAAAGCTTCAGATCATGAACAGATTTCTAACAACCCTCAAAATTCCAAGCATTCCTCTCCAAATTGGGCACATTAAGCACAGGAGGATCATTTTCCAAATAGACCTCCTTGGTATACCGCAGCAGTTGTTCCATCCACCAAGTACTTCAACTACCCTCTTAGGCATTACCCAAGGACCCCAGTCATAGAGAAGACATAATACCACAGATCATAGGCCACTGCACAATGAAGTAACAAATGATCCAGTCTCTCCATCCCCTCCACACATGCAACAAGTATCCACTAATGTGATGCCTCTCATAATAAGATCAATCATCAACAATCGTAATTTACCACATGAACACCATCCCCTGACATGCCCGCCATATTTATGGTCCACCACCCTCCTCAATAAAGCCTTTTTTCTCAAATGCGTACCTCCAAAATCATTTCCCCAACAAAGTCTGATTAAACAAGACTAAATTAAAGATGCCTAAACTGACACATTGAAGTGGTTTACAAACTATTCTCCAATTTACCAGATGAAACTTAAACTTGTCTCTAATTTTGCCACACAAGAAATCCCTTTCTAAATTGTAAATTCTCTGACAAACAACAACCATGGGGATGGAAAATTAAGATAGGTAGTAAGTAGGTAGGTTGAATAAGACGCTCTTAGTTAGGTCAGTCTATTGCCCATAGAGAGATACATTCTTTTCCAAGCATCCAAATGTCTCCATTTTCTCTAAAACTGAAATCCACACAACCTTCTCTTTAAAAGTGGCTCCCAAGGGTTTTACTCCCCAAGGTGGGTCCAAAGGGCCCTGCTTTAGTGAGGTTCCACATCATAAAAAAAAAATGGGATCCTAAGGGGGTGCCAACACTTTACAACCCAAAATGTCTGCAATTGCTTCTACATTAAACATATGACCTGCCTGAACCAATTCAGATTCCCCCAAGTATATAAAGGGTAGTGCCGACACTTTACATAGGAATACTAAACCCTATTTCTAATTGGAATAGGTAAAATTAATTGCCTTATTACAAAAATAACCATGACTTAAATAAAAATATTCATAAACCTAATCAAATACTAAAACCTAAAATAAAACACAATTGACCAAAAATACAATTGATTACTAAATAGGAATAAATATCTCATTGTGTCTCTTGCATCACTCCTCTCCCTCACAAAATTGCTATGACCGTCCTTGTTGCCAATATAAGCCTACTGCTGGAAATAAGTACTATTCTTTTTTCTTTAGTATAAAGCCCAAGACCATGCCAGTCATTCCACTCTTAAGGGAAAAAGTTCCATTTGAGCTAGGAAAAAAACCTAATAACTTAAAATTAAAACTTGTCAAGAATCTTGTAACTCAACTGGCACCTCCTAGCATTTCCAAAGAAGACATCCAGGGTCGAATCCCCCCTCCCCCATTGTAACCATTGAATTATCAAATTTATTACTTAATCTATTACTTATATATTTATTACATATATGAAAATATGAAAACTGTGATAAAAAGGTGTCTTATACTTACTACAAATAAGCACCATAAATCAATTCTACAAAATGATTAGAACGAGAGAAGTGCCTTTCTTTTAGTTCCTTAGGACATGCAAGTACTTCAAAGCACCTAACAAATCCTAAGGCAAATGTAATCCCCCATCCCACATGTATTGATAAACTACATGAAATATCCCCACAACTGGATTCAAACTCAGAAAAAAAAAAAAAAAAAAAAAAAAAAAAAAATCATGATGAAGCACTTTTAACTCCAAGCTGAATAACCATTTAGCCCTAATCTCTTGGGATTAAAAAGTGCCTACTTGCAAAATGGTGTGTGTATGGATTACAAATGTCAAACATTCAAAGACAACCATCATCTAATGGCATATAATAAGGATTTACAAATGAACCATATCCCTAATGAAATCATGCATACCTTTTACCAACAAGTAAGACATGCGCTAATCCTTCTTGCATTAAAACCACAGCTAAATCAGCACTTGCAGAAGGGTCTGAAAAGTACAGAGAGAACACCATTAATACAATAAATGGCCATTATCCAATGAAAGTCCCACCAGAGAGGCATCAAAAGAGGGATATCTTGTATGTGATCCAACAAACAATTTCACAAGTTGATGAATTTAATAAATAATCAATACATGAACTGAAATCCAATTCTATCCATTAAGAATCAATCCTGAAAAGCATTGCATGGCTGAGAGGTGGTACCCTAAACACCACCTTACCCAGTTGGACCACTTCAATCTGCCATTGCATATGAATTTTTGTGCAATATAACATCAACAAAGTTTTCTCCCTCATGAAACAATTCCATTTACATTGTCCTTAGATAAAGGAGCCCAAGTTAAAAAGATGTGTAATAAACCAAGATTCTTGAATAAACATATACTATCCTCCTTACCATGGTTCATGCATTGATCATGTGTATAAATATCTTTAAAATTATTGAAGTTACAACCAAATAAAAAGTATAAATTGCACTAATAAGGCAAATTGCAATGTCCCCTAAAATTTAAATTTGATCAATTAACTCCATAAGCTATGTGATTAATTCCATGTAGTTACTTTTTGCAATTTCTATCATATTTAACCTTAAACTCTACATACTCATCACGTTGCAAAGCATTTTAAAGAATAGGAACGGAAAATCAAATCTGTGAAATTTGGGGTGCTTTTGAATTGGACTTTTCCTAGTCTTGCAATTGAGCTCTTATCTTTTCGTAAAGCTCATATACTACTAGTCTCTTCTCTTTTTTTTTTCCTTTTTCTTTTATAATTTTAAGAGTCAAAGGTGCTGATAACTTGCAGATTTTCTGGGATTAGCTATCACAGCAGCTCTTGAGTATTATTTTCTTTGGTTCTTTCGTTCTTGGTTCCCTTAAGGGGAATGGCATTTTTGATACCCAGTCTTTCACAGGTAGCTGCGGGGTGCCACTACCACCCTTTTCCCTTGGAAAGGCATTTGGTCCATTAAGGTTCCCAAGAGTGTCATTCTTTTTGGGAACAGCAGCATTGGAAAAGATTATTACTTTGGATAATCTCACATAGAGGGGTATGTCATTTGGTTAATCAGTATTGTATGTGCCAAGGTATTGGGGAATCAATGGATCACCTTTTAATCCATTGCGACGCTGCTAATGCTTTGTGGGGAGATGTATTTAGAAATTTGGATTCACTGGGTTATGCCGGGGAATGTTGCTTCTTTGTTATTTAGCTGGAGAAATTGGTTGGTTAAACATGGCTCAGATACTTGGAACATGGTGCCAACTTGTTTGATGTGGCTTATATGGAAGGAGTGGAATAGACATACTTTTGAAGACATGGAGAGCTCCTTGGATCAATTGAAAACTTTGTTTGCTCATACTCTTTTTGATTGGTTGGGGTTTCACACATTGTTCTTCTATTTTAAAGTTTCGAGTTTCTTTTCGATTTTCCTTTTGAGACTTCTATGCTTATTTGACACTTTGTGTTCATCACGTGAACATAAAGAATATTTGATTTTTTTAAAATTGCATTACTTCTTTTTTTTTTATAAGTATTTCACTAAAATTACATTACTTACTAATCAATAATTATAAAAATAGATTATGCTTGATTTCTTTCCTTGTTGATTTTGTACCCTAGTCCCATCAAGTAAACTAGTTAAGCAACCTATTTAAACACGCAATTTGTTCAAAATTGAATAAGAGAGTTTGCATCTGCTCTTAATGCTCTTTGAGTTTGAGTGCTTAGGAAAATTTAGGTGTGATTGCCTACGCTATGTTCCTATTCTTCTCCATTCCTTGTTTTACACAGATTTGATTTGACATATATGGCAAACCACCCCTTGAATGTGGAGTATATAGAATATAAGATTAAATATGACACACCACACCTTAAGTGTACGTTTGGGTGTGGCGTTTGCGTTTTGCGTTTGGTGAGTTTTGCGTTTTCTGTTTTTTTTTTTTTTTTTTTTTTTTTTGGTTTTCAAGAGTTTCAAGTGTAGTGTGGCTACTGTTCAATGAACAGTAGCCGCATTATTTGTCTTTCAGCCCGTGAACAGTGTACCGAGCACTGTTCACGGGTCCCACAATTCTCAATTTTTATCAACTTTTTCATTAAAAATGAGTCCCACAGCACTATTCATACATTTAAATATTATTTTGCTACAGTGTTTTCAGTTTTCAGTTTTCAGCGGTATCCAAACGGACCCTAAATGTGGAGTATATAAAATTTAAGGTGAAATATACAAACCACACCTTGAATCTGGTTTGCCTATGTTAAGATATTTATACAAAGTTGTTAATTGTGTTAATTGGGTCAATTTGGGCCTTCTAGGACTTCACATAAGAGCATGGCAATGAACTCGTGCTGCTGGATGGTCTTTCCATAATGATTTCAGACTTGCTTAAGTATGCATATCGTTATGGTGCAGCCACAAGGCTTATTGGGTCTTTGTTTTTAGTCTTGAGAGGGGATGGTCAGTGGTGGGGCATGCTTGAGAAGGAAGGTCTCAACATCACTATATGCAAAGGCCAGAGCAGCAAAGGAGCCACTTGGCCACTCGTCAAAGCTTACAGCTAATGATGGTAAGAGTTTTGGAGAGTGATCTTGGTTGAGAAGAAAATGTGTTGAGTACCAAAATTATTAAATTGACCAGTTTCAAGATTTTTGTGCATATTCCATGGTAAACCCAAAAACAAAAGAAATCAACATGAGATAAAACTTATGAATGTAAACAATAACTTTGCCTGCCCTCAGCCCAGAAAAATCTAAAAGATAAGAAATTGATATAACATACCAGAGGCCTGATGAAGTACATCTAATGCCAATGAGTCCCAAACATCCTAAAATACATCAGCAATAGCAAGAAATTAATTTAAGAAACAAAAAGGTAATATTTGGGATCAAAAGGCAAAAAAGTAGAGCTCTAATTGGCAATAAAATTAATGATTGAGGCAATGTCGTGCATTTCAAAAAGGAAATAAATGGAACAGAAAATAAACTAAACAAAGAATTATCCGTGAAGATATCAGCTTTATAATCACAGCTGCACATATAATAAATTGAACTAATTACAAGGGCAAATAATAGATATAGCTACTGGGAAGAATTTACTCATGGAGCAGCAGGAAAACTCTTGAAAGAATTGCATCATGAATTTCCATTTCCTAATTGTGAGGAAGGAATTGTACACTCTTTATGAACTCTAACAAGAAAGTAATACAATCTCATGATATCAGATGGTCAAAAGTAACCTTTTTTTTAATCATCATCACCAATAAATAATAATCATTTTTTCAAAATTTTGATATGCCAAGACTTACAACACATGAAGAATCAGCTTCTAACATCAATGACAAGTTGCTTTACAGGCATTATGTGTCAATTGCTTTTTCTTTTTTCTTTTTTCTTTTTTTTCTTTTTTTTTTTGATGAGTATTACGCATAAATTTCTTACCACCACCTTCTCCCAAAAAACAAACACCATAAAGAAAGTTTACAAGTATAGAGCGCATAGTCAATAGCCTTTGGTCTAATGGCACCTCCATCCTTTATCTGTACATGAGTATCAAGTAAGGTCACAAGCTCAAGTCCCTTTGGGCGTGCAAGTCATGTACCAATCTAAGTGTCAATAACTATGAATTGCAAGCAAAAACATATACGCCAATACATATATTGCGAACTATGGCAATTAGAAAGAAGATAGTCCTTTTACCTAGAAATCTCTCTAAAACAGTTAACAATGCTGTATAGTATAACTGTATAAGTTGATCAACAAATGGGAAATTCATATATAAAAAGTTCTAGAACTTGAATGTTCTACAACTAATATCTATTGTCATTGAATCACGTCAATCATATAATTTAATAACTTTTATCATAAATTATGATTTCTTAACAGAAGAACCAAAACCATTTATAATGTTTAATCACAAGCTTGCAAGAGCTGCATGCCTATAGTCCATAGGTTAACAGTACCTCTTCCATAGAGTATTATTACAATAAAAACTACATTACAGTAACATAAGCATGGCTGAAATTAATATCAACTTTACATGAGTTTTGCATGTAGAAACAAAAAAGGTGTGCATGATTTGTATCAACAGAATGTAAGTCTACTTGTGAAAGCTGAAAACAAATTTGATATGGATACCAATACCATGTCATATTGTATAGACATTATCTGGACAATAAAAGGAGCAACTGTACATTTTAGAGACTTAAAAGAATTAACAAGAAAGCACACCTTTCGTAAAACAAAAGGTCGATGCAGCTCAAGTTCTAAAGTATGGAATGCCCCAATCTGCAATGAAATACTGATAAGTACAAAGCAAGAGTGAGAATTATCAATTTATAATTAGTTATTTCAATTTAGCATTGCATTTACCTTTACATGCTCATTCTCTAGAATGTTTTTCCCACGTATGCGCAAAACAGACCCTACTGAGTCATAATCTGCAACCTGAAAGAATATGAGAGAGGAAGAAAAACATTTTATCCAAAATCATCTCAAGCAATTTACTAATTCGAAAATAAAATAATCATAATTTGTGCCTTCCAATCTCAATGTTGAAATTCAAGAGCCATGCACACAAAGAACCAAATTAATCTATAAGTGGGCAAACATTGGTGTCTAAAGATACATGCATAACAAAAAATGATTAAAAAAGAAATATCCAATTAGGGTTGCAAACGTCATGTATGAGACATTACACAAGCTTAGCACATTGGCTTTCAAAATAAGAAAAAAAGACTCTCTTAATGAGACAATTTTGCATTAATATAATTATATACTTCTTTTCCTATCTGTGTGTATCTTGGGAGAAAGGAGGGGAGGTAGTGTGAGCAAGAAGTACATGGGTTTTTGTACTCATTAATTCTTTGTAACAAAATAAGCTATCTGTTATCATCATATTTAGATACAGTATTAAATCAAGAAACAAATTTTAAGAAATTTCCATCCATGATAATGTAGTGTATGACACAATCTTTTTTACATTACATCCCAAGTTCCCAACTAGTATGATTGCAGTAGTGCCAACATCAGACATAGATTATGATGGTTTAAAGTTTACTATGTCACAGTCCCTATCAAAACATGACTTAAATACAAAGCCTCAGCAATATTTCTCCTTATCTTAACAATAACATGCTATTTATTAGTCAATGTTCAAATCCCTAATTGTTGTAGGAAGTACAAGTAAAATTATGAAATTGAAAGATGGCAAGAACTGAAGGAAGATTGTGCATATCATGACTATTATGACTTGGTGTCATCCTTAACAATTTCTCTTCTTGACACCAGTACCTAAACTCTCTCTAGAAATCTCCATATTTTGTTGTGCCATTCCAACTTTTAAATGACCATTCCACGCATGGTCAACAAAATGTCAAGTTATCTAGAGTCCCCTGCCCCCCTAGGGGGACGAAGAGAGCATTAAAACTTATCCTCCAATGTAATAAACTATATAAAAATTAAGAAATTAAAAAACCAACAAAAAAAAAAAAAGAGCCAATCATCTTAAACTTGTCATACCTCCTCAACTTTTATTTCCAACTTCAATTTCATACGTTCTGCATCTCTTCCTCCAGTAGCCGCTTGTCTAAGAACTTTCCTATTAGAGAATCCAAATAATCATTAAGAAACATGCTATCAAAAGCAAGCAATATCAATCAAATTGCAATTCATTAGAAAGGCAACACTGAAAAAATGACTTATATCCCAAAACATCAAAGCCTATTCATACAAGCAATCGACAAGCCTATTTTCCATAAGAGCAAAAGGCATATTCAGGAGAGAAAAAAGAAAAAAAAAAAAAACAATTCACTTATTTTTTTTTCATTTATCACTTTTTAAGTGAGTAGTTGTGTCTAGTCTTAGAACTTTTTCCTTTTTTTTAATTATTTTTTGCCTGTTACACTTGAAGACTTAATTTTGCTTCTTTTGAAAACAACACCAAGTTATATCTCCATATATTCCTTTTTTTTTTTTTTTTTATTAAAAGAAAATGCTTCCAAGTGAAGAGCTATTACAATCTAGTTACTCCAGACCCCCAATTTAATTACGTAACTCTGATTCAATTCAAGCTTTTATATATTTAGAGACTAACATATATTTTAACAGCGCAAAGCATTGAAACTATTTTCCAATGAAACAAACAAATTCTAAAATTGTGTGCTCCCAAAGCCTAATGAGTATTATCCGAAAACTTTACGAACAGTTCCTAGGGTGCAATATATTAGATTCCTCAATTGAATTCACACCCGATTGTGTTGTGTTGACCAATGGAATGTACACAATGTTATCTTTTCCAAGAACAATTAAATTCAATGCAACCATGTGTTTAAATTTAACTAGAAGACCCTTTTTCCCAATTGAGCTAAAAGGCTCTTTAGCTTGAATTTAATTGTGATTGGGAAACAAAACACTAATTACAAATTACTGTAACTAAAAATTTTCAGGCTTTAAATAAATAAATAAATAAAAATAATTATTTACCTGACAGTGACAGCCATGACAGAATCTCCAGGGGATATGAGATTATAAACAAACCATAAATCATCGGCATCCACTGGTACCATCTGAATTCACAATTCAAAAAACAGATTCTTAATTTTGTTTTTATTTCCGAAAGTAATAGAAAAATTTATTATTAACAAACAGTTTTGTAGAAAGTAAAGTAAGTACCTTAACGCTACCAGGACCGTGAGGAACTAGGTCTCTGCGAACGATCCTCATGTTTTACTTTTCTTCACCGACAAACACCCTCCACTCCTTAATTCGCTTCTCTTTCTGTAGTGATGTTGTTGTTGTTTTTTTTTTTTTTTTTTTTAAAGAGAGAAAGAGGATGCTAGGGTCGAGTTGTGGAGAATTTATACTGTTCTCTTTGGAGTTTAACAAGTTCCAACAGTTTTAAACGAAAGTGCAGCAAGTCCGAGACTGTTTTTTTTTTTTTTTTTTCCTCTCTAAATTACCAAATTGTCCACCCCTTGTACCATGAGATAGACTATTTTTCTATTCTAAATTGGTAAAATCACATCCTATACGGTATTTTTATTTTTAGATGAAATTTAAGCACAATACCTTAGATGTTATTCCTTATGTTCTCTTCTTAAAATTCAGCTATATGCCTACTTAACTAAAAAATATACTTCCATCCTATGAGAAAAAATTCACATAGTAGAATTTTAAGAATGAAATCTAAGAAACAACCTCTAACTACTGTACTTAAGTCTTACTCTTTATTTTTATTTTTTTGAGAAGAAATCCTATACGGTACTTGTAAGTTGTAATATGAATGAAATTTTTATTTTCCTTCCTGATCTTGGGTTTTTATTGCACAAAATACTTGTCTATTGGGTTTCAGCTCTGGATCCATCTCTGTGGACTGGCTTATAATCCATTTGACCTATATTAAAACAAAAAAAAAAAAAAAAAAAAAAAAAAAACTAATTTGGTTAGAATAAACTAACTAATTTGGCTAAAATAAATAGAAAAAATGGGAGGATAAAAAATATTGCAAGCATAAAAAATATTTTCTTTTGTTTCATGTGTGATTGATTGGAACAATGAAAAGGTAAAAAAATTCAAAATTAATATAAATTTTGTTTATTTGGTTTAAAATAAAAAGAAAAGGGGTGAATATAGACATCCAATTTTACAAGTTTGATTGTATTTTACCTGTAATCAAACATATGAAAATGAAAAAACATTTTTCAAAAAATATTTTACTTCAAAACAAACAAAAGTTAATGGAAAAACTAAGACATATTCATAGGAATCCAAGCATTAAATTTCCCTATAATAGAACCAAGCATATCTTATCACACATTTAGAACTAGAGGTGTCCACGAGTTGATCCGGGTCGAGTTTGTGTCTAATCCGTAACTGACCTACTGACATTGGGTTGCCGGCAAGAAGACTTGCCGTCAACCGAGAAAACCCACGGGTCAAGTCGAATCGGACTTGGTTGGTAGGTAGTCGGGTCAATTGAAGTCAACGATGATGCTGTCAGATGTTCCAATCTGCTGTGATCTACATTTTTTCTCCAAATCTTTGCCAAATTTAAGCAAAACCCACTAGATCTAAGCAAAATAACACCGGATCTTTGTTGGATTTAAGCAAACCCATGGATCTGAGCCGTTTTTGAACAAAACCCACTAGATCATAGCCGGATCTGAGCAAAAACAACTATGTTTTCTCTGGATCAGGGTAGATCTACCTTCTTTCAAGGGCTTAGCCAGTCGGATCGGGTGGCTCGGGTTTTGGAGAAGGAGACCCGCCATCCGACCTACCAGTATCAATTGTGGCAATCTGAGACCCGCCGCCGACCAATTCTCTCCTGGAATCAAACAATTTCAATTCGGGCGACTCCGGGTTGGGTGGATTAGTCGGGTCACTATTGGGTATGGACAAGCCTATTTAGAACCAAATAAAAAAAATTTTTAATTATGTACAAATACCTAGATGGAAACTTGCAATTATCATGACCAACAATAAAAGAAAAACTAAAATTTTTAGAAACAAATAAATACATTTTAAAATAAAAACCCACCAAATCCTAAAATAACCAAGCATATCCCCAACTCAATCTCCACAAAGAGATTTACAATCAATAAAGTTAACACGAGGAAGAAGGTTATTCTAAAATCAAATCTAATAACCTTTAGCAATTAACTTATCATTTAAACCATCTTTTTTTGTTGAAATCCTTTTGCAACTAATCTCGCCTTCAACAAATCCTTTAGCTTTCTGTTTTACTTTATACACCTTTTTTTTTAATCACATTTCAATTATGTGGTCTTGGACATAGATACCAAGCGTCATTAGACTGAGTGCAGTGAACTCCTCTTGCATCGCTTGCTACCATTTAGTGAACTTTACATCTTGGGAAAATGATAATGGTTCAATAGGCATAGCTTGGCTATATAAGACACACAATGGATGCCTGGTTGAGTAATAGGTCTTGTAATCTGGGAATGTCTAATGAATGTCTTATCATAGTTTCTTTACAATTCACTTGATTTTGTCCTTTACCTAAATCTGTTGTTGCATCATTCCTTTCTTTCTCTGCCACAAAACTTTTGTCTACACTCAATTGTGTGTTCTTATTTTTTGAGGGAAAGCTGTTGCGTTTTGCTTATTAGCCAAAAGAGTATGTTAGGTTCTAAAAGTTTAGAACAATTGGCAAACCGTGACATTAACTTGTCTAGACATAGATTCCTAAGTCTATAGGTATGATTAGATAATGCTCAAGGTTCTACAAGTCAAAATACAAGAAAAAGGAAGTTGCGGGTTCAGGAAATTCGAAACATGCCAAGTTCGACCAATCAAGAACAAGGGTCAACCGACGAAGATGCGTTTCTGCAAAATTTAATTAAGGCCCAACAGCTCATTAAGCCCATTAAGTGATTAGGGTTTCAGATATAATTCTCCTAGTATTTAAATGAAAATCCTAAGGCACGATTTAAATTGTTTTTAGAGAGAGAAGAGTGCATAGTGTGCCTCCTATTGTAGATCTAGGGTTTCTGTATCCAAAACTTTCTAAAATCTTCTACCAGCAATATTCTTTGAAGAAACTCAAGATCCGATATTGTAGAAGTTGCTACCATCACTAGTCAGCAAAGGTGTTGGAGATTTAAATCTGCAAGTGTGGTCTTGGAGTCACAAACTAGAGTATTTGTGTTGATGATCTAAATCTTTGAGTGGAGCTTTCAGAGTCACAAACATGGGTGTTTGTGTACGACAAATTCTGATAAAAGAGTCTATGGATTCAGAGCTGCATGTAATCACGTGAGTAAGTACTTCAAAAGGTAGCTTTAGATTTAGGGAAAAATCTATTGTAAAACTTGCATTCTATCATAGTGAATTTGTTACCTAGAAGATAGTTTAGGTTTAATCTTCCCTAGTTTGTTTACCTTGAAACTGGACTGTTTCATTGGTTTTCCTTAGTCATCATATTACTTGACTTCTTTACTTTTCCACACTAAGTAATATGATTGTATGTGTTTAGCCTAAATCTGAATACTAAACCTAAGTATCAACTTGGTTAATTAATTAGGTTAAACAATCTGAGTGTACAGGGGTCTAAACAAACAAACAGAGTTATTTTGGATCTTGGATTTTCTATTTTGTCAAATTGTCGAGGGGTTAGAGCATTCACATCAAGAATGCTAAAATGTTAAAAAAAGTCTAATTTAACAATCAACACACAAAAAACACATTACATCAAACATGTCAAATGCTAAAAATTTTTACACTCAGCTACAGTGAACTATCATCTCTAGCAGCTCACTGTAGTTGAATGTTAAAATCAAATATCATTTGTTTAATCTCCCACACCCGTGCTTTTTCTCTCTTTCTCATCACATGCTATCTCTCTCCTTTTCTTTTTTGGTTCTTTCGCAACCCATGCTGCCAACAATCTCCCTTCCTTGCTCTCACGCCTTATCACATGCTACCTCCTTTTTCTTTTTTTTTCTTTTTTTTTTTTCTTTTTTCTTGCTAGTTCTCCCTCAACCTATGTTACCAAGCTCCCTTCCCTTCTCCCAAACCTCACACTGCTTCCTTTCTCTCAACCCATGCCACCAAAAACCTAAGTTCTTCCCTTCTCCCTTTGACCGAACCTAAAAACCCAACACCATCTCTTCTCCCTCTAAGGTCATGAGGCACAGTGGTTCGTGGGTCTGATTTGGTGGGTTTCGTGGGTCTAATTTGGTGGGTCTCAGTGGCTAGTGGTTCTTGGTTGTTTTGTCTTGGTGGACCTCGGTAGTTTTTGTCTCAGTGGTGGTGTTTCTTAGTGGCGGTGGGTTGCTTGATGGGTCTCGGTGGTGTCTTGGCGGCAGTTTTGTCTCGTTAGGTTTCTGGGTAATAATGGTGGGTTCAGTGGTTGGTGTGCCATGGGTTGAGGCCAAGAAAGGATGAGAGAGAGAAAGTGATGGTTGTGCCGTAGTTGGTTAAGGTCGTTGGTTGTGGGTTTGCGGTGGCTTGGGTGGTGAGAATAAAAAAGAATAAAAATAAGAAATAAATAATATTTTAATGGAGTGGAAAAATAAAATAAAACCTTTGATATTGAGTATATTATAAAGTGTGGGTGTTAAATAAACAAAATAGTGTTTTGAGTTGCTAAAAGTTATATTTTTTAGCATTCTTGATGTGAATGTTCGTAAAGCATCCCCATCTGAAAATTGTATCTTATCCTATTTTACCATCTCAAAAAGTTACTTCATCAATTATACCATACCATTTTATAATACTCTCAGCATCCCAACTTTTATTTTACAATACAACACATTAAAATAATATAATATATTATAAAATATATTTCATTCTCTCTCTAATTTCTGTCTCCCTTCCTCTCTCTCAACCAATCATCACCTCACCACAAAGAAAACCCAATACCCCCAGCACAGAAACTCATCCCAAACCCCAGACAAACCCAACACAGAAATTCATCCCAAACCCCAAACAATACATCCACCTCCCAAACCCAAATCAACCCAACCATTAACAACACAACCACCTACTGCTCCACCAACCCATGAGACCCACGGCGGCTTGATTCAAGGGAAGATAGAAAGAGAAAAAGAGGCAAGAGAGAGATAGAAAGGGAAGAGAAAAAGAGCTGATCCAAACTCTTTATCACAAGCTCTCTCAAAGGCCCAATCTTGACCAATAGAAGAAATGCCAAAACACCCTTAGCAAACAAAACCAAAAACAACAACTGAATCATTTCTCTCCTTCAACAGAGCAACACACGTCTTACTGCAACTTTGGAAAAAAGCATTGATTTTTCTCTCTCCAATGCCAATTAATATTCACAAAATTTTATAAAAACCCACTTCACCAAAACAAGTTTTAAGCTTTAAAAAATGAGGTTTTTTTAAATCCATAGATCCACAGACCCAGCCATTAACAAAAAGCAATAAACTTCCTTGCAAAGACCCATTTGTTCTTTTTGATTGGAACAAGAAAAACACATACCAGAACCATATTAGCAGTAAACAAATGCAAAAGCCTTAATTTTCCTAAAATGGGTTAAGGAAATAAAGGAAACCCACTTCAAAAAACCTGGTTTTATCTTAAAACAATGAGGATTTAATGCCATAAACCACGACACCACCCCGATTCACCACCACGACACCACCCCAATCTACCACATCAAACCATGAGCTCCACCAAACTATGAGACCCACGGAGGCTTGAATCAAGGGAAACTAGAGAGAAAAAAGAAAAAAGAAAGGGAAGAGAGGGACGAGAGAGAGGGAGGGATTGAATGAGAACTGAAAAAGAAGAAAAAGAAAAAAGAAAAAAAGGAAAGAAAAAAGAGAGAGGAGATAAGAGTGACTGGTGAGAGAGGGAGAGAGGAGTTGAAAAAGCAAACAGTAAAAATGAATAAAATATTAATATTTTGTTTTACAATTGAGCTACCGTGCGATTCTAAATTTAGAATTGCACTGTAGTACAATTGCAAATTTTTTTGCAATAGTTAACTTTTACAAGTTCGGAAGGAGTGAGGGTTTTGGACTTTTATGCTAAATTGAACCAACATATGACATATGCCATTCAGGTTGTGTATGCTCTTAGGTAGGTTAAAAAGGTTAAACTATATTTTTTACAAAATTCACATGATGTTGTCTTTTTCACTTCTTCCCAAGTTGTTTTTTTTTTTTTTAAAAAAAAAAAAACATATTTCTTCACATCAATTTTTTTTTTTTTATTAAAAACTTAAAACTGGTCATTTGCTTAGACATTTTAACTGGGCCAATTGGGCCACTATATTTGATAAGAAATCGAGGTGAGTTGGGCAATCATATTGGGTGTTTAGTTATTATTATTATTATTATTATTATTGCTAAATAGTGGTTGTTTAATTTATTTGAACTCTTTGTTTGGAACTTTAGATAACATGGATGTAATGGTACTTCTTCACTATTTATTATTGTCTTTAAATTAATCTACATATAATATAAAACCAAAATGTTTGACTTATTATTGACTTCATAAGCTTTGGAGTGCTTACAATTTTTCACATCATTTTTATTCTTTTAATTCTTAATGACCTGTTTGGATGGAGGGGGGAAGGAGGGGGAGTGGAGGGGAGTAAAGTAGAGTTAGTTAAAAATAAGCTAATTTTGTGCTAAATCTACTCTACTCTACTTTACTCCCCCTCTCTCTCCCTCAATCCAAACGGGTCATAACTTATTTGACAATATAATTTAAATGCAAAAAAATGAATTTTAATTAAACTAATAAACTAGAGAAAAGATTCTATTTTGTTTGGCTCTGTTTTTAATTAATTAGTTATTCTTTTTTGAGTCTACTTACTTTTATGAGTCCGCTTAGGAATTCTTTTCCAAGTCCCATTGTTATTAAGATTTCCAATAATAAGATTGCCATAAAGAACTGAAGGGTTGGAGGCCCAAAACATATATTGGGTCTTGGGCCTTGGCCGAGAGCATGATTAATCTGAGGAGTAACGAATGGTAATGAGTGATTTAGATTCAAGATTTAACAAGCAAGATGCAAATAGGAAGGTAGTTCGAGGAGGAATATCTACTCGGATAAGTTAAACAAAGATCAGATGTATATCCTATTTGATCAAGGTAATCTTCCAGTATACTACAGTGACAGGGACGTGTACCTCAAGTGTACCGAAGGGCTGGGATTTCAAAATATCTAAAGGAAAGCTGTTACTACCGCATTAAATGCACTGTAGCTACTTTTCTGGCCGCATTTATGTGGAGAAGACCCCTGAACAGTGTTGCCTTGGCTACCACGACTCACAGAAAGCCAAAGAGGGTGTCTGATGGGATAGGTACTCAAGTGAGAGTTTAAATGATCAACAAGTGTAGGATTAAGATGGTCTAAGGAGATCTATATAATGTAAGAAACCCTCCATGAGAGGGGGATCGGAAAAAGAGAGAAATAATACTGTAGCAATCAAAGTTGCATTTGTAATAAGTTTAATTGATTTATAATAAGATTTGCATTCTCAGACAGTAATTTCATTTAGTCCTATGCTCTTTATTCTTGCATGATTATTTTTCAAATCCATTTTAACCGTTGTTAAATTCATTAGGGCCTAGTTCTTTGACCTACTATCTACAAATTTATTGTATTGGGCTCACTGGGCCAAGATCTCATATGTCTTGGGCTTGGGCTGCAAACCATGTCTCTACAAGAACTATACACAAAAGAGACTTGCAAATTGACCACTTCTCAAGTATTAGAAAAATTCAAAAAAAGATTCTTAATTTTTTTCAGAAAGTATTAGAAAATTTTACTAACAGTTGTACAAACGTACCTTAACGCTACCAGGACCATGAGGAACTAGGTCTCTACGAACAATCTTCATGCTTAATTTTCTTCACCAACTAACACACTCCACTCCTTATTTCGCTTCTCTTTCTGTGATGTGTTTTTTTGTTGTGATAATTGGATTTTTGTAATTTTATTTTATAGCGCAGAGTGAAACAGAGAGTTTCTTTTCTTCTTTTGTTTTTTTATTTTTAAAGAAAATTGGTCTAACCGCATTAGTGGAACGGGTATCGTCAGTAATGGAGCTAGGAGTTCATCTTTGAGAGGGTCAAATAAAAAATGTGCAACTATATATTTTTTTAGCTCTATATACTATATCAACAGCATACACAAAGGGCTAAAAAAGTATTAGAACCAAAAATATATTATATTCTAAATTATCATATTCCTTTCTTTGAAAAATGAATTAATAACTTTTCAAAAAAAAAAGAATTAATAATTTTTTTTAATTTATCTCTAAATTTTCAACTTAAATTATAAGTCATCAAGTAACGACTAATATAAATAAAAAAAATTTACTAATAAGTTAAAGATTGCTAATAAATAGACTAATATTATTGAATTAAAAATAATAAAAAAATCTAATTAAATAACAAAATACACATTATATTATATTATATAATATTTTTTTGAGTAAAATATAATATTATTTATAATATAATATAATCAATTTTACTAATGTACTATATCTATATCTATATCTTATATAATATATTTATTAATTTTAATAACAAGTAAAGAAGACAAGAAAAGTCAAACCAGGAGAGTAGAATTTTTTAAAAGAAATTTTGTGTGTGTTGGGGGGGTGGGGGTGGCCCCCTTCGATTTCAATGTGGCACCGCTACTAGGTGATGCGGCAGCTTTTGTTTAATACAAAAGGAGATATTCTGTTAAAACCAACTTTCCTGGTTCTCTATTGATACCCCCACTGCCAATCATTTCCGAGTTACCATAGGAGCCTTCCAGTTTTACTTTAACCCAATTTGGACCAAGTTTTTATCCCACCTCATGGTTTGGTCTTGCACGCAAAAGCTGAATTCCAATCCAACACAAGCTTTTCCACTTCAGATTTTCATTTTTGAAAGTGTAATTATTTCTTTTAATCTTGTCTTAAGATTGATTCCCAGGCTCAAATCCTAATCCTATCACTATCATCATTATAAACATATTTTAAATTTTTTTTTCATATTAAAGCTGGTTAAAACTTTGTTTTATTAAAATAAAGTGACCCAACGCTATTTTGATGATTGTCAACGGCATAAACCTAATTGGACAAATGCATAAATTCTAAATTGGAATAAATGGAATTTTTTTATATTAACAAAAAAAAAAAAAAAAAAAACTCTAATCATGCATATAGAGCGTGTGATGCTTGTGTGTGTATATCGCCTGTACATGATCAGATCCATGGTGATATTTTTCGAATTGTTTAAAAAGTCAGATGACATTCTCTTGATGTCTTTCCATTCTCCAGTGATCTTGTTCTGTTTGATCTTGGTGTCAGCCACGTCAGGATGATTTAGAGAATGGGGATGATTAGAATCCAATTCCAAGTGCTTAACTTTGCTAAGCTATTATTTAACCCAAAAAAACAGAACAAAACAAACTTTTCTAGACTAATTGTGGTCTGGTGCAACTAGAAGCATCAATGAAGAGAACTAACTTTAATATCTGGTGGGAGAGAAGGTGGTGGTGAGATGAACTTTCTACAGCATTTATTAGGAAACCATTTACCTTCTTTAATGTACACAGAATACCCATTCCCAACTCACCACACCATACCTTTTTTTGATGACATCCCTTGCACTTCAAATACTTTTCTAGGCATAAGATCCTAGGGTTGAATCTTTAACCTCAAGAATGGAACAATCCGGAAAAGTTTTTGCTTTAAACACCTTATAGCAAAGGGAAAACCCGGCAATGGGATTGGTTATATTATATTAACACCATTTATAATTTTACACCAACCCGCGAACTCTGTAACTTATACAAAATAAAAAAGGCAAAAAATTAGAGACTAATAATTATGGTTGAATTTTGATTTTGGTGATTTTATGTGTTTAATTGATAATTCATTACATATGTGGAAGAAGAATATAATAATATATCGCAAGTGACATGAAGAGCACATATAGACTGCAAAGTAGCTTATATCGTAAAGTGTTATTCCAGGGAAATGAGAGTGGGCCGCATGAGTGATGGAATTGGGAGAGAGAGAAAAAAAATGGTGATATGTGATGTAGGACAGGGAAGAGAGAGAGAAGAAATGAGTGTAAAGACTCCGATCATGCATTCCAACACAACTTTTCTTTCAGGGGATGTTTATTACACACTTGTGTGGATCCACACAAACGTGTAATAGGTTTTATCATTTATTAAAAAAATATATAAAAAGGGAAGACAACTTGATATCCCACTCAACATAATTTTTCTATAAATGTAAAAAGTGGGACATAGCCATGTTAAATGAGGAAGATGGGGTTTGGAATACTCTTATATCTTTTAACTTTTGTTTCATCTTTTTTTTTTTTTTTTAAATAATAATAATAATAATTTATTGGCAATTGTAGGGATTCATGCTTTGAGGGAGCAAGCATTCTATTATGTGATGCTTGGTGAAATGCAATTAGGGATTCATGCTTACTACTTACTTATATATATATATATATATATATATATTTGAGAATCCAGATAGTAATTTTATTATTGTAGATGGTTTTCTATATACCACATGTTGGAAATAAAGGACCACATATATGTTGTTCTAAAATGGTGCTGAAGATTGACTTTAGCAGCAAAGAAGAATGATACTGGCATTAAGATTGCCTGCAAGGATCAAGGACCATCACATGAAGCCACAAATGTTTACCATTTTAGTTTATTTTCATTATATATAATGAATAGGCCATACACTTACTATTTAGTTAGTCCAGCCAAAAAAATCATCAAATTAAAAGAGGACGAACTCATCCTAACAAAGTCTTATTTAAGTACCTTACTAGTTTAGATAACTTTTTTGATGAATTACTAGTTTAGATAACTAAATACTTGTTAAACATGCATGTACATCCATATGAGATGACATATAGAATAGATTCCATCAACACCACAAATATCTCAAGAAAAGTGAAGTTAAAGCATTAAAGATGAACATGGCCAACAACATTTGGAATAGGATTCTGACTTAAACCAGAGACAGGAGGCAGTGCAGATGGTAAACTGGCAGTGCTTTGAACTCCAGCAGATGGAATGTTATTCTGAATGTTTTGAGATAACATCTGTTGGCGAGACTGATTAGCTGATAATGGAATAGGAAGTGACTGCCCTGGATTATGAACTTGGGGCTGCTTACTCATCCCTATTGCATATGAAAGAACAAAAACAGACACCAAACTATATGAAATGTTGAAGGATAAAAAAAATATATATATATATATTTTAAAAATATAAATTAAAAAAAAAAAGTGGAACGAAGAATACATAGAAGCACATAGCCTGTTTTGAGGGTGAAAGCAGTCCAACAGATGCTAAACATACAAATTCAACTGCATATAGCATCCACCTTTCCCCATACCCCCACACAACGCGCCCCCCCCCCCCAAAAAAAAAAAAAAAAAAAAAAGGCAACATTACTTTTCAAGATGTCACAAAAATAACATCTTTAGACATTTTAACAGGAATTAAGGATCCATGTCCAAGAAGAAAAAAAAATTGCACACATACACATATAAACATATATCTATGTTTCTGTATATGTACATATGCATGTAAGTATGCGTGCGTGTATATAATCCGTATATAATCCATAAAGATACGTGAAATAATGATTTCAGTGTCAAAACACACAACACCAAAGAGAGAAGCAGGGTGGATTAATATGCAAATAAAACCATGCACATAATTCTTTGATGTACTTACCTGCATCTGGGGATGAATTACTCTTGCCAGCAGAGTTGGTTCCCATTGTGAGCAATTTTCCATTGCAAGCATTTTCAAAGATATTTTTCGTAGATAATCTGACAGGCTTGTGGCAGTAGTATAAATCTTTTTCTCAAACCTTATAGCAATTTTCCTGAGTTCATGTAATCCCTCTTGGCCAAATCCCTCTTGGCCAAAAACAGGGAGATGCCTCTCCAAAGTTTCCATTCTATACACAAAAGGAGATGCTCTTATTATTTACTGACCATACAGGCCCAATTAAGCTATTAAAGAAAAAAGTCCCAAATTGGTAAACTATGCTGACAGTGCAGAACTTAAAGCAACAAAATGTGAAAAGAAACCACATAAAATTTCATGAATTTTTTTTTTTTATAAGTAAATAAAATTTCATGAAATTTTAAAAATATGAACAAAAACCCAATATTTTTTCCTCTGAAAAAAATTAACAGTAACACTTGATTGTTCAAGGTTCACTACGGAAAATCTGTCAACAGAAAATGTTTTCCTAGTCAACTAACATGATACCTTGCTTTCCATATATTAGACCCCCAAGTGTTCCTCAATGAATTGTATTCCTAGCTCTTTATTTGGGTGATGCATTCAGGTGTTTTGTTTCCAACTCCTAATATAGCACTACTAGTTCTTGTAGTCAACTCCCATGATACGACATTTGCTTTCAATGTCATATCCAATTCTTATACTTGTAGATGCATTTGTCATATTTTCGTGAAATTTTATTTTTCTTCATATGAGGATCATCGACACTTACCACAAGCCTATCTGACATTAATTTGAATATCTGTTCTCTTCTTTTTCCAGTTATGGCCTTCCTCAGTTTTTTCTAATAATTAACTGCAGTAAAATATTGCTTATGGTATGAAAAGTTACCACGAGCACATGCTTTATCAAGCTCATATACAAAATGAGTAGCTAAGCACGGACACTTCATTTGGGGTAACTGTGTCATAACAATGTCCTATTTGCCGTCTCATGTTATAATTTTTTAAAAATTGTTCATGTCGCCATATTGTACCCACACCCATATCCATGCATCCTAGATTGAGTAGAAAGACACAAGTCCCACCAGCCAGAGCACAAATACAGGCCTAACAGAAATGTTAAAGCAAAAAACGCATTCCATATATGAGCTTGATAAACCAGAGCCACCGACGATGGCTAGGAGGCACTGGTTTTGATGGCTTGTGCTTGGAAAATTTTGTCATACTAATTACCAAACACTTGAAAATGTTTTTCTGTAAAATGTTTTCAAAAGAAAATACTTTATTGTAAAAAGTTTTACATTTGAAACATTTTACAGTGAAACAAACGAAGTGTTAATTCAGTCATACACAATATTCAAAATGTTAAACGAAAGAAAATGAGAAACCAAGCATACAAAGACTCAAGCTTGGTGTTTGGAATAGCTTCGTTGTTTTCACTAGTTTATTTTGTTTAAAATGTTTATTATTTAAAAGTACAGGTGTGCCTAGAAAAATGCAAGGCTTTCAAAATCTGTACCAATGGAATAAGTTGGCTTATTTCGATTTTTGAACCTGACCAAACAGGGTAACAAGTGTGTGTATGTTACAGCTTATTTTGGTGAGTTATTTTCCTCCAGCTTGTTAGACAAAATTTTATAGAGCGTTACTTCTTTTTTCTTAGTATAGCTAATTAAATCCTTACAAATTAAAACAGATAGCACTTTTAAAAGTAAGCAATCTGAAATGGAAATTTAGTCTTTCGCATGATTACTGGTTGTGCTGGACCTAGTTTTATGTTAAAGTAAGCTACTAATGATGTCACCACATGGGGATGTGTTACATCTACGCGATATCCCAAAAGGACAAGTTACAATTAGAGCTCCCACATACTTGCGCACTTCCAATGTGATATTCATTGCACTTCTACTACATAGCGCCCTCACAGTCTTGATGGAGGTCTCAAAGCATTACTCTTCGGTGCAGACTGCAGACTACCTTTTCAGCTAAACTGTGTTCTTGAATGTGTGTGGCATTGAAAGTGAAGATGTAAAAAGGAAATCTTCAAGTGTTCCACAACAAATTCTACCCCAGCTCTATATTTGGGTGATGCACTCAAGTCTTTTGTTTCCAACTCATAATATAGCATTATTAGCCCTTGTAGTCAACTCCCATGATACAATACTTTCTTTCAAAGTCATGTCTGATTCTTATACTTGTAGATGCATTGTCAAATTTCCAAGGATTTTTATTTTTCTTCATATGAGGATCATCTACACTTACCACATGCCTTTCTGACATTATTTTGAATATTTGTTTTCATCCTTCCATTTATGCCATTCCTTTTTTTTTTTTTTTTTTTTTAATTAACGAACTGCAATAAAATACTGGTTATGGTATAAAAAGCTACTACAAGTACACAATTTTATCAAGCTCATATATGGAATGAAAGCACAAGTCCCATCAGCAAGCCAGAGCACAGATACAGGCCTAACAGCAATATTTAAAAACCAAACATTTCAGTTACATGCAATATTCAAAATGTTGGATGTAGAGTTAGTCAAACAAAAGACAATGAGAATCTAAGCATATGAAGACTCGAGCTTTGTGTTTAGAAATAGTTTTTTTTTTTTCTTTTTTTCATTAGCTTATTTTGTATAAAATGTTTATTATATGAAAGTATAGCTGTACATAGAAAATGTGAGGCTTCCAAAAGCTGTACTTATGAAATAAGCTAACTTATTTACATTTTTAAGGCTAACCAAACAGGGTAATAATTGTGTGTTTCTTACCGCTTATTTTGGCTAGTTTATTTCCCCAGCTTGTTTAGGTACAATTATTTTAGAGCTTTACTTTTTTTTCTAATTATACCTAATTAAAAAACCTTTCATATTAAAACAGGTGCACTGTTAAAAATAAGCTATCCGAAATGGAAACTTACTCTATCACATGCTGAACCTAATTTTATGTGAAAGGAAGGAGTATTTGTTGTAACCCTAGGATTTTTTTTTTTTTGGTTGGTATGGACGTGTGTTGAGTCTAACATCAAATGGAGATACTATTGTCAGCAAATGGAGATTCATTAGTCACATCTGTGTGATAAACCAAAAGGACTAGTAATAATTAGACCACCATACTGGCACGCTCATAAGGAAGGAGTATTTGTGGTAAACCCTAGGATTTTTTGCACGTTGTATGGACACGTGTTAAGTCTTACGTTGAGAATAAATTAGGTCTATCTGGGCAATATATAAATACAAATGAGTAGTACATGGAGCTACTATTGCTACCAAATGCAGATTCATTACTCACATCTATGTGATATCCCAAACGAGCTAGTTATAATCAGAGCTCCTGCCATACTTACGAACTCAATGTAAATGTTATATTCATTGCACTCTTACTGCATAGCACCCTCACAATCTTAATGGTGTCTTACAACATGACCCTTCAGATCAAAACTAGTTTTTGAGTTAAACTCTACGTTGTTGAATGCATGGCTTCAAAATTGAAGATTAAGCAGTTAGGTTCTAATTCCCTCCAAAAAAATGAATAACTTGACCAGTTAAGCTAATGAATAGGATGTAAGGGGAATCAAAAAAAGAAAAAGAAAATGAAAACTATTATAAGTTCATTTTTAACCATCAAACCCAAACACAACCCGTAAAGCTGAACCAAGTTTGTTACCGCTTATTTTAATGAGTTTATTTCCCCTTGCTTGTTTAGGAACAATTTTTAAGAGCATTGCTTTTTTTGACCTTAGTATAGCTGATTAAAACCTTACTTATTAAAACGGGCCACACTTTTAAAAACAAGCCATCTGAAACAGAAATTTACTCTTTCACATGATTAACAGGTTGTGATGGGCCTAGTTTCATGTTAAAGGAAGGAGTATATGTGGTAACAACCCCTACGATTTTGATGAATTTGTATGTACACATGCTGAGTTTGACATCGAGAATGTACTATGCCAATCTGGACTATATAGAAATGAGTACATGGGGATGCGTCAGTAACATCTGTGTTATATCCAAAAAGAACTAGCTATAATTAGAGCTTAGAGCTCCTGCGCTATCGTCACATATTTGTGATATATCAAAAGGACTAGTTATAATTAAAGCTCTGGCGTTCTCGCGCTCTTCCAATTCAAGAGGATAACTAAGCTGACACAACAGGGTGATGTGATGTTCATAGCACTCCCTAGCCCCGACTACACTCACAAAAACCTTTGATCAAAGCATTACTCTTGAGTATACAGACTAGAATTTTTTTATTTCAGTTAAACTCTGTATTCTTAAATGTTTGTGGCATCAAAAAGTGAAGATTTTGCTGTAAAGTTCTCTAATTTCCACCAAAAAAGTCAATAACTTGATCAATTAAGCTAATGAATAAATTCAATTTGATCGGATTCGGACCCAAACACAACTGGTAAACATAAATATGTAAAACAAAAACAAAAAGCAAAAGCAAGAGAGAGAGAGAGAGAGGAAAATTACATCTTGTTGACGATTCTTTGACGAAAATCGGGCTTCACTAAGGAATTGAGTACTAAACCGTTTAACCTCCTGCACCTGTAAAAGTTCGTTGCATACAACAATCAGTTACATCAGATTCAAAATTCAAAAACAACCCATCAATATCAGGTATTTTACTATGTTAAAAAAAAAATAGTCTTTAATGTTTTTCACACGTCGGAAATGAAATTCAGACCACAGTTCCGATTGAAACTCCGGTGGAATGGTCGGAATTTATTTTTCATAAGGAAGAAGAGAAGGACGTACGTGAGGAGAACGTTGGCGAAATCGGAGGGGCTAACTTTGCGGAGAATGGAAATGACGAGATCGTCCGGCAAGGAATCGAACAAGTCACGCTTTCCAGCGATATCAGAAGAATTCCGGCTTCTTTTCCGGTTACTAACTTGTTCGGCGGCGAAATCTCTCCTTCGCTTTACAACTCTCATGTTCTTGTCTTCAACAACTCTAGGGTAACAAAGCCCTCTCCTCGTTCTCATTTCTCTCTAACTCTCTCTCTATCTAAATGTAAATCTTATCTTTTTATAACAAAGTGAGCTATTGAATGTTCAACTTCAAATAGTGAAATAAGAACGTTTATACCCAATTTATAAAATACCAATACAGGCTTGTAATCAAACAATATACGTGTGGAATATGAAAATAAGCTAAAACTAAATTGGTAAAACAATTTAAATTGAAATTAATCACAACCACAGGGGTGAGTAGACTGATACCGAAGCCGACCCAACCAACTAGTGCCGACCCAACCGTACTGCCTCTAGCACCGATCGACTGAGTTGAGACCAAAGATCGGATGGAGAATCCCGCTCCAACACCGGTGTGGTGCTGCCATTGAAACTGCAACTCCAAACTGAGATTGTGGCCGAACCGAATCAATACAAGATCTGTTGCTCTTTTCTTTTTCTTTTTATTTATTTTATTTTTTTATGAAGCTCATAAAACGACATCGTATGTATGGATGTTATTATAAAAAAAGCAAAACGGTGCGTTTTATGCTAGGTTTTCAGATTCTCAAGGGTATATAAGTTCATATTCTGCTCTCAGTATCTTTTAACTCTCTCTCTCTCGCTCTTGCTTTTCAAGTCTCGCCTGACGCAGAGCAACGGTAAGCTTCGTTTTCAGTTTTGTCTTCATGTTTTACTGTTTTTTCCTTTTCATTTGTTTGGGAAAGCTGAAAGCATGAATGATTAAGTATTTAAGTTGGTTTGAAATTTTGAATGTTTGATTAAGTTTGGCTGTTCAGGAAAGCATGATTTATATGTTTGAGTAAGCTTGTGTGACTGTGTTATTTGTAGAAACACTTCCCTCTAACCAGAGAAAGTAGAAAGTAGAAACCATGGTTATTTGTTTAAGTAAGCTTGTGTGAGTCGTGTGACTGTGTTTGTGTCTTTCTATTTTGTGGGGGGGTCCAACTCCAAGCAGTTGCTTACATTACATATATAAATATAAATTATATTAAGGTTGGATTCTTACATATATAATATTAACTATTAACTATTAACTATTAAGGTTGGCTGTTTGTAGCTGCTTACATATATAATATTATATATACATGCTTACATATATAATAATATAATTGTGGGGCTCAAATATTTGGCAACCCCAACCTACTCCATATCAAGCCCAAGGCCCATGTCGAAAAGAGTACAGAATCCGAGGATGAGTGGGAGAGGCCTAAGTCATTAAAGAACTTCACCGAGGATGCCCACGTCCTCGGCAAGCCGACATTAAAGGAAGGAAGCTGTCATCCACCCATTAAATGTACGTCACCAACACTTTGGCCACATTGATGGTGAAATGACCAGCGAACAGTGATGCCTTGGTTACTTCAACTAACAGAAAGCCTGCAAAGGCGGCTGATGAGACAAGCCCTCAGACACAAGTTCAGATGGCCGACAAGTGGACGGCAGAGATCAACTGAACAAGACTATATAATAGATTGAACCCCTAAAGTGGAGGGGGTTGGCCTTTCGGTTGGGAATTTAAGGGGTTTTCAGGGTGTTCAAGAACAACTTTTGTATTCGTTAGTTCTAAGGGAAGAGCTCCTCGGACTGGGCCGAGGACGAACTTTCCCTTAGAACACTTAGCCAAATTTCAGTTATTGATCTTGTAAACCCTCGCCGACTATTGTATCTTTCGTTAGTGCCTAGTCCTTCTACCCACACTCTACAAATTTATTGTACAGGGGTTGCCTGGGCTTGGGTTTGCCCAGGAGGAAGGCTCCCGAACCGAGTCCCTACAATTGGCGCCGTTTGTGGGAAGGACTTATGCATTAGCAAGTGCGACGGTTGTTGTGGACGGTTGGTGTGGAAAGATCAACAACAACACTTCTTTCAAGTTCGTAAAGAGAAAACAATACAACCAATGGCAACATACTCATTCAGAAGGTAAACATCACAAGAAATGAAAAGATGCAAGAAGTAAAAGAAATGAAATGGGGCTACTTCTTTATTAATTGAAGAGAGATTACATTATACAACAGATGCCCATGCAGGCTTGTTCTAAAGCTAACTACAAAGACAGATGTCCATGTAGGCTTGTTCTAAAACTAACTACAAAGAAAAATGCCCAAACAGGCTTGTGCTGAAGCTAAAAGAAAAAGAAAAAGAAAAAGAAAAAGAGAGGGGCCTAGGCAAGCTTGTTTTAAAGCCTTGCCAAGTGTTGGAGGGAGAGGTGGAGACAGGCCTATTTTAAGACCGTCTACAGCTCCCCAACCAACACTTGCGGCGCTCTGAAGGAGAAGGAAGAAGAGGCCGCGGCGCATGACAGTTCCACCTCAAGGTTCCACCTGGTTTCCCTCCCAATCCCACAACGACTTGGGGCTGGCGAATCACTACCAGGTTGGAGGGCCAGCAGATCCGCACGCGGAGGAAGGATGTTAGGTTCCTTTTGGATCCCCCTCCAAACAGCAAGGAGAGTCCCATCTCTAGCTAGGTTGAAAAGAAGAAGGATCTTCGGCCTCTGCCTACCCAACCTCTATTGTGATGTCCAGGATCGGAGTGGCATCCTTAGCTCCTGAAAAGGGCTCGGCTTCCTGGTCACCGCCTTTTCCCAGGGCCACTTCATCTCATAAGGCACAAGTCGCTATTCTGGCAAAGCCCTTGAGATGCCCAGAAAATGGAGTGTTTGTGAGATTTGAACTCAAGTGTTTGTGAGAATTGAAAAAAGGATCACTCCAAAATGTCTTATATAGAAGACAAAAATTGGTGAAAGCCAGCCTGCACAGAATCCTAATGAGAAATTACCGGAGGTATTAATTTCACCCAATTTCTAAGGGATTTATCAGCCGCTGGATCCTCGTAAATCCGCAAGGATATTAATGAGGAGGCGCATTGCGCACCGAAGCGTCAAGCGCGTTACTCGAATAGCCCAAAAGACGCCTCGTATTCAGAAGAGGTGCGCGGACAAAGGGGCTAGATCGAAGAAGAGTCCTCCCTCGGCGGAGCAGGCTCGAGGCCGCTGCATCTCCAAAGGCAAATTCCCCAACACTGAGGATAAGCTCCCTAACTCCAAGCAGTTAAGAAGAACTAGGTACTAGATAGAACTTAGGTCTTGCATAGTCCTCGGACTCAAACCTATGGGGAAACTAGCTACTTTAGAAGATAAGTGTTAGACAGAATCTAGGTCTTGCATGGTCCTCGGACTTAAGCCTACGGGGAAACTAACTACTAAAGAAGAACTAGGTACTAGACAGAACCAAGGTCTTGCATAGTCCTCAGACTTAAACCTATGGAGAAACTAGCTACTTCAGAAGACAAGTGTTAGACAGAACTCAGGCCTTGCATGGTCCTCAGACTCAAGCCTACGGGGAAACTAACTACTAAAGAACTAGGTACTAGACAGAACCTGGGTTTTGCATAGTCCTCGGACTCAAACCTATGGGGAAACTAGCTACTTCAGAAGATAATTGTTAGACAGAACCTAGGCCTTGCATGGTCCTCGGACTCAAGCCTACGGGGAAACTAACTACTAAAGAGGAACTAGGTACTAGATAGAACCAAGGTCTTGCATAGTCCTCGAACTTAAACATATGAGGAAACTAGCTACTTCAAAAGACAAGTGTTAGACAGAACCTAGGTCTTGCATGGTCCTCGGACTCAAGCCTACGGGGAAACTAACTACTAAAGAAGAACTAGGTGCTAGACAGAACCAAGGTCTTGCATGGTCCTCAGACTCAAACCTGTGGGGAAACTAGTCACTTCAGAAGAACCAGGTGCTAGACAAAACCTAGGTCTTGCATGGTCCAAGGACTTAAACCTATGGGGAAACTAGTCACTTCAGAAAAACCAAGTACTGGACAGAACCAAGGCCTTGCATGGTCCTCGGACTCAAATCTATGGGGAAACCAGTTACTCAAAAGAACTAGGTGCTAGATAGAACCAAGATCTTGCATGGTCCTTGGACTCAAACCTGTGGGGAAACTAGTCACTTCAGAAGAACCAGGTGCTAGACAGAACCTAGGTCTTACATGGTCCAAGGACTCAAACCTATGGGGAAACTAGTCACTTAAAAAAAACCAAGTACTAGACAGAACCAAGGCCTTGCATGGTCCTCGGACTCAAACCTATGGGGAAACCAATTACTCAAAAGAACTAGGTGCTACACAGAACCAAGGTCTTGCATGGTCCTTGAACTCAAACCTGTAGGGAAACTAGTCACTTTAAAAGAACCAGGTGCTAGACAGAACCAAGGTCTTGCATGGTCCTCGAACTCAAACCTGTGGGGAAACTAGTCACTTCAGAAGAACCAAGTACTGGACAGAATCAAGACCTTGCATGGTCCTCGGACTCAGGCCTATGGGGAAACCAGTTACTCAAGAAGAACTAGGTACTAGACAGAACCAAGGTCTTGCGTAGTCCTCGGACTCAAACTTATGGGGAAACTAGATACTTCAGAAGACAAGTGTTAGACAGAACCTAGGCCTTGCATGGTCCTCGAACTCAAGCCTACGAGGAAACTAACTACTAAAGAAGAACTAAGTACTAGACAGAACCAAGGTCTTGCATGGTCCTCGGACTCAAACCTATGGGGAAACTAGCTACTTCAGAAGACTCAAGCCAATAAAGAAACCATCCCTCCACGAAATACCAAGTGTTAGGCAGAGCCAGGGTCTTGTGTGTTCCTCGGCATCAAACCTATGGGGAAACTAGCTGCTTCAAGGGAATCCAAGTACTAGACAGAACCAAGGTCTTGCATGGTCCAAGGACTCAAATCTATGGGGAAACTAGTCACTTTAGGAGGATCTAAGCACTAGACAAAACCAAGGTCTTGTGTCGACTGCGGGCCCAAACCTACGGCGAGGCTGACCACTTTGGTACTAGTAGTGAGCACTGCAGGGGACGATGATCAATGTAGTCGGCTAAAGCGCAATTAAAGCCAGAATCGTGCAAGTAATATATATATATATATATATATATATATATATATAAAATATAATGCGAGCAAAACAGATAAAAGGAAACAAAATATGCACTTTACTGAGTCTTTAAAAAAAAAAAGTTATATAAGGCAAATGTGCCATTACAATACAAAAAAAAAAAAAAAAAAAAAGAAAAAGAGAAGAAAAACAAAGCAAAGGCGTAACGGAGGGTCATTCCTTCGGCTCCATCTCAACTCCCCCCTCAGGGGGCTGGGCAGAAGAAGTCTCAGAGTCCTTGTGGCCCTCGCTTGGGGCTGCAGCCTGGAGAGGATCAGCTGAAAGAGGTATATCCTCAGTGGGACCCTTACTGCCTCAACGGCCCCAGGAGGATCAACTTCCTTGATGGGCTCGCCCAAAGTGATGGCAGTTGGGACGCCTTCCTCAGAAACAACCCCAACTCCTTCGGCAGCCACCTCGGTCTCAGAACTTGGATGGGGCAGCCTCGCGAATGGCAAGAGGATAATATACATTCTCCACCTTCCACAGATCGGACGAGGCTTCAACTCCAGCTTGTTTAAGGGCCTCATTCCAAACCTGGGAGTAGTAAAGTCTGCACACCCCTAGCACTTGGGCTCTAAGGCTGTCTTCTGTTTCAGTCACCCCTGCCTCATAGGCCTTCTGTGCGGCCTTGCCTTTGGAGGCCTCGGCCTCGTCTCTGGCAGAAAGGGCCGTCTCAGCGGTGTCTCGAGCCTTCTTCATCTTCTCCAACTGGTCCGTCGCCTTTTTAAGGTCAGCCTTGAAGGCGTTAAAGGTCTGCACAGCGTCCAACAGCTTTTTACGCTCCGAGCCTGCGACCTTACTCTAGCTACTGGCCATATCCTCCAACCTAAAGGTAGCCTGGACAACCTTCCAATTGAAACCAATACGCAACAGATAAGGAGTCAGGAAACAAGAAGTCAAGAGAGTCACAAGCAATCAGGAAACTTACCATGCCTAAGTACTGTTTGAGGCCGAGGAAGACCTCCTTACTCCTCAGAGCCTCCAACTGGGTCATGTCCGCAGGGAGTAGCAAGGACCTCCCCAATGCGTCAGCCACGAGCGCACCCTCGCCCCCTTAAGGGTCCCTGAGGGAGGCGTCGTCCGTCAGAGGCTTCCCATAGAGCATGGGGGCAGGAAGCCAAGCCTGGGCCCCGGCCTGGATGGTGGCCTGTTTCTCCTGGCCTCGGCATCCAACCGTCAGCCTTTTCGATGTCTGCCGAGCGCTGACATCACCTTGGGAAGGATCAGACTCTTTGCCCCCCTATAGGCCTTTTTCCTTTGTCCTTCTTTTGCGGAGGACTGGTGGGCTTGGACCTAGATGGCGAACTCTGTTGGGGTGGGGGAGGAGGAAGCTTGGGAGGAGACTTCCCCAGCGCGTCCTTCCCTGGCTGCCCCTCAATCAGGGCCAACAAGCTCGCCTAGGGTCGCTTTTTGAAACTCATCTTCGACCGAGAAGGGGCTTCTTCGGATAGAAAGTCCGCTTCAGTTAAACTGGGGTCGCCCAAATCACCAGAAGGGTCTTCGGGCGAATGGAGTTGGTCGAACAGGTCAAAATCGCCCTCGGAGGGACTAAAATCGGCAACTTCCTCTTCTTCTAGCTCTTCCCCTTCAGCCTCGGCAGCTTGAGCTGATGAAGAAGTACCTGCCAACGGTATGCCCTCGGGAATGGGAGACCCTTCAGGGATCAGAAATTCGTGCTTGACTACGGTGATGCTACGCAGCCGAGGATCTTTAGCTCGGATCACATGCTTTGGAGCTGAGAACGATTTTTGGATCGGGTCGTATCCTAGGATCACGTGGGCGACTCTAACTTGGTTGTCGTCTTTATTCACAAAGATCTCCGACCTCAGGACCTTTTCCAAGTCTTCCTTATTGACCTGGCTGAAGTGATGCTCAAAAGCGCGCGAATCTGCATAAAAGAAAGCAAGTTCCTGTCAAAAACCAAGCGAAGCAGGACATGAAAGCACAAGGAACTAAACACTCTCCTAGTCTGGATGCCCCACCTGGTGTACCCTCCACTATTGGGCAATGAAGGCCCTCGTGCCATTCCCCAAACACAATGAGGAAGTCTTTGTTCAGACCCTTACTGGACTCAGGGAGGCACTGGATGAGCCGAACCCTATTGTCCCTCGTCTTCATGTAATAAGACTTCTCCCTCAGGCGCTGGAGGTTGTAGCACCAGTTCACATCGTGATGGGTTAGCCTCAGCCCCATCTTCTCATTTAAGGCATCCACACAGCCTAAAATTTTAGATACATTAGTGGCACATTGTGTGGGAGATAGGCCGAAGTGCCTAAGATAGTCCCTCGTCACCGGCCCCATGGGGATCCTCATTCCACCCTCCAGAAAGGTGATTATAGGAATCGCCACCTCACTCTCTTTCCTCCTCGAACTCCATTCCCTCTCTCCATAGTACCTTAAACCCATTGTATCGGGGATCCTATAATCAGCGATAAATTTGTCCATTGACTCCTCAGACTCAACTAACTTTTTAAGCCTACCCATCCTAAAGAACTAACAGGGAACTCAGGCGAACAGTACGAACTAGAGAGAGAAGATGACTTATAGAGATGAGGAAAAGCTCATCGGGTAAGCTTTTTGTGCTAAAGGAAGTCGTAAGTACAGTTGGAGATGTGACCGAATTCGAAGTATGTGTGCAAGATCTCTTGAATGCAAAAATGAAGGGGCAAATCAGTTCGATTGGGTATTTATACTCCCCATTAAAAGTAACCGCACGAACTTTCCTGCCCAATGAGCTAGAAGCATCCCCACCGTCCATTCATCATCACACCGTTGAACGTGGAGGATACAAAGCCGCCGAAATTTAATGAAGGCACGCTCCAAATACCGAAATGCCAGGAACGTCCCCTGAGCAGTTGAAAGGATTTTGACACTAACAGAAAAGACAAGGCTCGCCGGGCCAGGACAAGGACCCGAGAGCATCAAAATCCTCCTCCCTGCCCGAGAGGCCGGACAACAGAATTTTGAGGGGCTATTGTAGGGCCCAAATATTTGGCAACCCCGGCCTACTCCATATCAGGCTCAAGGCCCATGCCGAAAAGAGTACAGAATCCGAGGATGAGTGGAAGAGGTCCAAGTCATCAAGGGATTTCGCCAAGGATGCCCACGTCCTCGACAAGCCAACATTAAAGGAAGGAAGCTGTCATCCACCCATTAAATGTACGCCACCAACACTTTGGCCACATTGATGGTGAAATGACCAGCGAACAGTGATGCCTTGATTACTTCAACTAACAGAAAGCCTGCAAAGGCGGCTGATGGGACAAACCCTCAGACACAAGTTCAGATGGCCGACAAGTGGATGACAGAGATCAACTGAACAAGACTATATAATAGATTGAACTCCCAAAGTGGAGGGAGTTGGCCCTTCGGTTGGGAATTTAAGGAGTTTTCAGGGTGTTCAAGGACAACCCTTGTATTTGTTAGTTTTAAGGAAAGAGCTCTTCGGATTGGGCCGAGGACGAACTTTCCCTTAGAACACTTAGCCAAATTCCAGTTATTGATCTTGTAAACCCTCGCTGACTATTGTATCTTTCGTTAGTGCCTAGTCCTTCTACCAACGCTCTACAAATTTATTGTACAGGGGTTGCTTAGGCTCGGGTCCGCCCATCCCCAAGAGGGAGGCGCCCGAACCAGGTCCCTACAATAATATTAACTATTAAGGTAGGCTGTTTGTATTGTAGCTGCTTACATATATAATATTATATATACACGGATGCTTATAGGTATTGCACAGATTTTTTGCATAGATGGCTTGCTAAATAAAAAAAAAAAAAACTGTTTTTATTTACTTGAAATCTTGAACAGGTTGATATATTGATATTGGGCTTGAAAGCCTAATTTTTTTATTATTAAAAAAACATTTTTTTAAAAATATTTCAAACCGACCAAACCGACTAAACCGACCATAAAAAACCGCACCGCTATAGGTCGAAAAACCGACCTTAGGCGGAGTGCATTGGTTCTAATTATAAAAAAACTGATCTCTATTGGTTCGGTAATAAATTTGGAAAAAACCGCCCCTACTGAATCGCCCACACCCTTAACAGCAGTAAATAAATGGCAAAGATAAAGGGAAGAGAGATGCAAACACAAAGACAACACAGCAATGTGTTATCGAAGAGGAAATCGAAGTCCTTGGTGAAAAACCTCTCCACTGCCCTCTAAGTGGTCAATAATTCACTAAAGAATAAAGTTGGGATACATGAATAGCAGAAGACCCGCCAAGCCTAATCTACCCAGTGCACCTAAGCCCTCCAAGCTTCTTGCTCCAACAGGGTTACGACAAACCTTGTCTTCTCTAGTTTATCGGATCTCGCAATCGCCCATTGCATCAACCAAAATGAATTGGTCCCTTCTTAACTACTTCCCAAGCACCAAAAAGACTTCTCACAGATATGGGTATGGTGAGATAAGGATTTGACTAATGTACCTCTCAAGGATGTATCAATAGAGAGGGTGAGAGTAGAGGAATTTGGAGAATCAAAAGATGAAGATTGTGGAAGAGTCAATCTTGTTTTTCTCTAGGGTTTCTCTTTCAAAATTCTCTCTAGAAGCTCTCAACAATACGTAGGTATAAAGGTATTTATAATAGGGTGTGTATGGAATGCAAAGAGTTAGTTTTGTAACAAACAGGATACTCTGGCAACTTGAGCTCGCGACTGGAACGAGTCACGAGTTTGAGTCGCGAGCTAACGGCCTGGCCAGATTGGAAGTTTTGTCCTGTAGTGCAACAGCTGGTGTGACTCTTCAATTCCCCTGCATGCTTTACACGTGTTCCATTTTTGGCGACTCGCCAGTCACGAGACTCTTCTTGAGTGCACATTCTTGAACCTTTCTTCACACTTTCTCACACACTACCCTTATATGATTCTCACCTAAATACATAGTTTCTAAATGCTGAATTACAAGCAAATTTAGCACAGAATAAAACCAACAAAATGATTTTTGAATTTGTTTTGGTCAAGCTATGCTTTATTGGAGAGTGTAAACTATATGGTATACACAGGGCCAGCCCAAGATAGTTTGAGGCCTAAGGTGAAAATTTTAAAGAAGTATTTTTATATCTAACTATCACTTAAATAATATTTAGTTTATTTTTTTATATTATAATATTTTTTCAAATTTATTATTAATTCTTACTAATTATTGGTTTTCAGATCCGGACTGTTCAATGAATCGTAAAAGTAAGAGGTTCAAGGTTTTTAAGGTCAAACCGAGATGGAACCGTGATGATGTTATAATTAATTAATAATTATTTAAATTATAAATAAATATATTAAATTAATAATAAAAAAAACTAACAAAAATGATCCAATTAAAATCAAGATACATATTTCAAATATATTTTTCATATCATAGTTTTGCATACAAATAAGAAATATCAAATCCTAAGCAAATATAGATATAGTATTTCTTTATATGTTTTTTTTTTTTTTTTTAACACAAGATAAGAATTCTACTCTAGCCTAATCTAAGTGTATATGTGTATGAAACTCCCTCCTAGAGACTTGAACCTCAGCCCTTGCCCCCCACAATCCACAAGCATTTATACTTATGGAGTAACCACCGCACCAAGATGCACAGTGGTTTTCTTTATATGTTGATTAGGAAAACTTGTGATAATACAAATAATAATGATAATAATAGTATAAGTTTTTTTAAAAAAAAACAAAAACCTATTGCAATAAGTTCATATTTCCACTAGTATGTCAATTTATTTAATCCCACGTATTAGTTCAATAATACTAATATAATTGACAAATTAATAATAGTTTTTAAATTTTAGTAAGAGTAATCATAAAACAAATTCAAAAAAAAAAGAAAAAAAAAAGAAAGAAAGAAAGAAAGAGAAAACCTAGATATTAATGTAAAGTGGTGGAAGTCTTAGGGTCTATTTAGGATCCGCTTATTTTGCTAAAACTGAAAACTTTTTGCTACCTATTGTAAATAGTTCATATTTCTACTAGTATGTCAATTTATTTAATCCCACGTGTTAGTTTTTTTTTTTTGGTTAAAGAGAAATGGAGGCGTTTATGGTTGTATTAAACCCCCAGGCAGGGCGCCGTACCATGAAAAACTCACTTATTATTACACGTGTGAGAGTCATCTCATTTCTAAGAACACCCCTCACTAAGGATGCCCACCAACAGAAGGCCATTGGCAGGACTCGAACCCAAACCTGACAAGCAGGAAACAAAAGTCCTGACCAACTCAGCCAACCCCCCCTTGACCCACGTATTAGTTCAATAATACTAATATAATTGACAAATTAATAATAGTTTTTAAATTTTAGTAAGAGTAATCATAAAACAAATGCAAAAAAAAAAAAAAAAAAGAGAAAAAAAAGAAAGAAAGAGAAAACCTAGATATTAATGTAAAGTGGTGGAAGTTTTAGGGTCTGTTTAGGATCTACTTATTTTGCTAAAACTGAAAACTTTTTGCTAAAAGTACTGTACATAAAAGCAAAAGTTAGCTGAAATAGTACGGTGAGACTCATGAATAGTACCAAAAAGTGCAATAAGATCCATGAATAATAGCAAAAATAAGCTTAATAGTAAAATAAGCTGGCAAAAAATAAGCTATTCAAGTGGACACTTAGTCAACTCGAATGACTGAATGACCAAAAGGCTGAAATAGTCACGTGAAGGCTCGCAAATCTAAGAAATTACATATAAAACAAAGCACAAGGCGTTGGAGGGGCGAACATTACAACACAAAAAACTGAAAAAAGAAGCAAAGCAGAGGATGTGAAACACAGAAGAAGAAGAAAGGAGCGACCAACTGTGGGTTGCTTCAAGCGACCAATGACATGCTGTGATAGGATGAGTTCATCCAGGTGAAAATCGTTTATAATGTAAAATGTGGCTCTCTATTTTTCTTTTTTTTATTTCTCTCACAATTTTTTTATTCAAATTCTTCATTGAGCAATATTTGTTTTCCGGCCTAAATACGGTATGTATCTCGAAACAATGCCATTAACTTTTTTTTTTTAGGGAACCATGTGAATTGTGAAAACTGGCCATAGTTCTTAGAACCGTACGGTCTAACGTGGTTCAAGCGGTTTCATGTGTTTTTCGCATAGAGAGGTTCTTAGAGCTAAAAGAACCGCAATAATAGGAGGTTCAAGGTTAACCCGGTCGGACTGCATGGTCCGGTCCGAATTTGAGAACCATAAATTAATAAGACTAATTAATAAGACAAATTTATAAACTAACATATCACTAATAAAAAAAAGTTATTTAAAACATTAATTTATTATATTTTTTGATTGGCACCAATTATATTCCTACCGCATCAGTTTGTAAGTTTTTTGTCACAAAATTTATATTAGTTTTAGCATTTTTCATTCGCTTACACTTTAACGGTGAAATAGTAATTGAGTTGTATTTATATTAATTCATAATTTGTATGTGAGTGTGGAGAAGATGCTAAAGTTATTACAAATTTTATTATAAAAACTTACAAACTGATGTGACATTTTAATAAAAGAATCAATAAGTATTGAATTATTTATTGTGACGAGTGACATATTAATTTATACGACCTATGTGATAAAAAAAATGTACAAGTACGAAGTAATTCACTCTTTTTCTTTTTTTTTAATTAGGAAAAAAAATTACTCCCGTATTAATTTGGGGACTTCCTATGTTAGGGGGTATACACCGGGCATGGATTTTTTTTTTTAGCTTTTGAACACCCCCATATTTATTAGATATGCATTTAGAAGTAACTAGTCGCTAACCCATGCGATGCACGGCATAGTTAAATAAAAGGACATATGAAAGCAAATAAAAAAGACAAAACCTACGTTTTTTTTTTTTTTTTTAGTTGATTCTCTCTCCTTCTTATTTTTTTAATTTTAAAGTGAAGTTAAGTTTAGGGTTTTGAGATGGTAATTGCTAGGGTTTTAAGGAGAGAAGAGAGAGTTCTACCAGGAGTCTAAATAATATAAACAATTCAAAATATGAAACATTATCAAATTTATAACACCTAATTCTATTATCTTTTACGTTGAATCCAAACAAATAATTAATTGAAATTAATCCAAAAAAATAATTAATTAACCAAAAATCAAAACTTTAATAAATAAATAAAAAATCACATGAACCCAAATAAAAATTCTCAATAAAGCAAGAACATATAAAAATTTACCACACTTTGGGCTGGAAGACATATGTTGCAGTTTTGATTTTTCTCCAAAAAATAGAGATGCTTCATCTGCCATATGCAATATAAAATAATTATTAGAATTTCAACTCAAAAACCAAACCCATAAAAACACTATCAAAATATAGAGATTAACCCAAATACTTATAAGAAAATCAATTCTAAACATAATAAAACAATAAAATAGAATAAAAATTTCAGGCACATATGAAAGCAAATAAAAAAAAAGACAAAACCTACGTTTTTTTATTTTATTTTATTTTATTTTTTTTTACGTGAGTCTCTCTCCTTCTTATTTTTTTAATCTTAAAGTGAAGTTGAGTTTAGGGTTTTGAGATGGTAATTGCTAGGGTTTTAAGAACAGAAGAGATTTTGGTATTTTTATGCAAAAAACGTTATTTTAGGTCTAGGTAATTTATTTCTTTGTTTTTAGGTTCTTTTAATGTTTTTTTAGGTCAAATTTGGTTCCTATTATGTTTAGGTATTAAGTAGGGCTTATTTTAGAATATATTTTCTTGTCCATCAAGTTTTATGGAGCCCTTAAATAGGCCTCCAAATTTGTATACGTTTTTAATATTATTGTTATAAGATATAAAACCTAAAATAAAAAGAATCAAAAATAAAAAGAAAAAGAAAATAGTGATAATGTGGAAAATTGTGAGAGCTTGAAAAGTTTTGGTTTTATATATATATATATATATATATAGATAAAAAGCATGAAATGATGAAGTTCATCCCTTGGCCTAGTTATTTTTTTATAATATGTTTTTCCCCCCATAATTGGTAGTGGTTAGTAGCAAAACTAAATGAATCTCTCTCCAAGGTGAAAAAGGAAGAAGCAATTTGTGATAATTGCTTTTTCTTTTACTTTTTCTTGGCTTCTTTTTGGATCGAGAAGGAAAGACTTGGTCCAAAGTAACTTAGATTCAAAATTAAGTTCCTTTTTCGTTGCATGGGAGACACATTCCGATCTTGGGCAGTTCTTTTGATTGAAATACTGCTAGTTTTGTCATTATAATATAGACCCTAATGACCTTTGTGCCGCTTGGTTCATCGACCAGAACGATTGATAAAGACTGTTAAGTTGTATTGCCGAATTGAATTAAGGAGTGATGCGAGATGTGGAAGTGTCCAGAAGCGGAATATGTTTACTTCTAGAAAACAAGAAATAATAATAAATAAATAAATAAAACAACAACAACAACAACAAAACAAAACACGGTTGCTTCTAAAAATAACCTCGAATCCACGAAAGGTTCTTGAATCCACAAGGAGAAACACAGTTGCTTCTAAAAATAACCTCGAATCCACGAGGGTCCTTGAATCTACAAAGAGAAAGGGTTCTAGAATCTACTAGAAAAACAATAGACAAAAGTATGAATTTTTATTAATATTAATAATACTGAAAAATGTTTATAAACTTAAAGGCCTATTTAATAGCTTCATAAAACTTGATAGACCAAAAAAAAAAAAAAAAAAAAAAATCTAATAAGTCCTAATTAATACTTAAACCATAATAGGAACCAAATTTAACCTAAAAACCATTAAAAGCACCTAAAAACAAGGAAGAAAATCAACTAAACATAAAATTACCATTTTTTACATAAAAATACCAAAATTAAATAATTATAAAAATTAAATTGTAAATTCTATTTTACATCAAAGAGGAAACTATCTAACGAAATGCTACCAACTTGTCCACTGACTAGCAATAATGGTTGGGTTAAGGGCACTCATCCCATCTCTCTCTCTCTCTCTCTCTCTCTCTCACCTTGGAATTAATTCCGAAAAACAGATTTTTTTTAATCTATATTATTAATGAAAATCCTTAAACTTTATGCTTGGAAGTTATATTATTTATTTTCCTTTTATTTTTTCTTACATAATTTATTAAAATCAGTTATAAAACTTAAAAAAAAAAAATGAAAATGTAAGTTAATTATGTATGAGGGTTGATATGACTAAGAGAATGGAGAACATATTATATTTTAATGATCATTAGTTTTAGTGAGTATAATGTAAAGCTAAGTAATTCTGATAGTGTCTAATTAAATGCATTATTTCATATATATCAAATTGTTTGGTTTTTGCGTCTTCACCTAGTTAGATATTTTTCTCATCATCATAGTCATTAATTTATCATTTTTGTATGGTTCTCGAAGTTGATTCTTTTTTTTTTTCTTCCCCCCCGAAGCTTTATGTGTGTGTGAAATTAGATACCAAATAGGATATGAACAAGATAAATTTATTAATATATAATAGGCTTTTATCTAACCTATGAGTTTAGAGTAAGGGAAATTACTTTAAAATTTAGTACACCTTTATAAATTACTTAATTTGAAATTTATGCAGGCTATATTCTCACAGCACCAACCGTTTGTTCTTTTGAAAGACTGCTTCATCAAAATCGTCCTTCATTGAGTGGCTAGTTTACCGCTCAGCCCCATGGCCTTTTGGACCCTGTGTCAAAACTAATGGCCTGTCTGGGAGTTAAAAAAGAAAGGAGTAGAGTAGAAGGAATGAGAGTAATTTAATTACCTTGTTTGGAAGTTTTTTAAAGAACGAGGGAGATGGGTTAGGAGGGGTTTCAACTCCCTCTAATCCCTCATTTTTAATTCTTTCAAATTGGAGAGATTTGGAGGGAGAGTAGAGTAGATAAATTATTACCCAAATGAATTTTCTAATTTATCATTTCTAAATTAACAAAATTACAAACTGATTATATAAATAATTTTTGTTTGTTTCTTGAGAAAATTTAACACTACAAATGACAAATCTTCCCAATGCTTTCTCACAAACCAACCACAATTTCTATCCAATATTTTCTCAACCACCAAACAGAAAAGAGAAACCCAAAACTGAATACCAAACAAAGTCTCTAATTGCATAGATCCAATGGCGGTGATGGTAGCAGCGTACGAACTCAAAAACGCTTCGAATTGGTGGGACCAAATCGATGAATCTCCTCTCTGGCGGGATCATATTTATCACATCCTCGCTGCTCTCTTCAGCATCATAGCACTGGTACCTTCTTCTTCTTCTTTTTTAAATAATTTTAAATTTCGCCGCTTAGGTTTTTTTATTTATTTAAGAAGAATATTTAATTTTCAATTGGAATTTGGTAATTACGTAAAATTAATTAGTATTATTATTATGCGGTTTAAGGTTCAATTAATTCGGATACAATTGAGAATACCAGAATATGGATGGACCACGCAGAAGGTTTTCCACTTTCTCAATTTCGTCGTCAATGCAGGTTTGTATCTCATTATTAATTTCCTTTTATTATTCTTGTCATGGATTAATTTTGTGTATTATTATTATTATTATTGAGTTCAATTCCTGTTTTACAGTTTGATCATTAATTTTCGTGTTTCGATGGGAGATCCAGAAGTTGAAGCCGGAGGTTTTTTTTTTCTTTTTCTTCATAGTTTCATGTTGTTGATTTTTATTTTTATTATAATTTTTTTAGGTAATAAAAATTATTTTATAATAGTTAATAGTAGTTTTATACTTTTATTAGTGGTATTTAATGGAATGAGAATGTTGATTAAATAATTATTTAATTTAACAGATTAATCATAGACCAATGTTGCAACTACAAGTCCATTTTCAAATAAGGGTAAATTTATCTATTTAAATCATTTTCTCTCATTTTCATCCTAATTTTTAAAACATCCAAACAAGAAGAAGAGCTAATTACTCTCTTCCTCCTTGCTAATTTTAAAAACATCCAAATAAGATGGAGAATAATCATTCCCCTCTACTGTCCTCTCCACTACTCTCCTCCCCTCTACTCTCTCCAAACTTCCAAACAGGCCATAAGTCAACTCATGACTGACTCCATTCAACACTTAGATCGCAGTCCACTCTGGTAGAAGAAAACAATTATTGATTGTTGTTTGTTGCATGAGGAAATCTTTGATTTGTGGCTCTACTAATTAATTAAGTTCTGTATTGTTTTGGGGTGTGTAGAATGGAGAGATTTTTCTGTGTCTTCAACATTGTTTGTACACAATGTTTTTTTAGTGTCCATCCATTATTTTCATATTTATAACTATAAAATTTCAGTTTCGGATTCCATCAATAATAGCTTGCATGTTTGGTTATAAATCAAGAAGAATTATAAGTAAAATTTTAAAAAATAAATGTAGTTTTTTTTGAGAAAAAGGTAATCAAAGTTTTATTAAAAGAAAAGGCGAACTACAAAAAACAGACAAAAAACCAAACTCAAGGAAGATCCGACTGGAAAACACCATCCACGTCCTCGGGTAAGTCTTCTACCCAAACCTCAAGATCTGCAGATAAAACTGCTTTTTTAGCTAAACTATGAGCTAATCTATTCCCATCCCGCCTAACATGTTGGAACATACAACTTCGTAATACTCCACCAAGTCTTTTTGTCTCATCAATGATATGGCCAAACAGCAAAGGACAGGGGCCAAAGCGAAGCAAAGCTTGAATAACAGTAAGACAATCATCTTCAACAATAATGTCAAATAAACTCATCTCCCTTGCAAAGATCACAGCTCTTCGAGCTGCCAAAGCTTCTGCCATTTCTGCTGACTAAACCTTGCCCAAATTCTGACATAATGCCGCAATAGCTTGCCCGGAATGATCTCGACAAACTACACCAATACCTGCTAAACCCGATTCCTCAAAATAAACAGCATCAAAATTTATTTTGAAAAGATCATCAGGCGGAGGAGACCAGCAGGCCCTAGGGCGAGGAATAGACACACCATGGTCCGGAGAATTCACGTTCCAAAATTCCTCAACCATCCTTTGAGCGTGATCACCCAGCTCATGAAGCTTCCAAGAAGGTTGACGTTCCCTCATCCGGTTCCGACGTTGCCACAAACACCATGCTACAGTAACGAACAGAGCTACCTTCCTATTCGACCCCGTACTGAAAACTTCCTCCAATAATTCATAAAAGGTTCGAAACTTCTTATGAACCAAAGAACGAAAATCCTGGAGCGACATCCAAACTGACCGCACCTGATCGCACAGCCATAAACAGTGCATAATCGACTCCGTGTGCTCGCCACAACCATCGCAATCCTCGCCAACAGGAATATGCCGAGCTTTTAAATTCTGTTTTGTAGGCAAAGAATCCTTTGCAGCGCGCCAAACAAAGTGTTGAATCTTATTAGGAACTCTCATCTTCCAAATTTTCTTCCACACCAGCCCATTACTACCCGAAACTGATGAACTTGGCAGAAGGCTAGATTCAGCAGATACTAGCATACGGTAGGCACTTCTAACACTATAGTCCCCATCACTGGTTAGAGGCCAAATCAGAGTATCTTCAGCCCCATCCTCACATACCTGAATCCTCTTCACCAAATCTGCCTCCCACGGAATTAAGCAACTCTCAAGGCGACCCGGGTCCCAAACTCTTGTGTCAGGGAAGAACAAATCACAAACCCGATGAACTGAAGAAAAATAAATGTAGTTAATTTATGCATTTGAAGCGTGCTTGATAAGCTTAGATAGAGGAGTAATGACATGCATTGATTAATAATTCATAGAGAAATCATTCATAGTGAAATAATTTGAAAACTAACTGTTAGAGCTTAATTCGCCTCATAATTTGGGGTTATTTGGTTAATAGAAAGGCTTGAGAGTTGTTATCAAAAAAAAAAAAAAAAAAAAACCAAAAGAAAAAGAAAGGCTTGAGAGTTAGTTTTTGTTGGAGAGACTATATATTATTATTATTTTTTGAGAAGAGAGACTATATATATTCCGATTGTATCAGTTGTGTTCATTTTATGCAAGAAATTCTTTTTTAGTCAAAACTCTCTCTCTCTCTCTCTCTCTCTCTCTCTGAAATTCTTAGATCCTTTATAGCGGTTCTTGAATTCGACATGCATTAAATAATAATTCCTAAAGAAATCATTTATAGTTAAATAAAGTTAAAAGTTTACCATCACTTTATTGACACATCTTAAGTCCTTAAGTAGCCAATTTAATCTTTTGATTATTTTTATATTCTTTTGGAATCTTATTCTCTGGAATATAATTTCAAGTAACTCTTTACTAAAATGATTAGTCTTGATACTTAGGTTATCCACAAGGTGCAATTATGGTTTTTAGGATTTAGTTTTTATTATTCATAGATGATATTTGAAGGACTTTACTTGTACCTAAAAATTTTCTTCTACGCATTTCTTTCTTTCAATTAATTAAGAAAAGAAAAAACCTATTGTTAGGTTCCTCTTTTGAAGGACTATATCCGAATCCGATGTTGTTGTTAAAAAGGGAGCTGTATAATGGTTTTAATAACTGTTTAAAATATCATATATATATATATATATTGGGCTTTACTTTCTACCATTAAGACCGTCATTTTTAATTAGGTCGTTGTCCAGAATCTCCAGATGAGTTCTGTACTTGTCGGATGCAAGAAGACATAGAAAATTGATGCTTAATCAAAGATTTCACACGCAAAGTTATAAGAAAAAGAACCATATGAGAAGTGATGAATCTTATAGAAGTACACATTCCAAATCATAATAGATCAGAAGTTTTGTAAAATAGCATGCGCGTGCAGAGCAAGTTATAAGGCAAGAAACACACACAAACTGCATGCAGCAGTTAGTTGCGAGAAGCAAGTTATAAGGTAGGAAACACACACGCAGCCGATGTGGGACAATGTCCAATGATTTATACAAATCGACACATCATACAAAAAATCAGAGAAAGCGAAAGGTGAACCCATAGAGAACCCCATAAAAAGAGCCAATCATCTTAAACTAGTCATACCTCCTCAACTTTTATTTCCAACTTCAATTTCATACGTTTTGCATCTCTTCCTCCAGTAGCCGCTTGTCTAAGAGCATTCCCAGCATTCCCATCAGCTGTTCTATAAAAAATGCCATTTTGACACATCAAACACCTACTTTATCATTTTAACACGTCATTTTACAACATGTCATTTATCAGGTATTCTATTTTTTAGTTCTAAACATTAAAATAATATATATAACACATTAAAATATCATTAAAAAAAAACTTCAAACAGTAATATATATTACACAGCCCACCACCACCACCGCCGCCCAAAGCACAACACCACCACCACTGCCCATAATAGCTCACCTCTACAACCACCACAATCCACACCACCGACAACCATAACCAAAACCCAAAACCCAAAATCAACCAATCAACCAAACCACCAAAATCAGCATAACACCACCACCACTGTCCATCCGAACCCACCCATCAAACCACAGCAAAAAAAAAAAAAAAAAAAAAACACAGAAAAACCATGGCTAGAGGGAGATCGGCGTGGAAGTGATGCGTCGGAGGTGGGAGACCCATCAAACCCATCCCAAATCAAACAGAGCCGATTCGAACCCACCCATCAAACCACAGCCAAAAAAAAAAAAAAAAACACAGAAAAACCATGGCCAGAGGGAGATCGGCGTGGAAGTGATGCGTCGGAGGTGGGAGACCCATCAAACCCATCCCAAATCAAACAGAGCCCATCCGAACCCACCCATCAAACCACAGCAAAAAAAAAAAAAAAAAAACACAGAAAAACCATGGCTAGAGGGAGATCGGCGTGGAAGTGATGCGTCGGAGGTGGGAGACTCATCAAACCCATCCCAAATCAAACAGATCTGCTTGAGCGTGAGGAGGAACTGCCGAGCGGTGTCGCGGACGGGCTGTTTGGCGTCACCGAGGCGCTCGACGACGGAGGGGACGAGGCCGGAGTTGAAGTGAGCTTGAAGTGGTCACTGGAGAGCACAGTGGCGGAGTCCAGAGCTTGGGGCGCGCCTTGTGAGACTCTGAAGTTGTTGTCTGTGTTGGGAGGAGAGAGAGAGGAAAAGTAAATAAAATAAGCATATAAAATTTTGGCATTCTTGACCGTACGCTCTCATATTTGAGAGCGTACTGTAGCTCCATGCCAAATTTTATGGGATTTGGAACGTCTGATGATGGTGGGTTTTTGGTGTTTGGTGTGTCAAATGTCAAATATTTGGCATTTGACACACCTGATGAGAGTGCTCTAAGAACTTTCCTATTAGAGAATCCAAATAATCATTAAGAAACATGCTGTCGAAAGCAAGCAATATCAATCGAATTGCAATTCATTAGAAAGGCAACACTGAAAAAATGACTTATATCCCAAACCATCAATGCCTATTCATACAAGCAATCAACAAGCCTATTTTCCATAAGAGCAAAAGGCATAATCAGGAGAAAAAAAAAAAAAAAAGCTATTCACTTTTTTTTTTTTATTTACCACTTTTTAAGCGAGTATTGTGTCTGGTCTTAGAATTTTTTCCTTTTTTAATTATTTTTTGCCTGTTACACTTGAAGACTTAATTTTGCTTCTTTTGAAAACCATGTGTTTAAATTTAACTAGAAGACCCTTTTTCCCAATTGAGCTAAAAGGCTCTTTGGCTTGAATTTAATTGTGGCTGGGAAACAAAACACTAATTACAAATTACTGTAACTAAAAGTTTTCAGGCTTTAAATAAATAAATAAATAAAAATAATTATTTACCTGACAGTGACAGCCATGACAGAATCTCCAGGGGATATGAGATTATAAACAAACCATAAATCATCGGCATCCACTGGTACCATCTGAATTCACAATTCAAAAAACAGATTCTTAATTTTGTTTTTATTTCCGAAAGTAATAGAAAAATTTATTATTAACAAACAGTTTTGTAGAAAGCAAAGTAAGTACCTTAACGCTACCAGGACCGTGAGGAACTAGGTCTCTGCGAACAATCCTCATGTTTTACTTTTCTTCACCGACAAACACACATTCCACTCCTTAATTCGCTTCTCGTTCTGTTGTGATGTGTTTTTTTTTTTTTTTTTTGAAGAGAGAAAGAGGATCCTAGGGTCGAGTTGTGGAGAATTTATAGGGTTCTCTTTGGAGTTTAACAAGTTCCAACAGTTTTACAGTAAATTTTATAAATTAAAAACAAAAAAAGAAGGCTGTGTTTGGATGGCAACATTTGAATTTGAATTTGAATTTGAAATCCATTGATTTAAAATGCCTTGATTTAAAATCTCTTGATTTTGAAATTCTTTGTTTGGATCTTTTTAAACAATGAAGAATTTGAAATTTATTATTTAAAATTTCATTGTTTGGATACGTAAATTTGGATTTGGATTTAAGATCAATAAAATATATTTTTTAATTATTATTTTTCTTAATCATTCTACATTTTAATTTTAAATACATGAGGTAATATTAATAATCTTTAACAAGATAATGATTAAAAATTATAGAAATAATTGGCCTAACATTAATCGCAATTCCAAAACAACAAAAAATTGATCAAACTATAAGAAAGTATAGCTTTCACACACACACACACACACACACACACACACACACACACACACACACACACACACACACACACACACACACACACACACACACACACACACACACACACACACACACACACACAGAGTATGTTGATATAAGAATGCCCAGATTCAAGAACCCATTGATCTATGCTGTAACAAGTCCAAAAATTTGAAAATATGATACCAATCACAACAACAAACAAACCCCATTTCCAAAATTCAAGAACCCATCAATCTCAACAATAATAAAAACCAAAACTTGGTAACTAAATATGATACCAATAACAAAAAAAAACAGACCGCATTTCCAAAAACCAATATTCTGATCAAAGAATCATAGATCAACCATTTTAACTAACACACACATAAATGAGTGATCCAAATCCACATTTTAATATATACATATAAAGGAAAATAAAGAACAACCCATCAAAGAAAAGTCTGATATATACCAAAAGCAAACCCTCTGTGGAACGCTGAGATCCTAAGGTATGAGGCAGCCATTGAAGCCCACAACAACCTTGAAGACATGTTGGAAACTTTAAACCCAAAAACAAAAAATACTGCACTTTCTATTTCTCTCTCCCTCAACACACAAAACACACTACACATATATTTGTTTCTCTTATAAATTCTAATAAATTAGGTGGGGTTTGGAGAGTTGGTGGGGGTGTTCCAAACTTCCAATCACTATATTTTTAAGCCACCAGTGAGAAGAACTTTGGAGCCAGTTGAGAATTTTGGGTAGTTTAGAATGTTCTATAAGGAAGTGGAGACCATCACCCTCAATATGTAAGGCTCTCTTCAATTCTGAATCGGAATATCCTTTGCCTACAGAACAACTTTTGCTTAGGCATTGGGTTAATGTTGATGTTGGTGCATCGCAAGATGGTAGTATATCACTTAATTTAATGGAATAGATTATATAAGAGGAAATGCCCTTGTACACAGAAACACAAACGTATAGAGGCTTGCTAAGATCTACTCCTAATGATGGCAATCGCAAAAAGAGAGCTAATACTAAGACATAGTTACTGTCCTCAAGGTGGAACAAGCACTTCAACAACACCCTCAAGCATTTGTGTTACACTCCTCATGCATAAAGATGTTGTAGTTTACCACTTCACTTCACGTCACACACACACAATGAGTCTTGAAAAAAATGAACCAAAAGCTTATAACAATTCACATGCTCTATTTATGTATATCTACAGTTCATAGAAGCATTTCATCAAACACATAATTTGCATTACAAACCCACAAACGAAAATAGAAATAGAAAATAAAGACAAACTAAAAGAAAACCATTGAAAATACTATGAAACAAAACCCACAAACAAATCAAACGAATCCCAAACAAAATCCACACTCAAATCAAAGGAAACCCAAACAAACCCACAAAAAAAAAAAAAAAAAAACCGCCAGAGCCTTTATGATTCAGATTTAGTAGAAAGAGAGAAATAGAGAGGATAAAGAGGAGGAAAAGTGTAGAGAGAGACAAACCTTGCTGCGAGAAAGAGCAAGAAGAAAAGCTTGGCAGAGAGTGTGTGACAGAGAGTAGCCGATGAAGAGAGCACGAGCGTGATGGCTGGGCGAGGGATTTCTAAATTCCTGGGCTTGGGAGGGTATTTCAAATCCATGGATTTGGACCCCTGAAATCCAAGATGGATTTGGGCCAAATCCAAATCCAATTCTTTTAAGTTATCCAAACAAAGGATTTGGATTTGGGCCTCCCAAATCTAAATCTAATCCAAATTTAAATTCTTGTCATCCAAACAGACCAGAAAGTACAGCAAGTCTGAGACTGTTTTTAACTTTTTTTTATTTTATTTTATTTTATTTTTATCCTTATGTAAATTACCAAATTGTCCACCCCTTGTATCATGAGATAGTCTAATGTTTCTAATCTAAATTGGTAAATCACATCCTATACGGTATTTTTTATTTATTTATTTTAAAAAGAAATCCTATTGGTAAGAACACGTTTGGTACACTAAATAGAGATTATGATAGGAATTGTAATATTTATTATTAGAAATAAAATATGTTGTAATGTAATAACTAAACGTATTCATTAGTTTGATTATAAGTTATAACATTAGAATGAAACTTAACATTTATTTTAGGAAATATATTACCATATAATTATATCTCCTTAAAAATTGTTATTTTAAATTTAAGAGAGATATGTATTATTTTTTATGATTTTTTATTTTTATAATGGTTAGATGTATATGGAAAGTTCGTTTATTTGGAAATATATTAAGTTTTGAAATTATTGCACTTACTAAGAGCACGTTTGGTAGACTGTAATAAATACTGTAATGTAATAGATATTTTTATGGCATAATTATTCAGTTGTTTGGTTATATTTTTATTACAATGAATAGTTATTCCTTATGAATAGCTATTCTTCAAAATGAGGAATAACTATTCCTTATCAAAAGTACTGAATATCTGTTTCTTCATCTTATGTAATAACTTTAAAAAAAAAAAAATTCTAAAAAGTCATTAGTTGCCACATCTTCAAAAGGAAAGAAAATAAATTTTCATTGTTTTTGAACACCCTAAAATAAGTTTATTTTAGGAAATTTGACTTAAAAATGATTTAATCACACATTCTTTTTTTATTCTACTAAATTATGAATGCATATTTAGGATTTTATTCCTAAATGGTCAACAAACTAATGAATAATAATATTTATTACATTCCAACTTAATGTATTCCTTGTAATACTTATTCCTATTATCATATAATAATCATTACAGTGTACCAAACATGCCCTAAGGAATAGCTAATACAACTAAGGGTGTCAATTCGGGTTAGTGTGTCAGTTCATGTTGTGTCGAGGTAGGAGTATTCGACTAAATGACTCAACCATAACCCGACCCATTTAATAATCGTGTCATGATTCTTCAACCCTAACCCGACTTGTTAATAAGGCGGGTTGACCTGACCCAACCCATTTGACACACTTAATAAATGAGTCATATTGGGTTGACACAAATGTAACACAACCCATTTCAACCGGTATAATATTAAATATAACATCTATCTAGAAATAATTTTTTTTACATCCCAAAAGCAATGCATATACTTCAAGTCTTTAACCCACATTCTTGTAATTTTTAAGAGTAATACCCATCAGATCTAGTTTATAAACTATCTCAATAAACCTACTTGCAAGATATGTAGTCGGTGTCCAACACAAATACAAACACCCAAAAAAAAAAAAAAAAAAAACACATGGTACAAGACAAAAGTTACAACCGTGGCCTTAATCAACAATTAATATATCTTAGGAAAAATTGCAATTTACCCACCTGTGGTTTGGCCCGTTTTAACAGTGCCTACCCGTGGTTTGAAATTTGTCACTTAACCCACCTGAGGTGACCTTCGTTAAACCCCCGTTACCCACTTCAGCCCTTTCCGTTTAAAAATCCTCTTTACTATATAAGCCAAAAATTAGAACCCAATTAGAACACCATTAGAACCCTAAGGACTGAGCTCTCCCTTTCCCTACCTTCGAGCCCTCAAAAATCCCTTTCCCTCTGTACTCCGATTGTCAAAGTGAAATCTGACATGTCTTCTTCAAGCTATTACTCCGGTTCTAGTCACCATTCATGCTCTGCTGACCATTGTTGGCTACGTACTGCTCCGACCTTGAACAATTTTGGGAGAAGGTTTCATGGGTGCAGCTACTATGATGTGGTGAGTAATAGTTGGGTTTTATATTTTGTTCTGTTTTTATTTTTATTTTTTATTTTTGGTTTTGTTGGTTTTCTGGTTTTGTTGGCTTTACGAATAACCCAAATCTGATTTTGTTTGTAGGATGAGGAACCTACTTGTAAATACTTTAGGTAGTTGGATGGCAAAATCTGTAAGCGTGGATCTAAAGTTGCACCCATTGTCCTTGTAAGATTCAGTATGTACAAGAATCAAGCAAGAGTTGCAAAGGAAAAGGAAAAGGAGGCTAATGATAGGGAAACAGCAGCTATTGAGAGGAAAAATAAAGCCAAGCGAAAGGAAGAAAAAGCTAGGTTGAGAGAGAGGATTGCTAAAGAGAAGTTACAGAAGTACAAATTTGCACTTCTTGTGTCATGGGGGTTTTTTGCTATTTTTTATGTGTTTTCTAGTAGGATGGGAGAATTTGGAACAAATCCATTGTGTCTGCCTTGAAGGCAAGTTGTTGTAGTTATTGTATAATTTTTTTTTTATGAGAATTTTGGGTATAATTTTGGGTACTACCACTTTTGACAAGTGCATTCTATGTATTTTAGGTATAGTATGCAATGTGTTCTTTATGTAATGTTATTGTTTATGTGGCACTATGTAATGTTGTTCTTTATGTGATGGGTTCTTTTTTATGTAATCTATTCTTGTTTACGTAATGCTACCTTTTTTATGTAATGTGATATTGTAATTTGAATAAGGTATGCAATCCGTTATTCTTTATAAAGATTGTGTATGTTGTACATCAATTGGGTAGGCAAGGACATGCACCCCACAAGATTCTGTTTACATCAATTGGAAAAACATAAAAAATTATGTTTTAAAGTAAGACCATTCCATACATATATAATACTGCCAAATATTAATGGCTAAACACTACCAAGTTTCATCTAAGTAGGAGTACTATTCTATACTATATAATAAGCATTGTTCAAAACAAGTGGACTCCACCAAACTAAACAATGGCTAAACACTGCCAAATTTCATCTACACAATATGTTGTTTTGTTCCCACTAAGACAACAACAAAATAAAGTTCTGCACAATAACAAAAAAACAAAAAAGTGGTGACATGCCACTATCAACTAAACAATTACCCTTGTCCTTGCCACAATAACAAAAAAAAGTAAAATAAAGTTTTTGCTTGCACAGTCTCCAATTTTCATTTCCCAAAGACCTTGCCCTTGCCCTTGTCAGTGCCTCTACCCCTGCCTGCTGAGAACATTGCACCAGATGTCTCAGCTCTTAATCCACCTCCTCTCCCAACGACCCTTGGTGGTACCAACCCCTTTTGAGCCTGCAAAATACATAAAAACTCCATATCAAGATCTAATTATGTAAGTATAAAGGGTAGTGTTTGTGTTTGTGCTTGTGCTTGTGTTTGTGTTTGTTCTTGTGTTTGTGTTTGTGTTTGTGTTTATGTATATACCTGAGGAGTATGAGAGATGGGCTGGCTGCATGAGAACCATTGAGCAGTGGGTACTTTGCTTGGTGGTCTGCTTGAAGCCAAAGCAAATGTTTGGGCTGGCTTTGTGTAGGGTTTGCCTGTTGGCTGCCTCAATAGTTGCTTTTGTGGCTAGTTGACTGGTTGACTTGCTTGATGGGTGGTTAGCTTTCTTATTAAATGGCTAGCTACCCCACTTGTTGGTTGACTGGTTGTCTGGTTCTCTGCTGCTTTGGTTGACTGGTTGGCCTTGGCCTTCTTGTTTGCTAATCTTGTTGACTGCCTTACTTGCTCATTGGTTGCCTGGTTGGCTAGCTGCCTTGCAAACCTCATTGGTGGTTGCCTAGGTGGCTGGCTGGCTACCTGGTTGGATGGTTGGCTGGCTGGCTAGCTGGCTAGTTGGCTGGTTGCCTGCCTGCCTGGTTGGCTACTGGTTGGCAAACCAGGATGGCTGCCTTGCAAACCTCCTTGGTGGTTGCCTAGGTGGTTGGCTGGCTGGTTGGCTGCTTGTTCCTTGTCCCTCTTGTCCCTACAAAAAGAATTGCCTTGCATCAGAAATAGATTTGTAATATAATTGTCATAGTGAACACATTATTGCTGTACTTACAAATTTTTTTTGCCTCTCAATTCTCTGCCTCCTTTGCCATGGTGTCTCACCAGTTATTCCAGCCTTACACCTCCTTGAATTATGCCCCTCTTAATGGCAAAACCCACATTTTATAGGTCTATATGACCAAGAGACTTTGTATGGGTTGTTTAGCTCATCTGCATCTTTCTTCCTTTTCATTGGTGGCCTGCCTGGAGGCTTGTACACAATTGGAGCAACAGGGGCAGGTTGGCTCGTTTGAACCCATTCATCGTGGCCAGGCAGTAGGGTAATCATCTCCTTATATGCAGCCACATTGGCATCCTTTCTAAAGCATGCATGCACATAATCCTCAAGCCTATCCAGGTTCTTATAGATTGCTGCAACACCATGTTTACATGGGATTCCTGTCAAATCCCAAACTCTACACGTACAACACTATCTGCTAAGGTTAACCACATGTCTCTCATACTCATTATCAACCTCATATATATAGCAGGCTGATGGAATAGCAGAAAATGGCTTAGAATCAACTTTCAACTGCTTAAGCTTCTGCACTATGTTTGGACAAAGGTCACTAGTGAATTTTTCAATCCCAATCCTCTTATTGTACATTCTAGTCATCAACCTAACCCTAATCCACTCTAGCATGGCAATGATAGGCTTATCCCTAGCTTCTAGTATCATAGAATTAAATAACTCACTAAGATTGTTCACATAACAATCAGAGATGGCCTTTGGAGTGAAATGTGACTTAGTCTATTGGGTTAGTTGGATATCTGCTATATACTCCCATGCTTCTCTGTCCAATTCCTTCATCTCTTGCATTGTCTTTTCAAACTCCCTAACTGTTGTTGCTGCAGCACGTCTCCATAATGCAACCTTCAACTCTAAACCCTTGAAGGTTAGCTTAAAGTTGTTGTAAATATGTTTCACACAATATCTATGTTCCACTGTTGGGAACAACATCTCCATGGCAGGTATCAATTCCTGGTTATGATAAATACAATAAAAAATGAACACCATCAGCCTAAGAATAAAAACAAACAAGTATAAAGCAGAAATGAACAAAACAAGTATTACCTTCTGCCTATCTGAAATGAACACCTGATTCAGCTCATCTGGCCTCCCAATATCATTTGCAAATATTTGTAAAAACCACACCCAAGCATCCTTGTTTTCTTGCTCAACTACAGCTAATGCAACAGGAAAAATATTGTTATTCCCATCCCTTCCAGATGCTGATAATATATGTCCACCAAACTTGCCCTTCAAGTGGCAACCATCTAATCCTACAAGTGGCTTGCAAACCCCCAAGAATCCAACTTTCTGTGCATTGTATCTCACATACATCCTCTTGAACCTGGGTTGTGTGTTAGACTCAGTAATCTCAGTTTGCAGGATCACCTTACTCCCCACATCAGTTACTCTTATCATCTCTGCATAGTCCCTAAGTTTCCTATACTGCAACCTCTCATCGCCTAGTATGAACTCTCTAACTTTCCTCTTAGCTCTGTACACCTGATTTATGCTCAAGTCAACATTTACATCATGTATGACTCGATGCTTCACACCATAAACTACCCAATCAAGGTTTTTGTTGAAATTTTCCAAGTATTTCCTAGCCACATATGTAGAAGTGACCTGGCTATGCTTGAATGTCCTCCCACATGTACAAGTTGGAACCATGGTCTTTATATGGAAGGTTAACTCCCCTGCAATCTGTGATGCGTATACCCTTCAACCACAATCATACTTGCAGTAGACAGAAACTTTGGTCTTCTCATTAAGCTTGAACTTAATGTCCACAGACTTTCTCACTGCATATTCCCTCCAGGCAGCCCTAAACACCTTAACATTTGGGAACTTCATACCCTTGCATAACTGAGGGTTAATTATGCCAGTGTTCTCATTAAACTCTGGATATGTCACCCTCTCATCCTCATCCTCTGAACTGTCTATGCTCATAGCGTCATCACCATCAAGGGCTTTTTCAGCCCAATCATTATTATCACCAGCTTCATCACTGGCAGTAGCTTCTGGTCTTTTCCCATCATCTGTAACTTGCTCTCTCACATTATCTCCCTTATTTACATTTTCATTATCTCTTTGATGCTCTCTCATATTGGGCACCTCATTGTTCTCAGTACCAAATATGTTATCAGGATAATCTGGTCCTTCATACCCTTCCTCTAGCCAATCAGGTTCATCCACATGAACATCTTCATTACCAACAGTTTGTCCATGGGTTGTTTGGTCATCCACATGCACAGCTCCACCAACACTGCCATCCTTTAAACCGTCAACAGGTTCTTCACTAACATCATTTTGGTCAACCACAGACTCCCTAACAGTATTGGTCACCTCCTCAAAATCAGGATCATCATCAGTATCATCATCAGTATCATTCATTTCCTATGACTGCTCTACTACAATTGGTTGAACTGGTTCAGCTATAGGTTTTTCAATAGCAATTGGTTCAACTTTAGGTTCTACATAAAGTGTGATTTCATTTGTTGGCCATTCAGCATGTAGTTCACACATGTAGGTCACATCCTCATCTGAAGTAATTAACCTTAACCCTTACTTTAAGTCACCACCAGGTAATAAATAATAAATCCTACTGTTAATGGGTCCCCCAACCTCAACACAAATGTCTTATATCTCAAAATGACTTAGTAGATTTGGATCAACATTAGCCATTGTAGATACCTCACCACCTACATACTCTAAACCAGGGTTCCATTCAAAATTCCCACTATGGTGAATGGTAAAATCAAAACGGATTTCAGTAGCCATATGCAGGGTTTATAACACATACATAAACAACAGTAATTAAATACATAACCAACACATGCATAGAGACAACACACAAAAGCAAAATAATTTCAGTTGCACACCAAACACCAAGTAACGTGGGGTCGAAGATAAGAAACACAACCAACTAAACAATTTGTCTCCATAGGACCAAAAACAACCTAAAGATGCATCTAACCAAAATATTCCTAGGGATCACAGTCATCAATGTCAACTATAAAAGAACAAACACACCAATCGTAAACCCAACAATGGTAAACCACTAATTTTATGACAAAAAAACTTTAATCCGAATAAACATTGGAAAAGAATAATGGTAAACCACTAATTTCATCAATCGTTACACATTGAAAAAGAATAAACACAACAATGGCAAACCCTACAAAGTAATTTCATACCTGATACAGAGAAAAACTCAAACTTCAGCACTTCTCCTTGCTTGCAAGTGTTCAGAGAGGGATTTCACTTTGGCAATCGGAGTACAGAGGGAAAGGAATTAAGGCTAATGAGATTTTTGAGGGTTCGAAGGTAGGGAGAGGGAGAGCGCTCAGTCCTTAGGGTTCTAATGGTGTTCTAATTGGGTTCTAATTTTTGGCTTATATAGTAAAGGGGATTTTTAAACAGAAATGGCTGAGGTGGGTAACGGGGGTCTAACGGAGGTCACCTCAGGTGGGTTAAGTGAAAAATTTCAAACCACGGGTAGGCATTGTTAAAACGGGCCAAACCACAGGTGGGTAAATTGTAATTTCCCCTATATCTTATATATTAATAACGGCACATGGGTTCAAAGTTTATAGAATAAAAGTATTATGCAGAAAAAATAAACATATGAGAAAGAGAGAGAGAGAGAGAAAGAGAGCAATAACCGGTTTGAGACTTTGAGTTTGAGAATTGGGTGTGAAATTATAATATAGTAGAATGAGTGGTACGGCTAATTTTTTTTTTTTTAAATAGATATTTATAAGAAGGTTTAGAGGTTTAGGGTTTTTAGGGTTTAGAGATCTAAGGTTTGTAAAGTTTCAATTTCCAATTATATCCCTTGTAAGTTTTTGTAATTACTCACTTTTCTTTTTAAATTTAAAACATATGTTGGATATAAAAGGTATTTGACAAATCTAAAATAAAATAAATATTTATTTGTTATACAAATTAAACGGGTTGTTATAAGTGGGTCATTTTGAGTTGACACAAATAAATTGGCATGTCAAACGTGTCTATTATGAGTTACACGGGTTGACTCGTTTATGATACGTTTCTTATTGAGTCGCTTTTGGGTCGACCTGTTTATGACCCAAACCCATTAAGGCCCAACCCTAACCCAAAAAAATCCGTGTCGGATTCGTGTCGTGTTCGCGGGTTGGGTCAAGCATTGACAGCCCTAAATACAACATTTTAAAGATGAATAGTTATTCCTCATTTTGAAGAATAACTATTCATAAGGAATGATTATTCCTTGTAATAAAAATATAACCAAAATAAAGAATAATAAACTATAAGAATAACTATTACATTACAGCGCCTATTACAGTTTACCAAACATACCCTAAGTTGTAATATGAATGAATTTTTTATTTTCCAGCATGATCTTGGGTTTTTATTACACAAAACACTTGTCTATACTGTTAGGTTCTAAAGGTTTAGGAATTTGTGTATTTAGAACTCTAATTTGTAATGTTGGCAAATCACGATCAAAATAATGTACTTAGTCTTGTTTAGGCTTGCTCAGAGTTGATAAAATATTGTAAAGTTGGAATCGAGTGACTGCAGATGCATTGAGGCATTTCGGCCTGGCTCGATCGATCGAAGGTTAGACTCGATCGATCGATCGAAAATCGGCCCAGATGCGTTTTCTGCAGAATTTCCAACTCAGCCCTAACTCTTTAAACGTTTAGGGTTTTATGTTTTTGCCCTAGGTATATAAGGCAAACCCTAGCCACGTTTTTAAGAGTTGCACAAGTTGTATTGTTGCTCATACATTGCGGTTTTGTGTAAATCTCTTGTGAGATCTAGAGGAACTTTCCTTTACACAAAGCTTAGGGTTTTCAAGATTGAGATTACTTCAACATCTTGATGATCAACTTGGTTGCTGCCTTTGAAGTTTAAAGAATATCAAGCGTGGGTGCTTGTAGCTGATTGAGGGATTCAAAGAAAGAAGTAGTCTGTGGACTCGGAGCCTGCGCGTGGTCGTGTCAGGAAGTTTTACTGGTGGGTAGCATTAGGAAGTCAAGCGGGGAGCTTGTAAGTCCTTTTGTAAGAACTTCAATTCTTTCTTAGTGGATTCTGTTTTGCCTTGAGGATCGGTGGGTAAAATCCTCCCCAGGTTTTTCCGTGTGGTTTCCTGGGTGATCATATCTTGTGTTCTTTTATTATTCCGCTGCTTTATATATTTTATATGCATGATATGATTTTGTGATTGTTTTAACCTAGAATTGTTTAATTTAACTAAGTAACAACTTGGCTAATTAATCTAGGCTACGCAATCTGGTTGTTTGTAAGGGGTCTTAAACCGTTCAAGTGATATCAGATCGGGTTGCTTTTTTGTTTGAGATTTTTTTATCTTTGAGCTGATCCTTGACCCCTGTTGTCATGGATTCTTGGAAAATCTTTTTGCTTATTAGTCAACTTATTTACTTGCTATCTTTGCCATTTGTTGTTTGTGTTAAATCTTTCCTTAAGTATCTAGGCATAATCACATGTGATAAGAATTATGTTTGTTATACTGCTTTAACCGCCTTAAAGGCACGTGATTCTTGTCTTTGGTATTTAGATAGTGGTTGTTCCAGGCACATGACAGGAAATAAAGATTTATTCAAATCACTCTTTGAAGGAAAGATTGGGACAGTCACTTTTAGAGATGGAAGTAAATCTGTAATCAGAGGCATTGGTACTGTGGATATTCCAGGATTGCCAGTGTTTGAAGATGTTTGGTATGTTGATGGATTGAAGGCCAATTTACTCAGCATTAGTCAGATTTGCGACAATGGTTTAAATGTTCTTTTCACCAAGTATGAGTGTGAAATACTTGATGGAGGAGGTGACTGTATGTGTGTTGGTGTAAGGACAGCTGACAACTGTTATGGGATAACACCAAGTGTAAACAACAAGTGCTTTAGTGCAAAGATAGATCAAGTTGATTTGTGGCATCAACGGTTGGGGCATGCCAGTCATAAGCAGTTAGAAAAGATTTCCAAATGTGAGGCAGTTATAAGTTTACCTAAATTTGAGAAGATAGATAAGTGCATTTGTGGACTATGTCAGATAGGTAAACAAGTAAAATCCAAGCATCCATCTGTGACTAGTGTTCAAACGTCAAGACCTTTAGAGTTACTACACATTGATCTCATGGGTCCTGCCAAAGTTCAAAGTCTGGGTGGAAAGAAGTATATTCTAGTTGTTGTGGATGACTTTACTAGATATACTTGGGTTGTACTTTTGAAGGATAAAGCTGAAGCTCCTGAGAAGATGATATATCTGTGCAAGAAATTGCAGGTTGAGAAAGATACTGTGATAGCCAGAATCAGAAGTGATCATGGAAGAGAGTTTGAAAATACCAAGCTGGCTACTTTCTGCAATGAGCAAGGCACTCACCAAGAATTCTCATCTCCCAAGACTCCTCAACAGAATGGGATTGTGGAAAGGAAAAATAGGGTTGTTCAGGAGATGGCACGAGTCATGCTACACAACAAAAATTTGCCAAAGTCTTTCTGGGGAGAAGCAGTCAACACTGCTTGCCATACACTCAATCGGGTGTATTTTAGACCTAATTCCAAGAAGACTCCCTATGAACTCTGGAGAGGGAAGAAACTTGTTGTCAAATATTTCAGGGTATTTGGCAGTGACTGTTACATTCTACGTGATAGAGAGAACCTAGAAAAATTTGATGCCAAAAGTGACGAAGGATACTTTCTAGGATACTTTTCCACCAGTAGAGCTTATAGAGTGTACAATCTGAGAACCAAAACAGTCATGGAATCCTTAAATGTTGTGATAAATGATGAAGTGTGTTCAGAAGCATCTTTAGAAAGCACTGTTCCTGCTCAAGACAAGCCTTTAGAAGCAAATGATTCTCTTCTTACTGAGTATGTTGGGAAACATAGTGAGGAAGAGCTGTTGGTGTTGAATGATACAGTCTCAGTACCATCAAGTTCAGAACCATCTACTCCTGTTCGTGACACTCGACAGGCACAAAGTGAACTCAGTCCCTCATCTACCCAGAAAGGTACTTCCACTTCTTTAGTTAAAGGTCTATCCTTTAGAGTGAGACTGAACCATCCCTCCATAAATATATTGGGTAGTCTGAATGATAACATGAGGTTAAGATCAAAAGCATTGAATGTGATCACTCACTCTTGCTATCTGTCCCAATTTGAACCGAAGAAGGTGGATGAAGCACTTTAAGATGTTGATTGGGTAAATTCCATGCATGAAGAACTTCATCAATTCGTTCGGAATGATGTGTGGGAAGTAGTTCCTAGATCGACGAATGTAAATGTGATTGGAACTAAGTAGATCTTTAAGAACAAGTCAGATGAACATGGCACTGTGATTAGAAACAAATTAAGACTTGTTGCACAAGGGTACACATAGGTGGAAGGAATTGACTTTGATGAGACATTTGCACCAGTAGCAAGGTTAGAATCAATTCGGATATTATTGGCTATAGCAAGTCACCTAAACTTCAAGTTATATCAGATGGATGTCAAGAGTGCTTTCTTGAATGGAATGATACAAGAAGAAGTTTATGTTGAACAACCTAAAGGCTTTGTAGATCCTCACAGACCGGATGACGTCTACAAATTGAAGAGAGCTCTCTATGGGTTGAAGCAAGCTCCTTGGGCTTGGTATGACAGACTGACTGCATATCTCATTGAGCATGGATTCAAAAGGGGATTTGCAGATACAACTCTCTTCATAAGAAAGAATAAGACTGGTTTTGTTGTAGCTCAAATTTATGTTGATGACATTGTTTTTGGTGCTACTAATGATTCTCTTGCTCATTCTTTTGCAGATGAAATGAAGGCGATGTTTGAAATGAGCATGGTTGGAGAACTAACTTACTTTTTGGGATTGCAGGTAAAGCAAACAGAGACAGGAATCTACATCAATCAAGCTAAATATGCAAGAAATTTAGTTAAAAGATTTGGACTGGACAAGGCTGCTCATGCTAGAACGCCGATGGCGGCTAATGCAAAGTTGACAATTGATCTATCAGGTGAGTCTGTTGATGTTACTTTGTATAGAAGCATGATAGGCTGTCTTTTGTATCTGATTGCTAGTCGTCCTGATATATCTTTTAGTGTTGGTGTTTGCTCTAGATTCCAATCTAATCCTAAGGTTTCTCATTTAAATGCTGTTAAGAGGATTATAAAATATGTGAGTGGAACCTGTGATTATGGTTTATTTTATAGCAAGGAGTCAAATTTGTCTCTTGCTGGCTTTTCTAATTCTGATTGGGCTGGGAATGCTGATGACAGAAAAAGCACCACTGGAGGGTGTTTTTATGTAGAAGCCAATCTTGTGGCTTGGATGAGTAAGAAGCAAAATTCTGTTTCTCTATCCACTGCTGAGGCAGAGTATATTGCTGCCGGGAGTTGTTGTTCTCAGCTCCTTTGGATGAAGAAACTTTTGGGTGATTATGGGATTTCTCAAGATACCATGGTTGTCTATTGCAATAACTCTAGTGCTATAGATATATCTAAGAATCCGGTTTAGCACTCTAAGACCAAGCACATTGAGCTTAGGCATCATTTTATTAGGGATTTGGTTGAAAAGAAAATAGTTGCTCTTGAATATATCCCTACTGATCGTCAAAACGCTGACATCTTTACCAAACCGCTTGATGGAAGTAAGTTTGAGACACTTCGTCAAGTGATTGGCGTGCTTCGTTGTCCCTAGTTGTTTTGGCTTCCTTGGTCCTTGTGCTTCATTGCTCTATTTTGTTGTGACCATTGTTCTTTGGTTTTTTTTTTTTTTTTTTTTTTTTTTTTTTTTTTTTTTTTTTTTTGTTCTAGGACTTGCATTGCATTACATACATGCATTTCATTCTAGGATTTATTTGTTTTCTCTTTTAATAATAATAATAAAAAAAAAAAAAGGAAAAGGAGAAAGCAAAATCTATGTTGGACACTATTTTTTCTTGATTTTTGAAAACAAGGTTGGTCAATCTTTTTACACATATCATGTCTTGTGTACCTTGTTTAACCTTGATGAGCTTATTTACTGCACTTGACTAGTTGAAACTTTGTAGTGCATGTTGTGTGGGAAAGATGTGTGTGGTTTTTAATCACTTTGCCTTAATCATGAAGTCACTTGGTCTTTGACTGTCGGACTTGATCCTTTTGAGAAAGGCATAAATAACCATCTCACCACTGTTCTCTAGCCAATCATGAACACCTTAGTGCATATCATAAGATTTTGTGCTCGAGAAAGTGTAGCACATGCACAAAAAGAACATAAGGTGTAGTCTCAAAATTAAATTAAAACTAGTGTGTACTATTAGGCTTGATGCCAATTTACTTAATTCAAACCGGTGTGTACTATTAGGTTGAATGCCAATTCATATATAAATAAGAGGCAAAAATGCAAGAAACTTACATGATTGCAAGCTTTTGATCTAGGAGATGTGGGAGTTATAGGATGTAACTCTTTAGGTGATAGTCTCTTTTAAATTCTATGTGATAAATTATGTAGACTTTGTGTTTGATTGCTATTCACATATCACCTCACATGTATCTCAAGTTTTTGCTAGTTTCACACACTACACAAGTTACTCTTTGTTAAACTCTGTACATGCTAGTGTGTGTGTTTTTGGTCTGACCAACCAAGTTTGAAAATATCTTGAGATTTGTGCACAACATATTTGTTGCTTGAGAAAATTAAATGGGAGGATGATTGAAACTTGTGTTTGAGAAAATTGAGTTTAAAAATTTGGGTTTTTGAAAAAACATTCCATCTCATACTCATGCATTTTGATTTCATTGTTCAAATGCTTTAAGGAGTTGTTTTCAAAATTGGATTTGCATCTTTCAAAACAGTAATTTTTCTCAAAATTTTAGTGAGCCTCTGCCCATTTTGATTGATCCAGTGTGATTTTCGATCGATCGAAAAAGTGTCCCAGATTGTTCTAAAATGACTGTCACATTCGATCGATCGAATGTAATTTTTGATCGATCGAAGATCTTGGAGAAGCTTTTTTAAAAGTTGAAATCTGACTTTTTCAACTCACTTTTCAAACTTTTCAAAACTTTCTTTTTCTCTCTCCGACGAGGCAAGCTCAATAGTTCCAATTTTTTGTCGTTTTCCTCCAGATTTTTTGCAAGAAATCTCTCTCCTCAAGCCGGTAAGTCTGTTTTGTCCTTTTTGAGTTTATTTCCTTATTTCATGCATTTTTCATGCATTTTAAGGGTGTTTTTCGGAACTTTCTCTATTTGGGATTTGTGATGATTCAGACCTAATTGTGTGAAATTGATCAATGAGTTTTTGTGGGGACACACTATAAACATGTTCTTAATAGTTTAATTTGATCAATTTTGAGTTTTGTGAACAATTGAAAATTCTAGGGTTTATGTTTGGTCCGAATTGGGGCTTTTATGAAATTGAGTTAAATTTGATGAAATTGGCTTTGTGTATTGATGTAATTAGGCTTTATAATCATTGTATTGTGTGTTGTAATGCTTAATTCATCAATTTGGTGCAAAATTTTTCAAGTGGTTTTCAAATTTTTAGGGTTTTTGTTAAGAAACTCTATGTTCAAGCCAATTTTGTGAAATTGAACTTAATTTGACCTTGGTTACTGCATTAGTTCATGCATCATAACATTGTTATTGTTCATACATCATATAGATTTTTATTCTATTATGTTTTTTGTGCTAACTTGTAGTCTGCCCTTAGTTTTATTTTTGTTCTTGTTGTTTTTCTCTTTGTGTCTCTGTCCTTTCCTTAGCATCATGCCTAGGAAGACTAGAGCCCGTAGGACTATTCCCTCTCCTTCTCCACCCCCACCTTCCTTTGACCGAGAGAGGTTCCCTAGTGAGAAAAAACAAGAGATTTATGAGACTCTAAACCTTAAGAGAAAAGTTTGGGCTGAGCGTTCTGTCATGCTAGATGAGCTTGATCCTGCCATTAGGGCAAATATTGAGCGAAGGGGATGGTTGCCTTTGTTAGTTGTGTCTGATCCTCCACCTCCAGCTACCTTGATTAGAGAGTTCTTCTCGAACATCTCTATCTACATCTATGATTCCAACACTCTAGTTAGGAGTTGGATACGAGGTGTAGAGTACTCCATTACTCCTCAGGTAGTGGCTGATGCTTTTAAGGTACCATTGGTTCGGCATCCTGTCTATCCCTATGATGAGTCACCAGAGTTGAGTGATGTCATGTCTTACATCACTAGGTCATCTATCCAGTGGGGTTCTGATCCTAGGATCACCACCGCTGAGCTTCCTGAGACTGTCTATCTCTTCTTTAGGATAGCTTGTCACTCTCTCTGGCCCATTTCTCATCTGCACACCATTCCTCTTGAGAGGTGTGTATTTTTGTATGCTCTAGTGACTGATGCTCCTATTAGTTTTCCTCATCTTTTTCTTCGTTCTTTAAACGAAGTTTATAGGAGTTCATCTACAGCTCATGCCCTTGTTCATCCTATTTTCATTCATAGGATTTTACTTTATCTTGGTTTAGAGGATTTCCCTGCTTCTGAGCCTGTTCATGTGATAGCTCCTATAGGTGCGTCTTTTCTTAGACGGAGGGCCGTTCATCTTCGAGCTGGTTCTAAACACCCTAGGTCTGAGCCGTCTAGTAGCGCTCCTCCTCCTCTTTCATCTTCTACAGGTCCTGCTGGTGAGGATATTCCTAATCCTGATGTGGCTGCTGCTGCTGTTCCTCCACCTCTTTCGGCTGACTTCGATGTTCGTCGTACCCTGGAGACTGTCATGACTGTTCAGGTGGCTCATGGTCAGATTTTGGTGGATTTGCTTGATAAGATGTGAGCTTTGCGAGCCGACATTGCGCGTCTACATTCACCCTCACCACCTCCTTTTGATGGCGACTTGTGATTGCCCTTTGGCATTCCGTCACAAAAAGGGGGAGTAGAGTTTTGTCTTGTAGAGGAGTTTTTGTAGTTAGGGGGAGATATTTTTTTTGTTAGCATGAGATTTTTTTTGTTAGTTTGTGGAGTTTATTATATTGTATCTAGGTGCTTCACTTTGTATATCATTTTTGGGGATATTCATATTAGGGGGAGTAACATTGATTGATATATTGATATACATGTTTTTTATTTGATTCTTGTTGTCTTATGATTCACTGCTTATTGATTTATATTTATGAGTTAATTCATTGATATATATCTTTATTTTGTGTTGTGTGAATCTTACAAGAATGTTATACCTGTTTATATACTATTTCCTGTCACACATGCGTTTATGTGTTTGTTGAGTATTTCAGGAATATACAGGTTGATTCAACAAAGCTGCTGTCTACACTTGCAACCGATGGATAGTAGTTAGGGTTGAATTTAAGTTTATGAGCATTATTTTGTAAAGGGCTTTTTACTTGTAAACTTTGAGCTTTTTATTTGTGTTTTGTCACGGATTGCCAAAGGGGGAGTTTGTTAGGTTCTAAAAGTTTAGGAATTTGTGTATTTAGAACTCTAATTTGTAATGTTGGCAAACCATGATCAAAACAATGTACTTAGTCTTGTTTAGGCTTGCTCAGAGTTGATAAAATATTATAAAGTTGGAATCGAGTGACTGCAGATGCATTAGGGCATTTCGGCCTGGCTCGATCGATCGAAGGTTAGACTCGATCGATCGAAAATCGGCCCAGATGCGTTTTCTGCAAAATTTCCAACTCAGCCCTTACTCTTTAAACGTTTAGGATTTTATGTTTTTGCCCTAGGTATATAAGGCAAACCCTAGCCACGTTTTTAAGAGTTGCACAAGTTGTATTGTTGCTCATACATTGCGGTTTTGTGTAAATCTCTTGTGAGATCTAGAGGAGCTTTCCTTTACACAAAACTTAGGGTTTTCAACATTGAGATTACTTCAACATCTTGATGATCAACTTGGTTGCTACCTTTGAAGCTTAAAGAATATCAAGCGTGGGTGCTTGTAGCTGATTGAGGGATTCAAAGAAAGAAGTAGTCCGTGGACTCGGAGCCTGCGCGTGGTCGTGTCAGGAAGTTTTACTGGTGGGTAGCATTAGGAAGTCAAGCGGGGAGCTTGTAAGTCCTTTTGTAAGAACTTCAATTCTTTCTTAGTGGATTTCGTTTTGCCTTGAGGATTGGTGGGTAAAATCCTCCCCAGGTTTTTCCGTGTGGTTTCCTGGGTGATCATATCTTGTATTCTTTTATTATTCCACTGCTTTATATATTTTATATGCATGATATGATTTTGTGATTGTTTTAACCTAGAATTGTTTAATTTGACTAAGTAACAACTTGGCTAATTAATCTAGGCTACGCAATCTGGTTGTTTGTAAGGGGTCTTAAACCGTTCATATACCAGTCTAGTAGTCTTGGGTGATACACAAGGTGCATTGAGTGTGAGGTTTAAGATTCGGCTCCAAATATGGACTCACTTGGGTTATCTCCCTTAGCAATTCAAGGTTTACTAGTGTCCATCGTGTGGCTGGGAAGTTATGGCTCACCGTGGTCCTTCTGCACCTAAGTTGAGTCTTAGACCTAATGGGTAGGGTGCTACTATGGTCACACCTAAGTAGAATTGCCACGTTGGTAACCCCCTTCCCATTTTTTGCACCCAAAAAAAAAAAAAAAAAAAAAAAAAAAAAAAAACTTGTCTATTGGGTTTCCGCTCTGGATCCATCTTTGTGGACTAGCTTATACTCCATTTGACATGTGTTTAACAACAAAATAAAAAATAAAAAATAAAAACTAATTTGGTTAGAATAAACTAACTAATTTGGTTAAAATAGATAGAAAAAGTGAGATGATGAAAAATATTAGAAGCAAAAAAATATTTTCTTTTACTTCATGTGTGTTTGGTTGGAACAATGAAAAAGTAAAAAGATTAAAAATTAATATAAATTTTATTTATTTGGTTTAAAATAAAAATAAAAAGGGTGAATGCAGACACCCAATTTGACAAGTGTTGACTGTATTTTACCTGTAAACAAACATATGAAAATGGAAAAACATTTTTCAAAACATATTTTAATCAAAACAAACAAAGGGCTAATGGAAAAACTAAGCCATATTCATACCAATCCAAGCATTAAGATTTCTCAATAATAGAACGAAGCATATCTTATCACATTTAGAATTAGGGGTGTCCATGAGTCGATCCGAGTTAGGTTTATGCCCAACCCACAACCGACCCGATGACATCAGGTTGCTAGGAAGAAGACTCGTTACTAACTGAGAAAACCCACAGGTTAAGTCGGATCAGACTCGGTTGGTCAGCGGTCGGGTTGGTCGAAGTTGACAATGATGTTGTCGAAGGTTCCAATCGGCGGTGATCTGCATTTTTTTGTTGGATCTTCATCGGATTTGAGCAAAACCCACTGGATCTAAGCAAAATTACACTGGATCTTAGTAAAAAAAACCACAAGATTTTCATCAGATTTAAGCAAAACCCACCGAATATGAGCTGTATTTGAACAAAACCCACTAGATCATAGCTGGATTTGAGAAAAAATGGCGAGATCTGACCAAAAACCACAAGATCTTCATAGGATTTGTGTGAAAATCACTATGTTGTCGCCAGATCGGGGTAGATCTGCCCTTTTTCAAGGGCTTAACCAGTCAAATAAGGGTGGCTTGGGTTTTGGAGAAGGAGACCTGTCATTGGACTCACTGACGTCAGTTATGGCACTCTGAGACCCGTTGCCGACCAACTCTCTCTTGGAATCGAATGATTTCGGTTTGGGTGGCTATAGGTCGGGTCACGGTTGGATATGGATAGGCCTATTTATAACCAAATAAAAAATAATAATTATGTACAAATACCTAGATGGAAACCAAAAACTAAAAATCATGACCTGCAATAAAGAAAAACTAAAAATTTTAGAAACAAATAAATATATTAAAAAAAAAAAAAAAAACCACCAAATCCTAAAATAACCAAGCATATCCTAATATGGGTAAGTGCCTTTTTAGATCCACAAACCCTAACTCAATTTCCACAAAGAGATTTACAATCAATAAAGTTAACATGAGGAAGAAGGTTATCCTAAAATCAAATATAATAACCTTCAACAATTAACTTATCATCTAAACCATCTGTTTATTGAAACCCCTTTGCAACCAATCTCGCCTTCAATAGATCCTTTAACTTTCTGTTTTACTTTGTACACCCACTTATTTTTTTATTGCATTTCGATTATATAGTCTTAGACATAAATACCAAGTGTCATTAGACTTGAGTGCAGTGAACTCCTCTTGCATCATCTGCTGCCACTCAGTGAACTTTACAACTTGGGAAAATGATGATGGTTCAATAGGCATAACTTGGCTATATAAGGCACACAATGGATGCTTGGTTGAGTAATAGGTCTTGTAATCTAGGAATGTCTTATCGCAGTTTCTTCACACTTCACTTGGTTTTGTCCTTTACCTAAATCTTTTGTTGCATCGTTCCTTGCTTTCTTTGCCACAAAGCTTTTGTCTACACTTAATTGTGTGTTTTTATTTTTTGATGGAAATCTATGCATTTTATTTATCAACCAAAAGAGTTATTTTGGATCTTGGATTTTCTGTTTTGTCAAATTGTCAAGGGGTTAGAGTATTCACATCAAGAATGCTAAAAATGCTAATTTAACAATCAACACACAAAAAAACACACTACAACAAATACGTCAAATGCTAAAATGTTTTACACTCAGCTACAGTGAACTACCATCTCTAGTAGCTAAATATTAAAACCAAATATCATTTGTTTTTTTTTTTTTTTTTTTGGTCAACAAAGGAGATGATTATATTAGCTAGCCACAAAAGGTGAAGTATTGGCTATCAGCCTTAAGGAGTACAAACCATTTGCATTAGAGTTTACAATTACATTTAGATTAGGGGTAGGGGGAACATCAAGTACAACAAAATCAAAAGTTAAGGAACAAGCTCCTTTAGCAAGGCTATTTGCTCCTCTGTTAACCTCCCTAAACACATGCCTGATCACGGTCCGCTGAAACTGCCTGAGTAAGTACCTGCAGTCATTAAGGAGTGATGTATATGAGCTGTTAGAGGTTTTTCTTAAGAGAATAAGATCCACAACCACCTTGGCATCCAACTCCACGGCCAAGTGTGTGATTCCTACCTGTGAGGTAAGTGTAAGACCATCCCTAAGAGCCCAAAATTTAGCAATAATGCTTGTACTGATACCAATATATCTCATATATCCTTTAATCCATTTGCCATAGGAGTCACGTATGAGCCCTCCCCCCCTGCCTTCCTTGGATTGCCCAAGGAAGCATCATCTGAATTAAGTTTGAACCACCCCTCTTGTGGTTTATCCCAACAAACTGAAATGACAGAATGTCTTTTGGAAGTCGGCCCTTTTCCCACACAATAAAAATATTCAATGGCAGCTTTCATACAAAGGGAAGGAGGTTTAGATTTAAAGAAGAGTTTTGGAAGACCATGCTATTTCTATGTTTCCACAAGTTCCACATAGCCAAAGGAAAAATAATGGACCAAGGAATTTCATTAATTCGGTTCAGCTTGCTGTCCAAACAGTTTGTGCTCAACCAATCTGTTAAACTCAGATGCATGAAATTGGACATGCTTTGGGGAGTTCAAAACTTTTGCCAAAAATTTATAACAATCTAGCAGTCCCTTAGAGTGTGTAAAATAGATTCCTCATGATTTCTACATAAGGGGCAACAAGCTTCATGAATAATATACCCCTCAATTCAAGGGCTTTCTTAACTGGAATGCTGTTATGGAAACATAACCAAAGAAAGTGTTTTATCTTTGGCAATGTGTCAAGCTTCCAAATCCAATTACCTTGGAAGGTTTGGGCATCAAGTGGCTCGAGTCTAGCCAACTTATAGGCACAAGCCAAGTTAAAATCCCTATCTAAGGACCCTTTCCAGATCAAATTGTCCTCTTTCTCCCCATAAATTTGTAAAGGGATAGCTTTGATCATGTCTTTAACATCTAAGGGTAACTCAAAGGATAACTTACCCCAATCCCAAATTCCTTGATAGGTAGCTTCAGCAACAGAGAGGTTGAACTCCCTTTGTGTGAGTGGACCCTAAATAAGTTCCTTAGCTGTTTGGCCTTTCACCCACTTGTCATTCCAGAACTTAAGATTGGAATTACTACCCAGATTCCACCTAATGCCTTTTTCAAAAACTGAAAATCCCTTCTTAATTGCTGTCTAGGTAGGAGAGTAAGAGAGCTTATCAGGGTCTTTAAACCTTCTGCAGCTTTGGGAGAAGTATTTATTAAGTAAAACCCTTGCCCATAAGGCTTCTTTTTCTTGATAAAGCCTCCAATTTAATTTGGCAAGAAGGGCAACGTTTTTAGCCCTGGCTGATTGGAGGCCTAAACCTCCTTCCTCTTTTGATTTAACAATTTTTCCCCAACCCACAAGATGAAGCTTTCTTTTATCCTCAGTGGATCCCCATATAAAATCTTGGCTAACTTTATCAATTTTTTCACAAACATGCATTGGGTGGGCAACCCCTTGCATCACATAACTAGGGATCGCTTCCATTATTGATTTCACTAACACTAATCTTCCCGCATAAGATAGAAATTTAGTTTTCCAGCCAGACAATTTGGCTATCATCCTCTCCACAATGAAATTGTATTGATTGTGCCAGCTCCTTTGTGTCTTAGGGTGAAGCCCAGGTATTTTCCAAGGCATGATGTGGCTTGTATGCTCAAAATCTCACAAATGTTGTCCTTGAGACTGTTAGGGGTGTTGGGAGAAAAATAGATGCGAGATTTATCCACACTAATGGCTTGCCTCGACTCCACATAAAACTGCTCAAGCACCCTTTTGATGGAAGCAGCACTCTTCTTATCAGCCTTGGCAAACAACATAAGGTCATCCACGAAGAAGAGGTGACTAATCTCCACATTAGTCCTAGAAGCTTTCATAGGGATCCAATTTTTCTCCATGCATTCCTTATCAATAAGGTAGCCAAGAAATTCCATGCAAAGCAAGAAAATGTAAGGGGAGAGGGGGTCCCCTTGACAAATTCTTTTCATAGGCTGAAATTTATCCAATTTACCCCCATTGAAAAGAATGGAAATGCTAGAAGAGGAGATATAGCTCATAATAAGACCAATCAACCCATCAGGAAAGTGGAAAGTTCTAAGGACTTTATGAATGAAATTCTATTCCAGGCAATCATATGCCTTGGTAAGGTCTATTTTAATTGCCATGAAACCTTTATTCCCTTTCTTCAAATCAAGAGAGTGTATAAGCTCTTGAGCAATAACCACATTATCCAACTCTCTCCTTCTTGGAACAAAGGCTGCCTGTACAGAGGAGATAAGCTTTTCAAGAAAAGGCTTGAGCCTTCCCACAATGATTTTTGTCACCACCTTATATATGGTGTTGCACAGATTGATGGGTCTATAATTATTAAGGCTTGCAGGGCTTTGACATTTTGGTATGAGGGAGATCAAGGCTTCATTCAAATACTCTGGCATTTTCTTGGATTCAAAAATTTGGGTTACTTCTTTACAAACTGATTCTTTAACATCAGTCCAAAAATACTGGAAAAAACCCACATGAAGGCCATCAGCCTCGGGAGCTTTAAAAGGTTTGAGGCCCCAAAGACCCTTAGTGATTTCTTCCTCAGTAACTTGGCTACTTATAATCTCTTGGTCCTCATTAGAGAGAAACCTATAGGAAAAGGATTCAATATCCGAGTGCAAGGTTGAGTGTTGGGCTTCAGTCTGGAAAAGTTGCTGGAAACCCAATAAAATGTGCTTTTTGACCCTGTCTTCATCCGTGATCCACTCACCCACAGAATTCTGAATGCTTTTGATTTTATTTCTATGTCTCCTCACTAAAGTAGTGGTGTGGAAAAAAGCCATGTTGCGATCTCCAAGTTCAGCCAAATTTAAGTGAGATTTGAGGGCTTAAAACTCCTCTTCCTGTTGCTTAATATCTATATACTCCTTAGTGAGACTTTCTTCCAACTGAATAAGAAAATCACTGGGATTGTTTGACATAGCTTTCTGGACCCCATACAGTCTGGCAAGGACCCTTTTCTTGCGACCAAAAAGGTTACCAAAAACTTCCCGATTCCATTTCTTAGCTGTTTCAATAAAATTAGCAATGGCAGAAGGGAGAGGTGGATCCATATCCCATGCCATTTTAATAACTGTGTGGAAATCAGGGTAATGAATTCATATGGTTTGAAACCTAAAGGGTTTATTGGGAGTGACTGTAGGAGGCCTCATGCACTCTAAAAGAACAGGGCAATGGTCTAAAAAAACCCTTGGCAAGTGTGTCATAGATGCTTCCGGAAAAAAAATTCTCCATGAGGGGTTCGCAAAACATCTGTCAATCCTCTCAAGGATGAGATTTGAAATTTGCCAAAGATTAGACCAAGTGTACTTAGGTCCAGAGAATCCCAAGTCAAGGAAATTACCAGCATCAATACAGCCTTTGAATTCCAGGGCTCTGTTAAGGTTAATCTGCCTGCCCCCAAGCTTATCCTCACCACTAAGAATTTCATTAAAGTCCCCCATCATGAGCCAGGGGAGATTATGGAGTTGTGCAACTTGAGCTAAATTTGCCCATAAAATTTTTCTTTCAAATAATCGAGGACTAGCATAAATGGAAGAAAAAAGCCAGGAGAGGTTAGAATTGTTAACCTTAATGGAAGCGTGAATTTCTTGCTTCATTGAAGAGAGCATACAGACCTCCACCTCCTCCTTTTTCCGAAGAAGCCATAAGCCCCCAGCATATCCAATGGTTTCAGTTGTGAACGACCATCAAAAGGAAGCTTTTCGATGATCCTAGTTGATTTTTCACCACCCACCCTTGTTTCAATAAGAACCATGATTAAAGGATAGTGGTTGACTGCCATTTCATAAATTCTTCTTGTAAAATCTGCATTAAGGGCACCCTACAGTTTCACAACAAAATATTCATCTGTGCACAATTGGTGTTAGGGAATTCAATGGAATTAGGCCCCATCATTGCAGCTTCCACCAAATTCCACCCCAAATTCCTCAAAAGGTTTGTGGATGACACCCAATTCGGCTTCCATAATACTAGGTATTTCAGTATTCCCTGAATTTCCTCTTTGCAGCACACAAGGAGATCGCATTTCGAAATCAATTTGAGAGTCTGGTACAACCTCATCATGGGAAGATTCCCCATATGAGTTTTTATTAAACCCCTGAAGTCGATCACTCTCCTTTCTTAGAATAGCCACCCAAATTCATCCAAGTAAGGTGTTACTAATGGCCTCCTTAGCCTGTTCAGCTCTCTCACCTCCTCCATCGTGATCATGGGTATGTCTGTCAGGAACTGCCACCACGGGTTTGGAGTTGATCCCCACGCCTAATGATCCAATGCCAAAGTTCCCATCCTTAGACTAGAGGGAGTGATCGGAAAGAGATTCTTCCATGCAGCTTCCAGTTCTTATTCGAAACAGCCCAACAGCGTCATGGGAGATGCTCTGATTTAGACAATCACTTCGTCGGGAACCAGAATGGCCTTGTTTCGGTGCCATATTTCCCAACCTGAATGGACTAGATGAGAATGTTGTGGGTTGTTTGCCATGAGAGGAAGGCCGGATCTTTTCAGAGGAAGGAGAGCGTTGAAGCTGAAGTGTGTTCTCAACATTTAGGTTTGGTTTCTTAAGACCTTTAGTTCCTTTTGAGTTAGACAATTTTTTATCACGGTATGGCTTAGTACTCTTAGACTGAGTACTCATTGATCCACTCTTTTGTTCTGATTTTTAACTTGCTGTGGGGCCCAATGAGATATGTTCAGAAGATTTTGAGGCTTCCCCATTTTTCCTATGCGTGTACATCTCCCTAGTGTCAGATGATTTGGTAAAAAGGCCCACAGTCTTCTCAAGTAGATGAGAAGCACCAGCTTCAAAGCGAAATGTCAATTCCGGATCATAGGTAGGCAGGCTAGAAAGGTGGTTTCCATCATTGCCCTTAGTTTCAGAATTGTTAGGAACCCCGTGTTTAGTTGGGGAAATTTGCCCCACAGTTTTGTCCAGTTCTAACTGGATTTCTTTTTCGGGTAACTATCATCCTCTCGCCATAGTTCTGATCATTGTGGTGAAGTGTTTGCTTCTCAGTTGGGTTAGAAGGCGAAGCTTCATCACCAACCATAGTGTAAGGCCTGGTGAGGTGGGGACAGCTATCAACTTTGTGCCCAATCCTTCCACAGCTAAAGCACAATAATGAAATTCCTTCATACATGACTTTTTGCTTAAGTCAACCAACTCTAATAGTGTTAATGAGTGGCTTTGTAAGATCAATTTGAAGACAGAGGCATGCATAGCTGCCTCTTGTACCCGATGCCATGTAAGAGTCTATCCTTAACACCGGTCCTATGGCTCCCCCAATTTCTCTAAGAACTGAAGCATCATAGAACTCAATAGGCAATTCTGGGAGCCTAACCTAGATTGCCACAGCTGAGAACAAAGCTTCCGATGCTTTGAAGTATGGTTCCCATGGCTTAATCGCGAGGAAGTGCTCCCCAATAAACCAAGGGCCACCTTTTAACACTTTGTCATAATCAGAGTTCTTACTAAACTTGATAAGGAAATAATTCTTTCAAAGATCAGCATAATCCATCTTAGCTATGGGCTTCCAAAGGGTGTTGAGTTTGAAAGTGAGGTAGTTATAGCCAACTATTCTACCATACACTTTCATGATCAACGCTTTGGCCCAAGGAGCCCTTATACTCGACTTTGTCTCTTTAGAGAGTCTTACATCAACCATGCCTTCAACTAAATCATCAAATTCATCATCAAACTCTTCCTCATGATCTTCTATTCTATCAAAGCTAAAAGTCTGGGCATAAGCCCCTAGAATGTCTCCTATTAAGCTATCTTTATAACTTACCTATTTGCGAGGTGGTACAAATGGTTTCTCAATGCTGTTGTCTTTAAATTTCTTCACACTCCTGAATAGTTCAACTTCTTCTTCTGCAGAGCACTAGGTTGGCTGTTGAAACTCAAGTTCCATTGTCACTGCCTTCGGTCTTTTTCTTTAGTTCCAGAAGACTTCTTTCGTTTTTTTTTTTTTCACATACGCATGCTTTTTCTCTCTTTCTCATTACACGTTGCCTCTCTCCTTTTCTTTTTTGGTTCTCCCTCAACCCACGCCTCCAACAATCTCCCTTCTCTTCTCTCACACCTTATCACGTGCTGCCTCCTTCTTTTTTTTTTTTTTTTTCTCCTTCAACCCACGCTGCCAAGCTCCCTTCCCTTCTCCCACGCGTCTCAATCCACACCGCCAAAAACTCAAGCTTCTTCCCTTCTCCCTTTGACTGAAGCCAAAAACCCAACACCATCTCTTCTCCCTCTAACGTCATGAGGCACGGTGCTTCATGGGTTTGATTGGTGGGTTTCGTGGGTCTAATTTGGTGGGTCTCAGTGGCTAGTGGGTCTTGGTTGTTTTGTCTCGGTGGTGCCGATTCTTTCTCATCTTGGTAATGTCGTTTTTGTCTCGGTGGATTTCGGTTGTTTGTCTTAGTAGTGGTATTTCTTAGCGGTGGTGGGTTGTTGGGTTGCTTAATGGAGTCTCGGCGGCAGTTTTGTCTAGTTGGGTTGCTAGGTAACGATGATGGGTTTTGTTTGCTTAGGTTGCTGGGTAAGAATGGTGGGTTTGATGATTGGTGTGCCATGGGTTGAGGCCAAGAAAGGATGAGAGAGAGAAATTGATGGTTGTGCCGTGGGTTGAGGCCAGTGGGTTGAGGTTGGTTGTGTTGGTGGGTTGAGGCCGTTGGTTGTGGGTTTGTGGTGGCTTGGGTGGTGACATTGAATGGGTGGTGAGAATAAAAAAGAATTAAAAAGAATAAATAAATAATATTTTGATAGATGGGTAAAAATAAAAATAAAACCTTTAATATTAATTGCATTATGAAGTGGGATGTTAAATAAATAAAATAGTGTTTTGAGTTACTAAAAGTTATATTTTTTAGCATTCACATGAATTCTGTAAAATAAAAAGTTAAAGTTATATTTATTTTACAGAATTCACATGATGTTGTCCTTTTCACTTTTTCCCAAGTTGTTTTTTTTTTTATTTAAAAAAAAAAAGTTATATCTTCACATCATTTTTTCTTATTAAAAATTTAAAACTAGCCATTTGCTTAGACATTTTAACTGGGCGAATTGGGCCACTATATTTGATAAAAATTGTGGTGAGATGGGCAATATTGGATGTTTAATTATTATTATTATTATTATTATTGCTAAATAATGGGTGTTTAATTTATTTGAACTCTTTGTTTGGAACTTTTTTTTTTTTTGTTGAGAAATCTTTGTTTGAAACTTTAGATAACATGGATGTTATGGTACTTCCTCACTATTTATTATTGTCTTTAAATTAATCTATATACAATATAAAATTGAAACATATGACTTATTGTTGATTTCATAAATTTTGAAGTGCTTACAATTTTTCACATCATTTTTATTCTTTTAATTCTTAACTTATTTGACAATATAATTTAAATGCAAATAAATGAATTTTAATTAAACTAATAAACAAGAGAAATGATTCTATTTTATTTGGCTTGGTTTTTAATTAATTAGTTATTCTTTTCCGAGTCCACTTACTTTTATGAGTCCGCTTAGGAATTCTTTTCCAAGTCCCATTGTTATTAAGATTTCCGATAATAAGATTGCCATAAAGAACTATACACAAAAAAGACTTGCAAACCGACTACTTCTCAAGTATTAGAAAAATTCAAAAAAAAATTCTTAATTTTTTTCAGAAAGTATTAGAAAATTTTATTAACTAACAGTTGTACAAAGTACGTACCTTAACAGGATTCAGATCTGAATCCACCTTAACACTACCTGGACCATGAGGAGCTAGGTCTCTGCGAACAATCCTCATGCTTAATTTTCTTACCAACCAACACACTCCACTCCTTATTTTGCTTCTCTTTTTGTGATGTGTTTTTTGTTGTGATAATTGGATTTTTGTAATTTCATTTTATAGCGCAGAGTGAAACAGAGAGTTTTCCTTTTTTTTTTTTATTATTATTATTTTTTTTAAGCAAAATCGGTCTAACTGTGTAAGTATAAATGGAACGGGTATCATTAGTGGCGGAACTACGAATTCATCTTTGAGAGAGTCAAATAAAAAATATGCACGTATATTTTTTTTTTAACTATATATACTCTATCAACAACATTTACAAACCTATCCAAAAAAAAAAAAAACATATACAAAGGTCTAAAATAGTATTAAAACCAAAAATATATTATATTCTAAATAATCATGTTCCTTTCTTTTGAAAAATGAATTAATAGTTTTTTAATTTATCTCTAGATTTTCAACTTAAATTATAAGCCAACAAGTAACGACTAAGATAATATATATATATATATATATATATTAATAGGTTAAAGATTGCTAATAAATAAACTAATGTTATTGAATTAAAAATAAAAAAATATAATCAAATAACAAAATACACATTATATTATATTATTTATAATATAATACAATCAATTTTACTAATTTTCTATGTCTATACATTATATAATATATTTATTAAATTTAATAACAAATAAAGAAGACAAGAAAAGTCATACCAGGTGAGTAGAATTTTACTTTTGCTTTTGAAGACCATACACGCTGTAGAACCTAGAGCAAACCCTAACATGCAAAGAAACAACTATTGGACACACCATATTGTCTTCAACTAAGAAGTAAAGGAGAAAAGTAATGAGTGACTAGAGTGGGACGAAGAAATAAAAAAGAAGGAAAAAAAAAAAAAAACTAGAAGACACTAATTAGTGAGTCCAACGCCGGAATGAGAAATCAAAGATAGAAATTGAGAAAAGAGTGGAAGATTCACTTGTGTGGCCGTTCTACTTAGATTCAAATTAGCTGCAGCTTGGAGATGGGGGCCAGTCTCATATCTTATCTTTTGAATAGTAAAATTGCTTGAATTACTCATATTCAGAGTCTATCTACTGAATTTTTTAAAAGAAATTTGGGGGGCCATGGCCCCTTCGATCTCAATGTGGCTCCGCTATTAGCTTATATGGCAGCTTTTGTTTAATACAAAAAGAGATATCCTGTTAAAACTTTACTGGAAGTAAACCGGACCTAGTTGAAAGCAATATTTATAGCTCTGGAATAGACTTAAATCCAATTTTCCCGGTTGTCTCTAATGATGCCCCCACTGCCAATCATTTCCGAGTTACCATAGGAGCCTTCTAGCTTTACTTTAACGGTTTAACCCAATCTGGACCAAGTTTTTATCCCACCTCATGGTTTGGTCTTGCACCCAAAAGGTGAATTCCAATCCAACACAAGCTTTTCCACTTCAGATTTTCATTTTTGAAAGTGTATTTATTTCTTTTAATCTTGTCTTAAGATTGACTGCCGGGCTCAAATCCTAATCCTACCACTATCATCATTATAAACATATTTTTAATTTTTTTTCATGTTAAAGCTGGTTAAAACTTTGTTTTATTAAAATAAAGTGACCCAACGCTATTTTGATGATTGTCAACGGCATAAACCTAATTGGACAAATGCAAAAATTTTAAATTGGAATAAATGGAAAATTTTTTTTTATATTAACAAAAAAAAAAAAAAAAAAAAACTCTAATCATGCATATAGAGCGTGTGATGCTTGTGTGTGTATATCGCCTGTACATGATCAGATCCATGGTGATATTTTTCGAATTGTTTAACAATTCAGATGACATTCTCTTGATGTCTTTCCATTCTCCAGTGATCTTGTTCTGTTTGATCTTGGTGTCAACCACGTCAGGATGATTTAGAGAATGGGGGTGATTAGAATCCAATTCCAAGTACTTGACTTTGCTAAGCTATTATTTAACCCAAAAAAACAGAACAAAACAAACTTTTCTAGACTAATTGTGGTCTGGTGCAACTAGAAGCATCAATGAAGAGAACTAAGTTTAATTTCTGGCGGGACAGAAGATGGTGGTGAGATGACCTTTCTACAGCATTTATTAGGAAACCATTTATCTTCTTTAATGTACACAGAATACCCATTCCCAACTCACCACACCACACCTTTTTTGATGACATCCCTTGCACTTAAAATACTTTTCTAGGCATAAGATCCTAGGGTTGAATCTTTAACCTGAAGAATGGAACAATCCGGAAATTTTTTTGCTTTAAACAGCTTATAGCAAAGGGAACACCCGGCAATGGGATTGGTTATATTATATTAACACCATTTGTAATTTTACCCAACCCGCCAACTCTGTAACTTATACAAAATAAAAAAGGCAAAAAATTAGAGACTAATAATTATGGTTGAATTTTGATTTTGGTGATTTTATGTGTTTAATCATTACATATGTGGAAGAAGAATATAATAATATATCGCAAGTGACATGAAGAGCACATATAGACTGCAAAGTAGCTTATATTGTGAAGTGTTATTCAAGGGATATGAGAGTGGGCCGCATGAGTGATGGAATTGGGAGAGAGAGAGAGAGAATATATATATATATATAGATATAGATATATATGGTGATATGTGATGTAGGACGGAAGAGAGAGAGAGAAGAAATAAGTGTAAAGACTTTTTTTTCAGTGGACGTTTATTACACACTTGTGTGGATCCACACAAACGTGTAATAGGTTTTTATCATTTATTAAAAAATATATAAAAAGGGAAGACAACTTGATATCCCACTCATTCTCAAAAAAAAAAAAAAAAAAAAAAAAAAAAAAAAAAAAACTTGATATCCCACTCAACATGATTTTTCTATAAATGTAAAAAGTGGGACATAGCCTTGTTAAATAAGGAATATGGGCTTTGGAATACTCTTATATCTTTTAACTTTTGTTTCATCTTTAAAAAAAATAATAATAATAATTTATTGGCAATTGTAGGGATTCATACTTTGAGTCAGTTTCTATTATGTGATGCTTGGTGAAATGCAATTAGGGATTCATGCTTACTACTTACTTTTATATATATATATATATATATATATATATTTGAGAATCCAGATAGTAATTTTATTATTGTAGGTGGTTTTCTATATACCACATGTTGGAAATAAAGGACCACATATATGTTATTCTAAAATGGTGCTGAAGATTGACTTTAGCAGCAAAGAAGAATGATACTAGCAGTAAGATTGCCTGCAAGGATCGAGGACCATCACATGAAGCCACAAATGTTCACCTTTTTTAGTTTATTTTCATTATATATAATGAATAGGCCATACACTTACTATTTAGTTAGTCCAGCCAAAAAAATCATCAAATTAAAAGAGGACGAACTCATCCTAACAAAGTCTTATTTAAGTACCTTACTAGGTTAGATAACTTTTTTGATGAATTACTAGTTTAGATAACTAAATACTTGTTAAACATGCATGTACATCCATATGAGATGACATATAGAATAGATTCCATCAACACCACAACTATCTCAAGAAAAGTGAAGTTAAAGCATTAAAGCTGAACATGGCCAACAACATTTGGAATACGATTCTGACTTAAACCAGACACAGGAGGCGGTGCAGATGGTAAACTGGCAGTGCTTTGAACTCCAGCAGATGGAATGTTATTCTGAATGTTTTGAGATAACATCTGTTGGCGAGACTGATTAGCTGATAATGGAATAGGAAGTGACTGCCCTGGATTATGAACTTGGGGCTGCATACTCATCCCTATTGCATATGAAAGAACAAAAACAGACACCAAACTATATGAAATGTTGAAGGATAAAAAAATAAAATATTTTAAAAATATAAATAAAAAAATAAATAAAAAATAAAAAAAGTGGAGCGAAGAATACATAGAAGCACATACTATACCATGGGCAAAGGCGTTAAAGCACTAAAGCCCAGCCACCCAAACCAACACCCCCCACCCCCCACCAAAAAAAAAAAAAAAAAAAAAAAAACAAGAAATCCAACAACAATGGAAAAGAAAAAAAAGGGAAATATATTTCAATTGAATTCCTTATATTTGAACCCACCTCACTCCATTACCCTTACAAGGAAAGGAAATTGAATTGGCTAGAGCTCATTAGCTTACTCATATCACCTTTTCTTTTTTTGATAAGTACACTCATTTATTTTCACAACCTGTTTTGAGGGTGAAAGCAGTCCAACAGATGCTAAACATACAAATTCAACTGCATATAGCATCACATACACATATAAACATATATCTATGTTTCTGTATATGTACATATGCATGTAAGCACGCATGCGTGTATATAATCCATGAAGATACATGAAATAATGATTTCGGTGTCAAAAACACAACACCAGAGAGAGAAGCAGGGTGGATTAATATGTAAATAATACCATGCACATAATTCTTTGATGTACTTACCTGCATCTGGGGACTAATTACTAGACGTAGTTTCCATTGTACGCATTTTCAGAGATATTTTTCGTAGATAATCTGACTGGCTTGTGGCAGCAGTATAAATCTTTTCCTCAAACCTTATAGCAATTTTCCTGAGTTCACGTAATCCCTCTTGGCCAGAAACAGGGAGATGCCTCTTCAAAATTTCCATTCTATACACAAAAGGAGATACTCATATTATGTTACTAACCATAAAGGCACAATTAAGCTATTAAAGAAAAAAGTCCCAAATTGGTAAACTATGCTGACAGTACAGAATTTAAAGCAACAAAATGTGAAAAGAAACCAAATAAAATTTCATGAATTTTTTTTTTTATGAATAAATAAAATTTCATGAAATTTTAAAAATATGAACAAAAACCCAATATTTTTTTTCTCTGAAAAAAATTAACAGTAGCACTTGATTGTTCAAGGTTCACTATGGAAAATCTGTCAACAGAAAATGTTTTCCTAGTCAACTAAAATGATACCTTGCTTTCCATATATTAGACCCCCAAGTGTTCCTCGACGAATTGTATTCCTAGCTCTTTATATGGGAGATGCATTCAGGTGTTTTGTTTCCAACTCCTAATATAGCACTACTAGTTCTTGTAGTCAACTCCCATGATATGACATTTGCTTTCAATGTCATATCCAATTCTTATACTTGTAGATACATTTGTCATGTTTCCGAGAAATTTTATTTTTCTTCATATGAGGATCATCAACACTTACCACAAGCCTTTCTGACATTACTTTGAATATTTGTTCTCTTCTTTTTCCAGTTATGCCCTTCCTCAGTTTTTTCTAATAATTAACTGCAGTAAAATATTGGTTATGATATGAATAGCTACTACGAACACATGCTTTATCAAGCTCATATATGGAATGAGTAGCTAAGAATAGACACTTTATTTGGGGTGCTGTAACCGTGTCATAACAGTGCCCTACTGGCTGTCTCATGTTATAATTTTTCAAAAATTGCTCATATCGGCATATTGTACCCACACCCATGTCCATGCATCCTAGAATGAGTAGAGAGACACAAGTCCCACCAGCCAGAGCACAAATACAGGCCTAACAGAAATGTTAAAGCAAAAAATGCATTCCATATATGAGCTTAATAAACCAGAGCCACTGACGATGGCTAGGAGGCACCGGTTTTGATGGCTTGTGCTTGGAAAATTTTGTCATACCAATTACCAAACACTTGAAAATGTTTTTCTGTAAAATGTTTTCAAAAGAAAATACTTTATTGTAAAAAATTTTACATTTGAAACATTTTACAGTGAAACAATAAAAGCGTTAATTCAATCATACACAATATTCAAAATGTCAAACGAAAGAAAATGAGAAACCAAGCATACAAAGACTCAAGCTTGGTGTTTGGAATAGCTTCGTTGTTTTCACTAGTTTATTTTGTTTAAAATGTTTATTATTTAAAAGTACAGGTGTAGTTAGAAAAATGCAAGGCTTTCAAAATCTGTACCTATGAAATAAGTTAGCTTATTTCGATTTTTAAACCTGACCAAACAGGGTAACAAGTGTGTGTATGTTACAGCTTATTTTCGTGAGTTATTTCCCCCAGCTTGTTAGATAAAATTTTATAGAGCATTACTTTTTTTTTTCTTATTTAAATCCTTACTAATTAAAACGGATAGCACTTTTAAAAGTAAGCAATCTGAAATGGAAATTTAGGGTCCGTTTGGATACCGCTTATTTTGCTGAAAACTAAAAACAATAAAAAAAAAAAAAAAAAAAAGGTTACTTTTCACACGTTTGGCACTGTTCATAAGCCTAAAATCACTGTTCATGGACAATGAACACTGCCAGACGCGCGTCCAGGAAAAAAAAAAAAAAAAAAAAAAAAAAAACGCAGAAAACGCAATGCAAGAAACACAATACCCAAATGCCACCTTAGTCTTTCACATGATTACTGGTTGTGCTGGACCTAGTCTTATGTTAAAGTAAGCTACTAATGTCATCACATGGGGATGTGTTACATCTACGCGATATCTCAAAAGGACAAGTTACAATTAGAGCTCCCACATACTTGCGCACTTCCAATGTGATATTCATTGCACTTCTACTACATAGCGGCATAGCGCCCTCACAATCTTGATGGGGGTCTCAAAGCATTACTCTTCGGTGCAGACTGCAGACTAGCTTTTCAGTTAAACTGTGTCCTTGAATGCGTGTGGCATTGAAAGTGAAGATTGTAAAAAGGAAATCTTCAAGTGTTCCACAACAAATTCTACCCCTAGCTCTATATTTGGGTGATGCACACAAGTCTTTTGTTTCCAACTCATAATATAGCATTATTAGCCCTTGTAGTCAACTCCCATGATACGATACTTTCTTTCAAAGTCATGTCTGGTTCTTATTCTTGTGGATACATTGTCAAATTTCCAAGGATTTTTATTTTTCCTCATATGAGGATCATCTACACTTACCACATGCCTTTCCGACATTATTTTGAATATTTGTTTTCATCCTTCCAATTATGCCATTCCTTTTTCTTTTTTTCTTTTTTTAATTAATGAACTGCAATAAAATACTGGTTATGGTATAAAAAGCTACTACAAGTACACAATTTTATCAAGCTCATATATGGAATGAAAGCACAAGTCCCATCAGCAAGCCAGAGCACAGATAACGGCCTAACAGCAATATTTAAAAACCAAACATTTCAGTTACATGCAATATTCAAAATGTTGAATGTAGAGTTAGTCAAACAAAAGACTGTGAGAATCTAAGCATATGAAAACTCGAGCTTTGTGTTTAGAAATAGTTTTTCTTTTTCTTTTTTTCATTAGCTTATTTTGTTTAAAATGTTTATTATATGAAAGTATAGTTGTACATAGAAAATGTGAGGCTTCCAAAAGCTGTACTTATGAAATAAGCTAACTTATTTCCATTTTTAAGGCTAACCAAACAGGGTAATATTTGTGTGTTTCTTACTGCTTATTTTGGCTAGTTTATTTCCCCAGCTTGTTTAGGTACAATTATTTTAGAGCTTTACTTTTTTTCTAATTATAGCTAATTAAAAAACCTTTCATATTAAAACGGGTGCACTATTAAAAATAAGCTATCCGAAATGGAAACTTACTCTTTCACATGCTGAACCTAGTTTTATGTGAAAGGAAGGAGTATTTGTCATAACCCTAGGATTTTTTTTTTTTTGGTACGGACGCATGTTGAGTCTAACATCAAGAATGAAATATGAAGATACTATTGTCAGCACATGGAGATTCGTTAGTCAAATCTGTGTGATAAACCAAAAGGACTAGTTATAATTAGAGCTCCCGCCATACTGGCATGCTCAAAAGGAAGGAGTATTTGTTGTAACCCCTAGGATTTTTTGCACGTTGTATGGACATGTGTTGAGTCTTACGTCGAGAATAAATTAGGTCTATCTGGGCGATATATAAATACAAATGAGTAGTACATGGAGCTACTATTGCTACCAAATGCAGATTCATTACTCACATCCATGTGATATCCCAAACGAACTAGTTATAATCAGAGCTCCTGCCACACTTACGTACTCAATGTAAATCTTATATTCATTGCACTCTTACTGCATAGCGCCCTCACAATCTTAATGGGGTCTTACAACATGACCTTCAGATCAAAGCTAGTTTTTGAGTTAAACTCTACGTTGTTGAATGCATGGCATCAAAATTGAAGATAAAGCAGTTAGGTTCTAATTCCCTCCAAAAAAAATGAATAACTTGACCAGTTAAGCTAATGAATAGGATGTAAGGGGAATCAAAAAAAGAAAAAGAAAATGAAAGCTATTATAAGTTCATTTTTAACCATCAAACCCAAACACAACCCGTAAAGCTGTACCAGGTTTGTTACCGCTTATTTTAATGAGTTTATTTCCCCTTGCTTGTTTAGGAACAATTTTTAAGAGCATTACTTTTTTTGACCTCAGCATAGCTAATTAAAACCTTATTAAAACAGGCTGCACTTTTAAAAATAAGCTATCTGAAATGGAAATTAACTCTTTCACATGATTAATGGGTTGTGATGGGCCTAGTTTCATGTTAAAGGAAGGAGAAGATGTGGTAACAACCCCTACGATTTTGATGAAGTTGTACGTACACATGCTGAGTTTGACATTAAGAATGTACTATGCCAATCTGGACTATATATAAATGAGTACATGGTGATGCGTCAGTAACATCTGTGTTATATCCAAAAAGAACTAGCTATAATTAGAGCTTAGAGCTCCTGCGTTATCGTCACATATGTGTGATATATCAAAAGGACTAGTTATAATTAAAGCTCCGGCGTTCTCGCACTCTTCCAATTCATGAGGATAACTAAGCTGACACAACAGGGTGATGTGATATTCATAGCACTCCCTAGCCCCTACTACACTCACAAAAACCTTTGATCAAAGCATTACTCTTGAGTATACAGACTAGAATTTTTTATTTCCAGTTAAACTCTGTATTCTTAAATGTTTGTGGCATCAAAAAGTGAAGATTTTGCTGTAAAGTTCTCTGATTTCCACCAAAAAAGTCAATAAATTGATCAATTAAGCTAATGAATAAATTCAATTTGATCGGATTCGGACCCAAACACAACCCGTAAACATAAATATGTAAAACAAAAACAAAAAGCAAGAGAGAGAGAGAGAGAGAGAGAGAGGAAAATTACATCTTGTTGACGATTCTTTGACGAGAATCGGGCTTTAATTGGCTCCACCAAGCAACAATCAGTACTAAACCGTTTAACCTACTGCACCTGTAAAAGTTCGTTGCATACAACAATCAGTTACATCAGATTCAAAATTCAAAAGCAACCCATCAATATCAGGTATTTTACTACGTTAAAAAAAAAAAAAAAGTTTTTAATTTTTTTCACATGTCAGAAATGAAATTCAGACCACAGTTCCGATTGAAACTCCGGTGGAGTGGTCGGAATTTATTTTTCATAAGGAAGAAGAGAAGGACGTACGTGAGGAGAACGTTGCCGAAATCGGAAGGGCTAACTTTGCGGAGAATGGAAATGACGAGATCGTCCGGTAAGGAATCGAACAAGTCACGCTTTCCAGCGATATCAGAAGAATTCCGGCCAGATCGTTCGGCGGCGAAATCTCTCCTTCGCTTCACAACTCTCATGTTCTTGTCTTCAACAACTCTAGGGTAACAAAGGCCACTCCTTGTTCTCATATCTCTCTAACTCTCTCTCTATCTAAATAAAAATCTTATCTTTTCATAACAAAGTGAGCGTTTGGATTTGCGTTATATCCTCATGTTCAGCGTTTGCGTTTTATTAACGCTGGACCTACGCTACAGTAAAACGAAATAAACGCGTTTTCCTTCCCTCTTTGTTTGTTTGTTTGTTTTATTTTATTTTTATGCACGCCTTTCGCCTTTCAGCTTTTAGGAGATTCTCGGTACAGTGTGTATATGCACTTTTCACTCATTGTTTATGCACTATCTATGCATGTTCAAGAAATTCACTACCATTTTATTTAAAAAAATATTAAAAATGATCCCATGATACTATTTATACACTTAAAAATTAATTTGTTATAATATTTTTTTTTAATTCTCAATTTTTAGAAAAATAAGCTATATCTAAACTAATTATACTTATATTTTTAGAGATGTTACTTGAAACTAACCTTGAATATTTCTAGTTTTGATTGGTTGGGATCCAATCATAAACAACTAATTACAGTAATTGAAATCTTCATCATCATTTATATATACTATTAATAACAAAATTATTTATTTGGGTTTCATCATTTTGCGCATTAAAATATTCTCATACAAATTCTTTAACCCTTTAAAATGCCTCATATCTTCTAGTTAAATAATTTTAAATTTAAAAAACACAAACGGTTAAAAGAGTAATTTACTATTTTTTAAAAATTTCAAAGTTTTAGGTTTTTTCTTTTATCTTCTCCAACCTAAATTATTATTTTTGATTTTCAATTCAAAATTTTAAAATTTTATCAACAACAGGGTAGAAAAAGATCCTAAAAATTAGGACACTATCTTTATCTCACTTTTAAATGACACTTAGGACAAAATAAAAAATAAAAAAGAGTCTCGTCACATGCACAAAGCGTGTGTGATGAAGTTAGTTTCAAATAACGTTTAATCTCTTAAAAAACAACTATTGGAGTCGATTTTTGAAGGGAAAATTTAAATGAACTTGAGTCTATCAACCTATGTTCAAAAGTGTGTATATATATAAAAGAGAGTCAAGCCCACTACTCACTGGTCACTCCAATTGAAAAATGGAAGCAAATGGTGCATCACTGCACTGTGGAGAAATACACAAGACACTAAATCACAGAGGAGAATTTAAAAAAAAAAATTATTATTGTTATTATGATCACTATATAATGAGCATAAAGAAGGGATTGATGAAGGAGAGAGAAGGTTATTTGCACCATGACAAACCCTAGAGCACCTTTGCAATATGTTGCTTCTTATATCAGAAGATTGGATTCAAGCTTGGAAGAGTGAATAAGGTTGGTGAGGTAGGTAAAATCTTGCTGATAAATGCATAGTTTGGTGACAATGTTTTATAGCAAGTCTGGGACATTAATTCCTAATATCCATCTTCGAATAAGGATCAAAGCTTATGGCTGTAGGATTTATAGTGTAGATACCCTTGGGTGAGATTTTGGGAGAGGCATGAGAGTTCTGATCTCTCTCCTCTCAAGTATTCACACATTGGGTGTTTGACAATGTGTAAAATGTGCATGTGTTACTAAGGTAAGGTGTGTGTATGAATCTTTTTTCTTAGGGCATGTTTGGTAGACTGTAATAAGCACTGTAATGTAATAATTATTCCTATGGTTTAGTTATTCTTTAGTTTGGTTATGTTTTTATTACAAGGAATAGTCATTCCTTGTGAATAGCTATTCTTCAAAATAAGGAATAATCATTCCTCTTTAAAATGTTGTATTAGCTATTCCTTAGTAAGTGCAATAATTTCAAAACTTAATTTATTTCCAAATAAACAAACTTTCCATATACATCTAACAATTATAAAGACAAAAAATCATAAAAAATAACACATATCTCTCTTAAATTTAAAAATAACAATTTTTAAGGAGATATAATTGTATGAGTAAGATATTTCCTAAAATAAATGTTAAGTTTCATTCTAATATTATAACTCACAACCAAACTAATAAATATGTTTAGTTATTATATTACAACACACTTTATTACTAGTAATAAAGATTACAATTCCTATTGTAATCCCCATTCAGTATACCAAACATACCCTTATTTTTATTTTATGGAGTTGTCACCAATTATTGGTTTTGTTCTAAGTGTGATTCATCACCTATTTGTCTAATTTGTTTTAATTACCTAATTAACTAAAACCAATTCAAGGGTTCTTAAATTAATTAAGGTAACCAGAGTTTCAAACCAAAGATTCTTGGACTTAAAAATTCGGTTATAGGTGGGAAATGTGTTAAATACCCTACATTGCTTATCAAAAGAATAGCACCTTATTTTAATTTAATCACAACATTCGTATTTTAGAAAGATAAATAGAATACTTGGCATTTGTTTTAGAAAAAGTTTTGTAGAAAACAATACATATACATAATATCTTATTTACATATCCAAATAACATGTGAATATTATTGCAAAGAGTAATTTACAAGCAAACATGTGAGTATATATAAATAATATGTGAAAATTAAAACGCAAGAAGGTAAATATATATAACTAGCATGTAAGTATTATATTTATTATGTATCTAGCATGTGTATATATAATACTATATATACAACATAAAAGAAAGGAAGGGAGAGGAAAGATATCACATTATGCATTTAGAGTAATAAGCCAAGTTTATTCCCCAAGTTTCATTCCTATGCACAAACACAATTAACCAGAATGGTTAGTGTAGGAAGGAAGGGGATATGTTAGCTTGATCACATACCATCAATTCAATTAAAATGAATCATGGATACATATCAACCTCTTTACAAAGTGTGCAAAAAAGAAATTGATTGAAAACAAAAGATAGAAAACACCATTTACTTACATTTGAAAAGATGAGTATTGTCCTCCGGAAAACATCATGACTTTTTGGAAAAATTCTCATTTTAAAACAAAGGGAATTCTCGGAAAAGGAATTTTGAAAATGGGATTCTCTCTTGAAATTTTAGGAAAAAAAGGCTTTCGAGGGGAAAACATAAAGAAAGAGCAATTAGGGATTCATGCTTACTACTTATATATATATATATATATATATATATATATATTTGAGAATCCAGATAGTAATTTTATTATTGTAGGTGGTTTTCTATGTACCACATGTTGGAAATAAAGGACCACATATATGTTGTTCTAAAATGGTGCTGAAGATTGACTTTAGCGGCAAAGAAGAATGATACCAGCAGTAAGATTGCCTGCAAGGATCGAGGACCATCACATGAAGCCACAAATGTTTACCATTTTAGTTTATTTTCATTATATATAATGAATAGGCCATACACTTACTATTTAGTTAGTCCAGCCAATAAAATCATCAAATTAAAAGAGGACGAACTCATCCTAACAAGTCTTATTTAGGTACCTTACTAGTTTAGATAACTTTTTTGATGAATTACTAGTTTAGATAACTAAATACTTGTTAAACATGCATGTACATCCATATGAGATGACATATAGAATAGATTCCATCAACGCCACAAATATCTCAAGAAAAGTGAAGTTAAAGCATTAAAGCTGAACATGGCCAACAACATTTGGGATAGGATTCTGACTTAAACCACAGACAGGAGGCAGTGCAGATGGTAAACTGGCAGTGCTTTGAACTCCAGCAGATGGAATGTTATTCTAAATGTTTTGAGATAACATCTGTTGGCGAGACTGATTAGCTGATAATGGAATAGAAAGTGACTGCCCTGGATTATGAACTTGGGGCTGCATACTCATCCCTACATCTGGGGACTTATTACTATTGCCAGCAGAGTTGAATGGCAAAGCATTGCCTATAGGATTCTGAGACTCAGTTTCCATTGTAAGCATTTTCAGAGATATTTTTTGTAGATAATCTGACTGGCTTGTGGCAGCAGTATAAATCTTTTCCTCAAACCTTATAGCAATTTTCCTGATCTCATGTAATCCCTCTTGGCCAGAAACAGGGAGATGCCTCTTCAAAGTTTCCATTATTTTGTTGACGATTCTTTGACGAGAATCGGGCTGTAATTGGCTCCGCCAATCAACAGAATCCATGGCAGCTTCTCCACCGCCGCCTCCGGAAGCTCCAATTCCGCCACCACCACCACCGCCACCTACAACAGGACCTTGAGATGGATTTGGCCTCCAATTATTGTTATCCATGATGATCTAAATTTTGTAACCGAAATTCCAACCACCAAATTTATATAAAAATTATGAAAATCGGTAATAAGACCTAGGCAGAAATGAAAGAAAACACATAACTTTATATATATATATATATATATATATATGAACTTCGATTTTGAGATTAAAATAGAGTGATGATGAGGAGGCGAAGTCTAATTTAAGGGAAGGATTGTTAATTTACAAATAAAAGGTTGAAGAGTTTCAGGCAGAAAACAATTTTGATCGATTGAATTGAGAGAGAGAGAGAGAGAGAGAGAGAGAGAGGAATATATAGAGATGTATGTCATGTCATGTCATGTTTGGGGTTGTTTTTGGGAAAGTTGGATTCTTTTTTCTAAAATGAGCTTGTTGTGGCAAGTATTTTATAACAAAATCTACCACTATTGAGTAATTATTATGGTTGCAGTTACGGGCCTGTTTGGGCACGCAGAAAATGAGAGGTAATGAATAATGATACCTTCTTCACTACTGGGAAAAAAAATCGCACACACACACACATATATAAACATATATCTATGTTTCTATATATGTACATATGCATGTAAGTATGCGTGCGTGTATATAATCCATGAAGATACGTGAAATAATGATTAAGTGTCAAAAACACAACACCAGAGAGAGAAGCAGGGTGGATTAATATGTAAATAAAACCAAGCACAAAATTCTTTGATGTTCTTACCTACATCTGGGGATTTATTACTATTGCCAGCAGAGTTGGATGGCAAAGCATTGCCTATAGGATTCTGAGACTTGGTTTCCATTGTAAGCATTTTCAGAGATATTTTTCGTAGATAATCTGACTGGCTTGTGGCAGCAGTATAAATCTTTTCCTCAAACTTTATAGCAATTTTCCTGAGTTCATGTAATCCCTCTTGGCCAGAAACAGGGAGATGCCTCTTCAAAGTTTCCATTCTATACACAAAAGGAGATACTCTTAGTATGTTACTGACCATACAGGCACAATTAAGCCATTAAAGAAAAAAGTCCCAAAGTGGTAAACTATGCTGACAATGCAGAATTTAAAGCAACAAAATGTGAAAAGAAACCACATAAAATTTCATGAAAAAATTAACAGTAGCACTTGATTGTTCAAGATTCACTATGGAAAATCTGTCAACAGAAAATGTTTTCCTAGTCAACTAACATGATACCTTGCTTTCCATATATTAGACCCCCCAAGTGTTCCTCGACGAATTGTATTCCTAGCTCTTTATTAGGGAGATTTATTCAGGTGTTTTGTTTCCAACTCCTAATATAGCACAACTAGTTCTTGTAGTCAACTCCCATGATACGACATTTGCTTTCAATGTCATATCCAATTCTTATACTTGTAGATGCATTTGTCATGTTTCCGAGAAATTTTATTTTTCTTCATATGAGGATCATCAACACTTACCACAAACCTTTCTGACATTACTTTGAATATTTGTTCTCTTCTTTTTTCAGTTATGCCCTTCCTCAGTTTTCTAATAATTAACTGCAGTAAAATATTGGTTATGGTATGAAAAGCTACTACGAACACATGCTTTATCAAGCTCATATATGGAATGAGTAGCTAAGCACACACACTTTATTTGGGGTGCCGTAACAGTGTCATAACATGTCCTACCGGCTGTCTCATGTTATAATTTTTCAAAAATTGCTCATATCGCCATATTGTACCCACACCCGTGTCCATGCATCCTAGATTGAGTAGAGAGACACAAGTCCCACCAGCCAGAGCACAAATACAGGCCTAACAGAAATGTTAAAGCAAAAAATGCATTCCATATATGAGCTTGATAAACCAGAGCCACCGACGATGGCTAGGAGGCACCGGTTTTGATGACTTGTGCTTGGAAAATTTTGTCATACCAATTACCAAACACTTGAAAATGTTTTTCTATAAAATGTTTTCAAAAGAAAATACTTTATTGTAAAAAAATTTACATTTGAAACATTTTACAGTGAAACAAACAAAGCTATAATTCAGTCATACACAATATTCAAAATGCCAAACGAAAGAAAATGAGAAACCAAGCATACAAAGACTCAAGCTTGATGTTTGGAATAGCTTCGTTGATTTCACTAGTTTATTTTGTTTAAAATGTTTATTATTTAAAAGTACAGGTGTACTTAGAAAAATGCAAGGCTTTCAAAATCTGTACCTATGAAATAAGTTGGCTTATTTCGATTTTTGAACCTGACCAAACAGGGTCAAGTGTGTGTATGTTACAGCTTATTTTGGTGAGTTATTTCCCCCAGCTTGTTAGATAAAATTTTACAGAGCATTACTTTTTTTTTTCTTAGTATAGCTAATTAAATCCTTACTAATTAAAACGGATAGCACTTTTAAAAGTAAGCAATCTGAAATGGAAATTTAGTCTTTCACATGATTACTGGTTGTGCTGGACCTAGTCTTATGTTAAAGTAAGCTACTAATGTCACCACATGGGGATGTGTTACATCTACACGGTATCCCAAAAGGACAAGTTACAATTAGAGCTCCCAAATACTTGCACACTTCCAATGTGATATTCATTGCACTTCTACTACATACATAGCGCCCTCACAATCGTGATGGGGGTCTCAAAGCATTACTCTTTGGTGCAGACTGCAGACTAGCTTTTCAGTTAAACTGTGTTCTTGAATGTGTGTAGCATTGAAAGTGAAGATTGTAAAAAGGAAATCTTCAAGTGTTCCACAACAAATTCTACCCCCAGCTCTATATTTGGGTGATGCACTCAAGTCTTTTGTTTCCAACTCATAAAATAGCAATATTAGCCCTTGTAGTCAACTCCCATGATACAATACTTTCTTTCAAAGTCCTGTCTGGTTCTTATTCTTGTAGATGCATTGTCAAATTTCCAAGGATGTTTATTTTTCTTCATATGAGGATCATCTACACTTATCACATGCCTTTCTGACATTATTTTGAAAATTTGTTTTCATCCTTCCAGTTATGCCATTCCTTTTTTTTTTTTTTTTAATTAACGAACTGCAATAAAATACTGGTTATGGTATAAAAAGCTACTACAAGTACACAATTTTATCAAGCTCATATATGGAATGAAAGCGCAAGTCCCATCAGCAAGCCAGAGCACAGATACAGGCCCAACAGCAATATTTAAAAACCAAACATTTCAGTTTCATGCAATATTCAAAATGTTGAATGTAGAGTTAGTCAAACAAAAGACAGTGAGAATCTAAGCATATGAAGACTCGAGCTTTGTGTATAGAAAATGTGAGGCTTCCAAAAGCTGTACTTATGAAATAAGCTAACTTATTTCCATTTTTAAGGCTAACCAAACAGGGTAATAATTGTGTGTTTCTTACTGCTTATTTGGCTAGTTTATTTCCCCAGCTTGTTTAGGTACAATTATTTTAGAGCTTTACTTTTTTTTTTTCTAATTATAGCTAATTAAAAAACCTTTCATATTAAAACGGGTGCACTATTAAAAATAAGCTATCCGAAATGGAAACTTACTCTTTCACATGCTGAACCTAGTTTTATGTGAAAGGAAGGAGTGTTTGTTGTAACCCTAGGATTTTTTTTTTTTGGTATGGACGCGTGTTGAGTCTAACATCAAGAATGAAATATGAAGATACTATTGTCAGCACATGGAGATTCGTTAGTCACATCTGCGTGATAAACCAAAAGGACTAGTTATAATTAGAGCTCCCGCCATACTAGCACGCTTAAAAGGAAGGAGTATTTGTTGTAACCCCTAGGATTTTTTGCACGTTGTATGGACATGTGTTGAGTCTTACGTCGAGAGAAAATTAGGTCTATCTGGGCGATATATAAATACAAATGAGTAGTACATGGAGCTACTATTGCTACCAAATGCAGATTCATTACTCACATCCATGTGATATCCCAAACGAACTAGTTATAATCAGAGCTCCTGCCGCACTTACGTACTCATTGTAAATGTTATATTCATTGCACTCTTACTGCATAGCGCCCTCACAATCTGAATGGGGTCTTACAACATGACCCTTCAGATCAAAACTAGTTTTTGAGTTAAACTCTACGTTGTTGAATGCACGGCATCAAAATTGAGGATTAAGCAGTTAGGTTCTAATCCCCTCCAAAAAAAAAGAATAACTTGACCAGTTAAGCTAATGAATAGGATGTAAGGGGAATCAAAAAAAGAAAATGAAAATGAAAGCTATTATAAGTTCATTTTTAACCATCAGACCCAAACACAACCCGTATAGCTATACCAGGTTTGTTACCGCTTATTTTAATGAGTTTATTTCCCCTTGCTTGTTTAGGAACAATTTTTAAGAGCATTACTTTTTTTGACCTTAGTATAGCTGATTAAAACCTTACTTATTAAAAAAGGCCGCACTTTTAAAAATAAGCTATCTGAAACAGAAATTTACTCTTTCACATGATAAATGGGTTGTGATGGGCCTAGTTTCATGTTAAAGGAAGGAGTATATGTGGTAACAACCCCTACGATTTTGATGAAGTTGTATGTACGCATGCTGAGTTTGACATTAAGAATGTACTATGCCAATCTGGACTATATATAAATGAGTACATGGGGATGCATTAGTAACATCTGTGTTATATCTGAAAAGAACTAGCTATAATTAGAGCTCCTGCATTATCGTCACATATGTGCGATATTTCAAAAGGACTAGTTATAATTAAAGCTCTGGCGTTCTCGTGCGCTTCCAATTCATGAGGATAACTAAGCTGACACAACAGGGTGATGTGATGTTCCTAGCACTCCCTAGTCCCTGCTACATACAGGACTCACAAATACCTTTGATCAAAGCATTACTCTTGAGTATACAGACTAGAATTTTTTTTCAGTTAAACTCTGTATTCTTAAATGTTTGTAGCATCAAAAAGTGAAGATTTTGCCGTAAAGTTCTCTAATTTCCATCAAAAAAGTCAATAACTTGATCAATTAAGCTAATGAATAAATTCAATTTGATCGGATTCGGACCCAAACACAACCCGTAAACATAAATATGTAAAACAAAAACAAAAAGCAAAAGCAAAAGAGAGAGAGAGAGAGAGAGGAAAATTACATCTTGTAGACGATTCTTTGACGAGAATCGGGCTGTACTTGGCCCCGCCAATCAACAAAATCCATGGCAGCTTCTCCACCGCCGCCTCCAGGAGCTCCAACGCCGCCACCTCCACCTCCTCCGCCGCCTACAACAGGACCTTGAGATGGATTTGGCCTCCAATTATTGTTATCCATGATGATCTAAATTTTGTAACCGAAATTCCAACCACCAAATTTATATAAAAATAATGAAAATCGCGAATAAGACCTAGGCAGAAATGAAAGAAAAGGACATAACTTAAGGGAGGATTGTTAATTTATATATAAAAGGTTGAAGAGTTTCAGGAAGAAAAGGATTTTGAGAGTTAGAATTGATGGATTGAATTGAGAGAGAGGGGAATACATGGAGATGTATGTCATGTCATGTCATGTTTGGGGTTGTTTTGGGAAAGTTGGATTCTTTTATTAAAGCTGAACATGGATTGAAGTGAAAGTGTTCTGAATAGGGAGTCATCTATATCGGGAAATTCTTTGGTTGTCCAGGACTTATGGTCTGTTTGGATGGAGGAAAAAGTACTGGGAGTAGAGTGAGTAGATTTAGTATAAAATTAGCTTATTTTTAGCTAATTTTACTCTCCTTCCCCTCCATCCAAACAGGCCATTAAGGTTGGCAAGCTGACCTTGTAGTCCAAACCAATAAACATAAGACACCTCATTGAAAATTGATGAGGAAAGCTTATCTGCCATGTCATTGCACTCCATTAACGACCCTTTAATTCCGTCAATTCTGTGAGACACGTTCAAATGATCAAATTCAAATTTGAGATGTAAATGGGCGGGTTTTTGCATTTGAAAACTTTTCAAATTTGCTTTATGGAATATCACAATATGTTTTCCTCTACCTTGGAATCATTTTCCCTAAATGCCAAACAAAATGTATTTCTCTCATAATTGCCATCGTCTTCAACTTCCCACTCGGCCACGATGGCAACCTTGGCACTGCCCGCTCATCACTGCACGCCTCCTTCCCGTTTCCTTTCTGTGATTTGTGGCCTCCTCATCCTGGCTAGACAAATGCTTTGATTGGCAATCCAAAAACCTGTTCCTCCAACAAATGATAATAATGCTTGATCCAAGATGCAAGTAATCACAAATCTTTTAAGCAATGAATGGGGTGAGTCTACTTTTCCTTTCTTTTGGTATGATGAATTTCTCCAATTTTCTTGGCCCATGAAATTTTCTGACATGAGTGACTTGATGATTTTTTTTTTTGTTTGCCTTGATAACCATGTTGATCTCTTTGATGACTATGGTTAAGTCTTTGATGGAATGTGTATGTTGAATGACATTTGTCTTGGGTATTTAGAACTTCATGACCAATTGATATCACAACTTATGTATATTCCTTCTGTACTCAATGTGTTTGATAAAATACTCCAAGGAAAAGACTTGGTCATCTTTAAAGAATTTGGTTATAAACCTTTCATGAAACTTGTTTATTCCCTTGAGAGAAGCTCAGTTAAATCATTAAGACTCATTCTTGGACATGTTATCATGTGAACTCTTGAGCATTGTGTTTGAAATCTCATTCATTTGCATTTGTTTTTTGGTTTCTTGCAAAATTTTGATTTTCCCACAATGCTTTCTTGGCATACATACATGGGCAATGGTGTTTAGACATATTTTCAATTGATGACCATTTTTGTAAACTAATAAGAAAATTATTTATTACTGACATGATTTCCAACACTTGTGTTACTTTTTCTTAATTCAATTTTACTTTGTGCTCTAGTTGGTTGCTGAGAAATTGAGGGAATATGAAAGAATCCAATTCTATGGCTATTAATGAGGTGTCATTGAATACCTAGCTATTCGGATATTGGCTTTTATGCCTTGTATGAAGTTCCAGTTATCCTTACCATGAACAAAATCATTAGTGTTATAATTTTATTAAATAGAGTTAGATTGACAAGCCTTTATTGTTAGCTAACTTGTGTGCATTTTAATGATGGATACTTGTATAGTTGTGTGCAATGGTGGATACGGGATAGAGGTTACCTTGAAGTTGTTAGACAATAGATTTTAATTGATGAACATTAACATAATGATTTTGTATTATGATTTAGACAAACTTGGAAGACGCTTGGAGAGAATCTTGTAAACCTTCCCCTCTTGTAATCTTGTAACCCTTCCTTTCAGACAGAACTTTGTAAACTTTTAGGCAAATTTTATTTTGTAATCTTGTAACTCTTTAGACAGCATTTTATTTTCAAGCTTGTACTATATGTCGGTGCGTATGCCAAAAAGCAGTAGGAAGATTAGAACAAATTTTTGCCTCAATTTATTGTCTAAACAATTTTATTTTATGATTTAATATGGGGTCAATTGATCAGCAATTCTTTCATATATTATTTCTGACTTTAAAGATTCCAAATGTCTATTTTTCCTGTCAATTCTTCCTCTATCAATTTCCTTTATTATAGAAGTATTAGTGAGTGAATAAATTTCTTTCGCGATAGGCGGTAAAATAAATTTAATCCCTTCTTCTGTTGTTAAAAAGGGGTAAAGTAAAGCCATAAAAGGATTGCCTAAAATGATTTTTTCTCTAATGTACTCAATATCAAAGTCAAAAACACTTAAAATAGCCTGCCATCTAGCAAAACTTTGTTTAGAAACAAGATTTTGAACATCTTTTTGTAAAACTTCTTTAGCACTTTTACAATCAACTCTAATTAAAAACTTTTGATTAAAAAGATCATTTTGGAGTTTTGACATAATATAATAAATAAAATTTCTTTTTTAATAGTGCTGTAAGTCTGCTGGATAGCTGACCAGAAGCCAAAATGGAATCTAACAATTTTTTCTTTAGCATCACCTTTTGCTAAAGAACAAATTGAGTACATTCTATCTTGACACAGACAAACAAATAGACATGCCAAACTAGACAGAATACTCCCTCGGACAAACAAATGTAACAGCTCACTATTCATCTACGACAGATCACTATTTACCAGCACGCGTGAAAGTGTTCTGAATATGGAGTCATCTATATGGCTACAGAATACCCTATATGCTATGCCTTTTTAGGAAATATACACGTCATTACAGCTGGACTTTCGAAAGAAAGTAATGCACCAAATAATGCATATAGATAGTCCACTAGTCACGAAAAGATGATGCACCAAATATCATTTTCGTGACTATGGGTTGTGTGTGTCATCTGTCAACTGAGGGAGTGGGGGGTATTTTTCATCCTCTTAAAAAATGATTTTCACTTGTACAAATCATTGCCTGCCTATATATTTTTTAAAGTAAAATGGTTTAGTCCAGTTATATACCACATTGGCATTTTGTTAAGCCACGAAGGATATAAACTAACATATATAAATGAAAAGATGAAAAATAGTACGTTTTGCAAAGTTTATGGACCAAAAAAGAACTTTTGAAAGTTTAGAGACGACAAACAAACTTTTATGAAAGTTTAGAACCAAAAATATGTTGAGAGAGAGAGAGAGAGAGAGAGAGAGAGAGAGAGAGAGAGAAGTTTGGGATATTACACAAAATAATAATGCAAGAATAAAGTTAGCACAAAAGACAAACAGAAAATAGATAACTTGGAGGCACTATATCTTTTTCCTTAAACAATATTTTCCTCCCACACTATTGTTGCTAAAGGGTTATTGCAAATTTATCCCTAGGATACAACCAAGATGTTGGGTTCTACAGATAGCGATTCTGGAGAATAATCACAGGATTTCTTGTGTTTCTCTCTAACTTACTATTTTTTTCAAGTGAATATAAATCTCTATTTATACCCATAAGGTTATGTTTCATCAAAATGCACGTATGGAGAGTTAAAATGTTTCATAAAACCGTTAACAAGGCTTGAAACCTCTTCAACCTTTCTGAACAGTCACTAGAAAGTTCTGCAGAAAATCTTGTTTCACGATTTTCGATCGGTCGAACTAGAATCGAACAGCGATTGAGACATACAGAAACTCCATGATTTTTTCTTTACCATTTTTGATCGATCGAGCCAAATCTTTGACCGATTTGGCTCGATCGATTGAAAATACTAATTTTCGAATTTTCACTTAGAAAATTCCAGAATTTGAATTTTCGCTTTATGAAACCATACTCTTCAAACTCAAACATTATTATTACAACCTATCATTGTATATACCTATATATACAACAAGAGAGAGATATCAAGATTGAGAAAGAGGAAGTGTTTTTGGCAGCTTTAGGCCAATACTCAGCAGCTGGACCTCTCTCACTCTCTCTCTCTCTCTCCTCTATAAAAATTGAATAAAGTAAAAAAGGAAACAAAAAATATTAAAGGTCCATGCAACTTGATTGAGCGCCTTACATTCACTCCTTTACCAATCTCACTTATAAACCATTTCTGTTGTCCAGAAACTAATTTCTTCACCATATTCCACTTCGGGACACTATTCTCTCTCTCTCTCTCTCTCCGCCCTCTCTCTCTCTCTCTGATCTCTTACACACACACACACAAAATTCATAGCTTCTAGCAACAACTTTACTAATCAGTAACATTTAATAAACTTGATTTCCTTTTTTCTTAAACAATCTTATGTTTTTTTTAGAGTGTAATAATATTGGTTATAATCTGATTTTTCTTTCACTTCAATAACCCATATGGTGAGTTTCACGAAATTTTAGTAATAAGTGATGGAAACACAGCAAACCAAATATAGCCTTATTTTGAGACACGGAAAAGATGGTAATCCAACTTTAAACATGTGTTCTTATTCATATAACTCAAGGAAATTACTTATTCTGCATTTTCAATTGTGAGAAAATGTATGTAATTTTCTATGTAATGCATGCTAAATTTTTAGTACGATTTTCATGAAAATTGAAACCATTTTGGATCTTTTTGATTAAGCATAACATTAAGGATCACACATCAAAATTAATTAAGAAAATTAATTGATTTTCGTAAATTATGTATCCTAATTTTATATTCGGGTCTAATTGCTTTTAAAGTATTTGTCATATTCAGTCCCACTTCACAAGTAAATTATATTATAGCATTAATCGGTCCTATTGCTAAAATATTCCAGTGACTTCTATAAAAGCCCTCCCTCACTCCTTTTCCTGTGCTCCCCCTTTATTCCTTAAGCACGTCCTCAACCTGGAGCTAGTCTCCCCCTTTATTCCTCCCATCACTCTAAGCTTATCACCCATTTCTCATAATAGGAGACCCTCTTGATAAAGCCCTAAAAGATGGGCCATTGGAAACAACTAAGGGTTTGTTTGTTTTAGCTTAAAATGTGCTTGTGTCCCGACTGGCCTTGGTATTGCTTGGGCATTGAAATTAGCTTTGACATGCTCGGACAAGTCTATATATTAAAGCAAGCAGGCTGCTTAATGAGTCACCAAACCCATGTGATGGTATTTTTATTTGGAGGGTTCTCGTGTGAGGAGTTGACTGTTGTACCCCATGTGCTTTTCTGGTGACTTTCAAGGTGATTTTGTTTTTTAAAATTTCTCAGGAATTTAGTAGAAAAGAAATATTATTTTAGCTGGTTTTGTGGGTATTCTTGACCTATATACATGCATTGGTTCTTGTCGTAGGAAGCCTGTAGATTTCGTGTATAAATCCTTTTTGGGTTGTTTATTATAATTCATTCATGTTGAATGCTATCCTCTGAAAGTCATTGTTGGGCTAGATCTCTGTTTATTTCTCCTACCATCAAGTTTCCTCTGAAAATATATAGGTTTTTTTTTTTTATTTTTAAGTACCATTACTTAACTATATATTTATCTACTTAAGCTATTTTGACTGTTTTAAATGAATGAGGTTTAGTACTATGCAGGATCCTTCTCGTGCATGCTACGGACCAAAGCCCGTTGAGGTAGCCCATTAACGATTGGCTATCCAAATACTTCTCCTTACAGATGAACTTTTCAGGTTAGCATTATAAATTTTGGACTTCAGCAGGATATGCTAAAACTAAAAGCCATAGTATATTGGTATTTTAATTGGTAAAAATTTTTTGTTTTACTTGGATGTGTCAACCCCATGTTTGCTGCACTCAACCCAGTTATATTCCGCTGCATGTTCCATCCATTAATTTATGCATATTACCTCTGGTGGTGTGAAGGTTTATGTGTAGCATACATTCACAAATAAAATCTGTCTTTTCCTCTGAAGTTGCTGACTGAGTATAAGAAACAACTATTTTTTTGTTGATAATTATTTCCAATCATATGGATCTATTCTTTCTGTCAAATGGTATTAGTTAGAAAGATACCATTAATTTTTATTATGAGGTGTAGATTGCAAGCTTGGTTTTTTTAGCGGAGTACTCATTTGGTTAAAAAGGGGAGAATGCTCCTGAAAAATTATATTGAAATTTCAAAAGATCAATAAATTCTACAAACGAGGTGGATTGAACACTGTCTGAGGCTGACAGAATTCTAGAAATTCTGTTGATTGCAATCGTCCTTGGATGGTTTACAATTTTTCTCTATCAATCGTAAAAAGGCTGAATAATTAAAAAGACCAATAGAAATAGATTGAAGATTGTTTGGGGAAGCTTTTATTCAAGGTTGGCAGATTTTAGATTCTGTTTTTATTGCTAAGGAATGCATGGATAATAGATTAAAATTAATAAGGAAATTACTGGAATTAACAAAGATGAGTTGGAGCTTCAAGTTGTTAGCTGTATATGCTTTAATTTCCGCCTTTGTTTGGAGCTTCGAGCAGAATGACACGGTGTCAGGGGTAACCAAACTCAATGGGTCTCCTCCTGTTAAAATTTTGGGTTGATTGCTATGGATTGGACCCAAATTGGGCTGAGGTTGGTTTGGTTTGGATAAGGATATCCTCATTCTAGATAAAGGTCAGTAAAATGTGTAACCAAATAAGTTTGAGAGCCTGACGGATAAGTTTATGCTAGCTTATCCCTCACACGTGTCTCTCTCCATTCCATATTTTCTAAGAACATTCCTATCTATAAAAATAGATCATTTTGAAACACTAAAAAACTTACTTTATTATTTTAACACATAATTTTACAATAAACCCTACATTACATGTTTTATTCTTTCATTTTATACATTAAAATAATATATACAACACATTAAAATAATATTTATCTAAAACTCATCTAGAACAATCAAGGAAACCACTGCTACAACCACCACACAGTTACCATCAACTAACAGCCACCACCACACAACCACCACATCCTCCACAACCCAAAATACAATTCAAAAAAAAAAACCCATACCCACCAACACCAGATCAAAAACCCCAACCTTAAAAAAAATACCAAATCGGAAACACCAGATAATCACCAAATCGGAAATATCAGAAACCCCAAATCGGAAACACCACCACCACCACCTTAAAAAAATTAAAAAAAAAAAGAAAAAAAAAACCACAACCACAAAAAAAAAAAAAAAAAAAACCCACAACCACCCAATAATCACCACCACAACCACAGTACCATTGCCACAACTAACCCACAACCCATCACCCACCACATTCACAAACCTCAAAACCCATTCCGAATCAAACAAACCCAAAAGCAAAACCCACCGCCTAATTGAGAGAGATACGATGGTGGGAGGTTCGATGACGTTGGGAGGTTGTCGGCGTGGCTGGAGGTGTTGGATATATTTCAACAATTTACTTTTGTGATTAAGCAAAAGGAAACAACACACAGATCTAATTATAAGCAATATTAACACAAAAGAAGTAATAGTCAAAACAACAAATATATACTGCATATATAAAAGAAATCTGCAGTATAATTAAAAACTTACAAACTAAATGCGTGAAGAATGAATGATTCAGATCAAGTCTTGTGTTTGACAAAATCTCCTTAAAGCAGATTTCGCCCCTCACGCAATTACTGTGGTGCTTTGAGATTCATGGACGTCTGTCTCCTAGGATAAAATGATCTACAGCACGAAAATGAAGCACACAAGGTCGTGCTCTACGAACTACTCAATGTCATTTTCTCTCTCTTTGACACAAAATAAATGCACAAAATATTCTCACTGGGAGAGTTTTTTCTGAAAAAGTTATTTTCATGAATGAAGGACTATGAAAACTTATACGTTACTAAACAGATATTCTGTTTCAATGATAACTGCTGTGCACAGACAAACTGACTCAATAATTAAAATAATAAATTATTATTATTAATTGGATAAGTGGACCTAGTCCACACATGCCTAAAACCCAACCCAATATCCAGCCCAAACTCATATTCTCAATCATTTCTAATGTGGGACTCAAGGATTTTCACCACTTATAATAATATCTTCAAGTGAATATAAAAAATATAAATTTCTTATTCACTCCATACTATTTTTCCAACAGGAGGAAGACATGGCAAGGTCGGCGGCGTGGCATGGAGAATGACGTGGCAAAGGCGGCGGCTAGGAGTGGTGACAGTAGCGATAGGCTGAGGAAAGAAGGTGATAGGCTGAGGAAGAGAGAGAGAGAGAGAGAGAGAGAGAGAGAGGGTGAAAAATAGTCGAACGTGGAGAGATAAATGGGCGAGGAGAGAGAAAATCTTAATAAAATAATACAGTAATAAATATTTTACCATTTTTGTCCGTACAATGCCAAGTTTAGAATTGCACTGTAACACCATCGCACACCCTTTGTGTGATGGTCACTTCACAAGTATAAGTGCTTATGGGGTGTGGAGGGTAATGGCCAGAGTTCAAGTCTCTAGGAGAGAGTTTCACATATACATATACACTTAGATTATGCTAGAGTAGAAATTTTATCTTGTATCAAAAAAAAGAAAAAGAAAAAAGAATTTCACTATAGCACAATGCCATTTCTTTTAGCATTTGACACATCTCATGAATCAAGTATTTTGGTGTGCCAAATGCTAAAAATATAGCATTTGACATACCTTAGAGTATCCCCAGTGGGAATGCCAAATGGGAAATGTAAGAATTATTTAGCATTAGAGCCAAAAATCACCTCGCATTTGGACTTGTAAACATTCGGAATTGTAAAAATTTTTACAATTGTGCTACAGTAGCATCTTATTAATAAGATGCTACTGTAGCACAATCGTATTTCTAAAAATTATTTTTTAATTGTCTCTCTCATACTTTTATAAAAAACTCCAACCAACTTTCTCTCTCCTCTCTCTCTCATTTTTTCTTTCTTCCTTCTCTCTCATTCTGCTCTCCTCTCTTTAGACTCAACCCCATAGCCACCACACCATGGCCTGACCCACTATCATTGGCCATGGCAAGCCACCACCCACTCATTATTTCTCTTCTCTCTCTCGTTGCCGATCAGTGTGGTGGCGTGGAGATCAGTGTTTGGGGTTTGGTGCAGAGATTGATGTTTGGGTGTGGTGTGGAGATCGACGTTGGGCGTGGGATATGGAGATCACCGTTGGGCGTGGGATGTGGAGATTGGCGTTGGGCATTAGGTGTGGAGATCGGCACAAAGATCGATTTATGGGTTTTGTTCATTTATGGTGAGAGTTGTTCATTTATGGGTCTGATTTTGCTAGGTTTTTGTTGGTCATTTATGGGTTTTGTTTTGGCGGTGGTGGTGATGGGCAGTGAAGCATGGGTGGTTTTTTTGAGTTTTGTAGCCTTTTTGGACGGTGGAGGTGGTGGTGGTTTCAGTGGAAGAGAGACAGAGGAAGAGAGTTAAAAATTAGAGAGAGGAGAGAGATGGGAGAGAATAGATATGGTTTTGGGATATATTATTTTATTGGGTAGATATATTATTTTAAAGAGTAGAATAGGAAAATAAAAATTAGGATGTTGGATATGTTGTAAAATGGTATGGTATAAATGATAAAGTAGCTTTTTGAAATGGTAAAATAGAATAAAATGACATTTGCCACTGTGGATGCTCTTGTGAGGATGCTCAGGAGTTCTTTTTTCTCAGTAGACAAGTTTGATTTGCTTTCTTTATTTATTATTTTTTTTCTTTTTCTTCCCTACTTTATTTTTAAGTCCTCTGTGATTCATCAAATCTCCTTCTTCCTTTTTTTTTTATGATTCTCATAAGTCATAACCCCAAGTGAGTGAGTATATGTGACCAAGTTAAAAACCACACACTTCAAAAACAAAGTTTAGTGGTATAGTATCACACATAACAATAGCAGCAGCATCTTTTCTACTCCCCAAGTAACGTGTACTGCACTCTTCTTTAATTTTTAATTTTCCCTTTATCACTTTTTTTACTATTTTTATTTGTTACTATATTGACAAGATATATTTTCATATAACATATAAATATAATAAATTATTATTAAACTGACAAAGTATATGATACATCATCTAAAGAAAATAACGAAATGTTTGACGAGTTTATTTGATTATATTAATTTATTGTGGATCTAATAATTGTTTGTCTAATTTTCAACAATCTTCAACCTATTCGTAATTCCTAATTTGGGGCCTAAGGCGAAATATATATGTGGGGCCTTTTATATATAAATATTAATTAAATAAAATTATTTAATATTAATCAAATTGAGGTTAATTTGATGCATTAAATACATAATTTAATGAATAATACTAACTAAAACTAAGGTTAATTTCATATAGAGAATTGAATCATAATTGAAAAATTAATTTAACAAAAAGAATTTTTTTTTTAAAAGAAAATTAATTTATCTTGGATATATATATAACGATATATAGTTAATTATATTTATAATCTATGATATTAGTTGATGTGTGGCTTTGTAGTAAATTAGTTTAAAAATATTAAAGTTTCAAACTATTAGGGGAAATGTGGGTTGATGCGATAAGTTTTTTATCAAAATGATGTTGATGTGATAAGAGGTATAAAAAAACGTAGAAAACCTGGAGAATAAATAAAGCGGAGGAAATCTATCGATAAGGTGCAACGACTGTAAACATGTTGATCATGGTAGATATAAGATAATGAACGAACTAAGGATAGCATGTAGGCTGTAGATAACGTGTGGTCTATAGTGTAGATAAGTTTGAATCTTTGAGAGAAAATTAAGAAACTTATAAAAATAAAATAAAAACTAAAGAAAAAGAGAGAAAGCCAACAACAATAAAAAGGAGAGAACCAACAACAACAACAACAACAAAGCAAACTATAAGGAGCAAAACCAACAATCCTCCCATGAAGATGTCACTATAATATGTTGATGCAACAAAATCCATTGCTACAAGAGAAATCTTATGTCGCTTAGCACTTTAACAATATTTTCATAATAAATCATAAGTTATAAATTGTTACTATGAATAAAAATGTAATTTAAATTAGAACCAGTAACAACTTATCATCTAGGATTTGTTGTGAAATTATTGTAAAAAGTTACGAACATAACACTTTTCTTGTTAAAAAGCAAACTATTATGAACTCCCAAACAAAGAATTAAGAGTAAGAAAGGAGGGCTGATTATCATACAAAATTGATGAGGTGATTGTATGAGAAATCACCTATAAATAGTGTGAGTGAAGGGATTATGTAGGATCCCATTAATCTGCTTGATACCATGTTAAATAAAAATGAAATAGAGAATATTGTAGTGAAGGCAGAAGCAATGAAAGAGAGAAAAGGAACATAGGAAATTACGTGGTTCAGCATGATGGCCTACATCCTCGGGACAATGGCCTAAAGAGGTATATTTTCTCATACACCTTTCTTGAATATACATTACATGGAATACATATTTATAAATGGATTACATAAAAAAGTCAATAATAATTTGAATTTGAATTGCACATTTATTACCTCAATCCTAAGATTTTCTCTAATAATTAATCCCTTAATTTTCTCTTAAAATCTATGTTTTGACTTGGTATTCAATGACATGGATAGTGAATTATTCTTTCCAATAGAAATTACATTTGTCGTATCAGTTTGTAGGAAAATTGGTAATAACTTTAGTATTTTTCCCAATTTTATTAGGTTGTGTAGTAAAAAAAAGTGGAGAAATGATATGTTCACAACATTTTCATAATATTTTTACAATAAATCTTAAGTGGCAGGTTGTTATTAGTTATTACTGTTGGGGTAAAAAAATAATCTTAGTGTTAGTTTCAAATTTGAACTAATAACAACTAACCACTTGTGATTTGTTGTAAAAATGTTGTAGACATAGCGTATGTTTTGTTGGAATGAAATCTAGGTGGACAGAAAAGGAAGGAGAGAATTTTTTTTTTCCTGGTTTTTCTTGAATTGGTTGAAAGCTGAGGGGTTGGGTGGTCCCGAGGTTTTCTACCCAGGCCCACCAAAATCTAATCTCTCCTAATTAGAGAGATTCTAGAGGAAAAATGTGGCTGTCGGCAAATACGACATCCTATGCTTCTTGTCTTATGTTTACTTATTACTAATCGATAAGCCGTGCGATGCACGGAAAAATTATTAACTCTGAAAAAAAGAAGAAGAATAAATATTTAATTTCTATACTTCTTTTTCATAGTTTAAAAGTGTTGTCTAACATTGAACGTTATTGAGTTGCAAGTGCATAGTTACCGAAACTTACAAAGTAATTTACAATTCTTAAATTAATAAAGCAAAACTCTCAATAGTTATATATATACACACACACTCAAAATTAATATAAACTGCAAATATATAAACAAATGCCATGATATGACAAAGACACATTAAGTTTCAAATTTGAGTAGCAATATAACTTTCTCGTAATAATAGCAATATAGACAATACAAAACATGGAACAATATCAAAATTAAATACCTAATTCCATTATCTTCCATGTTGAATCAAAACATGGAACAATGCCATTTGCGTTAGCATAGAAATTAGCCTCTCTCCGCACACTTATCCGATGGAAGCTGCTCAACAGTGATCTACAATCATTGAGAAGGAAAGAAATGTGTCTATTAGATACTGAATCAGCTTGCAAAGGATCAACAATGATTTTAGCATCAAGATCAACAATGATTTTTTTTTTTTTTTTTTGATGTGAAGATCAACAATGATTTTGACATCAAGTTTACATCACTTTAACTACGAATCACTTAATGGTCGCTAAGTCGGGGACATTATATAAATCAATTAATTTTTTATATTTTATTTTTGTCTTCTTATTTTATTTTATAATATTTTTTGGTTTTCAAATGTGAGGATTTAAACCGATCATATTATTATAATATAATAGGTCCGTTTGGATTGAACTTATTGTTGCTGAAACTGAAAACTGAAAACTGAAAACTGAAAACATTGTAGCAAAATAATTTTTAAATATGTAAATAGTACCGTGAGACTCATTTTTAATATTTTTTATTGCATGAACAGTGGATGAACAGTGCGTGAACAGTGCACACACTATTCACGCACAGTATTTTTTGTCTCTCAAAGTCAAACAATGCGGCCCAAAAAAAAAAAAAAAAAAAAAAAAAAGGAAAACGCGGACAGGGAGGAAACGTGGACGCGCAATCCAAACGGGTATAATGGGCTGCTCCACATTGCTTCAAAATGCCTCACAAGTCTCACTACAAGAAATTTGGTTATTTTCAACGGTTGAAACCATTGAAAAAAGTACTAAAAACCGTTGAAAATACTATTTTCTATGGTTAAAGTAACCGTCGAGAACTGTCATTAAAAAATTTGTCGAAATTTTTTTTCTATGGCCTATGCAACCGTCGAAAAAAATGTTACACTTTTATCAATGGTTAATAAACGTCAAAGTATTATTAAAAGCCGTTGAAACATAAACACAGAAAGATGCCTATTACTTTTTTCTACATGTACTCCACCGTCGATAAAGGGTATCTTGAGATAAATTTCGACGGTTTGTAAATGTTGAAATAAGTATTTTCTTTAAAAAAAATAAATAAATAAATTTGGATGCACTTTTTACATTGATCAAAATTTAATAACCTAATTCAAAGTATAATGTAAACACAATTGTGCAATTCCTAATTACATTTACAACAACCAATCAACCTCTCTTTTAACACAATAAAAAAACTGTAGAAATACAATGGATAATTAGAGCTGAAAATATTTTTTTTTATCAGTAATTTGAACTGAAAATATAGAAGTCAACCTTTCGAAACCCATGCCCGTATCAACATGCTTAGCAGGTAGGGGTTTTAAAAAACCATCACTTTCCCTATTAAACTACCAAAAAAAAATCAAAATCAAACAAGTGTAAATAATAAATCAAATTCATTCTTAGGCTAGGCCACATAGAAGAAGAAGAATATACATAAATACAGTAAGGAGTCTTTTGAAGAAGAAGTACACAAATTATATCAAGAATGCTAAATGAAAATCCACAAGACATGGTGGCAAAAGTTATACTTGAATAAAGACGAGGTTCCAAATCTCAAGGCACGTAGGATCATCATTGTTAACCAATGATGCAGCATCTCAATCACCAATGCTATCATAATAATATCTTAAGAATAATCTAACTATCTAAGTTAACACTCACAAAATCTGAATCAAGGTGTCCCTTAAGTTTTTAAGAATAGGCAATAATTGCAATTTTCATCAATCTTCTCCCTCAAGAAAAAGGGGGGAAAAATACCACTTCGAGGGATACGAAAGTTTAGCTTGCAGTAACTTCAAATGGAGGCAAACCCCAATCATCTGGACTGAAATCCAGCAGTGAGCTCAAAACTTGGTCTGCAGTGGCATGATAAGAGCTATCCAGCCTTGGATCTGGAACCATAACCACAGACCTGTATGGGAAATGTAATGAAAGATGACCAATCATGAACAAGAAAAAAATATGCAGTTTAATATGGTGACAATTACAGAGGAGCATTAATTAAAAACCAAGCACTAGATGTTTAATCAACATAGGAAGATTTGCAAGTTTTCATATTTAAGGATTTCAGAGGTCTATCAAGAATTTTCTAACACGAACTTTAGGGAAGAGGCCTTAATCAACAAGATTTCTTATAAGAACCTAAAAAAATTATTAATCAATGAAAATAATGAAGTGCAGTAAGGAGATCTCCCTAAAAAAGAAAAAAGAATATTAAGAAACAGGGTTGAGAACAGCAAAGCAAGTGACAAAACAAAATGTAAAACCTCTTAATAGTTGTATGGTTCCTAATTTTGCAAACATGTCAGCCTCCAATCGGCTCTTCTAGGGTGGAAACAAAAAAGAACCATAATCAATGTTCATATAAATGGTGTTTCTCCAAGCACCAGGAACTAATTTTAAATCCAATAATGGCAAATATCCCAAAAATGAAATATATTGTATGCTTGTTCCTTACAGAGAACTTGTGTGAATCATTTTATAAATTATAGGAACTCTTCTTTTAGACTCTGAATGCACAGCCCACTAAAACCTAACCTTTTTATTTTATGTAGATCAGTTCTTTTTTAGTAATTTTTTTTTAGGTTACAGCGTGACATTATTTTTCATCCACCTGTTTACATACTGATAAGCTGGAAAGTAAGTTTTAACCATTAGATTGTTCCATTAAACATTGCCAAGCCACCGACATCAAATCAACATAACATTGGAACATATAGCAGTAACATGTCAACAATTAAGCAATTTTTTTCATTGTAACACTACCTTTAGTTGTACATAAGAATTTTACCCACCGATCAAATTCAGCCATTATACTAAATTGCAGCATGTGTTGTGGACAAAATAAAATGTGCTTTAGCATAATTGTCAATAATTTTCACTAGTAAAAAGAAATGTCGATAAATAAACTTACATCCCAGCATTCTTAGCAGTATTAACTCCAGATGGTGCATCTTCAAATACAAGAAATTTATGTGAATCTACAGGGCCACCTTGTTGACCAACAAATTTGTCATGAGCTATCACATTGTCATTCTTAAGCCAAAATTAAAAGAATTACAATGAGAGGAAACAATGTACAGAGCAAACAGAAGTTTCCATCAGACAATACTGTCAACAATCAAAGTTGGAAAGGAACATCTACGAGATGGTTATACCTCAAATCTCTTGGAAGCAGCAAGAAATATATCTGGTGATGGCTTGCCTTGTTTAACTTCTGGATTATCTCCAAGAACAACATGATGCATCAATGAAAAGAGTTCACCATGTCTTTGTGTTTTCAATTCAAAACGCAGCCTGTGAGAACTGTAAGGCACATAATCAAATGAGCACATATGGACCCAGTAGTGATTTGTTTTTTTTTTATCAGAAAAAGTAAGTAATTCATTGAAAGATGAAAAATGAGAGCTGCAGTATACAAGAAGTATACTACATTACAGATCAGAATAAAATAAAATAAAATAAAAGTCAGCAGACAGTGATACAATCTATCAAGAACAATAAATCTATCCCAGTATGTGATTTGTTATGGTAGTAATCTATTATATGTTGGCCTCACAGGTCCAAATTAACTGCCCATATAATTAAATGATGTTTTTGCCGACCCAAATGATTACGTTAACCTCCATCTCTACAGAGAGTCAATAAACCAAGAAATAATGGTTTGAAAACAGGGGAGACAAAGCTGGGGACGCAGTATCATCATCATCATCATCATCATCATCATCTACAGGAGCAACAAAACAACACAAAACAAAAAGATAGAAAACTCGTTTGAAAATAGAGAATTTAAACTCCAAATATCACGGTTTGATTTGCTTCAATTTAATCCTCCTGAACAGTATAGAAAAATATAAAGAATTTCAATGTCCTGGTAAAAAATCCTAAAATTTTCCCAGCAACAACCAAACAGAGGGTAAGAGTTGAGAGTGATAAAATACCGTCGAGGGACACAAAATTGAGAGGCTGAACTCGAGAGTAATCGAACAATGGCTCGAAATCTTCAGTGGAATCCGGCTGAAACCAAAAATAAATAAAAATCAAATCAGAGAGAGAGAGAGAGAGAGAGAGAGAGAGAGAAACCCTAGAAAAGCGAGAGATTAGAATTCAAAGCGACTTGAAGAAGAGAAAAGAGAAGCTCAAAATTCAGAGAAACCCTAAAAAAAGAGAGATCGGTATAGAGTGAGAGAGAGAGAGAGAGACCGATATGGAGAGAGAGAAAGAGAGAGTGAGTGAGCTATAAGTTCCGTGTTTTTATTTTCAACATTTTATAACTGTTGATTTTTTTTTTCTGCATTTATCCGGCTGTTGATATAACGTTTCCCCATTTATTCATTTTTTTTAACACCTATTTCAACAGTTATGCCAACTGTAGATTTTTTTTTTTAATACAGGTTTCCACAGTTATACCAACGATAGAAATAAATATGTAAATTTTTTTACTTTATTCAACAGTTGTGTATAATTGTAAAAGTTTAAGATTTTTATTAACATTTTTTAATGATCGTAGATAAAAATATGTTGAAAAAACTCAAATTTGTTGTAGTGTCTATCTTCTTAAGACACATGTTTTTCACCATTCAAGGGTATGATTCACTCTAGGCCGGCGCCATATATTTTGGAGCTTAAAGCCCTAAATTTAAGTTGAAATTTATATATTTAACTATCAATTAAATAAATAATTTAATAAATTAATACTAACCAAAATAATGTTAATTAACTAAAATAAATGAAATTTTTTATTTTTATTTTAGAAATTGAAGTTTACTTTTTTTAAAATAATCAAATTGAAGTTTACTTTATCGTGTATAAGAAAATGCCTCTTTAAGTAAATCTGTAATCTAGTTTTCAATTTTAATTTTAGTGTTAACAAAGTCATAGAGATTGTTTTGTATGTGTGTTTGTGTGGAAGATTAGGTAGATAATGTTGAGGATATATTTTATAAGGAATTGGAAAGTCTCAAAACATTTTTTTTTCCTTGGACAGTTTAGATTTTGTTAGATTGAGTTTCTATTAGTGTTGAGGCTCATTTTTTATTGAAGCCCAGCAGGCCCAAGGCCCAGAGTTGTGGGTGAACTGAAAGAAACAGCAATAAGAAAAAGAAAGCATATGCATGGTTTAAGGGTCCATGAGATGGGTCCAGAAGAAGCAAATGGGCTTGAATAGACTCGGAAAGTGAAAAGAAACAAATCCGTGAAAAGGATGAGGGAAAAGAAAGAATGGGCCACAGCAGGCCCACTGCAATAAGAAAAAAGAGAGTAACAGGCAAATGGAGAACCCATGAGCCCAAAGGATAAAGTTTATAGGGAAAATTGGGTCAAGGAAGCCCAAAGTGAGTTAGCAAAGAAATCCATGTGTGAAGCAAAACCAAGATGGGCCAGGGATGCCCACGAGAAAAACAAGAGACATTAGAGCCCGCAAGAAATGAAAAAGAAGCCCAGCAAGCATACTGGGCTACTGAGGAGGAAAGTACACGGCGGGTTCGAAAGGGCCCAGCAGGATTGAGTTGAGCAGCAGAAATAGCAAACCTGGCATGGCAGGAGGCGCAAAGCCATAAAAGCAAAACGCCCAAACTAAAGGGAAGCCACTACAAAGCTCAACCCTCCAAAGAAAAGGACAACACATGGGCGTTGGCCTGCCGAAAAAACAATCCACATCAGAAAATGCCAAAAAGCGCACGGCAGGATATGCGCACCCATTTTCAGACCTCGGCAAACGAATGAAACATCAATAAAGTAACGCATGCGAACGACCCAGGCATCGCCAGCCTATACTCAGCCACTATGGGAAAGGGTGATGTCATGGGTGAGGGCATGGTCTGGCGGTGGGGAGAGGAACGAGAACCCATTTTTGCGTTTCTTGCCCAGACTTTTTCGGTGGGCACAGTCCTGCTGGGATGACATGCCACCCAAAAGAGGTAAGGCTGGGTAAGAACCGCTAGGTGCATGCCATGAGAGACCGAGAGAGAGAGGACACACTGGACGAAGTAGAGAAGGAAGTTTCGTTGTCTGAAAGCCACAGGTCAATGGTGGATCATAACCATTTTGACTTAGTAAGTGGATGGCAAAAGGCTATGATAGCAGAATAGAGCCATAGAAAGCCTAGAACAGTAAAATCGGCCACGGCAGGCCCTATATAAGGGACTCGCAGCTGTGTGCAAAGCAGGACGGAAGGGTGATCAGAAAACAGAGAGAAAAGAACTGAAAGAAAGAAAACAGAGAGAAAAGAATCGAAAAAAAGAAAACAGAGAGAAGGAAATTCTAAGAAAGAAAAAACGGAGCACTTATGGCAGGCATGCACCTAAATGGGTTAACCCCCTCTCTCCCTAAATAGCCTTGTCCTCAAAAGGCAATACAAAATCTATACCTGGGCATATACCATTTGGGGCTGTCCTCTCAAAGCAATTAATTTCACCGAGTGAAGTTACTTGCATTGAGGGAGTAGTTTTCCCTTCTGTGGTTGATGTCCTGCGGCAATACTAAATATGGCAAATTCGTTATTTTTACTCTACTAATTTCGCTCTATTATTTTGTTTAAGCATTTTTTTTTTAAAGCAAGGCCTTTAAGTTATTCATCTTGTTCGTTGCGGAAGAGAACAGTGAATGCCTTTTTTTTTTTTTACGTTTTCTATTTTATGTCTATCTGTCATAACTTGTCAACAATAACTTTGCTTGCTGTGAGCTCTTAAATGAACTTTGGCAGACGCGGCAAAGGTTGTGCACAAGCCAGGCCAAGGTGTGCTCCAATTGGGCCGGTCCCAACTCCTCACCCAGAAACTACCCGGGCCTAGTGCGGCAGGAGCTTGCCTAAGACCCCAAGCCAGGCCCACTCCCTTACAATTGGTCTAATATGTTTTAAACCCTTTCGGAGGTGAAAAAAAAAAAAATAGTGCACAACCCTTTTTTATTGTCTAAATTACTTATTATCATGAAATTTTTTTAAAAAAAATGCTAAAAGTGGTATTAATTTTACTATATAAAGCATACAAACTAATGTGACAATAATATTGTTGAGGTTCAATTATGTAATTGTAAATGAATGTTTGATTTGATTTGATTTTTTGATTGGTGAGACAAAGTAATATTAACTCAATATCCCTTACATTACTTTACAATTTTTGGCCTAAGTAATTTTTGGCCTTTTTATAACTAGGTGAGACATTTTTAAGGGGTAGAACCTTTTTTTTAATGAGGCCTTAAGCCGCCACCGATTCTTTCCTTTCACACACACTATAACCTATTTATTAAATGAATTAGAGAAAGAATATTTAAACTTTTCTTACTAAATTCATGTCTAAATTGTTTAATTGTTTTTTATTACTATTATTATTTTTAAATGCGTGAGAGAAATGCATAAACTGTTCTATACATGTATGCTTTGAGTTTATTAATTGGGACTCCAATAAATGTCTCATCATGTAAGTGTACGTTTAGTACACTAAATAGAGATTATGATAAGAATAGTAATTTGTATTACTAGGATTAAAAGATGTTGTAATTGAATAACTATTACTATATTCATTTGTTTAGTTGTAAAAATTAATTGTTTACATATGAAATATTTGTAAAATGTGATGCATGTGAAATTTTTTTTATTTTTTTGAAAATACATTAATTTCAAAATTGTTAGACATACTTAGGAATAACTATTATAATCATTTTAAAGATAAATAACTATTCTCAATTTAATGAGTTATTCCTAAGTAAAAACCATTCCTGGATGCACCATATAACCGAATATTTATAACACATAAATAATCATTTCATTGCAAGATCTATTATCACGTACAAAACATGCCCTAAATATTTTAGTTCCTTCAACCATAGTTGTCATAACGTGAATTGTATCGTGAATTGATTTTTAATTTTTTCGTATCGTGTATCGTATCGTATCGTGTATCGTAAGATACACAAACACTAAAACAATTTATAAAAAAATTATAAATATACATATATATATATATATATAAAGGATATATACATTATAAATTTCGAATATATTCAACTAATAACTAATTTATTCATCACTTATGTAATAATATTTAACAAGCTAACTAAATAAATCAAACTAGCATGCATTCATAACATACACATTAATGTTTCGAATATGCCCTGTATATACGTTCAAACTAGCATGCGTTCATAACATACACGTATCGAATCGTGTGTAAAAAGTTTCGTATCGTATCAGTGTATCGTAAGTACTCATGAATCGTACGATACAGTGTGCGTATCGTATGAATCATATCGTATCGTAAAATTGTACGTATCGTACGATATATAGACAAATACTTTAAAATGAGATTTTTTGTTAAAATTTGTACTTTTATTTGAATCTAACAAGTTGTTAGACTTGTTTTAAATACAAAATTATTAGTTTACTTAATTTAGCTTACTAAAATAACATATTTATAAGTTTTTTTCCCCTCTCTCCTATAATTGGACTACATAGTACACACTTACCTTCACTTTAATATTTAAAAATTTATTTAAATTTTTTTTTACTGTTATTGTTATAAGTCCAAGAAACTAGAATGCCAAAAAAAATTATTAAAATAGAAAGAACAAGAAGAGATAGTAAATGTTAATGATGAATGACGATGAAAAAAATTTTAATGAAGAAATATATTTGCAAAATTATAAATATGATGATAGGGTTGACTTAGATGGGGTTGAATAGGCAATTTGATGAATATGAGGAAAATAAATTATTATTTTTGGGTCATTTGTATATTTTGAGGTAGTTGCATTGAAAATGGTTAATGCCATCATACCATGTCATCAGTCTAATGATAAATTCAATTGAATATGCCCTGTATATACGTACCTAACCCTTGAATTGTTTATGGTTGCAGCATTGCTTATGGTGTCCATAAAGTATCACATTTTTGTGCAAATTAACGCCATTTGTGTCATCCAATATGAATCCAAGAAAATGTATAATCTTTCTCATATTATATATATATATATATATATATATATATATATATATATAGCCTCATATTAGCGAAATTGAGATAGTCTAGTTTATGGGAAATATTTTACATTTTAAATTTGATAGTATATGATATGACATTAGATACACCTTTAAATTTGTTAAATTCATGAAAACCATTAAATAGATCCATTTCAAATGGAGAAGATCCTAATTTCATGATTTTTAGACAGAATCCAGACCTAATAATCCAATTATCACTTATCTAAAAATCAGGAACTGAAGAATAAATTAACTTATAGTAATAGGAATCTGATTAGGATGATTAAAAGAATTATTTCCTTGATCATTAGGAAGTTGAACTTAACAAGCTAGCCCAAAAGCTACATATGCATAACATATATTCCCTGCATTATTATAGCAGCAAGAATAAACTTGCGTGCATGATCGCTTTCACATATCAGACATTTAGGTGGCTGTTTGTAGCTAGAGAAATATCCCAAGCATTATTTTAATATTTTACAATCAGTCACCAGCGCAATTGTTATTTATAAAAATAGAACCTTGTAGTGCAGAAACTTGCATTAGTTTTTTGGCAATTCCTGCTTCACTTGGTCAAACGAATCTATGTCATCATGGTATAAAATATATGGAGATATTGGAAACTCATCTGGGATATTCATGTTGTCTGCTACAAATGGTTCAGTCCAAAAGTCTCCTAAGGTGTCTTCAAATGTTTCGAATGAAGTAAGACAGTCTTCTTCAGCCCAATTTATTCCAGTTACAGGTGGATGATCATAGCTCAAAGAGAAGAGTTCAGAGGAAGATAGTTCTGCGGACAAGGGGGAGCTCTCTAAGCTTTGGTGAGAGGAAGCACTGGCGTGAAGACTTTCACTTTCTGATTCTCTGTTTTTCTTGGCTTTGCATTGGGAAGTTTCATTAAATTGCTCCTTCACCTCAGATGTTTTTAGATTTTGCTTTACATGCTTCTTTAGGTGCGTGTGCCAATGGTTCTTTATCTCATTGTCTGTTCGTCCGGGTAAATGCTTGGCAATCATAGACCATCTGAAAGGAGAACATTTCGCGTCAATTCACTGAAGAAGAAGCTTTATGAAGGACATCAAGAAAAAATTTACGAATAAACAATACTTTCTTTTTTTTTGGTTATTCAGGTAAGTGAAAATAGATTATAGTATTATATATATATATATATATATATATCTATCTATATATGTATGTATGTATGTCACAAAGTGTTAAAAAGTGAAATTTTTTTATATATACTTGTTTCCAGCTTCTTCATGTAACTTGATGATTAAATCCTCTTCTTCATTGGTAAAGTTTCCACGTTTTACACCTGGCTGGAGGTAGTTCAACCATCGCAGCCTGCAACTCTTGCCACACCTTGATAAACCTGTCCAAAACATCATTAGTATTATTAATGTTACATCATACTATATTATTTTCATTTCTTATCTCTCACACACATACATGTATAATTGCCAGAAACAAATAACTAAAAGTTATATAAACGGAATTAAAGTAGCAAAGCCATACATATATAATGAAGTTTCATGCATGATGCATGAAGAGAATTTTTGTTACATGAAAAGAGTGAGGAACAATGGGCAGGAAAAGATCTTATTGCTTAATAATGTTGCCTTCTAGATGAAAATCCTTTCACTTGCCTCTTGTAATCTTCTTATTTAGATGGAATGCAAAAATAGTATGTTCAAATTCATATTCACTTAAAAAATAAAAATTTCACTCAGACAAATGATAGGACCCTAGGTAATTTAAAAAAAAAATTATAATCAACCTACATAAATTTTTTATTATTTAAAAAAGAAAAAGAAAACCAAAATCCATTCTTTAAAATAATATTATATAGTTTCATACCCGCGAGCTTGGGAAGTTTGTACCAATTTGAGTGGCCATATCTCTGAATAAAACTTCTGAGCTTATCATCTTCTTCTGGAGTCCATGCACCTTTCTTCAGTCCATTTTTGTCATAGAAAGGGGCTTTCACCATCTCTCTCTCTCCCCCGATGGTCTTGTAGCTCAAAATAAACTATGTATGCTTATAACAATAATTGAACTATCATGAAACATTTTATGGGGACAGTTGGGCCCTAGCGAATTTGGGACAGAAAAAATACGAAAATTTTGGACAAGGAGCTAGACGTCGTTAAAGTGACCAAGATTTGGAAAGACAAATAATATGGGATTGTTACTAGGTGAATTTTTAATATACATAAAAAATAAAAATAAAAAAGTATCGTTTTATATATTAATTAGTTGGCCTACTAGAAAGTAAAATTTACACTTTGTTACGTTGAAAAATCCTATGTGAATTTAATTTTTCACATTTTTTTTGGTGTTTGGTAGCATGAAAAAAATATTTTAAAAAAAAAGAAAAAAAAAAAGCTATCTTTAATCAACATATAACTCTATTAAAAATATGACTTATTTCTAAGAGATTGTTTTCAACTTATTTTCAAAGTTTTTGTCAAACACGGGTAAATGAGATACTTATTTAAACATTTCATTTTTTAAGAAATGACACATATTTTAGAAAATATTTAACGTTGAAACAAACATGGTGAAGCTATTGTAAAAAAAAAAACATGGTGAAGCTGGGCTAAGTTTTGTAACTGGGTCCAAACTCTAGCTAGTGCTTGTCGTGTATATAAATCTTGTCTCATTGAATAAATTCTAGCTAGTGCTTGTCAAACCAATTTGCAGCAGTAGACGTATACACGTCGCGTGTATCATAACCATACATTGAATCAAACACGTAATGTACTTTTGCATTGAAAAGAAAGGAGGTAGTTTGAGTCCAGCGTTTTTAGTGCACTAGACCCGTTGGGACGGTGACATATATTCAAAAATGAACACGTGTCACAATTCCAACGAATCTAGTGTTACTGGACATTGGACCTAATCCAGACCCAAAAAGAAATGCACACATTCATGTCAGATGCTTGAATTGAGCTCAAAGGCGAAGTTAGGCCGGGGGGCCATGCCCCCTAGCTTTTAAAACTTTTCATTAATATTCCTTTACAGTTGGTAACAAATCTAAAAATTACACAAAAATGTATTCGTTGGCCTACCCTGAGAATTTGCTCTCTCAAAATTTTAAGCTAACTAGTAAGAGTTTAACAAAAAAAAATTAATTAATTGGAAAAAAAAAAACTCAAACAATTAAATTTGGTATAAAAATAATAAAACCCAAAAAAAAAAAAAAAAAAATCAAATCCACCATCTCGGCCATTAATCAGCCCATGTCCCTCACAAAACTCCTTATTCACCTTTAATAAATTCCAAATTAGCAAGATATATAAAGATATGTTCGCATAGTGTCTTATTTTGTTCTAATTAATGGGAAACCATATGGCAATATCATCCCTTCTAGGGGGTTGTGCCAAGGAGACTCTTCTTGTCGTGTGAAGAAGGTTAATCATCTCTACTCCAATCATCAATAGACCAGGGACTTCTTAGGGGAGAGGCGGCTTGCAGAGGTGCTCAGAAAATTTCTCATCTATTTTTTGCTGATGATAGTATCATTTTCTGTCGAGCTATTATGGAGGATTGTTTCAATTTAGAGAAGATTCTGGAAACTTATGAGCAAGCATTGGGGCAATAGCTAAATAGAGACAAAACTTTGATATTTTTTAGCAGAAATACATCTCCAGATATCCAACATGAAATCAAAACTCGTTTTGGTGCTAAGGTCATTCAACAACATGAAAAGTATCTTGGTCTTCCATCACTAGTTGGGAAAAATTAATGCAACACTTTTCGACAACTTATTGAAAGATTGGATAATAAGCTATCGGGGTGGAAGAAAAAATTACTTTCTCATGCTGGAAAAGAAATATTAATTAAGACTTTGGCTCAGGCAGTACCTACCTATACTATGAGCACGTTCAAGCTCCCAAACATGTGTGATGAAATGACATCAATGGTTCGAAATTTCTAGTGGGGACAAACGCATGAAAGAACTAAAATGGTGTGCCTAAGTTGGGATAAACGTGTCTTCCAAAAGATGGAGGAGGGTTGAGTTTTTGGGATTTAAAGGCTTTCAATCTTACGCTACTAGCCAAACAGAGTTAGAGGTTACATCATCCTTCCTACGCTTGGAGAAGCATTATGTCAGCCTAATCAATTGTGGAAAAGGGTTGTAGCTGGTAGGTGGGGAATGGAGAATCTATTGGGCTATGTTTTGATAAATGGTCGCCAACACCATCTAGATTCAGCTTGACCTCGCCACCAATTGGATTACCTATTATTGCCAAGGTCAGTTTAATCATCAACCCCTCATTTAATACTTGGCAAGCGGATGTGATCCGACAAGCTTTCTCCTCTCATGATGCTAATACAATTTTAGGCATTCCCTTTAGTTCTAAATGTCCCATAGATTGCTTAATCTGGGCATACACATCTAAGGGTCACTTCACAGTAAGCAGTGCCTATATGGTGGCTCTTTCATCCATATCCAATCCTAGTCTTGAAGGTTCGAATGAGCAGCATTGTAGAAAATTTTGGAAATTTTTGCGGGGTCTCAATGTGCCAAATAAGGTTAAAAACTTTGCATGGTGGGCTTGTCCTAATATACTCTCCACTAAAGCTAACCTTTATCACCGAAAAATTCTTGATGATTCGACTTATGAGGCTTGTGGTTTGGGGACTGAAAGCAGTGGCAATTTATTCTGGTTTTGCTCCAAAGCTCAAGAGGTTTGGACTCTCTTGAGTCTCCCACTAAACATGCAAGGTTTCCATTTTCCCGAGTTCATTGATCTTCATTGGTACCTCAAGTTTGCATAGAATGTAGGCAATGGCATGTTGGAGTTAGTTATAACCACAACTTGGAGTATATGGTTCAACCAGAACCAAGTCAAACACAATAAGCCATGCCAATCTGCAGCCATGAATATCCACAAAGCAAGAACGTTGATTGAAGAATTCCAGGTCGTCAACTTTCAACCTTTGAAGCCAGTTGAAAAAGAAGAGAACAAGTGGACCAATATAAAATTACAAGTCTTTTCATCAAAAAAAAAAAGGAAAAAATAAGAGAAAAATAACAAATTAGGTTACTATGTGTACTTTCTCACAACAGAAAAAAAAAAAAAAAAAAAAAAAAAAAGGGGTTACTGTGTGTACTACTATACTGTCCCAATCTGCCGCTTATGGTCTTGCTAGGAGTCCATGACACCATTCCTTAGGCACTACTAGTGCACCTCTCTCTCTCTCACATCTAGTCGTTTATGTGCTAATTGCTAAGCACTATTGTGCAGTTGGCCTAGTATATAGTAATGAAGTTCTATTCTATACTGCTTGATAGGGGTATTTTTTACTAAGGATTCAATAGTCCTAGACACGCCATGGAAGGAAATTAACGACACCTATGGATTCATCAGTTTTGTAGAAGCATACGAAGGATAAAGAACGACGAAATGAAAAGCGACAAAGCCACACCAATACCCGACGAGGTGCGAGGCCGACAAGTGAACGAAAGAGCCAACGGGTCTAACATGGCCTTGCTTGGTCCTTACGAATGTTCATATAAGGAAACATCTTGCATATCACGAAAGATGAACCTACTACTAATTCATATCTCCCTCATATGAAAAGACACCTTACAATCTCTATAACCCTGATACCAGATCTTCTCCATAAGGAAAAATCCCTACTCTCAAGGGATCTTAGTTCACCATTCACCACTATATAAGTTCCAAACCTTTCTTTTCTTGGGTACACAGAAAACCCCTAACTTTCTCACTATAGAGTTCTTAGAGGTTTCTCATTTACTGACTTGACCTTCAGAGAGTTCTTGGTCGGTACCACACCAGTGCCTTCAGTTTGGTCCTTCTATTCTTATTTCACAGGTACACATTGGAGTGATTTGGAGCCTACAACTCACTATCAATTTCAACACATCATCAGTTGGCGCCGTCTATAGGAAGCAACGATTGTGATTGACCATATCGTCGCTTCTGAGACAAAAGAGTTGCATGGTCCAAACATGTTCAATGGCTACCATCAACCAGGAAATAGGAAACCCCTTAAATGCCTTAGAGAGACAGGTGCAAACCCTGGCTGCAACAGTAGAACGACTAACCCAGCGCAACCGGGAATTGTAGCAACAGCTAAACCAAAGGAGCGAGCGATGTCAGGAAGCCCCATGCAACGAGCTGGATGTCAACAAGCAAAATAGTAGTCACCTACCGAAGGGGTACAGATAAGTAAGGGAAGACCAGGAAGAAAGCAATATCCCCAACAAAAGGGATGGCCCGGAAGATACTAGCCACCCTTCTGAAATGGAAGTCGGAACGCTGTGCATGGCCTAGGATATGCAGATGATGAAGGAGAAGATGGACATGATGATGAATGCCATGAGGGGATGGGTATCTACCAATTTAGACGAGTTGGTCCATCGACCGACTTCCCATACATTGCACAGGTGACTTCCTTCCCCCTCTTAGTGAAGTTTCGGATACTGCAACTAGAAGCATATGACGAATCAAGTACGTTTATTCTTACCTCGTCCATCTAGAGTCGTTCAAAACCCTCATGCACCTACAAGGAGTTCCAGACAAAATTATGTGCAGGGCCTTCCCTACCACATTGAAAGAGCTAGCAAGAGTATGGTTCAACAAGCTTACCCCGAACACAGTCTTCACCTTCAAAGAGTTGAGTGGACACTTCGTCACACACTTTATTGGAGGGCAGAGACATAGAAGATCCTCCACAGCCATACTGAACATTAAGCAACGGGAAGACGAAAGCCTGAGGTCGTACGTGACCCATTTCAATAAAGAGGCTCTCTTGATTGACGAAGCTGACGACAAAGTCCTTGTCGCTGTCTTCACTAGTGGGTTGAAGCGAGGGCACTTGGTTCTAAGGAAGGTAACAACGACTACCAGAGATCCCGCACGGGGTAAGTTAGGCCCTAATCGGAAAGGACCCTACAAGATCATCGACTACAATAAAAAAGAGACCTACTACTTGCAAACCCTCGACAAACAGAGGCTCCATCACCTATAGAACATCGAGCACCTGAGGAAGTACTACCAATAGTAAACAAGGTAGCTTATTTTATCGCTTTCCTTTATTTTCCTATTAGAATCAAATGTTAAGTTTCTTTTTAAGCTCTTTTTAGTTATTTTAAGTTTTAAGGATGTTAAGTTTCTTTTATTATCAAGAACGGAATATGCTAAGTCCTACCTATAGGGCAGACAGATGACCAAAACATACCAACAGGTATTTGGTCTCGCGAAATATAATAAGTCCTACCTACAGGACGAGCGGGCAACCAAAAAATACCAACGGGTATTTTGGTCTCACAAAATATACTAAATCCTACCTACAGGGTGGATGGACAACCAAAAAATACCGATGAGTATTTAGTCTCAAATTATACTAAGTTCTACTGACGGGGTGAATGGGCGACCAAGAATACTAACGGGTACCTAGTCTCGAATTATGTTAAGTCCTACCTACGGAGTGGACAGATGGCCAAGGAAACCAACAGGTACTTGGTATCAAGTTATGCAAAGTTTTACCTACGGGGTGGACAGATAAAATAGAATACCAACAACACCCATGCAATAGATGTAAACCCAAAAAGGGAAATATTTTTACATAAAAACCCAAAAGAAAGGGGCATTAATCATTGTCTTACAAATAAACCTATAAAAAGAAATTTAAAGGAGAATGGTAGGGATCAAGACAAAGGAGCATAAAAAATGGTCGGATTCACAATAGTCGGGCCATCTTCAATTGACGAATCCACAACTGACGAGACTACAGGAGCACCAGGGCCTTTAGGGGCAGGCTGAGCAATGACCATGCTATCATCCTTCACCTCTTGCTCAACTGTATGAACGGAATCATCAGTCTCGTCACTGACAGCATCATCTCCCCTAGGAGTCAGCGATACGATGTCATCTATGATGATCAGGGTCAAGTCTAGATCAGGGTAGACGGATCCAACTTGTTTTAAGCAGTCATCAAACCCATCGCCATAGTAGACGTCGCATGCATCAAAAAAAGGTTATGAAACCCGGAACTTCGCCACAGCGTTGGCCTTGGCCTTGTCCATTTAATCATGAATAGCAGCCAGCTTTGTCATTAGATTGACCTTCGCTTTTCCAGCCTCCTCACGTAGACAAGTCTCCCCCGCAAGCGCAGCAAGCTTGGTCGTCAGCTCTTTATTAAGGGTGCGGACGACCTTCTTATATTGTTCTCATTCATTCTTCTCTATCTCTTAACGCTTGCGAAACCGACGGATCACCCCCTCAGTTGCCATGCACCTATACTAATAGGCTCTCATCCGCACCAATGCCTAAGACATAAATAACCGTCAAAAGGAGAACAAAGAAAATGCATAGTATTATAAGTGACAAAAGCATACCCTAAATAGGTCATAGAGACCGGATGCCCTTAAGTCTTCTAAAAAGTGTTTGCCACAAGGATCCAGATCCGTCTCCTTGGTGATCAAATTAACCATTTCGACGGCATAGTCTTTATGTGTGACCAACCTTTAGACGAGATTAGGGGCGATGGGACCCTTCCCTGTCATCAGACCCTTCCTTACTCCGTGGCGAGAAAAGGGCAGGGGATGAAGAAGACTTCCATTGCTTATTCTTGGCAGACGGCCTGTCCCCATCTTGGACAGACAGTCATCCTTGGCATTGTTTTTTCCCTTAGGGGCTGCCTTAGCACCCACCTTGGAGGCCGATAGTAAAGCCCCACCCTGGTGCTTATGGGTAGCAGCGGACTTCCTCACCATTGCCCTCTGTCTACCTACATCCATCTTTGCAAAAGGATGACAACAAATGTTAGAAAAGAAGGCAGATGGACCAAATAAAGTATTAAAACTAGGACTTATGTCGATAGGAAAAAGCATGCTACCATCGGGCTACAAGCATCGGTTCAGGCACACCACAAAACGCATGGAGAATGTCAAGGATGACTAGATCCTTCCACTTCCTTTGCATAAAAGGTATGGCCCAAACTCGTCGATGGAAGCTTTCTTGCTCGTCGCTAACTTGCAGACAGACTTGAGCTAAAGACAATGAGGAAATATGTTAGGAGCATCACCAAAATAGATGGAGCTAAAATAAAAAGCAGACACCTACAACCCACTGACTCCTTTACAATTCCCCAAGTGTTATCAAAACCATTAGGCATAATATCCCATTCCCTTGAATGAAGAAATAACGGTTCTTCCAATTTCTATTAGAGTCAGGCATATCTGACACAAACCTAAGCAATGTCTTCCTTGCCAAGAAATGGTAAATCCCCTTCGACGAGGAGATTTGCTGGGGTTTATAGCAATAAAAGAACTCATCAAGAGATAGAAGACGGTTGCCACCACTAAGTTGACCCCATATCACCTCCGCGCCAATAAATACTCTCCACGTGTTAGGGGCAATCTACTGACAAACAAGCCTAAGTAGTTGGCAAGCTGAGTGTAACTCCGTCAGTGGCAGCCTCAGCCCTGCAATGAACATGGCATCGTACATGCCGGCGTTTGCAGTCCTCTAAGAGTAGCACTTTTCAAAATTCCTAGGCAGATGGAGGGGAATGTTATCAAGGATTTAATAATGGTTGCGAAGGGTGTAGAAGAATTTATCAAACATCGTAGGATAAAAATCATTGATTGTCCATATTAAAGGGAGAATAAAAGGCCAGGTACCCCGTCCACTTGGCCTACAGCCTCGACTCCCTCGAATTGATTTTCCTTATCAACTCTCTCTCCTTCGTCCTCCTCTTCTTCCTCGGTAGGGGAGTGGGTAGACGGTTCCCTTTCTAGGGACCAAGGGACATCTTCCTCGAGTTCACGCCCTGATGGATAGACCTCATCGTAGCCCGCACCCTCACAGACTGACGATGACTGTTTACTCGTTGCTTCTTTATCTGACATCTATTCACCTACAAGCGACAAAGGTTTTCTAAGAACCTATTCAACAGGTCTCTAAAACAAATGATGACTGCCCAAAAAGTAAGAGATAAAAATAATAGGGAAAAGAAACTTACAAGAATAAACGGACGGTGGATTGAAACGATGGATTCCTCAAAAGCAACGAGGTCACGATTGACGGGTGATGTAGACGACAGTACGACAGCTCTAGTCTCAAAAAGTTCCCTAAAAAAAGTAAAGAAAATGAGAGGAGGAGGAAGAACTATTTATAGAGCAAGGGGGCACGGCATACGAAGCAATGCTTCTGATTAGAAATGAGGCCAACCAGCAAGTGCCACGTGTCACCTGGCATTTAAACCCAAGGCTACTTACGCCATTTAATGAAACCTTCTTCAATAAAGCTCTAATTAATGATAATAAATATTCATGATACTCCACAGCCCGTCAACTAAAACCGACGGAGCCATGGAGTAGGGAGCAACTGATAGGGGTATTTTTGACTAAGGATTCAATAGTCCTAGACAACCATGGAAGGAAACTGACAACGCCTATGTATCCGTCAGTTTCACAGAAGCATACGAAGGGTAAAGAATGATGAAATGATAAGCAACGAAGCCACACCAAAACTCGACGAGGTGCAAGGTCGATGGGGTGAACAAAAAAGCCGACGGGTCTAGCGTGACCTTGCTTGGTCCTCACGAATGTTTATATAAGGAAACATCTTGCATATCACGAAAGATGAACCTACTACTAATTCATATCTCCCTCATATGGAAAGACACCTTACAATCTCAGAAACCCTAATACCAGATCTTCTCCATAAGGAAAAATCCCCACTCTCAAGGGATCTTGACTCACCACTCACCACTATATAAGCGTCAGACCCTTTCTTTTCTCAGGTACGCAGAAAACCCCTAGCTCTCTTACTATAGAGTTCTTAGAGGTTTCTCATTTACTGACTTGACCTTCAGAGGTTTCTTGGCCAGTACCACACTGATGCCTTCTGTTTGGTCCTTCTGTTCTTATTCCACAAGTACCCATTGGAGTGATTTGGAGCCTACAACCCACTGACGATTTCAGCACATCATCACTGTTGTACAGCATTTTACGTATAATAGTTTTGTTTTATTTTATTGTTTTTATAATAGATATATATTAGTTTTGTTGAATTTAATGTTTCGTTAGCTGTACAACATTTTATAGCTATACTACTATTTAAGGGGCTTCCTCTGTTTCAGTTTCTCAATTTCGATGCCTAAATTACCCTCAAATTTACCAGTTTGTAAAGCTAAAGTAATAGGGTTATACATGTAAAATTACTGATTTAAAAAATCCTAAATTTTAACTAAATTAAAAAAAAAAAATCTTTTTCAAACCTACTCAGCCACTTTCAAACCTAAATTTTATATCCCACATTTTGTTATTCTATCCAAAAAAAAAAAACCTACTCAGCCACTTTTTTTTTTTTTTCCAAAGTTGTGGATAACTTTTTCAAACCCATGTTCAACTTTTCCCTTAAAAAAAAACCACTTTCAAATTTATCCCAAAAAAAACCCTACTTTCAAATCTTTAACAAAACTTTCGGATGACTACTGCTAAAAAAATTGAAGTTAAAAACAAATCCATAAAATTTTAAATACCACTACCACGTCCAAAATTTTATTTTTTTTAAAAAAAATCATTACCATGTCCAAACCCAACCCACATTCATATTCTTATAAAATACAATTTAAAAAAAAAAAAAAAAAAAAAAAAAAACCACGCAAATCTTTAACATGTCTTCTCCCAAAAAAAAAATTTATTTAGCAAGAGTTTCAGATAACTACCATTAAAAAACCTGAAGGAAGTTATAAATATGCAACACATGTATATGTTTTGAAATTCAAATTCTTATAATTTATATTAAAAAAAAAAAAAAAACGATGTTCAGATCTTTAATAAGAATTTTGGATTACTACTTAAAAAAATTGATACCAATCCCAATTTAAACCATTATCAAAATATATAGCTCTCCACCCTTTCAAGTTTCAAACATTACATGCTCAAAAAAAAAAAAAAAAGTTTCAAACATTTAATTGAATAGAGAGGTTGAAAGTGGTTTGTGGACTATGGAGGATTCTTGGTTGGTGTTCATAGTGGCTAATTTGATGTGGTCATAAGCCCGTAAAGGAGGCTACTTTGGGATTTCATCATTGCACAACTATGGGAGCAGAATTTGAGTTCCCGCCAAGTGGGTTAATTGGTGGGTTGAGTGCTTAGATTTATGGATTTTTAGAGATTTTATGAGTGTGTGTAAGTGTTTTTTTTTAAACCTTTATTTTTTCGCTACTAGCTTTGAATTCAAGTATATTCATTTTATTTTATGTTATGTGTGTCATGTATTACATATTACAAAATCGAAAAGTTTGTGTTCAAGAGAAAATGAATTTGAGATAGAGAGGTTTGGTGGTTTTTCTGTGTACAAGTTTCGGTTTGTAGATCAAAAAATCTTATTGGTGCTAATTTGACTTATAGTGAACACTTACCATTACTCTGGTTTTATACACATTTACAACGCGCTCATACGCATGCTTAAAGGCTCTTCAATTTTTTGGGAAAAGTTAATCATTTGTATCCATTATAACTTGGAATTACTACATTTTCCAATCACAAAAAAAAAAAAAAAAAAAAAAAAAAAAAAAAAAAAAAGACTATGGGTGTGATGAAAAATTATTTCACCTGCAAACATATAATACTCATCACACCCCTAGTACATATAATGGTTTTGTTTTATTTTATTGTTTCTATAATATATATATATATATATTTTATATTAGTTTTTTTTATGAGATATATTAGTTTTGTTGATTTAATATTCTGTATAGATCACACATGCACTCTGCACATGTAATAAGAACCTTTTTTTTTTTATGTAATTTTTCAATTTAAATTTGTCTATTGTTAATGAGGTTATACATGAAGGGATTTTTAAGAAACAAAAATTTAAGATTTTGAAAATGAGTAAATGTCTGGGTTTAGTATGTGCTAATTTTTACGAAAAAATATATCAAATGTGCGAGATATATTTAAATAGAAAGTGTGTGCTAATTTTTATGAATAAAAGTTTCCTTCGTATTTTTTTTTGCTTTTGAATTTTGTTGAATTATAATTTTAACTCTATTTTTTATTTTTAAGGAATAAAAATTATCTAATTATATTAGGAGTATTTTTGACATTTTCTAAAATCATAACTAACTTTTTGAATACTTTTAATATGTAAAGATAATACATAATAGTATGATTTATATTAGGTTATCTATTTGTATTTGAAAATAGTAGGACTGTAGGAGGACAAATGATTGTTTTAATTGTTAGATTTGATCTGATTGCACTTAAATACTAGTAAATTTACACTTAATAGTTCACACATTGTTTTTTAACAAAAAATGTTATAACTACTTTATAAAATTTAATTTAAAAGCCATCCATAATTGATGTATATTTTATGAGATAAATATTCAAAATTTAGCACCTACTAATTAATCTTTTATCCTAAATATTGAAACTTTAGATGTTGAACCCCCTTAAAAATCTATAAGATGTAAAAAAATTAGTTAGAAATTATGTATAAATAATTTTGAATAATGAAAGAATGTAGGCACAACTTTATTGACTTCAAGTTAGTTTATGAAATAAAGATTTTATTTTGGATCATGATTTAGGCCAAATTAGCTTTGGATCTTTTGCATTTTGAGTTATTGCACTTGTGCAATTCACCTTCCTCTCTCTCACAAATTTTTTTACATTTTACTTTTTACTTTTGTTAACTTTTATCTTAACTTTTTTTAATCAATGGTTGAGATTGAAAGTTGCTTTTTGCAACTATCAATCTCAAACATTGATAGTAATTGCATTAGGTGCAATACCTAGGGTATTGCACCTGATCTCAATCCTTGGGTAGAGATCCTAATTTGTACTACTTTATCAAGTAAGTTAGGGTATTGCACCTGATCTCGATCCTTGGGTAGAGATCCTAATTTGTACTATTTTATCAAGTAGGTTAGTTAGGCTATCATGATTTAGATAATAGTTGTACTGATTGAGCCCCTAGGGGAATAACATCCATCAGATAAAAAAAAAAAAAAAACATCAATAAGAAGAATCCTATGCTACAATAATAGGTTTGAGAGAGAGAGAGAGAGAGAGAGGGGTTTCTAGTTCCACCCTGCTAGCTAGGTATAATAATAATAATAATAAAAGATATTAATCATAAACATGAGATTTTTTTTTTTTTTTTTAAGAAGGAAAACATTGAACTTTTAATATGAAAATCCAGTTAAATCAACTTGGATGACCGAAAAACATTGTGGTGGAACATACTTCATCCAAACAACAAAGTCTGAGATATAAACAGCATACCTAGCAAGACTGTGAGTGACCCTACTACCTTCTCTCTTAATATGAGATTAACGTAATTGATTAAGAAAAACAAGAACATCGACGTAGATCATCTAGCCATGCACCATAATAGAACATCAACGTACGTCAAAGCAAAAGGTGAATACATGTGATCCAAATGCAAAAACTTGTTTTAAACGTGAATGGTGAATACTGAATGGTGAATACATATGATCCGTTGATTCCGTTCTTTTTTAAAATGTGAATGGTGAATAGTGATTCATATGGACTATGAAGTTAACATCATGACCTACCATTCAAAGTTAAGAGATGTTCGGGGGGTCAAATGTAAATATAAAGGGTATAAAAATAAATGCTAGCGTAGCATCTATTAGAATTCAATATAAGATTCGTCTAAAAAAAAAAAACAATCCAACATAAGATTATCTTCAAGATTTAATTTGATCATACAGAGTTTATCCTAATAAATTATTAATTACTGTATATTTAGATTTGTTTGATTTATATTAAATAATAAGAATTATAGATAAAGTCTTCTCAAAGACCAAAAAAAGAAAAAGAAAAAGAGCCTTGAGGCAATCCGTGAATGTTAAATTGGCTAATTGCATTGAACCTCATGCCTCGGGTATTTCTGAGATATGTAAGATTCAAATCATCCATCCTCAATCTGTTGGTTATAACTATCAAATTATTATTATTATTTAAAAAAAAAAAAAAAATCTATTTGTAGAGTAGAATACGCTGAACAGCCTGAACTCTTAATTTATAAATATTTATTCACATATTTCAATAATTTTTTATTTTTGTTGCTGAAGAAAACAAAGGGGGTTCTCTAGCCTAACTTTTGAACAAGCATGTATTTCGTTAGAGCTTTCTAAAAGTGTAGGCCATAGGTTAGAAAATTTTAGAAACTGTGAGTTTTTGTTTTTCTTACAAATTACTTGAAAAATCATGGGTAGAGGTATATTTTAATTTCCTTCAGTGTTTACAATTTTTTACCTCCAAAAACAGAAGCTTTTTACTGCTTCAATTCCCTCTTATGCTAATTTTTTTTGGGTACAGAAGATGTTGCCTCCAATTTTACTGACCTAATGGCTTTTGGCTAATGCTGATTTTTGGTGGGGCACAGAAAATTTTAGTTCCCATCCACTGCCTAGGCATAAAAAAAGGTTGAAAAATGCAATTTTAGCCCCCACGAACTCTTTCACAACAGGGCTAAACTAGCCATTTACTTGAGTGACACACATAGGACCCAAAAATTGTTTCTTTTAGAATTCTATTGGAAAAAGTTTTCAGTTGGCGAATAAGAAATGGTTGAATTCTTGGCAAGTTAAAGATTGTTACTGGACCACTAGTAGGCCAGTAGTACACAAAATTGATGGAGGTCATTATTATAAACAGAAGCTCACATGTGATAGAAATGGAAAAGAAATATAATAAAATACTAGCAATTTGTCTATGCATGAAGCAATTGCTCGCTACAAATAAGTTGATACAAAAAAAAAAAAAAAAATGCACAAGTATTGAGTAATGTTGATGTTACCAATGTTTTGGGGACTAAATTTGGAGAAGAAGCCGGTTTCTATTCACTGGTTCTTTTTTTTAATCACAATTCACTGGTTCTTTGAGTAGATTATAAATTATTTAGTAATGTTGTTTACAAGTTGAAGAGCAGCAAAAGCAAGAAACCAATATGGCCAAAATTTATACCAATGTGCTGTCATTTTCTTTAAAGCTTGCTTGGCAACTGTTCATATGGCTTGAAATTTTCAACGAGTATCACGTTCCAACCTATATATGCAAATAGTTTCATATGGTTGGGATTCCCATCATGGAAAACATCAAACCACCTTAAAGTAGCCTCTCATTTTCAACGAGTATCACGTTCCAACCTATATATGCAAATGGTTTCATACGGTTGGGATTCCCATCATGGAAAACATCAAACCACCCTAAAGTAGCCTCTCTATTTTAGGGACAATCAGCCGCTTGACGGTGGGACATGTGACCTTTTAGCATCTAGTCTCTAGTCTCTACTATCTAGGTGCCGTCTTTGTGAGGAAGTCCCTGGTAAGTCCAACAAATAGCTTAAAAGATCTGGTGTGTGTATGTATGTGTGTGTATATATATATATATATATGATAAGGGTAAAATTGTAAATATACGCTCACCAAAAGAGAAGGCATAAAACAACGCTCCACACCAATCCGTCGGCTTTACTTTTGTCCATCAACAAGTAAAGACACTAGGAAGTCTACGGTTTTAAGCTGACAAGGTCAATGTAGGGAGGATGGAATGCTGATGACACTAAAGTTGACGGTTCTAACATAATCTTGACTTGGCCACCACGCATGTGTATATAAGGAAATATCTTGTACCCCACGTTTAGTGTTGGTCTCCTACAAGGAAATGATTTCACAATATACACTTATAAGGATTCCTATAAGGAAAAGACTTCTAACCCAAAAAAGAGATACCAATCCTCTACTACTATAAAAACCCCAATACCCTCACAAACCAAGGTACGCATAATTCACTTCAGTTCTGGCATTCTAGAGTTGCGAAAAGTTCTAACTTGACATTCAGAGGGTATTTGGCCGGCACCACACCGATGCTCTCTGTGAGATCTTCTCTTTTTTGCATTGTGCAGTGTCATTTCGGACACGTGAGGACCGTGTAATTCACTTGTGATTTTTTACGGCATCATCAATATATATAACAGATTTTTTGCCCTCTTCCTTTGCAACCTATTTTAAGTTATTTTTTTGGACTTACCAAGGACTTCATATATATATATATATATATATATATATATATAGTGGGTGTTTGGCAAAAATTATTTTTGTCAATTTATTTTACTATTCAGCTTTTTTTTATTATTATTCATGAATCCTACTGCACTTTTTGGTACTATTCATAAGTCTCACTGTACTATTTCAGCTAACTGTACTATTTCAGCTAACTTTTACCTTTATTTACAATACTTTCAGCAAAAAGTTTTTAGTTTCAACAAAATAAGCAGACCCAAATGGATCCATAATACCAATCCGATGCATTAGCTTAGATGTTTCCAAAGCCTCTAAGAATCATGAGGTCTTAGATTCAAAATTTCTATATAGTTTTTTGCGATCATCTTTATGAAATCTTAATTTCTTGTTTTATGAGTGTAAAATGGAGGACAATATATACATACCTAGGAAAATAATAATCAAATACTTGAAGAGTTTTGGACATATATATCTACATTTATGGGATCTAAATATACTATGAAAATAAATTTTTAGGACAATTATGCAAGGTTGGCTCAAGACGTTGTAGGGCCTAAGGCAGCTATTTTAAGTGTGACCTATTCTTATATTTTGAATATTAATAAAATATTTATTTTACTTTTGATTTTTATTATTTAAAATCTATTTTATTGATGCAAAATTATGAATTAAAACAAATCAATCGTATTACTTAATAACTATATAATTAAAATAAATACTTTCTATTGAGTGATATACCAAATACTAAAAAATTATTATTGAAAATTTTAATAAAATAATAGATTTAATATCTCTAAATAAAATTTGAGTATAAATTTATTAACTAGTACGAGATTAATGAGTTCTTTTTTGTATTTGTGTGTGAAAGATTAATAAGTTCTACATTTTAAAACCAAGAAAAACAAATAATCATTGTCACATCTAATGAAAATATTTTTCATTTTTTAGTTTTTCTTTGATAAAAAAATACTTTTTATTTATTGGTGAATATTTGAGACTTAATTAATATCTCTATTGGTAAAAATTTATGAGCCTTTTTTCAATGAGGCCTTTGGCGTTGCCTACTTGCCTCACACTTTAAGTTGGAAATTGGAATTGCGGTTATACTCACATTCATTTACACATGGATGGTTTGTCAGCCACCTAACCTAATATACTAAGAGACCACAATTTAATAAGGGATCTTTTGCGCTTGATTTTAGGGATTTTCTTACACAAGTTACAATCCTTCAGGCTCTCTCTCTCTCTCTCTCTCTCTCTCTCTCTCTATATATATATATAGGGAAATGCTAACGAGTGCCCTTAGGGCATTGTTTAATAATCCATTTAAAGAGAGTTTTTATGGGGAAAGAAAGAAAAGCAATTAATGTTTTAACAGCTTTTTTCATTTCCCATAAAAATGATGTCAAAACTTTCTTAAAATGGATTATTAACCAATGCCCTAAGGGCACTCGTTAGCATGACCCGTATATATATATATATGAGCATAAGCTCTCATTGTAATACACTAAGACATCAAGAGACAGAGAAAACATAGAGATATAGATGTATTAGTATCAGTATCAGTATCAAAAATAAGATGATGTTGTGGTTGACCACTAGAATAGAAGAAACTCAGGTATAATCTCAGTCTCATATTTCTTTATCTTTTCTTTATATTTCCTTAATTCACAATAAGAACCCTCTTATTCTCACTCTTTTTTTGTTATTTTTCTTTTGGATGTTTTATATTGGGGTGATTATAGAAAGTAACCTTATAGAGTGAAAACTGAAAAGAGAGACAAATGGTAAAAGAGGAAAAACAAAGACGCGTCCAAGTTGTAAAAGCCAAGGCGTTTGAATCGAAACAATGAATTGATTGTAATTTTTAATCACTCTTTACTGTATCCTCCTTGGTCAAGGGAAGGTACGTAGTTTATTAATGCTAGGTTTAACTTTTACTTCAAAAAAATTCCAAAAACAAGACAAAATACTCCAACAAAGGCCTGCAAAATTTTGTATACATATTCAAAAAGACAAATGCATGTTTGTTAAGCTGAAAACTAATGAATCAAAATTATCAAATTATAAGAGTCAATGCATTTAGACATCCTAAAAGAGCTAGCATTAGAGTCTACGACTACGACGCTACGTAACTCAACATTGACATGCGTTTAAGAAAAGTAACTTCGACAAAAACTATACAAACACGCGCATGTTTGATTAGCTGATTCACAAAATTAAAAAGTTTGATACTTATGCAATCAAATTAGAGCAACTGTATTTAGATCACGCGTGCAAACACACACACACATATAATCAATAGAGCGAAATTAAAAATGACATGATGTAAAGGAAACAAACTTCTACCAAATTAACACACATTCACAATTTTAATATGGCCTCCAATCTCACTCTCTATCAAGTATATCTCCCAATAGAAAAGTCAACAAATGTCCTAAGGTTGCGTTTGGGAACTTATATCTGGATTTTAAATTGGATTTTAAATTAATAGATTTGAAATGCCTTGATTTTAAATCCATTAATTTTAGGAGTAATTTCAAATCCAAACATTTTAAAGGTTTATAATCTTTGATGGATTTGTCAAATCCAAATCCTTTACATTTTTAAACTTTCCAAACAAGTTATTTGAATTTAAATCACTCAAATCCAAATTCAAATGCTCAAATCATGCCATTCAAACACACCATAAGGGTATTGGTTAAAAAAATGATTTCATAAACATTTTATAGAAAAAGAAAAAAAAAAAACAGATTTTAACTAATTTTTTTTAAAAAAAATAATTAATATTTTTCATAAAAATAATAGTATTAAAATTTTCCTAAAATAATCCATTAACAAATGCAGTAAAACTGTAAGAGTATCCATTAACTGGACTTTTTTTTGAATTACCAAGAGTCTTATAACTTAACTAATTGACACTTCCTGACATTTCTAAAAGAAATATTCAGATTTAAATCCCTCCTCCAATTACCAAATTTTATATGTATATAGATATAAAAAGATTTAATGATAATTGCATCAAATAAACGTGACGTATCATAATGTGGTTCCTAGTTCCCACCGCAACAATGGCAAGGTCCCAACTAATGAACTTATTATCCGTCAATGTCCAAGAGTAATTGAATGGGTACCTGATTCAACGGAAAAAAGGAGTACCTGTCCATCTACGACATAGACAATATATACAGGAAGCCAAACATTATTGAATGAACATTCAACAACCACCTATAGTTCATAGCAACTGCACAGCAATTTTTACAATTTGTAAAAATATTAAGGATTTTGATTATCGATGAAGACACTGGGATTACTTCAACCCTTACCACACAGAATATGCAATTCCGAAAATAATGACAACAGTAACGATAAAAATGAGCTAAACTCTCCTTAAATGGGCTGGTTAATTAGTGATGAAAGCATGCAATAATAAAAAACAGCTAGTTTGATTTGGATTTACTTGCTGTGTTGGTCAGTAAGGTATCTGCATGGAAACTGGCTGGCACACTCTTCAAATATACTGTGCTAGGCAGTACTGTCTCCTTGCAGGCTGCAGCATTTTTTTTTTTTTTTTTTTTTTTTTTTAAACTAGAATTATAGTAACAATGGAATAGCAAACTAGTCAGGTGCATGCATTTTATTTAGATGAAAGCTTGCGGAGTCAGACTCAGAGGTTTATGATTGAGGGGCCAGAGTAACAATTATAATTATGGACAAATGAAATTATTATATTCATCATTTAAGAGCTTGTAACAATCAAGAATGGGTTATTATCTTGGTATCAAAGTGTACGTTTTTTTTGAGAAAGAATCAAAGTGTACGTTGGATCGTGATTTTCAACTTTGTCTTAACTCTAGCTAGGACCTAGGACTATAGTTAAATGAAATGATTAAATTCATCTTTTTTCTTTTTATCTTTTTTGGGGACAATTGGCATGGTAATTTATCAGTAACAATCAATGGTGATTAAAGAAAAAAAGTAATCAAACATAAAGTGGTTATATAGAAAATATGTTAATATTATGCACAAATTCTGTGCTATGGATAAATTAATACATGATGTTATTGATATATGTATAATTGCAACGTGCCAATATATTTCTTTTTCAATCTTAATTTTTCTCAAATACAATATATTATTGTATTTGGCAATTAATCTGAAAATTCACCAAATACAACAATAAAATTTAAAATTGACGCAACTATACATAAAATTTTGGAGAATTAATCTTAAAAATTGTATTTGACATAAAATTTTACTTAAAGTTTATGCCTAACTTAAAATTTTACTTGAAGTTTATGCCTAACATGAAATTTGCCAAATACAATAATAAATTCACTAGTGTATGTCTCACAGCTAAAGAAATTCTCCTAACTTTCTTTGCTCTCACATATACTATTTCTCTCTCTCTCTCTCTCCCTCTCTCTTATGCGACACCCAGTCATTGCTTTTATAAACAAGCCAATCTCCTCTTATTCTTAAATCTTAATCCTATTTGAATTAGAATTCTCTGCTTGTCATATTAAGAGTGTCTTTGGCATCAAATAGAATTAACTTTTATGTACAGCTTTTTAAAACCTTACTTTTTCCCATTTTTTCTCACTTTTTCAAATTTTTTCAAGGACATCATTATTGTAATTTTCATATTGCCTAATTTTTTAATTTTTAAGTACAGTCATCTAGGCAATAGAAATTTAAATTGACAGGGTTAAGATTCTCATCAATTTAAAATGTAACATTTTGAAAATTGAAAAGAAAATTAAATTCTTCCTCTAAATGCAACTTGAACAATTAGGCTTTATATTTTACTTATGAAACATTAGGTAGAAGTTTGGAATGATAGGTGAACAATTATGGTGACCTCAAACAAATCAGGGGAAGCAACTATCCCTTGATTTTTGGAGTTAAGACTTTCTGAAAATTGTGGGCTTTCAATAGAGTTGTTGATTACGGAATCATTTGGTTCTCGTACGTTTTGCATTACAATAGGAGAGTCCAAAGTAACGGTTTCATCTCTTAAATTCTTGTGCAAGACGTCCCCTGGCCTTTCGGACCTGCTCATTGCCGCTGGACAATGAATAGGCATCAGATTCACATTGTTCATCACCACCGGTTCAGCCCCACCACGGTTTCACTAAAAAATATTTTTCAAAGTATTTTTTTAAATGCTACCAAATATCTAAAAATATTTTCACCTAAAAATATTTTACACTTGAAAACCATTTTACATAGAAACAAACGCACCCTTAATCATCATTATCATCAGCAAGACCACTGCTATTATCATCACCGCCCTGCACATCAATCACTAAATAAAACAAAAAATATAAATGGGTCCTGTTTGAGAATGACATATAAATGGGTCCTATTTGAGAACGACATACCTTGACACCAGCATTGATAAAAATTAAAATTGAGCCCAAATCTATTTAGGCACGAAGCGGGAGACCCATTTGACAAAAATTGACCCATTCTCTATGTGTTGTAGAATTGCCCATAATTGCAGTACGATTGCGATCCTGCGCTCTGGCACACGATCCCATCTCGACTCTACATCCTAATTGATCCTACAGCGATCCAAATCAATTTAGGAGTGTAGGATCCAGGATCACGATTTTGATAATCATGTACACAACTAGGGACTAAACAATCAATTGTGCAAATTACATAAATCTATCAAATCAAGAATAAACTTTAAGGCTGACTATGCAAAACTAACATCCAATCAAGCAAAGTTTTGAGGGAAAATAATTGAGATCAGACATGGTTCTCTCTATATCTTTGAAACTTCGGTTGTTCCTCTTCCTCCACAGACACCACATCAAGCAGTATGTGGTAGCCATCCACAAATGACCATTCTGGTGACACAAAAAATGACCTGGCCAACAAGCTAACAACTCCAACTCCACCATAGTCTTCGGCATGACCCCAACATGCTCCAAATTAGCCCAACACCTTAAACACACAATAGACCACAATTTTATAGCAATAAGACAATGAAGTAATAAATGGTCTACTAATTCACCATTGCGTTTACATATAAAAAACCAAACCAAAAGCCACACATTCTTTCTCTGTAAATTGTCAATCATCAAAAATTTCCCCAATGCTACAATCCTAACAAACAAAGCAACTTTGGAAGTTATCTTTGGTACCCATATGTTTTTCCAAGGAAAGGATTAGTTGCTATTGCAAAATAAACCCGATATTAACCACTTACTGTAAACCTCTTCTCTTATCTAGTCTCTAGCACAATTTATCTTCCCCACTTCCTTCTACAAATGCCCCATAGATCATATCCATGCAATTCAATAAAGATTCCCAACTCCCAATCCTGCACGACTTGCATGAAATTCACATCCCAATGGAGGACTCCATTAGTGAGTTTCTTAAGATCTACCACACTTGCCCACTTGTCACAGCAAATCCTAAACAGGGCTGGCCCAAGATAATTTGAGGCCTAAGGCAAAAATTTTAAAAGGGCCTTTTATATCTAAATATCACTTAAATAATATTTAGTTTATTTTTTATTATATTTTTTTATTTCAAATTAATTACTAATTCATATTCAAAGTGAGCAAATGAAACTTACTATATAGGTTTTACAAACTAGCATATCACCGATAAAAAAGAAAAAGAAAAAGTTATTTAAACATTTATTTATTATACTGTTTAAGTGACACCGATCATATTAGTGTCACATCAGTTTGCATGATTTTTGTTGTAAAATTTGTATTAGCTTTAGCATTTTTCATTTACTTAATGGAGATTAGGTTGCATTTCTATTAATTATTTTTTTTTGGAGAAAATACTAAACTTACTATAAATTTTATTACAAAAGACTTACAAACTGATGCGGCAATGAGGTGACACTTCAACCAAAGAATAAATGAGTATTTAATTATTTCATGTAATTGATGACATGTTTATAAGACTTATATAATAAAACTTGTAATATACTAATATAACTCCAATATTTTAGGCCTTACGAAAAAATGTACATTTAACTCATATTTTTTTTAATTATTAAAAAAAAAAAACCTTACGATGGGGGCCTTTCCATATTAGGGGGCCTTAGGCCATGGCCTAAATGGCCTAGGCCTAGGGCCGGCCCTGATCCTGAATAAATCAAGAAAGCACATAGCAAAAGGGTTTTCCCCACAACATAAATCTTGCCAAAACTTCTCTCTAGAATTATCCCCTATCTTATACTGGAGATAGCTTGATAGAGTAGGCCAACCCTTTCTAACATACTTCCATAAATCAACCCATAGGAACCCCCCTCCCCCCACTCACAACTAGGGATGGCAATTTCGGCTCGTCCTGCTTGACCCACCCCTCCCCGCTTCACCCCACACGGGTTTTCCTCGCCCCGTAAGATAGTGGGGTGGGGATGGAGCGAGATTTTAGCCCCACACCACATGGCGGGGTGGAGATGGATTTAGACTTTCTAGACCCAACCCACCCCATCTGCACCCCGCCCCGCCCCGCATTGATAAGGGTTCAAATGTAAATTTTTCATACCCTAAAACCCAACTATTTAAACAAATATATCATCAGCTTATTTTATTTTACCTAACAAGACTATTTGCCTCTTTTTCTTCTCTAGCAAGGTTGGAAATAAGGTACCAATTTTAACATTATATTTTGTCTTTATTATAACAAATTTATATACTATTGAATCATTAATTTTGTAATATGAGATTTTTGTTTTTTTGTGATATTTCCTTGCTAAACACTTCAATAATATTATTCAATTTTTGCTAAAAAAAAATAGTTTGATTTGATGGGATAAATTTATTGTAATTGCAAGCATATTTTTATTAAAGAAACAAGTTTTATTAAAAGCAATTGTTATAGTTGTGGGCAAATTAACAAGAAGTTGAGTTTTATGGGGTGGGGCGGGGCTTCACGAGGCCTCAAGGGACGGGTCTGGGGTAAGAAAATTTTTCTCGTCATGCGAGGTAGGATGGGGCGGGGTGGGAATGGGATAAGATAAAACCATGTGGGGCGAGGGAGAAGACCCCGTCCTTTGGACCCACCCCGCCCCATTGCCATCCCTACTCACAACTATACTTCACCTTTATCACTCTCTGCCATAATGCATCCCTCTCAAGCCCAAACTTCCACAGCCACTTCCCCAATAATAATTCATTATAGCACCTCAAACCCCTAATAGCCTAACCACTAGAAGGAAGAAGGGCACAAACTGGAACCCAATTAACCAGATGAAATTGGGTCTTATTCCCTAACCTGTCCAACAAGCCTACCAACATCAACATATTGACTACTATTTTCTCCTACTTAGCCCAAAGCTTTTGAGGGGAAAAAATTAATAATAATAAGAATATGCCCCCCCAGGCTTTTGGAAATCATCATCTCCTCTTTATGCCTGAAAAGCTGATAGTAATATGGCTGAAATAAGTGTAGACCTGACAAAATTGGACCTAGACCCATTAAACATGTATATTAAAACCGTGACACGCTGTGTTCTAGAATATGTGCAACATTCTCACACATTTATTTTTTACAATAAAACCCATATTCCCTAAAGGGATATTTTTTTTGTTTTATATATATTTATTTTTCTACAACAAAGGCATTACTTTCAAAGTCTATAACAAAGGGAGAGAAAACATAAGATAATAACAGATTCATTTACACAAATACAAAAACAACAAAAATTACTTGTCAATATGAATTTAAAAAAGATGAAGGCCAACATGGGTTCCAGTTAGCTCAACTAGTAAAGTTTCTGGTGGTTGTATAAGAGATCTGAGGTTCAATCCCCACCTACACCAAAAGCTGATTTGTATCTTGGTCTAATGATAAAGAACTATCATCAGGTATGAACACCATAGGTTGAAACTCTGTCAAAAAAAAAAAAAAAAAAAAAAAAAAAAAAGATAAAGGCCAACTAGAACTTTCGGGTTTTCCATGTTTACCCATCAAATAAAACTGAGCTGAATCTATGGCTATCCTCCTCCATGTCCCCCACATCCTCCACTTCCACGTCCCCCTCAACATCCATGTCCGCCTTAGAACATAATACCTCAGGACATACTAAAGAGTGCAAAGCTCCATTGAAAAATAAACAGGGTGATGGATATTTAGAAGTAACAGATGTCCCATATGTATCCATAGGTATTTCAATCTTTCTCCACTAACCCATATATAGGCGCAACACATGGTTTGGAGAGTACGCCTTGGCTGAGTGGACCGGGGTGGAGAAAACACAAAGAGCCGCCACCTAGTTTTATGGTTTAGAAACCATGAATATAGCGCATTTATGTAGAAGGATTAGTCTTATTACCAAAGTATGGGTTCGGAGTTTTGGTACGGTCCTAAGAAGGTGCTAAGCACCCAAAACAGCCCGGCCAGTAGGTCGGCTTCCACTCATTGTGTCTTACATCTTAATCCTATTAAAGGCACATTCAACAATGCATCTTAACACACCCACACTAGCATACATCTAAGCATACAACATGACATTTCATCCCAAGACCTAACATTCATCTATCATTCTCATTAACCAACCCTACCATACATCTATCATGGCAATCCCATCAACCCTAGCATACATCTATCGTACATGGCATCCATTACATCCAAGGCAGAAGCATGTATATATCAAATCAAGGCAGAAACGTAGACATCAAACAAATCATATTATCATTCAAAGCATGGCATATAGACTAGCATATACATGTTCATCAAAGGAAGATAAAGCTCTTATAACAAACAAATGCATGTTCATGTGAACGCATGACTTGCCGTACTCACCTTGCTGCATCCCAGCACCCATGGCATTAATGCATGATCATGTTATATGCATATTCATGGTATAAAAATAAAAAATAAAAAAGCCCTAATCTAGCATGTTAAAGACAAACAAGCAACTAAAAAAAGGAACAGAGACTTAGAAAGCGTAAAAAAGTGACTAAACAAAGGCATATTATGTAAAGGAAACAAAAAAGCAGGAGCAAAAAACCTGAATTAGGGTTTCTGGGCATGAGTATACGTGTGCATACATAGGCCTACATACGCAGGCCAATTGAATGCATATGCATACTTCGAGCCTGCGTATGCAAGTAGACATGCTCTAAAGAACCCTAACCTAGAAAACAAGAACACAGAAACAGAACAGAACTTAAAAAAAATATTCTAATAACCTAGCATGCTTTTAAAACAGAAAACAATTAAAACCTAAACTAAACAAACATGTTAACACATAAACAAAGCAAAGAAACAAGATTAAAAGCAAGATTAAAGGCAAAAATGGAAGAAAAGAGGTTAGAACATATACCTCAAAACAAAAGCACTTTTAGCTTGATTTTGACTGTTCCCCTCGGTTAAATCTATTCACAAATTTTTTTTTTTTTTTTTAAATCAGTATACTTCAAAACTCAAGGATCAAGACCAAAAAAAGTCCCCAATTACAATAAAATTGACTTGAGAATATTTTGGGAAAAACTCCCTCTTTGATTCACTATTTCTAGTGAATTTTAAGTTTGCCTTTAGGATTGTTTTGAAAGGGTGCCGTGTATGGCTTTTTATAATGAGAAAATAGGAGTTTGGAACGGCTCCTACGCGATGTGGGATTCTTTCCGAACCTCAACATTAATACAGAAAACTTGTCTTTCATAGGTTTATGAAACCCTTGTTAAGTACGCAGGTCCGTCATTGTGTACATATGCATCAGACCTGTGTACGCAGGCCTAAGGTTTTCTTGACCTTTTATTTTCCAAAAATAGATTTATTTGCTCATAAAAAGTTATATTTTCCATTTTAACACCTCTCAAGTCAATTTGTAATCTAATTAGGCCCTAAACCAACCCTGGACCTTAGAATTTTGGCATCATTGCGTATATAGAAAATAACCAGTGTGGGTGTTGTTGTTATTGAATAGTTATATAGCTTGGTTGAGATTTGTGGTAATGAAATCGGGGTTGGTGATGATGGAGTCAAAAGATTTAGAAACACACCTGAATCAGATTAAGGATTTCAATGGCAGCCCAATCAGGATGTCATTCGAGACACACTCTTAGGACAATAATATTTTCTTTTTCTTTTTCACAGATTTAGACATTATTGATCGATTGATCGCAGAGTTGGGTTTTTGAATTCTCATCTAGGTTTCGACTTGTGTGAAAGACAATACAAGAAACTGAGAAAGCCAACCGTATGCTAATGCCTATATGGTACAATTTTTTTTTTTTTTTTTTTAACAGAGGACCAAACTACAATTTATGTATTTCAAAAAATAAAAAAACTACTACAATTAAGTTTTAAAATAAACAAAATTCAATTTAAGTTCAAAATGAGATTCAAATTTGGAATTTGAAGTCTAATGGATGGAAAAGTCTATACACGTTATTTCTCAATAATATCCGAAAAAATCTAAACACTTTATTTCCTTCTAAAACATAGTTTAAATTCAAAATGGAATTCAAATTTGAAATCAAGATCTAATGGAGGAAGGCTAGTTATAATTATAAAAACTTCAATTCTGGCTAGCAATTGATTCCTCCTTATTTCTTATTTTGAGATCACAAACACAATTTTATGTTTTAATTGCTTATTGCTTTTTTTTATTTAACTTTGGTGTATTTATAATTTTTTGTTTCAACGCTTTTTTTTTTTTTTTTGGTCGACTTTAGTACATTTTATGATATATAGTCATTTGAATCGGGTTAGTTTTGAATTTTAAATTTGAATCCAATCAATTTGGAAAATACAAAGGTTTTAATAAGAGGAAAATTATTAGGTACTCCCGGAGTACCATAAATGCGTGCTCCCTCCTCTCACATGAATGGTGGGTCCCACCATGAATTTAATTAGTGGGACCCACCATTCATGTGAGAGGAGGGAGCACGCATTTATGGTACTCCGGGAGTACACAATAATTTCCCTTAATAAGATGACTAAAGATAAAATATTTCCTTTGGAATTAGGAAAATTATTAGATACTCCCGGAGTACCATAAATGCGTACTCCCTCCTCTCACATGAATGGTGGGTCCTACCATGAATTTAATTAGTGGGACCCACGATTTATGTGAGATGAGGGAGTACGCATTTATGGTACTCCGGGAGTACACAATAATTTCCCTTGGAATTAAGCTCTTAAATTCAAATTTAAGTTGACATTTCTATTGGGAAAATTTTAAAAAAGTGATTGAATATTTTTTCAAAATAAGTTAGGTCATCAAATGCCAAGGGATTACCTTTTAAGGTTTAATTCGAATTTGAATGGAAAATAAAACAAGGAAGGTACAAAATAGGTTTGGGTCTTAAATGAGGAGATTTGGTCAAGGTTTTAAATTAGAAAAGGAACTAAAAGGGAAATTTATAATAGGATTTTTTTAATATTTATAATCAGAATTATATATATATATATATTTATAATAGGATTTTTTTAAAATATTTATAATCAGAATTTTAAAATATATACACACACACACACAAATACACACTATATAGAGGATTTTTTTGTTTTAAACTGAATTTTTATGTAGTAAAAAAATACTCTCATTAATGAAGGGTAACTTCATTTAGAAATAGGGTTATAAATGTCAAATAACAAATTTCATTTTAAATTCAAAAAGAGAATTCCTAAAATTTAAGATTTTTTTTCCTGTTTAAAAAAAAAAATTACAGTTACTGTTTATCTCTAAAATTTATCTTTTTTTTTTTATTTGTTTGAAAAATAAAATATATATTTCTAAATAATAATAGATACAAATTATTAACTTTTACCCAAAAAAATAGAAGAGCCTCTAAACACATACTCTAGTGTGTGTGTATAATTTTCAAAAGATGATATTTTTTGGGTTTGAGAACAATATATTAATATAGCATCAAAAGCACCTAAGGTGTATGAAAAAAAAAATTAAAAGGATGAGGCAGGTCAAGTTAAAACTGAAACCCTAAGTCCAAGACCCAAACCTAACCCAAAAATCCTCCTGACCCACCTAAAGCCCTTCAGTTCGGATCGGGTCAGGAGAGTTTCATGCTCAACCCTAATTTGAATGGTCTCTTTATGATTTGTAACACATTAGTTGGGTAGCTTAATGTTGTAAAATTAGTAGTATCTGTAACATTACTCATACGATAGTATTTCAAATCTATTGGATCTACAACCATGATGATTGTTTGATTTTCTACTTAATTGCTTGTTTATTTTCTTATTCATTTCAACTAATATTTTTACAATCAAATTTTTTTTTTAGTAAGGATACTTCATTAAAAAATAATAGTATGGTTAGAGCATTCTCATCAGCTTTCTCATAAAAAATGCCATTTTGACACACCAAAAACCTACTTTATCATTTTAGCATATCATTTTACAATATCCCATTTATCAGATGTTTTATTCTTCCCTTCTATACATTAAAATAATATTTACACCACATTAAAATAATATATTAAACTCCAACAACAACAACAACTCCTCCACCACTACCACTGCCGCAACAATGACCACCAACAACCACTGCCGCAACAACACCAACAGCCACCACCGGCACAAACCCACATCCACCAACGGCACCTTAAAAAAATAAAAAAATAAAAAAAAATAAAAAAACACAACCAGAAAAAGAAAAAAAAATCCACAACAACCAAAAAAATAACCACCACAACTACCCAATAATCACCACCACAACCACCAATTGCCGCCACAACCACAGTACCACTGCCATAACTAACCCACAACCCACCACATTCACAAACCTCAAAACCCATCTCAAATCAAACCAACCTACAGCTCAGGCGCCAAGATCGGCTTCAGGCAGGAGACGTCAGCGGCGATCGGCTTCAGGCAGCTTCAGGCGAGATCGATTTCAACGGCTTGAGGTGCCTTTAGGCAAGATCAGCTTCAGGCGGCTTGAGGATGAGAGAAGAAGAGAATAAGAGTGAAGAGGGAGCTATGGAGGACGACTATGGCTCTGGCGAGATCGGAGGCTTCGGCGAGATTAGCGACGAGATTGGCAGCTTCAGCAAGATTGGCAAGAGAGAAGAACTCAGATGCAGAGAGCAAAGATGAGATAAAAGAGAGAGAGAGAAAGCCGGAGTGAATATATGAGAGAGAACCCAGTGAATAAACAAATAATAAAAAAATTTGGCATTGTGGTCCATACTGTCTCATTTTTGAGACAATACTGTAGCATGTTTCAAATTTTTGAAACATTTAAAACAGCTGATGAGGTTTGAATAGTGGTGTTTGATGTGCCAAATGTGCCAAATATTTGGCATTTGGCACATTTGAGAGAGCTGATGAGAATGCTCTTACACTTACAAGTTACAAGACACACCGCATCTTTCATAATACATGCCCAAAATATCGAAATATAATAGCAACAAAGCATTGGAAGTGGATTCAATTTAACAAAAACACAAAATCTTGTTTTCTCAAAAAAAAAAAACTCACACACACAAAATCTTGAATTCGTCTGACACCCCTTTTAGCAAGTGCATTAGCACCCTTGTTTGCCTAGGCGTATGAAGGTCCCTACAATCATCAACAAGAGAAGAAAAATTCACCAAGTAATTCAGATGCTTTATAAGGCAGACCGCAACCTTTGCAGCTTGTTCAATATCTATGGCATCTAGTTGAAGTTAGAAACAAAGAATCAACCTATCTCTTAGACCCCGTAGCTCTGAAATTATACTGTTAGCAATACATATGGCTCTAGAATAGCGTTTAATCCAAGTTTCGTAGTTGTACTTGTCACCGATAATGCCCCCACTGCCAGCCATTCTCAGGTTACACAGGAGGAGCCATCCGAGTTTAGTTTAGCATAAGGTGAATTCCAGCACAAGCTTTGAAAGTGAATTTATTCCTTTCAATCTTGTCTTTACTCTTAACATTGCTTTCCAGTCCTGTCATCACTATAAATATATTTTTAATTTGATTATTTTGCAAATTAAAACTAGTTAAAACTCATTGTTTTATTAAAATAAAGTAACCCTTACCCAACTCTATTTCAATGATTGTGAACCACATAAACCAGATTGACAAATGCATAAATCCCAAATTGGGATGAATGAAAAATTTTGATATTAAACTCCCAATAAAAAATAAAAAAAAAATTAAAATGCTAAAAGTACTACAAGTTTAATTACATAAAGCTTACAAGCTATTGTGACAATAAATGTGATCGATGAGCTTCAACCACCTTATAAATGAATATTTGAATTCTCTAGTGATCTTGCTCTATTCAATCTCGGTGTCCGCTGCTTCAGGGTAATGCTTCCCTTGCTTATGTACTATGATTTAGAGAATGAAGATGACTAGAATCTAACTCCAGTCACTTAAATTTGCTAAGCTAATAGTGGTTTGGTCCAACTAGATGCATGATCTACAAAATATTAATTTGATTTATGAAATACATATGTACTATAATTTAGAGAATGGGCATGACTAGAATCCAATTCAAGTCACTTAAATTTGCTAAGCTAATAATGGTCTGGTCCAACTAGATGCATGATCTACAAAATATTAACTTGATTTATGAAATTCATATGGTACTCATAACTCATCCACAAGCCATGACCATATTCACCACCTACAAAGGTGGCCTAGTGATAAGAAGCACTCATAACCTGTCATACCTACAAGTCCAAAAGTTGTGGATATGAGTAATGACAGGCAAGCCCCATTAGTGCCTAGGTAATTCTATGTCATCAGCATTTGATTAATTAAAATTTCAGATTTTACCAAAGGATTGAAGTTCGGTAATACATTTTAATTTTTACAAATCAGGAAATGCAGTAATAGTTCAAGAATTTTCTAAATGTATTTTGTGCGATCTGCAATTGAACACAAAAACCAAGATGAAGCTAAGCTGAACTATCTGCCACCCTTAAAAACCAGGGAGATTCTTGTTTTTTTTTTCTTTTTTTTTTTCCTTTTTTTTCAAGGCAGAAGATAGCAACACCACTTTCAGAGTAAATTGAACATTTCATACATTATACACCAAAACATTTCTTAGGTGCAATTGAACGAGTAATCCCAAGCTTCTAAGTACCTTATAGAAGTTACCACATAACATAAGTCATGAAATTCACAAGTAAGGCAGCCACAATATCAAGACTGACCAAATTCCATGACAAAAAGGTTGAACTATTAACAATAGTTACAACAGTAAATACTCGTCATTCCATTCCTCCAAAACACATCTGGGATTGACTGCCTTCTAAATATCTCAATAGCTACCTACTTTGCTTTCTTTGGCTTCTTACTATTTTGACTGCTTTGCACCTTTTTCTTGGATGCCTTCTCTGCCTTAGCCTGCTTAGTAGTGGTTTTTTTCGTTGTCTTCTTTTTAACTTCATCATCATCACTATTATCATCACCAGCCTCGTCATCATCACTGTCATCAGATTTTCTTTTCATTGGAGGCTTTTTTCCTCGACCTCTAGGCTTCGGTCCTTTCTTCAGTTGATCAGTTTCAACAATTTTCTCTTCCTCGTTTGATAGTTCATCAGTGTCATCATTCCCACCACTTTTTCTCTTTGAAGTTCCCTTTCTTGGTTCAGCTGCAACTTTTGTAGCTTGGTTTCCACTTAGCTTTTGCAACTCTGGTACGTAGGCTGTTGTCTAAGACCAAAAACCACGCTTAGCACGTCAACCACAAAATAAAATAATAAAACATAAACGGGTCTTGTTTGAGAGTGACATACCCTGCCACCAGCATTGATAAAATCAATTTTCTTCCCTGTCAAACATTACATGGAATTTCATAAATATCTGTCTAATATTCTAAAAGCAAAGGTTAAAATGTGCTCCAAAAACAAAATAAGAAACTGACCTATTCTTTCTTGATTACAAATAAACCTAGTTTATTTGATCTAACACACCCACCCACCAACCCACTAATATATATATATATATATACATATAACATAAGAGACCTTATCAAGCTTTACATAGACACCCTCACGACAGCCTTGCACTTGAAAGAATTTTGATTAGAAATAAAGCCTATCAAATGAATGGATATTCAACACTAACATGTGGAAGGGCCAATAAATCATTATTTGCTATGAGAATTCAAATTTTACATGAAATCCTACTTATCAATATATATATATATATATATATATATATATATATGAAATCCACTGATAGACTAGCTAGGTTTTCTAAATTTGAAATATCATCCAAGCTGGCCAATTCAAATTAATTAATTTACTTTATTAGAATTGTCTGCAGAAACCAAGGCAGATGTTAAAAAAAATTTATTATATATCATACCATAACATTATCCAATATAAATTAAGAAAATGTTTTGTCCTAATTATTACTAATTCAACCATGTGTATGTGGACCTGAAATGAGCACATTAGGCTAGTATTTGTGGGCGTAGAATGCATCTTCCATTCATATGCTTTAGAAGCACAAAGAAGTAGATGTAGTGGGAAGCGATAATCATTGATAATAATTCCTCTCATATCTCCTATATAGCATATTTAATAGTGAGAAATACTCAACAAAATCATTTTCATGTAATTTGTACAAGGAAGCAGGTTTCCCATATAAGAGAAGAATTTCCATTTCTAATCCCTTCCTTTCTTTTGGCTACAAGATTACTCTTCAAGATTCTTATATTAGCATGATTCTTTACAACCCCTATTAAGATTTTGAGACATCAATATAGGATCCGAAATGGAACTTTCTACTGCCGTGCATCCAAAAATCTCTTACAGTTTTGACAGCTGAAGTTTTCGATTTTAAATCCTACAGATTAAGTTATACTTGCCCACAGTTGAATATTCATCACCTAATCATAAAATATTTGATTAATAGTTTAATACAACCACACATGTAACTACACACCAATAGTACTTAATACGCTTTTTTTTGGGGGGGGGGGGGTGGGGGAGGGAATGAAAGTAGAAAAGAAAGTTGTTGAATTGATAATAATCTGGATCCTTCAAGTTTGACATTGGTCTCAGGACATCATCAAACTAACTACAAATTCAAAAGACAGCGGATGATATATAATAGTAATAAAAAAACTAGAGAGTCAATTGCTTAAAATGGAGAGCACAAAACATTCGGAAGTAGAGACGTTTGCCATGTGTTTTGAAGGAGAATTGACCTTTTTTTTTTTGGATAAATAACGGAATTGTATTAATCAAAAGAACTCCACTCCAACAAGGTGTGAAGAAGAAGAGATTTAAATTCTGAGATATAGACCGTTCCTTCCCTTCGAAACATCTTGAGTTCCATTCTTGCCAAATACACCATAGGACACAATGGAGAATTGACCATTTAGAAGCAAATAATAATAATAATAACAACAACAATTTTTTCTTTTATAGATAGATGATTTAAATTTTGATAGATAATAACAAGAATAACAATAACTATTATTATTATAATTATAATCTTGCAGCAGTAAAGAGAAAACAGTAACATTTATGAAAAACTACTGTGTCGCTGTGAAAGATCTCAGTGAATAGCTACAATGTGCTAGTACTATTTTTATGATTTAATTATTTTATTTTATCAAGTTGATTATGATTTGAATAGATCTAGTGATAAAAGTAGTCTTTTCTCTATTTTGAAGATCACCAAATACGATATTTTGCACAAGTATGCATACAATCCACAACAAATTTACTAAAGTTTTATATGAGATATCACAAAAGATCAGGAGCCAAACCATCAACAAAAGCCCCAGTCTTCTTTTCACGGGAATGAAATATCCAGTTTTTAGGAAACTGACTACTATCTGCCCCAACTTCAATTGCTTTCTCAATGACCTGTAAAATCAATTCTTCCGTCAAAATGATCACATATAATAGAAGTATCTTACCATTAACTTTTCCAGGCTTTTTGTCCCATCGAAAATGAAAAATCCACTCAAGAGGAAAGCGACTGCTGTCGGCATCAACTCTAACCGCATATTGAATAACCTAAATGTATTGTCCTCTATATTTTTAATGAAGAATGCATGATCCACAAAACAATGTTTCTAAATTGCTAGGAAATGGTCCAGAACAAAAGACTATAACCCACCTCTTTTATGCACTTGTGCAAAGTTGCACAGTTTTCTTTGGACATGCTGGCAGAGCTTTGCAGTGGATGAATTCTTGCCTGTGAGGAAATATAAAAAGTTTGTCACTGAAGTCCACAATTCAAATTGCAGAAGAGCAAAATATATATATATATATATATATATTAGTTATTGGTAAGTTACACATGCACCCAGTGGGTCACTATTAAAAGAGGAGGGACTACCATTTGAGCTAGAGCTCATTGGCAGCTACAAAAATAAAAGTTACAGCATGAAGCCAACAAACATTTAATATTCTTGAATTATATACATCCAGCTGAAGAAATATGAAAGTATGAAACGCAAAAGGCATAACCAAATATCTCAGAATGAGTTCCAAACTAAAGACACAAATCTGAACCATAAGTCATGGTTGAAAATAAAATTTAATTGATATCAGATATAAAGAACAGACTTACTTGGTATAGCACTTCATCTGCAATCCAATTGCCTATGCCTGCAATATAACTCTGCAAACATTTATATATGAGAAAAATGAAAATTAACGAGGTTATTCTAATGCTTGCACCTTCAAAGCACAGATCGTACTCCAAGGATATCTAAAAATCATAAGGTTAAATGGAATCAGACAAAATGGAAAAGTAAACTAAGAACGGTTCCCCTGCTTGAGTCAGTCACATGGAGTGATCAATTTAGACTTTTGGTTTATATGTTTTCTTTTTTCATGGTTGGTATTCATTGGTATTGAACTCCTCTCAATTATTAATTGTGTCAATGTAAGCCCCCCATCAACTATTAATTGTGTCAATTTAGTCCCTCAACTTTCAAAATCAGGTCAATTTCATTCTTAAATTGAATCTCCCTTTATATCTTAACAAAATTAACTAGTGTAGCAAATGGGAGATATGTTAAAAGGTTTATTTGAATTGTTTCAGTGGTCCAAGTTAAGTCATCTTTTACTTGGAATTTGTTTGAATGGTCTTGTGCCTTAGGGACTATCAATATTGAAAATGTGGTAGATTTCATTCATTCCCTTTCTTTCCAAATGTCACTGCTATTCATTTGTAATTCTTTTGGCTATACTACAAATATGTCTTGGACGCATAAGGTAGCTTCATTTTTCACCAAAATCATATCACTTATTAAAAAAGGTTATTATAAAAAGTATAAAATTTTTAAAACCAAGTCCACTTCAACTATTAATTTTTGTATAATTTAAACAGAGAAGAGACCCAAGGATAAAATTAGCCAGGTTTTGAAAGGCAACGGACTAAATTGACATAATTAATAGTTGAGAAACCAGCCCAATAGTTGGACCAAATTAGTAAATCTAACCAAAGAAAAATACATGTTTTTTAGAAAGTTATACATGTTTTCTGAAAAAATATGAGTGTAACTTCTTTTGAAGGATAATAGAAGTTGATTAGGTGTATACCTGTCAACAGTTTTGCAAGACTTGAAAAAATTTAATTAGCTTGTCAAGTAAAGTGGTAATGTAGAGCAAAAATCTATTCTTCTAGAATTGAGAAAACCTTGTTAGCTTGCAAAACCTGAGAAAGGCTATAAAGATCGATTATACTTTTACAGAAAAGACTATTGAAAGCCCTAAAAAACTACAACAAAAAACTAATAAACATTTATCACACTATTAGGGAAGTGACTATAAAACCAATAATTACAATTTATAGCAAATGCTATGAAATCAATATTTATGATATACAGCAAAGATTATTGCAACCAATAATTACACCAAAGAGAGAGAGAAGCAATACTTTTTAGGGAGAGAATAGAGAAAGCAAGATTTTTTTTTTTTTTTTTTTTTGGGTGGGGAGGGGAGGGGGAATCCTCATAGGGAATAACTATTCTAAGAAACTCCTTGTAATGAAAATATAACCAAAAATTAAATAGCTATTCCAAGGGAATAACTATTCAATTCCAATTCTTGCAAACTAAACGAGACCCTAATTCAGTTACACATATCTGGATATAGAGAGTGGCAACAAAGAGTCTAATTAGTATATGGAGTCCAAAATCATTACGATCAACTCAACCAAAGAGAAAATCTTGCAACTGGTTAGTTTAAATTACTAAGGGGCTGTTTGGATGGCTTTTTTTCATCACTCAATTTCCATACTCAATTTTCATCACTCATCACTTTAAAATACCCTACCCGTTTGGCACCATCACTCACTTGTCATCACTCAATATTTTTCAACTGTTTGTGGGACCCATACATTGACCCAATGTCAGCTGACTTTTCTCTCTCCTCTTTTTTTTTTTCCCCCCTGCCTCTCCCCTTCGTTTTCCCCTGTTTTTCTCTGCTTTTCTCTTCATCCATGTTAACACATATTTTAATCAAGCCCACCATGATCCTTATTTTCATACTTTTCCCAAATCTACAATATAACCAAAAAAAATCCAATGCTTTTCCCCTTCGTTTTCCCTTGACCCAATGCTTTTCATGCTTTTCCAAAAACCCAAAAAAAAAACCACCACTGCAGCCGCCACTACAACCCACAGTGACAACAGCAGCAACAGCAACAGCAACATCAACAGCGGCGACAACTTCGACAAACTCGAGAAGAAAAAAAAGAATGGAAACCCAATGAAAAAAAAAAAAAAAAGAACCCAAGCCCAGAAACCAACGTGAAAAGAAAAGGAGAATAGAAAATAAAAGAAGAAAAAAAAAAGAACCAAACCCAGAAAGCGAAAAGAGAAGAAAAGAAGAAAAAAAGAAAAGGAGAATAGAAAAGAAAAGAAGAAAAAAAAGAAGAAGAAGAAGAAGAAGAGGAGTAGGTGTGTCCCAGACCCGTGAAAGACAAAAAAAAAAAGAAAAAAAAAAAAGAAAAGAAGATAAAGAGAGAGAAAAAAGTCTAACCGTGGGACCCATGTGTAATTTTAATTACCCATGTGTTTTCAGTTTCCATAACTCATCACTCAAAAATCAGAGAATTGAGTGATGAAAACAGAATTATGGAAACAGAGTTATGGTGGTGGCAAACGGACTTCTGGCTATGGGTCCTACCATTTTTGAGTTATAAGTTATGGAAACAGAGAATTGAGTTATGAAAAAAAGCCATCCAAATAGCCTCTAAATAACTAATCTACTTTCTACTTTGTCACAATCCATATGTTAGCTCTAAATTACATCTCAGGAGTCATAACACTATATGCAAGAATGAAATCTCATCCAGATTGTCGATAAGCTAATCTTTCAAAATACATAATTAAGCTTAACACATTGATCACATCACTTCAAAGTTTATGGGGTAAAAAATTGCATACATCTAACCATATTGGGGGGAAATAGAAGAGACTACATGTATAAATGCATAAAACTGATGTTCCCAAGAAAACATTCACAGATTGCATAAATCTGACTTCTGCAGAAATATTCTAGAGATTTCTAGGCATGATAGTCTTAGGAACAGCAAAGAAAGTGAGCAAAGCAGCTTTAACCTGGTCAAGTAATAAAGCCTTAATTGCGATTTTCTTCTTGCTCAACGATTCAGTAAATTCATCAACAGTCAAAGGCTCCAATAATGCATCAGGGCCAAGCTCAGATATGGGGGACACTGCAGCTGGCTGTATCAACATAGCCATTGGGAAAGCTTAACAAAAGGCCTATAAAGTTTCATAAAATAAATAAAAGAAAGACCATGGAAATCTTCAAGCTGATTTGGAAATGATATAAGAATACATCTTTGAGTAAGCGGACTTTAGCAAAGCGCCTCTTGTCTGTGAAAGACAGCTCCAAACCATCATCTAGCTGCACAAAGACATTCAATGAGTTATAATACTAATCAAGTGTTCAAATATATGCAAAAGATCTTAAAGTGATAAGAGTGCAATCTCATCACTTCAGAGAGAGAGAGAGAGAGAGAGAAATCCATATATTAGCTTACAAAATGGTGTGAATGACACGTGTGAGGACGAAACAACATAAAATGCCCACCCACTCAAATACTAAAAACAAGAAGAATACAACTAGATGGACCAAACTTTGTTATATGCTTTGTGAGACCTTGTGCATCTTTTTACAAAGAGATAAATTTACAACAAGCTAATTAATTACTTGAGATGCTTGATCTTTGTAATTTTTGTTCTTAACTATCAGTCACTCTCTTGTATACTTGTAGTGTACTTGGGTTGCACCAATTTTTTGCTTTTCTAATGGGTTCTTTACTTATTACCCAAAAAATATATATACATTTTAAAATTATAATAAATAAATAAAAAAATGTAATGAGATAAGTAAAAAACTTGAGAACGGACAAATATAAATTACAGACGTGTATTCTAATAAAAACAACATTCATCTAGTTTTTTTCTTGGTAAGTTATATACACCTAGTGGATTTTGAACCCACCTTGCCCTCCATCCATTATTGTGGGAGGAAAAAGTGACATTTGAGCCCAAAGCTCACTCGCAACAGTGACATTCAAACTATGGATTTGTAAATAAATGATGTGAACCACAGTATAACCTACATGAAAGTACATTAATTCCTAGAATTGGGGTGAGGCATGAACCCATGTCAATGATGTCATTAATAAAGGGAAAAAAATGTGTACATAGGCTCAAAGATTGAAATCAATGGAAGGGGCGAAATTCTTACTTCTATAAAAAACTTAGAATATTTGGAAGGCCATTCATCGGTGTCATTTACAGCAGACCTGTGTACAACATTCTGTTATTACATTTAACAATTTGAAATTATTGTGCAAATTGTGATCCCTATAAGAAAACAGACATTTATTGAAAACAGTTTAATCATCTGAGATAGTTATCATAATAAACACATGAAATTTTGTCAATATTATATACAGTTTGTATTTGTGGAAAAGTTTCAGATTTGGCAGAACCAACAAATATGAAAAGCTCGTGAGAAATTCTTTAAACTGATTAGTTCACATAATTATCTATTTCACTTTTAAACTTTCGAAATCAGCAGAACTTTCCTTGATCAAACTCTTTTTCTATTTCTTTCTCCTTTTCAAGCTTACTTTGTTAATATGCAGAAATACCATTGATTTGGCATTCACATAAAAGCAACTTCTTCATCAAATACCAGGAGCATTACAAACCCCCGCCAAGAAAATATTTCAAAAGAAAGACTTTCAACTCAGCCCTGAAAACAGAAATATCAAGACTAAAGTTCTGTAACAATTTAGAATTTATTTGAATATGAAGCTTTATACACTCCAAATTTATAGCATAGAGCATCTAAGACATACATGTCCTGCTCTATGCATATGGCAAGATATAGTTTGTACTTGCAATTATATAAATATGTGGCGGCATACATAAAATTAAAAAATTTCCCCACTATCGTCAAACATTGGAAAAGCTCATAACTGTAGGAATACAATTTTTTTTTACAAGTAAAAGCAAAAAGGGCAAAAAGACCAAGTACATGGATGGTATACAAGAGCCACACGACAAATTAACACTTACAATTACAAAGATCAAGGAAATCAAAAAAAGAAGAATAAGAATACAGTTTTGTCCAGATTAAGCTTGTCATTTCGGTTTCTTATTTTTTTACAGCAATGCACGGGTTTGTCATTTGTGTTTGTATCATACAAGGGCCTTCTCTTTCCAAAGAAACATTATTTATGCAACAGTATGCAACAAAGTTTGAGAAACTTTGCCAATTCGCTTTCAAACACTATGAATTAATTGAAACTATTATATGACAAACCTTAATGGGGTCACTGGAAATTTTACATAATACTTGTACTGAAAAAAAAAAGGACACATATATCCAACAATGCCTCACCTCTTATATTTTGTAACTGCAACGCCCTTAATATATATAGCACCTGACATCCCTGTAAGACATAATACCAAACAAAGTAAAGTAAGTAAGCCTAAAAAATGTAATTATAAAGATCATAAAATTCTACAATCAAGAGAAACAAGCCAAAAAAATTGTGCTTTGTTTTTTGGTTCGCTTGTTATAGCTTAAAATTCAACCTATCTTTATTGGCAGTATATAATGTTTTACAACTGTGATTTTGCCCAACTCAAGCAAAATTAATTCTTTTGCTAAATAATGAAAACTTAAGCTTATTTGATAGTTATGAGATATTTTATTATTGTTTCACAGTCTGTAATGTTCACTTCGTACACACAATGTCCACATTTTTTGTCCCAATGCAAAGCCCTTTGGACCCACTCCTACGGTGTAAACCTCGGATACACGGATCAAACCTAGAATGTCTGGGTCTACAATGTCCTCAGTTTCACACCAAAGTATACACATTTTTCAAGAAAATGTCCATTAAAAATTTGTACATTTTGGTTTATAAAAAGCATGTTAGTGAAGCGAACAACGAATTCTGAAAAAAAATAAATAAATAAGCACAAGCCAAACAGGGCCTTAGTAAATTCAAATTTAGGGTTTTTGGGAGGAGAGAAAAGAAGAGTACCGAATTGGAAGGAAGGGAAGGGAGGTGAATCGAGGTGGAGCCAGAGATTCTTGCCCTTGCGGTGGGCCGAAATTATGGTTTTGCCCAAGAGAGCGGCCTCGAAGTCAGAGGCGGAGACGGAGTCGATGACCTTGGTGTCGTTGGCAATTATGGCCTTCTTTATCTTCTTGCCGAGGCAGTGCTCCTCCACCGCCCGCCTCGCCGCCTCCACTTCCGGCAGCTCCGGCATTTTTTCTCTTTGACTTTACAGTACGGTCTGGTCTGTGACTGTGATGGGGTCCTTGCTTTTCGCGCGCTTTTTTTGGGGCTCTAGAATGAGAGTGAAGGGTAATGGAAAATGGGAATGTGTGTTGGTCTTCTTGCTTTTTGTTTTTCTTTTTTTTTTTTCTTTTTTTTGGCAAAAACTATTTAACACAGTACCTAAAATTTACAAGCCAAGGAACTTGGTTAATTGGGTAAGGTTCGGGCGGTTCGTACAACATACCTAAATTCGAGTCTCGCTACTCGTAAGAGTCCGTTGATGGGCATACTTAGTGAGGGGTGTACTCAAAAGAGGTGACTCTCACACAGCCGTTGACTACCCTTCAGCTGGGTGGGTCTCCTGCTGGCTCCCTTGCCTGGGGGTATAATATAGCCATAAAGGCTCCTATTTTTCATTCTCAAAAAAAAAAAAAACCCTAAAATTTACAGATTAAACTAACATATTTGAAATATTAGAGGCCAAATTGGCACGCAATATAATGGTCAGACCAAAATATGCAATTTACCTTTACCTATAGAAATTTTATATTTTCTAAATCTTTAAAGTTTTAACAAAGTTGTCAAGATCCTTCTAACTTAATTACTTAATTGACACTTTCATGATTCTCAAAAAAATATTAATAATTGGCACTTTCATTTTTTTAATTTTCCCATTTTCCTAATTATTGAATTATTAAAAAAAGATATTAAAAATTTTCCTTAAAAATAGAGAATAAAATAAATTCTAATAAAAATTCATTTAAACGTTATAATTTTAAATAGCACTGTACTTAGGTATTGAATTATTAAACAAAAAGAAAAACAAAATCTAATAAAGATTCTTTTATTTTATTTTATTATAAATAATTAAATATAATAGTATTTCAAATATATGGCATACGTTATACGTTCTATGATGATTGATTTTTATAATTAGATGAAGACACCAAAGATTCATTTAGACCTTATAGTTTTCAATAATTATAATCAAAACAGGTAGGTTTAATTTAAACCTCAATATTTGAAATAAATTCTGTTTAAACCAACTAGTGATAAGATGTACCAAGCCAAAAATAAAAACTAGTGATGTGATGAGTATCGGGTTAATAAAAAAATATGAATTTTTTTTTAGAAGAAATATTATAAACTTTTGTAGAAACTTTGAGGTTTAAATAAAACATTTTGAAAGTTTAAAACTTAAATAAATAAAAAAACCTTTTAAAAAAATATATAAATGAAATAATACTCATAGAAGAAATAATACTCAAAACTCTAAAGTTTAAAAAGTAATTTACTTTTTTTTTTAAATAGAAAAATTAATTTACTAAAAAAACATCTAAATTATAAATCGCACCGCAATTTTGGTATATTTTTTATTCAAACATCTAACTTTAATAATATTTTTTTTTTTCATTTCAGTACTTTAATATTTATTTATTGTCAATTTAGTCATTTTATTTGTTCTCGTTATCTAGGGTTTAATGATGGCAAAAATCTCGTTTGCAAAAGAGTACTTAACCCGACCCGAACAAGACATCGTCAAGGAATAGAGGGGCAGGTTTTTTGTAGTGCACAAGTATGTCAAATTTGATAAAGGTATTACCTGAAGCCAACCTGCATAATGATTTCTCTTTTCCTGGAAAACATTCTTCGAAAAATCCAATATTAACTATCGAAATATTAGAAATCATAAGCAATCAGAATATCACTGTCACATAATCAAATGAAATGTGAAATGTGAGTTGTGATGATACCGAAAATTGTCAGTAAGCCGCGCAATACTCATGTGCTTGAAACAAGACCTGCGAAACAACAACAAAGAGAAACCCTAAGAGAGTACTGGTGTGGTACCGGCCAAAGACCCTCCGAAAGTTAAGTCAAAGAACTTTTTCACAACTCTAGAATCCCAGAGTTGGAGTAAATTATGCGTACCTTGATTTGTGAGGGTCTCGGGGTTTTTATAGTAGTGTAGGGTTGAAATTCGTGCCTTAGTTAAGAAGATGTTTCCTTGTAGGAGAAAAACTCTTTATTTCACGTATCTTGCAAAATCTTTTCCTTGTAGGAGTCTTCCTAATTTGGGTTAAGCGTGAGGCGCAAGGTATTTCCTTATGAATTTAAGCGTGAAAACCACGCAAGAGGCATGTTGGACCCGTTAGCTTCATCCCGTCAACTTATCCTTCCATGAACGTCATTCTGGTCGTCTCTAACCCATGCATTGATGTCCTTCAATTGCTCCCGTTATCCCCAATATGGATCGTCAACCTTTTGGGGTCAGTCACGAGAATATCAGCAAAGTCGTTAGCTACTACAGGGTAGTCAGCTATTACTTAAGCTTCAGGAATTATACTTATCAAGTTGAAACCATTTAGCTTAGCTTTAGTAGCTCACCACCACATGCGTTATCAAAGCACATATTTTAAAGTACAACATTTTAAATTTCACTCTTTTATAGGTACAACCATTTGAAACAACTACATTTTCAAAAATAAAAATAAGTGGTAACACAAAGGCACCACTTGTCAAGCAAGTCATTTTAAAAAAAAAAAGTAGATAAAATAAATAGCGGAGAAGGGAGAAGATGTATACGAGCTATAATTTGACTGAACTTATGGATTATGGATAGCTAGTTGGTTGAGAACATGGTTTTAAAAACCGAACCGGGCATCAAACCGTTTTTTTTCCCAATTTTCGGTTCAACCCCGGTTTTTGGCCGGTTTTCCGGTTGTTGACCGGTTATTGACCGGTTTTTAGGCTTTTAACCGGACCGGTTTGGCTACCGGTTCCCGGTTGAACCGGTCGGACCGGCCGGTCCGATCCGGTTTTTAAAACAGTGGTTGAGAACGCTCGAAGCTTTTAGAAGGGTGGGATGTCCTATGATTTTTTTTTTTTTTTTTTTTTAAGGAATTGTATGGAAAATAGACCACTAGAATGAGTGATTTACTCCAATCTTAAAATTAAGTACTATTGATCAAATATACTATTTTTATTTAATATAAAATTTTTTTAAATATAAATTGCACCCTCTAAATTTGATTAAAATTCATTTTAATTCTCTAATTTTACTTTCTTTCAATTAAACCATCTGAATTTTAAATTTATTCAATTCAAGTTTTTAGTCCAATTTTGTTAAAAAAAATTGCCACTAAGCATACAATTAACTAATAAAAAGAGATTTTTGAAAAAAAAAAAGTTCTCACATAAAAAATCTATGAAATTTTATTAATTTTACATTTTTTTTCAGGTGAGAAAAGCTTTTTTTTTAATAGAAAATTTTTAACAAAATTGTACGAAAGACTTGAATTAAATAAATTTAAAACTTAGATGACTCAATTGAACAAAAATAAAATTAAATAACTGAAATGAATTTCATTCAAACTTTTTGGTGCAATTTGCATTTAGCAAAAAAGAAATTACTATTCTTGTTTTTTTTGCACAAACAACTTTGAAGCTACAACCAATACCTTGAAGCTCCACTATCATATACACAAAAGATATTATCAACTTGAAGAAAATAAACATTTTCTTGCAATATTGAAGTAATGAACCTCACAAAAACCTAGAAATAACAAACATAGAAAACCTAATAAAAATTACAAAACTTAACTCAGATTTCATCAAATTAGCGTTTATGTAAACAAATAAAACCCTAGAATCAGACCCACAACAAGCTAGAAGCAAAATTTGAGATAGATCATACAAACCTCGAAAACCAAAGATCTAAATGCTAGGTGTTTGCTTTTGTAAAGAACGAACAATTACAAAGAAAAGGAGTATCGTTTGAGATGGCCTTTTTGATAAAATATTGTTTAAGCTCTTCTCTACCAACCCAACAACACCACTAGTAATGAGATCCTCGATGATTGTGCAAGTTTGGTCTTTAAAGAAAATGTTTTGATGGATTTGGAAGTGTTGTAGTCTTTAATTTCTTTGTAGAACATGAGCATTGGGATTTGGTGGGAGATTAAAATGCAGGTTGCAATTAGGGGTAGTGTACAGGGTTACAACAAACGACGTCATAGGGTGGTTGAACAGAGGGAGGAGATTAAGGTTTGGGAGATTTGGGAAAGGAGAGAAGGGAATGAAACAATGAGACAAAGGTTGATGTAGATTAGGGAAGTGATTCTAGATTTCAGCTTGAAGTAGCTGAATTTGACAACATAGATTTCATTGAGTTGGGGATTAGCAACTCCATTGATGCCAAGGACATCGTTTTTTATTTGAGGTACTCCCAACACATGGGATTTTAAACAGGAAGTAGAGTTGAGGAGACAATCAGACGAGGATCAAACTCAGTATCTCATACTCTGATATCATATTAAAATATTGATTCTTTAAAAAATTTAAGCTATTAAGATATAGTTCCCAATAGTTTATACTTTGATACCATATCTTAACATTTTATTGTTGTGTTAAAATGGTTCCTGCCATTAAGAGATGAATGGCAAATGTTGACATGGCTAACAGCCAAAATAAAATATTAATTTAATGCCACATAGACTGCCATGTCAACATCACTTACAATAAAAATAAATATAATAGAAAAAAAAAAAAAAAAAAAAAAAAAAAAAAAAAAACTTGATAAGTTTTGAGTAACCTTGCGGCAATACATCACATGTTTGTAATTTGTACGTGAGATGAAATGTTAAATGAAAATCAAACAATTAAAACCTGAGAACAAGCATATTCATAAAATTATAGGTTTGGTTTACCTCCAGTACTTTTTAATTGGACATATCATTTTGTTTTAAATATATAATAGTAAGTAATAGTGAGTTTTAATCTCCATATTTTATTTAGTTAGTGGGTGACGTGACAGTCTCTCATTAAAATAAAATGAGATTCTAGTTAAAAAGAAATACTAGAGGTAAGTCAAACCCTAAAATTATAAACCCTGTCATGGCCTCATGGATTTGTTTTGTATGGAAAATTCTGAACTTCCAAACATGGTAAACAACCAAAAGAAGCAAAAAGATAAAACTAAGGGTCCGTTTGTTTTGGGTGAAAATGATTTCAGGAAATCATTTTCCGTAAAATAGGCTGTTTGGTTGGTTTTGAAAATTAAATTTTCCAGAAATCATTTTCATTTGACCCAAAAAAAGGAGCTTTGACCACTGAAATCATTTTCCGTCCCTATTTTCACTTAAAATGGTTTCTGGAAAAAGAGAGAGAGAGAGCGAAAGGAAGAACCCAGCACCAGATCAAGCTGGAGACGTCGCCAGCGAACCCCGAGCACCGCGTCGATCTCGCCTTCGATCGCACCGCACGATCTCGCCACGAACGGCAAACCCCGATCTCTGCCACGCGATCTCGCCACGAACCCAGAACCCATCATTGATCGTCGATCTCGCCATGAACCTAGAACCCATCGCCTTCGCACCGGCGAACCCAGAACCCAGAACCCATCGAGTCGCACTGTTAATCGTCTTCGATGCGAACCCAGAACCCATTGCCTCTGACCGGATTTGATATTTTTTTTCTTTGGTTTTGTTTCTGCTTTTGATTGCCAGAGTTTGATGTGATTTTGAAATTTTTTGTAATAAAATTTGTTTGGATGCTGAGAAAATAGCTAAGAAAATGTGAAAATTGTGTAGGAAAATAGTATTTTCAGAATAGAACCAAACACATGAAAATATTTTCTACAACAATTTTTATTATACAACCAAACACTTGAAAATATTTTCCTTTCCCGAAAATAGCATTTCCGGAAAATAGACTATTTTATGGAAAATATTTTACGGGAACAAACACAGCCTAATTTGCTCAACCCAAACAAGTTGGATATTCTAGTAATTACCGGCTTTCTTACAATTCACTCCACAGTCCATTCTAACCTGAACAAAATTAATAAATTTGCTGAGAAAATAGCTAAGAAAATGTGAAAATTGTGTAGGAAAATAGTATTTTCAGAATAGAACCAAACACATGAAAATATTTTCTACAACAATTTTTATTATACAACCAAACACTTGAAAATATTTTCCTTTCCCGAAAATAGCATTTCCGGAAAATAGACTATTTTATGGAAAATATTTTACGGGAACAAACACAGCCTAATTTGCTCAACCCAAACAAGTTGGATATTCTAGTAATTACCGGCTTTCTTACAATTCACTCCACAGTCCATTCTAACCTGAACAAAATTAATAAACTTTAACCTTCACCGTTTGACGTCACTACCATCCCTCCCTCATCCATTGTAGGGGTTTTAATTGTGAAGGCTGAAGATAATAAATAAATAAATATATTAAAAAAAAAGATTGTGAAGGCTGAAAGATGAAATCGTGTACTAGTATAGTCTATTGTTAGCGATTTTGATCCCAAATGAGCCTTACGTGCACTCACTTATAAGGTTTTTTTTTTTGGGGGGGGGGGGGGGGGAGAATTTAGGTGATGCTGACATGGCAGTCCAAATAGCAACTTTGTGCCATTAAATTAATTCTTTATTTTGGTTATTAGTCACATCGGTATTTTTCATCCATCTTTTAACTGACAAGAACCATCCAAATTTGTAATTTATCTTAAATTTAATCATTTAACCACATACTTTTATATAGTGTATATGGGTGGGTGGGTGGGGGGGGGGGGGAGAGAGGGAGAAAGAGAAGTATTTTACCACTATTTGCTTTTCAAAAATCCAAAATAGGAAAAAAAAAATCCTTTTAACACACATAAGTATTATGTTTTTTTTTTATTTTTTTTATTTTTTTATAACTCACACACTGCATGCACACATACATTAATTATGAATCTCAATCACTCATAAAAATATAATCTACTTTGGATATATATATATATATATATATATATTTCGTTGTGATCAAAGCATATTTTCAAAGCATATAAAATACAGTATTGTAGATCAACCAAATCTGGGTTCAAATCCTTCAGCCTTTAATTATTGGAGTTTTTTTTTTTTTTAGATACAAATCTATTTTCTATATAAATTTTCATATGAAATATTGGAGGAAATTAAAAATCTACAAAATTTCAGTGTTTAAAAGCTGAAATTACACTAAGTCTTTAGTATATATTAATCTTTTTCTCCCTTTTTCTTCTTCTTCTTTGATGTTATCTTCTATACGCACTGAAAAATAAAGTAGAAAGAAAAAATTACCAAAGGTTTTCCTGACTTCAAATAAACTCTCGAAATGATCCAACTTTATTATCAGGACAGACACTAACGTGGAAAAAATGTCTAAAATTTGCTCCCTAGAAGAACCTTCAAATGAAGTAAATAAGGAAACAACTTACACGTGGAAAATATGCCAACCGACTTTTACAAATTGGCATATATGGGCAGTATTTATCATGTCATTGTATTTTCTAAAGCTAATGTAATCATCATATATATATATATATATATATATTTATTGAAAATCTTAAGTTGGCTATTTGGTTCATAGATGGCTTTTGGTAAATACTGATCATTACAATTTCTATGTTCTGCCAATAGATAACCCATAGATTCTTTCTCTTCCACAGAACCTTCGGATTAGATGCGTATTATTACTTCTTATTATCTAAAATTTAATTCAACTACGTGAATAGAAAAATAGAAATACAATAAAAATAAATAAATAAAAGATAACTCTTCTAACATAAATCTCCGAATTTAATTGATGGTGATAGAATTTTTTGTATATATGACAAAAAGAAATCCATAAATTATAAGTATTTAGACCTATCAACCGCCACAATCAAGAAAATTTCAAAAATTGTATTGCAATGTAAGTTTACATATAAATTACTCACTATAGCCATTTTAATGTTACCATAAGTAAGGAAATAATCTACACAATCAATTAAGAACACTTCAATAAATAATATTAACAATTAAGATGAATTGCATTATCTAATTTTTTTTTTTTAAATCATAGAATTTAAGCAATAATTGAACTGCGTTAATATAAAAATAGAAACACAATAACAAATTAAAAAAAAAAAAAAAAGCAAAAGCAACTTCTTCTCACTTAAAGGTAATTCTTCTCATTGAAAAAGGTAAATCTTTTTCTTCACAAAATATCAACGTGTGTGTGTATGTTGATATTTTGTGGATCTAAGTATATGGAATTTATGAATCTTGGAATTTTAGATTGAAGATGGAGTAGAAAAATGTGCTATGTACAAGTGGCTGTGATTTAAAAATTTAGGTTCATTAACAAGTACATATTAAGTGTATGTAAAAATATTCTGTAAAATTTTTTTTTGTGTCATTATTTTTATGTGTTTTCTCTTGGTCAACTGTAACCAATTTCATGCATATGCTAGGTGCTTTTCTGGTTGGTTCATATATATCTAAAGTCGGTACAAGATGACTGGTCTTGGTTCACCTTCTGGTAAAATTACCCGTCCAATTTCACTTTCTCACTCTAATTTATTATAATCCCCCCCCCCCCCCTCTAAAGGTTTGCACGCACGAAGGATTATTCATACACCGAAGAGAAGCAAATCGTGATCATATAAATGATCGACACCACTCCAACATCAATGATAGCATCTTTAGATTCAATTAAGCTTAGAGGTCTTGTAAGACCTATCGTAGGAACGGTAGGTTTCTGGTTATGTTTGTAACATTGATCATTCATGCACACTAAGCTGCCATTGTATATAAGTTATTAGAGCTCATTCTAAATGATATAGAAATATTAGTTTTTAATTAAAAAATTATATAAGAAAATCATAATATTATTTATTATTAATATTCTTTAATAGAAATTTTCTTGTACCTTGCACGTGGTTTAAAACTAGTTTTCCAAAACAACAAAGATCATGGTCAATCAAAACAATAAGCAAAACTTCTTCGATCTATCAAAATAAGTGGGCCAAGATGTGGATCAATTTTAAGATAGTAGGACTATAATCAATGTGAATTAACTATAATATATTAGGACTTTAGGTGCATTTGATTTGTCGTAATGTGATACACATTACCGTAACATTAGGGTATTTAATTCATTTGGTTTTTTCCAAATTTATAGTAATATAAGATTATAACATATATCATATTACCCAAATCTCATCACTTTCTTAAATAGGAGTAATCTTACATTACTTATTTTATGGGAAATGTAATATTTATCAATGAACATAATTATCCATTCTATTAAATTTTAATTACAAAATTGCCCTCATATATTTTCCAAAGATGAACGAAGACACAGTGGTTGTTGATCTCATCCCATCTCTAACGATGCCCAAGGCTATACGCAGCCGCCACCACAGCCCCCTCTTGCTCTCTTTCTCTCCCTGATTTTCTTTCTTCATTTCTCTGTCTCTATATTTCACACGAATTCTCTATGTCTGTGAAGCTCAATGTGATTCTTCTTGTTCATCAATATTTGAGTTCCCAAGAGCTTTGCACTGCTAGAAATGGCACAAATGGCCAATCAATCTTGATGTGTTTTTTTTTTTTTTTTTTTTTTTTTTTGAGAATGCTAAATATTTTTAGCGCACACACACGGGGAGAGAGGAGAATTTTTTTTTAAAGAAACTTACAGTCTTGATGTATTGTTTGGTTATTGTTAAGTTATGGTTTTTCACAGAACATTTATGTTGACTTTATTCCATGACAAAAAGTGTTGTAATTTCATTAATTTATTTCCTTATATTTTGTGGGATTTAATTGTAATGAATTTAGTATTAAGTTGGTGAAGATTGCTTAAGATAGTTGATCTTGCGACTTGGCTCGCAACTGACTTGGGATTCAGCACCCGCGAAAGGCCATGTGAGGAGCACATGTAGAAGTTCAAGAGTCAGTGCATTTCACGAGTATCTCGATTCTTGGCCAACTTGCGAGATATCTCGCGAGATGGCCTAACAATTGGGAATTTAAGTGTGACTCTTCTACTCTTCACCCATACTATATAAACCCTTATTACCCACAGAATTGTAAAGAAGCTATTTAGAAGAAAAACATAAAGAGAGGTTTCTACAACACCCACCTTATTAGAGAGAGCTACTCATTCTCATGAGAGAAATCCATGTAGTCTCTTCCCTTCCTCTCTCTCATTGTTATATCTTGAAAGGTGATTTGTACCCAAACACAACCCACACCTATTCAGAGTGTGGATAGTGTTTTGGAGCTTAGGAAGCATTAGGTATTTGCCAAAATAAGTCAGTGAGGCTTGGCGGTGCAATCGGGTGGTATTGCAGGATCCGAATAACTAGTGAAGACAAGACACTGAAAAGTCCGTTGGTAACTGGAGTTTAGAGGGCTCAAGTACTTTGAGTAGATTAAGCTTGGAGGGTCTTTTTGGTATCCTTGTACTCCAACTTATTCACTAGTGGATCATTAGCCGCGAAGATGTTTTTACACCGAGTTCTTTGGTTTTCCTCTTCGATAACACATTGCCATATTATCTTGGGTTTGCTATTCTTTTACCCACTGCCCTTTCCATTTTAGCATTGCACTTATTTGTTCATCTATGCAATTGTTAAATGCTTTGATTAATTAATTTGCTAATCACATATATTCCGCATTAAGTGTGTTTAGATTAAAATTAATCAAGCCATAATTAAGAATTGGGGGTCTAAACAAGTTATAGTGTTTTGCACTATTTGAGCTTTCAATTATGTTATTTGGTTGTGTTATGGTTGAGTGTAATTGTTTGGATGGTGAGAAATTGCAAGAAAATAATAGAAATTTGATTGATTTATTTTTTGATGTTAGTTGTTTGGTCAATGAGAAAATAAATCGAAAGAAATTTATTTTGTTCTTTTAAATATCTGTTGTTTGGTTGATGAGAAAGGGGAAGAAAGTAAAATAAAATATTTTTCAATTATTCTATAATTTTTTATTAAAAAATAAATTTTTATGTAGTTACTTTTAGATGGACTTTTTGGAAATTTATTGTAGAATTTGTGATGACTAAGCAATGGTGTATTAGGAATGAAATTGATGAACCAAGCATGTTAATGTTATTTATATATATATATATATATATATATATGTATATATATATATATATATATGTATATATATATATATATGTATGTATATATATATATATATGTATGTATATATATATATATATTTAATAGGAAATATTAATGTTATATTGATATAATGTAACAATATAATATCACATGATGCGAACCAAATGGCCCTAAGATATTAGCACTTTAAAAAAAAAAAAAATACTTGGTATTTTTAACACACGCACACAAGAAGAGAGAGGAAAAGGTTTTAAGATATTAGCACTTAGGACTTAATCAATGTGCATCAAACTTTAAGAGCGATTCAATCAAAGTGAATATGATGTTTATCCGCATCATAGTAGTACACTCATATTGTATTATGTGAAGTACGGTCCAATAGGAAACGCACCATAGTACCACATGCCCACCAAAAACCAAACACCATAGTATTACATGGAACCAACCGGCAACCAACCACCAGGTAGTTTGTATTGTTCTTTTATTGTGGATCTCCAAATTTCACTAAAATAAAATTAAACTGTTGACCTATTATTTCAAATTTTTACCTAATGTTTCATATAATTTAAAGCCTAATCGTTCAAGGAAATTTTTTATTTTCTTTTCAATTTTTAAAATTTAAAATTTAAAATTGATGAGAATCTTAAACCCATCAATTTAAATTTCTATTGTTTAGATGAACATATTTATCAATTAAGAAATTAGATAAGTATAGAAAATACAATAATGACGGCATTGATAGTGAGAATGAAATTTTTTTGTTTTGTTTTAGAAACAATTAGAACGATTTGGAGGTGATGACAACGGCAACAGTAGTGATAATATAAAGTATTATTGATTAAGTGTCTGTTGGGAACAGCTTTTTTAGTTAAAACTGAAAACTTTTGGTTGAAAGTATAAAAAAAATGTTAAAAAATAAGCTGAATAGTACTGTGAAACCCATGAATAGTATTAAAAAGTGTAATAGGATTCATAAATAGTAGTAAAAATAAGCTAAAAATAGAGATAAGCTGAAAATTTTAACTCATCCCAAACGCACGCTATAAATATGCAATTCTTATTCTTATTGCATGTATAAGGTATATAAAAACCCCTTTCTCAAAAAAAAAAAAAAGGTATATAAAAACCCCCCACATTTAACTTGACTTTATATATATATATATACTAGTCGCTAACCCGTGCGATGCACGAGATAGTTAAATAAAAGGGCAATTAACCAATATCACGTTAAGGTAAAAAAATTAGTGAGAGACTGATTTGCCCACCAAGAATTTAAAAGAAAAAAAGATTAATATAATAAAATCTAAGAAATTTAGAAATAAAAAATTGGGTTAATAATATGCATATTATAGACATTTTGCTAGTTAGCGTTTAAAAAAAAAAATGGATCTGTCATAATTAAATAAAATACAATGGGAATAAATATTTAACTTCTATGCTTTTCATTAGTTTAGAAGTGTTGTCTAACGTAGAATGTTATTGGGTTGTAAGAAAGATTTTTATAAAATGTTAATACCATATATATATGCTTATATTGTCAATGTCTCACTGCAGGTACATAGTTAATAAAACCTACAAAGTAATTTACAATTTTTAAATTAATAAAGCAAAATTCCCCAAAGTTATATATATAGACACACTCAAAACTGATATAAACTACAAAGATAAAAACAAATATTATTTAGTCGTATTAATAACAATATAAACAATTCAAAACATGGAACATTATCAAATTTATAACACATAATTCCATTATCTTTTACGTTGAATCCAAACAAATAATTAATTGAAATTAATCCAAACAAATAATTAATCAACCAAAAATCAAAACTTTAATTAAGAAAACAAAAAATCACATGAACCCAAAATAAAAATTCTCAATAAAGAAAAAACATATAAGGTAAAGAATTAAGATCAACCTACTAAGACGCAAATACCAAAAACCCTAAAACTTAAACCTTCCAAATTTTATAGAATCCCCAAATTCTACTTCAAAACCAAACAAAACCCTTCAAATTCAAAAAATTTATATATAATATACCAAATAAAAATTTACCACACTTTGAGTTGGAAAACATAGGTTGCAGCTTTGATTTTTCTCCAAAAAATAAAGATGCTTCATCTGCTGTATACAATATAAAATAATTATTAAAAATTTCAACCCAAAAACTAAACCCACAAAAACACTATCAAAATATAGAGATTAACCCAAATACTTAGAAAAAAATAAATTCTAAACATAACAAAATAATAAGATAGAATGAAAATTTCAGGCACATATGAAAGCAAATAAAAAAGACAAAACCTACGTTTTTTTTTTTTTTTTTTTTAGTTGAGTCTCTCTCCTTCTTATTTTTTTAATTTTAAAGTGAAGTTAAGTTTAGGGTTTTGAGATGGTAATTGCTAGGGTTTTAAGGAGAGAAGAGAGAGTCCTACCAGGAGTCTAAATAATATAAAAAATTCAAAATATGGAACATTATCAAATTTATAACACCTAATTCCATTATCTTTTATGTTGAATCCAAACAAATAATTAATTGAAATTAATCCAAACAAATAATTAATCAACCAAAAATCAAAACTTTAATTAAAAAACAAAAAATCACATGAACCCAAATAAAAATTCTCAATAAAGTAAGAACATATAAAAATTTACCACACCTTGGGCTGGAAGACATACGTTGCAGTTTTGATTTTTCTCCAAAAAATAGAGATACTTCATCTGCCATATATAATATAAAATAATTATTAGAATTTCAACCCAAAAACCAAACCCATAAAAACACTATCAAAATATAGAGATTAACCCAAATACTTATAAGAAAATCAATTCTAAATATAATAAAACAATAAAATAGAATGAAAATTTCAGGCATATATGAAAGCAAATAAAAAAAGACAAAACTTACGTTTTTATTTTTTTATTTTTTTACGTGAGTCTCTCTCCTTTTTATTTTTTTAATCTTAAAGTGAAGTTGAGTTTAAGGTTTTGAGATGGTAATTGCTAGGGTTTTAAGGAGAGAAGAGATTTTGGTATTTTTATGCAAAAAAAAAACGTTATTTTAGGTCTAGGTGATTTATTTCCTTGTTTTTAGGCTCTTTTAATGTTTTTTTAGGTCAAATTTGGTTCCTATTATGGTTAGGTATTAATTAGGGCTTATTTTAGAATATATTTTCTTGTCTATCAAGTTTTATGGAGCCCTTAAATAGGCCTCCAAATTTGTATACGTTTTTTAATATTATTGTTATAAGATATAAAACCTAAAATAAAAAGAATCAAAAATAAAAAGAAAAAGAAAATAGTGATGATGTGGAAAATTGTGAGAGCTTCAAAAGTTTCGGTTTTATATATATATAGATAAATTCTTTACCGGGTCTGGGCTAAACACCTTGAGTCACCTTAGAATAGGGCCCCTTTGTAATCGGACTTTTTTTTTAGATACGACTTTGTAATCAGTCTGGAAAAGTCAAGTTATTTTAACCCGTAAAAATGAATAAATAAATAAAGGAAAACCTTTAAGTTGCAAACGTGCTTGAAGCCCGAGTGTGAAGCCCACTACGAAGTGCAGATATTTGTAGACATAACGTTTCCGAGGGCGAGGATCATATGGTCAATCAAGTCACTGAGCAAAACTTTTTCGGCCTATCAAATTTAGTGGGCCGACACTTCAATCAATTTTAAGAAATTAGGACTTCAATCAATTTGCATCAACTTTAAGAGGTTAGGACTTCAATCGAAGTCATTTATCAGTATCATAATAGAGTATATCACACATATTGTATTTTATGTAAAGTAGGGTCCAATGGGAGACACACTATAGCATTACACTATACCAACTACCAAGTTTTCTTGCTCTTTTATTGTGGGTCTCCAAATTTCACTAAAATTAAAAATGAAACTGTTCACCTATCATTCCAAACTTCTACCTAATGTTTCATAGGTACTAAAATATAAAGCCTAATTGTTCAAGTTGCATTTAGAGGAAGAACTTGATTTTCTTTTCAATTTTCAAAATGTTACATTTTAAATTGATGAGAATCTTAACCCCATCCATTTAAATTTCTATTGCTCAGATGACCGTACTTATAAATTAAAAAATTAGGCAATATGAAAATTACAATAACGATGTCCTTGAAAAAGATTTGAAAAAGTGAGGAAAAAAAAAAGGAAAATGTGAGGTTTTAAAAGCTGTACATAAAAACTAATGCTAAAATTTGATACCAAACACACTCTTAATGTGATTAGCAAAGAATTCTAATTCAAATATGATTAAGATTTAAGAGGCGATTGGCTTGTTTATAAAAGCAATGACCGGGTGTCGCGAGAGAGAGAGAGAGAGAGAGAGAGAGAGAGAGAGAGAGAGAGAGAGAGAGAGAGAGAGAGAGAGCTGTGTGTGGAGAATAAATAAATAGTACATGTGAGAGTAAAGAAAGTTAGGAGAATTTCTTTAGCCGTGAGACATACACTAGTGAATTTATTATTGTATTTGGCGAATTTCAAGTTAGGCATAAACTTCAAGTAAAATTTTATGTCAAATACAATTTTTAAAATTAATTCTCCAAAATTTTATGTTAGATTAATTCTCCAAATACAATTGTATTTTCAAGTTAGGCATAAACTTTAAGTAAAATTTTATGTCATATACAATTTTTCAAATTAATTCTCCAAAATTTTATGTATAGTTGCATCAATTTTAAATTTTATTGTTGTGTTTGGCGAATTTTCAGATTAATTGCCAAATACAATAATATATTGTATTTGAGAAAAATTAAGATTGAAAAAGAAATATATTGGCACGTTGCAATTATACATATATCAATAACATTATGTATTAATTTATCCATATATAGCACAGAATTTGTGCATAATATTAACATATTTTCTATATAACCACTTTATGTTTGATTACTTTTTTTCTTTAATTACCATTAATTGTTACTGATAAATTACCATGCCAATTGTCTCCAAAAATAATTATGAATTAATCATTTCATTTAACTATAGTCCTAGGTCCTAGCTAGAGTGAAGACAAAGTTGAAAAATCTCAATCCAACATACCTTGATACTCTTTCTCAAAAAAAAAAACATACCTTGATACCATGATAAATGATAATAACCCATTCTTAATTGTTCCAAGCTCTTAAATGATGAATATAATAATTTCATTTGTCCATAATTATAATTGTTACTCTGACCCTCAATCATAAACCTCTGAGTCTGACTCTGACTCCGCAAGCTTTCATATAAATAAAATGCATGCACCTAACTTGTTTGCTATTCCATTATTACTATAATTCTAGTTAAAAAGAAAAAAGGAAAAAGCTGCAGCCTGCAAGGAGACAGTACTGCCTAGCACAGTATTTTTCACGAGTGTGCCAGCCAGTTTCCATGCAGATACCTTACCGACCAACACAGCAAGTAAATCCAAATCAAACTTGCTGTTTTTTATTATTGCTTTCATAGCAAATGAGGTGTCGGTGAGAGGAGTTCGAGTTATGTTGTTTGAGTATTTTTAATATATATATGGGTGAAAAAATTTATAAAAATATATGTAATATTGTTTAAAATATGAAAATATGAGTTAGAACTCACTCACCAAACATGGCCTAATTAACCAGCCCATTTAAGGAGACTTCAGCTCATTATTATCGTTACTGTTGCCATTATTTTCGGAATTGCATATTCTGTGTGGTAACTGGTAAGGGTTGAAGTAATCCCAGTGTCTTTATCGACAATCAAAATGCTTAATATTTTTACAAATTGTATAAATTGCTGCACAAATGCTATGAACTATAGGTGGTTGTTGAATGTTCGTTCAATAATGTTAGGCTTACTCTATATATATGTCTTCGTCGTAGATGGACAGGTACTCCATTTTTACCGTTGAATCAGGTACCCATTCAATTACTCTTGTACATTGACGGTGATAATAAGTTCATTAGTTGGGACCTTGCCATTGTTGTGGTGGGAACTTGGAACCACATTATGATACCTCACGTTTATTTGATGCAATTATCATTAAATGTTTTTATATATATACTTATAATTCGATAATTTTTTTTGAGAGAAAGGTAGAAATATATATATATATATATATGTATATATGCAGGGGCGTAGACAGGAATTTATACATGGGGGGTCGTCTACTTGTGCGTGGAGGTGTTGACTTACATAGACCCATCACTTTTTCCTCACCACTTACAACTCGCCGCATGGTGAGTTGTGGCAAAAATTGTGTAAGTTTTTGTGGTTCTTGCATTTATCAATAACTTAAGCCCAACCCTATTTTCTTGTCTATCTCCCTCCTACTACACACCTTGACTCAAATGACTGCTAGGTTTCTTTAACGGCTTCTAGGGTTGGATTGGAAGTCTTTGATACCAAGTTGGAGTTGAGTTGTAAAGTGTGGAAGATTAGAAATAGGAGAGAGAGAGAGAGAGAGAGAGAGAGAGAGAGAGAGAGAGAGAGAGTAGTTTTGATATATAACCTAAGCAGTTTGAGTCTTTTTTTCTTCTTGGGTACTAATTCTGCATTTGGCTAATTATGACATTGTCAACATTCAACAAACATGCATATTAAACATGCATATTAATTTCATCATTTCTCAATACTCAATTAAGTCAGAGATATCTAAAAAAATAGTAGCACAAAAATATAATCCAATGCGCAAATGAATGGTGAGGAAGAATTCAACGGAGAAAAGGAGATTGAGATAAAAGGAAGTAATATTGTGAGACAACGCCTAATTACCTATAAGCTTGCCATTAATGAAAACAACGCAACACATCACGCATGCTATCAATTGTCAGTGTTGGTCTAACTTCCTTTTCCTCCCACAGGTGTCCTAATTTTTGAATTGTTAACATCTTTTTTCTTAATTAAGAATGCATCAATTGTTTTTTGTCTACTCATAATTCTTTTAGCTTTAAGAATATGACTCAAAAATTAACATGAAAAGAATTTTAAAAAATAAAATTTTAATTAGAAATTTTTACTTAGTTATATGAATGTTATTCATACTCAAGAAAAAAACAAAATTTCCACTATAATTTAAACAGTCAACCAATTTTTAATACAACTTTAATTAATAATAACCCCTAAAACAAAAACAAAAATAATTTAATTAATTTGTCTTTTATAATGTACTGGTTAATTTAATTATATAGTTTTAATTATTGTTGTTTAGCGTGACAATAAACTATATTGCTTTAATTTGTTTGTCATTAATTATATTGCTTTAATTTGTTATATTATTTAGTTCCTTGTACACATTACACTAAAATAGCCAAACATTATACATCCTATGTTCAGCATAATAATTAAAGCAGTGTAATGTGCAACACAGCTTTAATTATTATTTACTACCCGGCCCATGTGCCCATTAGCCCATCTACCCCCACCCCACTCAACAGACAAGCACAAGCCGTCCCTCAATCACAACCTGCCAATCAGAAAATTTCACAATCACAGTACACATTACACATTTACACTAAAAGACAATCAATATCACCTACACCAACCCACACTGACCAACAGCAAGTCAGCAACGGATAAGACCAAGGCAAAAAGCAAAATAAATTTAAAGAGTAAAGTTGTAAAGATTGGTTCTCAAAAAAAAAAAAAAAAAAAAAAAAAAAAGAGTAAAGAAACTAAAGATTCGGTAGCCAATCAGAGTCTTACGGTTCAAAAGGGAGAGAGATACTGAGTTAGACAACTAAGACTAGAATAAAAAGAGAGAGACATCAAACATTCATTTTGATTTCATATTTTTCATCTCAGAGAGAGAGAGAGAGAGAGAGACTGAGAGAGAGTTAGAGAGAAAAAGAGAGAGAAATACCTTGATGCCGAGCACCAGAGCAGCCGAGACGGCGAGACAAGACCGATCTGCGACGAGGTCACGAGGGGTAAGCGACGAGCGACGGCTAGACAAGGATGACGAGCGACGGAACGAGCTGCGCTTGCGAACAACGGCTGACATGACCGTCTCACCGTGGGTAACTGGGTTTGGTTTGCTTTGGGGTTTGGTTTGCTCTGTATTGGGTTTTTTTTTTTTTTGATAAACACCTCTGTATTGCAGTATTGGGTAATGGGGTTTGGTTTGATTTTGCTTTGTATAGGCTGTATTGGGGATTGGTTTTCTCTGCAACGACGTGACAGTGGTTTGATTTCTGATTTGCTCTGTATTGTTTTTTTTTTTTTTTTTGGGTGAGAATCCATGGGTTTGCTACTGTTGGGCTTGCCGTGGGCAGTGGGCTTGGCTTTGTTACAATATTTTTTTTTTTTTTTTTTTTTTTTTTTTTTTTTTTTTTTTTTTTCAGATTTTAGTTCAAAAATTTTTTTTTGGGTTTTTTTTTTGGCTTGAAAGTAGAACAAATATATATATATATATATATATATATATTAAATTTGAGGGTGTTCCTAATTTTTGATTGAGGGCTGGGAGAATGGGTGAGAAATGGGTAGGGGGGCCTGCTGTCTCATGTTGGGGGGGCCCAATTATTTTTTCTTCATAGTCTAATGGGAATTTTTTTTTTTTTTTGCAGGGGCCACGGCCCCCCCAAGCCACTATGTGGCTCCGCCCCTGTTAATATATGGGTTGGGTTTAAGTTACACCTGGTGTAACTCTAAGCAATGTTGCACCACCCAATAACTTGTTATTGAATTAATATTTTGAAAATCCAATCGTTGAATTGCATGTTTTATATGTTCTTAACATGCATGCCAATTTTCATATCAATCGGATGTTATTTACCATTTGATCTATAAGCTTATCTTTTATGCATTATTTTAAAACTATAAAAATTTGAATTTTAACAATTGATTGATGACATAGCTATTAATTTTTGATCACCTCGAAATTTTGTAAACATGAAAAATATACGAAGATAATGTAATCTAACGGTGGATTTGTCAATATTCGCATCCAATTAAAAAATATTGAGTGGTATAATATTGTTTAGAGTTACACTAGATGTAATTTGAACTCAACCCTATATATATATTGTGCGCGGCAAAGATGAGACTTTCCGAAAAATAAGACTTCTATGGGCTAAGTTTCATATAGGCTGACAATCTATTTGTGTGGTGGGATAGTAATTCCTACAATGGGTTATTCGTAGCTGTGAGACTCAACGAGGTCTTTTTCTCTCTCGTTCCTTTCTAATATTGGCTTTTCCTATCCCCTCTTTTTCCAACCCCCATTTCTTCTTTCCATTTCCTATTTATAGTAGATTGTTGGTGGGTTAATCTCGATTGTCTCAATGTTAATGGATTGAGAGGTCCAATCCCACATAGGTTTAGTGAGCATTTAGGTGGGAGTGGCTTTGGAAATGATCCCCACTACAGCCGTTATGGCCGGCAACGATATTCCCAAGATTCCATCGGACAGTCCCATCACCGGGGTCCGGGCGAGTATGGTAGTGCTCGGAAGATTACTCCGGACAGTCATATTGGCAGCCAGACTTATGCTCGGCAGAAGGATTGGGTTTATTCGTAGTTGGGCTTTAGGTCGTGTCCCGGGGACGCTAGACGCTGAGTCCATGGCCCTTTCTGTTGGCCTATGGCCCAAGCCCATGGCCTAACTCATGAGGGCAGGCCTTCACTACATTTGCCCGTACATTAGCCCCCCCCATGATCCATGCCCGGCTAGACGGGCGAGGATCAAGGGAAACGACGGGGAGACAAGGTCCCATGCCCGGGAAACTGAACAGGCGCGTCTTTCTGGAAGCGATTAGACGTTCATTAAATGCGCTCCTCAAAAGGTGTGTCGTTCCTGGCTTCCTGACCTCAGCAACCACATCCTCCTGCCGGTTCGTGAACCGAAGCACGCGCACACCATTGGTTTCTGAAAGGTTTTTATCATCATTATGCTTCATTACTGCGCACTACCCCTTATTAATGCACCGTCAATCGTCGCGCCTCCTTCATTTGTGCCTATAAAAGGCTTGCTCAGATCCACATTCTCATTTTTCACTTCTCTAGTTTCTGAAAATTCTATCTGCCGAGCACCCACGCGCTAGTTGCCCATTATTCCCCAGAATCATCCTTCCTCTTAGTGCCGAGAGTAAGTTTCCTTCCCCTTTCTCTTGCTTCAGTTTATTTTCTTTCCAATTCCCTAGAATACTTTAAAATTTGGGATGGGTTTTGCACACCTTTTAGATTCTAGAAACTCCTTAGTCACTTTTAGGCGTGACTATCAGATTCCCGATGACGTGGATGTGATGTTCTGCCACGAAAGCGACATCGCACTCCATAGAGGGGCAAACACTGCTTTCTTCCCGCTCATGTCCATATTGGAGGGCGGGGTTAGGTTTATGCCCTTAGGTGGTTTGTAAGGTCTCCACCTGCTCGGTGAAGGGTTCCGAGCCGAGAGTCAGGTTTCTGGCTTTGTATAGTCGTAAGGTTTCAACCTGCTCGGTGAAGGGGTTCGAACCGAGAGTCAGGTTTCTGTTCTTAGGTAGTTTGTAAGGTTTCCACCTGCTCGGTGAAGGGGTTCGAACCGAGAGTCAGGTTTCTGACCTTGTATAGTTGTAAGGTTTCCTCCTGCTCAGTGAAGGGGTTCGAACCGAGAGTCAGGCTTCTGACCTTGTATAGTTGTAAGGTTTCCTCCTACTCGGTGAAGGGGTTCGAACCGAGAGTCAGGCTTCTGACCTTGTATAGTTGTAAGGTTTCCACCTGCTCGGTGAAGGGGTTCGAACCGAGAGTCAGGTTTCTGACCTTGTATAGTTGTAAGGTTTCCACCTGCTCGGTGAAGGGGTTCGAACCGAGAGTCAGGTTTCTGACCTTGTATAGTTGTAAGGTTTCCACCTGCTCGGTGAAGGGGTTCGAACCGAGAGTCAGGTTTCTGACCTTGTATAGTTGTAAGGTTTCCACCTGCTCGGTGAAGGGGTTCGAACCGAGAGTCAGGTTTCTGACCTTGTATAGTTGTAAGGTTTCCTCCTGCTCGGTGAAGGGGTTCGAACCGAGAGTCAGGTTTCTGACCTTGTATAGTTGTAAGGTTTCCACCTGCTCGGTGAAGGGGTTCGAACCGAGAGTCAGGTTTCTGACCTTGTATAGTTGTAAGGTTTCCACCTGCTTGGTGAAGGGGTTCGAACCGAGAGTCAGGTTTCTGGCTTTGTATAGTCGTAAGGTTTCAACTTGCTCGGCGAAGGGGTTCGAACCGAGAGTCAGGTTTCTGTCCTTAGGTAGTTTGTAAGGTTTCCACCTGCTCGGTGAAGGGGTTCGAACCGAGAGTCAGGTTTCTGACCTTGTATAGTTGTAAGGTTTCCTCCTGCTCGGTGAAGGGGTTCGAACCGAGAGTCAGGTTTCTGACCTTGTATAGTTGTAAGGTTTCCTCCTGCTCGGTGAAGGGGTTCGAACCGAGAGTCAGGTTTCTGACCTTGTATAGTTGTAAGGTTTCCACCTGCTCGGTGAAGGGGTTCGAACCGAGAGTCAGGCTTCTGACCTTGTATAGTTGTAAGGTTTCCACCTGCTCGGTGAAGGGGTTCGAACCGAGAGTCAGGTTTCTCACCTTGTATAGTTGTAAGGTTTCTACCTGCTCGGTGAAGGGGTTCGAACCGAGAGTCAGGTTTCTGACCTTGTATAGTTGTAAGGTTTCCACCTGCTCGGTGAAGGAGTTCGAACCGAGAGTCAGGTTTCTGACCTTGTATAGTTGTAAGGTTTCCACCTGCTCGGTGAAGGGGTTCGAACCGAGAGTCAGGTTTCTGACCTTGTATAGTTGTAAGGTTTCCACCTGCTCGGTGAAGGGGTTCGAACCGAGAGTCAGGTTTCTGACCTTGTATAGTTGTAAGGTTTCCTCCTGCTCGGTAAAGGGGTTCGAACCGAGAGTCAGGTTTCTGACCTTGTATAGTTGTAAGGTTTCCACCTGCTCGGTGAAGGGGTTCGAACCGAGAGTCAGGTTTTTGACCTTGTATAGTTGTAAGGTTTCCACCTACTCGGTGAAGGGGTTCGAACCGAGAGTCAGGTTTCTGACCTTGTATTTTGTAAGACTCCCATTGCCAACAATTTCTTACATTAACACCAGCAAATGTACAACCTAAACTGAATACATGATTTATTCATGATAGAACCTCTTCAAGTTCTGAACATTCCAGGGCCGAGGCAGTGGTTTCTCATCCAGTTCCTCCAAGTAATACGCTCCTTCCCCGGCCACTGCTGTAACTCTATACGGTCCTTCCCAGGTCTGTGCCAACTTACCGGCATGGATGTCTCGCATATGCCCTACGGCCCTTCTCAAGACCAGATCCCCGGTGTCAAACTTTCTTACCCTCACGCCTCGGTCATATCTTCTGGCTAGTTTCTGTTGGTACTCGGCCAGACGAATAGTTGCAGTTTCGCGGCGTTCCTCTAGCTTGTCTATGTGCTGAACCAACATTTCGTCATTAGAACTGGGGTCGTACTTGGCCACTCGTGCGCTGCATATACTTACCTCGGTTGGTATAACGGCCTCGGCACCGTAAGTGAGTGCGAACGGAGTCTCCCCCGTGGACCTCCTTGGTGTGGTCCGGTAAGCCCACAGCACGTTATGCAGTTCCTCGGCCCAGTTTCCTTTCGCATTATCCAGTCTTCTTTTCAGCCCGTTTATAATTACCTTGTTAACAGCTTCAGCTTGGCCATTGCTCTGAGGGTACGCCGGGGTGGAATACTTGTTTTTAATGCCGAGGCCCGTACAGAAATCTCGGAAGGCCCGGCTGTCGAACTGCAATCCATTGTCTGATATGAGGGAATTTGGAACTCCGAATCTAGTGATGATGTTCTTCCACACAAATTTCTTCACGTCCACGTCCCGGATATTGGCCAGGGCTTCAGCCTCCGCCCACTTCGTAAAGTAGTCGACGGCTACGAGGACGAACCGTCGGTTGCCCGTTGCCCGGGGGAACGGCCCAAGTATATCTAGCCCCCATTGGGCGAATGGCCAGCGACTACTGACCGGATTAAGATGGCCGGCAGGCTGATGGACCAGGGCTGCATGCTTCTGACATTGTTCACATTTACGCACATATTCGGCGGCATCCTTCTGCATTTGAGGCCACAAAAATCCCTGAGTCATAGCCCGGTGAGCTAGTGAACGCCCCCCTATGTGGCTACCACACACCCCTTCATGCAGCTCTGCCAAAAGTTCGTTTACCGCCCGAATGTAGGCATAAAAGATATGGTCCTTCGAAGGATCTTCGATACAATTCTCGGTCCTCTGATAACCAAAAGCGAGGGGCCATTCTTCGGATTTTACTTCCTTCCTTCTCGTCGGGGGGAACCCGATCTTCGGCCAAAAACTCAATGATGGGGTCCATCCAACTAGGTCCCAGCGTAGCAATTGCCGCGACCGCTGGATTACCGGATATCTTGATGCTGGGCTCCGGAATTTGCTCTATTTTGATGAGCCGAGGTATGGCCTCGGCCACGAATGACGCTAGCGTGGCGAGGGAATCAGCATGGCTATTGTGCGTCCGAGCTACTTGTATGATCTTTGCCGTTTCAAATCCGGCCATAATCTGCTTCACTCGTTCCAAATATGCCTTCATCCGGGGGTCGCGGGCCTCAAAACTACCATGAACTTGATTAACAATCAGCCGGGAATTCGAATACACCTCAACATCCCGGGCTCCCAAGCTTGAGGCGATGCTTAGTCCGGCTATCAAAGCTTCATATTCTGCCTCGTTATTGGAGGCTTTAAACCCGAACCTGAAAGAATGCTCCAGGCGAATCCCCTCGGGTCCAATTGCGACTATCCCCGCACCTGCCCCCGTGGAGCTGGAAGCACCGTCAACATATATTCTCCATGAGCGGCAGCTCACCTGACAGACTAATTGGCTTGAGGCCCTAGGCGAAAATTCAGCTACAAAGTCAGCCAATACCTGCCCTTTTACAGCAGTCATCGGCTTATACCGTACGTCAAAAGCCCCTAGCCTGGTCCCCCATTTCGCTATTCGCCCCGTGAAGTCAGATCGTCTCAACAACGACTGTAAAGGATATTCGGTTAGTACATACACGGTATGAGCTTGGAAGTACTGCGGCAGCTTCCTGGTGGCATGCACTAGTGCCAAAACCAGCTTTTCCAATGGCAAGTATCTGGTCTCGGCGTCAACCAGAGTCTTACTGATGTAATACACAGGCTGTTGTACCCCACGATCGCTTAGTAGCACGGCACTCATAGCGTGGTCGGTCACCGAGAGGTACATGAACAGGTCATCTCCAGGTTCCGGGGCGGTCAGTACTGGTGCGTGCGTCAATTACTCTTTTAAATCTTGAAATGCTTTTTCACACTCGGCATCCCACTGGAACCCCTTCCATTTCTTAAGTAGCTGATAGAACGAACGGCAGCGGTCCGAGAATCTAGAAATGAACCGGTTGAGGGCCGCCAACATTCCGGTCAACACCTGTACTTCCTTTGGATTGCTCGGAGAATTAAGACGCTGCACGGCAACAATTTGGTCGGGGTTCACCTCTATTCCTCGGCTGAAGATCAAGTACCCCAAAAACTTTCCAGCCCCCACTCCGAAAGCGCACTTTTCTGCGTTTAGGCGTAGCTTATGTTGCCGCAACACCTCAAACACCCCTTGAAGGTCCTCTACGTGCTGTGTTTGTTGTTTGCTTTTCACTACAAGGTCATCAATATATACCTCCACCGTCCGTCCAATCTTGTCACGGAACATCCTTGTCATCATCCGCTGGTACGTTGCCCTAGCATTTTTCAGGCCGAACGGCATCACGGTGTAATGGTAATTGGCGTCGGGAGATATGAATGCAGTCTTTTCCTGATCCTCGCCGGCCAGGGCAATCTGGTGATAGCCTTGAAAGGCGTCCAAGAAGCTCATTCTCGGATGTCCGTACGTGGCATCTACCAACTGATCAATCTTGGGCATAGGGAATGGGTCCTTCGGGCATGCTCGGTTCAAATCCGTGAAGTCCACGCAGACTCTCCATTTGCCGCTCTTCTTTTTCACCACCACCGTGTTTGCAAGCCATTCTGGGAAGAAGATTTCCTTCACTGCACCTGCCTCCTTTAGCCGCTGGACCTCGGCCCTAACGGCCTCGGCGTGCTCTTGGGCTTTTCTCCTCGGTCTTTGTTTCTTGGGTGGGTATGAGGCATCCACGTTGAGTCTGTGGACGGTAAACTCAGGGTCTACCCCCGGCACTTCGTATGGACTCCATGCAAACACATCCAGGCTCCGAACAAGAAACAGCAGCAGTTTAACTTTCTCGTTGGTTGTCAGGCTGGCCCCTATCTGGAAGTGCTTGTCCATGTCCGGCAGTATTCCGACCTTTATCAACTCCTCGGCGCAAACATTCCCCGAGTCCTCCCGGGGGTGCGGTAATTGCTATAACGGGGCCTCTTCGGCCTCTTTATTCAGCCCTGTTTGTTGGCCCTCCCAGTTCGCTGCAGCTACAAGGCACTGTCTGGCCATTAGCTGGCACCCTCGCACCACCGCGATACCCTGCTCGGTAGGGAACTTAACCTTTACATGCAAGGTGGACGGCACAGCTTTCATAGCGTGGATCCACGGCCTTCCCAAGATTGCCGTGTATGGTGAGAAGGAATTAACCACCATGAAGGTGACCTTTACTTCCTTTCCTCCCACAACCACTGGTAACGAAATCCGCCCTTCTGGTACCACCATTCTTCCATCGAATGAAACTAGCGGCGTGTCGTACTTTCTCAAGTCCTGCTTTTTCAAACCAAGACCGTTGAACAAATCCGGATACATTACATCAGCTCAACTGCCCTGATCTATCATCACCCTTTTTACATCGAATCCGCTTATCCGAGCTGTAATTACTAACGCGTCTTCATGCGGTTGTATTGTCCCTTCCAAATCAGCTTGTCCGAAGGCGATGGCCTCCAAGTGATACTTCGTCTTTTTTCCCACTGGTTCTGTTCCCAGAGATTCTTCCGAGGGTGCAACCGTTAATACCCCTCTTCCTGCTGATGCCTCACCCCCCGGGGTTAAAAGTATCATCTCAATTACACCGATCGGTGGAGGTTGTTGAACGCCCTTCTGCCGCCCTAGTTGACCGGTTTCTTGACTGCCGAGATTTACAACGTATTCCTTTAGATGTCCAGCCCTTACTAGTTGCCCCAAATGATCTTTCAGTACTCGGCATTGCTCGGTGGTGTGGCCCTTGTCCTTATGGTAACTGCAGTACAAGTTTTGGTTCCACCGGGATGGATCGCCGCCCATCTTATTTGGCCACCTGAAATATGGCTCATTCTTGATTTTTTCAACTATCTGGTGCACCGGCTCTTTGAACATTGCATTCACCTCCCCTGCCTGCCAAAGCGGCTCCTGCGCCCTCCATTCCTTCCGAGGTCTTGACTGGAAATTCCCCTGCCGAGGACGGCTTGCTAACGGGGCCTTACCTTTGCTCTGCATCCGATCATCCTCCAGGCGCTTATATTCTTCGATGCGCCTTATAAGCTATCTCATGTCCTCGGGTGGCTTCTTTGTAAGTGATTCTCACAGTTCGGAATCCTCCGGTAGGCCCATACGGAAGGTGCTCGCTGCTATTTTCTCATTCCCCCCACCTATCTCGTTATAGAGCTCCCAGTACCGGCTGGCGTAGCTGCGAAGGGTCTCCCCCATCCCCATCCTCATCGATAGCAGGGCGTCAACTGGTTGCGGCACTCGGCTGCAGGTTACGAACCGAATTCCAAACTCCTGTACTAGCTCGGCAAAAGAGTGTATGGATTTTTTCCGCAGTCCGTTAAACCATCTTAGAGCAGTTGGGCCAAGGCTGGAGGGGAACATCTTGCACATCAGCGCATCATTATGAGAATGCAGGGACATCATGTGGATGTAGTGGCTGACGTGCTCGACTGGGTCTATTTTCCCGTCATAGATATTAAATGGGGGTCTCGGGAACTTCCTTGGCATTGCAGCTTGTTCGATGTCATCGGAGAAAGGGGACTGGGCCACCCTGCGTAAGGCGCGGCTTAGTGTATCCATGGCGGCGTTATGCGGCCTCTGCTCCTCGGGGGAATCAGACCCCCAGTCTGCATGATCATGTGACCGTGAGCGACCTTGGCGATGATAATGCCCCTGTGAATGCGATCTTTCTCGGCGATTGTATGACTCATGCGAACGTGAACGCTCCCTTCGCCAACGGGTCCCTGAATGGCTGGCCCCCATCCCCCGGTGACTTCCCAAGGGTTCGGCCCTCCTTTCCCGGTTGTCGCGCTCTCCCCTTTGTCGCCTGTCTTCTGCTTCGAGTTCGAAATCTCTCACGCGCCTGCGCAACCGTTCAATTTCCTGGTCTCTTTCATCAATATGCCTCCGCCCCGAGGTGTCGGTTACCGTCCGTTGCGTCTAGTATGATCCCTCCCCGAGACCGGACATATCATCCCGTTCACGCTCCCTGTCTTCGCGTCTCTTTTGCCTCCTTTCGCGCTAGGACGATCCCCGGGAAGACCCAACCGAACCACTTTCGTCTCCGCTCCCCGAGTGTCTCCCGGACATGACCCCTTACAAGAGTCTCGGTCGAATAACAGCTTCGTAGGCAATTCCCACAGACGGCGCCAATTGTGCGCGGCAAAGATGAGACTTTTCGAAAAATAAGACTTCTATGGGCTAAGTTTCATCTAGGCTGACAATCTATTTGTGTGGTGGGATAGTAATTCCTACAATGGGTTATTCGTAGCTGTGAGACTCAACGAGGTCTTTTTCTCTCTCGTTCCTTTCTAATATTGGCTTTTCCTATCCCCTCTTTTTCCAACCCCCATTTCTTCTTTCCATTTCCTATTTATAGTAGATTGTTGGTGGGTTAATCTCGATTGTCTCAATGTTAATGGATTGAGAGGTCGAATCCCACATAGGTTTAGTGGGCGTTTAGGTGGGAGTGGCTTTGGAAATGATCCCCACTACAGCCGTTATGGCCGACAGCGATATTCCCAAGATTCCACCGGACAGTCCCATCACCGGGGTCCGGGCGAGTATGGTAGTGCTCGGAAGATTACTCTGGACAGTCATATTGGCAGCCAGACTTATGCTCGGCAGAAGGATTGGGTTTATTCGTAGTTGGGCTTTAGGTCGTGTCCCGAGGACGCTGGACGCTGAGTCCATGGCCCTTTCTGTTGGCCCATGGCCCAACTCATGAGGGCAGGCCTTCACTACATTTGCCCGTACATATATATATATATATATATATATATATATATATTGCATGAGTAAATTACATGGTGTGCTCAAACAAAGACATGCTTGTGCCACCTTGGCTTAGAGTAGCCAGCCCGAGTACATTCTAGTGTTGAGCATAATACAGTGCCACACGTAAAAAATAAACATGCAATATAAAATTCGATAATTGGACGAGGAATTTAAACCTGCATATTTCTTTTAGAAATGTCCAGAAGTGTCAATAAGTTAAGTTACAAGGTTCTTGGTAATTCAAGAAAGAGTCCGGTTAACGGATGTTCTTATAGTCTTACTGTATTTGTTAATAGATCATTTTAGGAAAAATTTAATACTATTTTTATGAAAAAAAAAAAAAAAATCTGTTAAAATCATTTTTTTTCTTTTTCTATAATAAGTTTATAAAATCATTTTTTAACCAATAACCTTATGGTGTATTTGAATGGCATAATTTGGGCATTTGGATTTGGATTTGAGTGATTTAAATTCAAATAACTTGTTTGGAAAGTTTAAAAATGTAAATGATTTAGATTTGACAAATCCACCAAAGATTATAAACCTTTAAAATGTTTGGATTTGAAATAACTCCTAAAATTAATGGATTTAAAATCAAGGCATTTCAAATCTATTAATTTTAAATCCAATTTTAAATCCAAATATAAATTCCCAAACGCAACCTTAGGGCATTTGTTAACTTTTCTATTTGGAGATATACTTGATAGACAGTGAGATTGGAGGCCATGTTAAAATTGTGAATGTGTGTTAATTTGGTAGAAGTTTGTTTCCTTTACATCATGTCATTTTTAATTTCGCTCTATTGATTATATGCGCGTGTCTGCGCGCGTGATCTAAATACAGTTGCTCTAATTTGATTGCATAAGTTTTCAGTTCATCAAACTTAATTTTGTGAATCAGCTAATCAAACATGCGCGTGTTTGTATAGTTTTTGTCTAAATGCATTGACTCTTATAATTTGATAATTTTGATCCATTTGTTTTCAGCTTAACAAACATGCATTTGTCTTTTCGAATATGTATACAAAATTTTGCAGGCCTTTGTTGGAGTATTTTGTCTTGTTTTTGGAATTTTTTTGAAGTAAAAGTTAAACCTAGCATTAATAAACTACGTACCTTCCCTTGACCAAGGACTAGGAGGATACAGTATGGAGTGATTAAAAATTACAATCAATTCATTGTTTCGATTCAAACGACTTGGCTTTTACAACTTGGACGCGTCTTTGTTTTTCTCTTTTACTATTTGTCTCTCTTTTCAGTTTTCACTCTATAAGGTTACTTTCTATAATCACCCCAATATAAAACATCCAAAAGAAAAACAACAAAAAAAGAGTGAGAATAAAAGGGTTCTTATTGTGAATTAAGGAAATATAAAGAAAAGATAAAGAAATATGAGACTGAGATTATACCTGAGTTTCTTCTATTCCGGTGGTCAACCACAACATCATTTTATTTTTGATACTGATACTGATACTAATACATCTATATCTCTATGTTTTCTGTCTCTTGATGTCTTAGTGTATTACAATGAGAGCTTATGCTCATATATATATATATATATATATATATATATGGGTCCGGTTAATGTGTGCCCTTAGGGCACACATTAATCTTTCTTTTTTTGGAAACATTTTCTCGGGAATTGAAAAAGTTGTCATTACTTTTTCAATTCTCAAGAAATTTTTTTCCAAAAATAAAAATTAATGCGTGCCTTAAGGGCACACATTAGTAAAATCCTAGAGAGAGAGAGAGAGAGAGAGAGAGAGTGAAGGCTTGTAACTTGTGTAAGAAAATCCCTAAAATCAAGAGCAAAAGATCCCTTATTAAATTGTGGTCTCTTAGTATATTAGGGTAGGTGGCTAACAAACCATCCATGCGGAAATGAATATGAGCATAACCGCAATTCCAACTCAATGTATGAGGCATGAGGCAAGTAGGCAACCACCAAATGCCCCGTTGAAAAAAGGTCCATAAATTTTTACCAATAGAGATATTAATTAAGTCTCAAATATTCACCAATAAATAAAAAATATTTTTTTATCAAAGAAAAACCAAAAAATGAAAAATATTTTCATTAGATGTGACAATGATTGACTAATTGTTTGTTTTTCTTGGTTTTAAAATGTAGAACTTATTAATCTTTCACACACAAATACAAAAAAGAACTCATTAATCTCGTACTAGTAAATAAATTTATACTCAAATTTTATTTAGAGATATTAAATCTATAATTTTATTAAAATTTTCAATAATAATTTTTTAGTATTTGGTGTATCACTCAATAGATAGTATTTATTTTAATTGTATAGATATTAAGTAATACGATTGATTTGTTTTAATTCGTAATTTTGCATCTAAAAAAAATAGATTTTAAATAATAAAAATCAAAAGTAAAATAAATATTTTATTAATATTCAAAATATAAGAATATGTCACACTTAAAATAGCTGCCTTAGGCCCTACAACGCCTTGAGCCAACCTTGCATAATTGTCCTAAAAATCTATTTTCATAGTATATTTAGATCCCGTAAATGTAGATATATATGTCTAAAACTCTTCAAGTATTTGATTATTATTTTCCTGGGTATGTATATATTGTCCTCCATTCTACACACATAAAACAAGAAATTAGGATTTCATAAAGATGATCCCAAAAAACTATATAGAAATTTTGAATCTAAGACCTAATGATTCTTAGAGGCTTTGGAAACATCTAAGCTAACCCATCAAGTTGGTACTATGGATCCGTTTGGAATTTGCTTATTTTGTTGAAACTAAAAATTTTTTGCAAAAAATATTGTAAATAAAGGTAAAAATTAGTTGAAATAGTACAGTGAGACTTATAAATAGTACCAAAAATTGCAGTAAAATCCATGAATAATAATAAAAATAAGCTGAATAGTAAAATAAATTGACAAAAATAATTTTTGCCAAACACACATTATATATATATATATATATATATGTATTTATGTATGTATGTATGTATATTTGCAACCTCTTTTAAGCTATTTGTTGGACTTACCAAGGACTTCCTCACAAAGTAGGCACCTAGATAGTAGAGACAAGAGGCTAGATGCCTAAAGGTCACATGTCCCACCGTCAAGCGGCTGATTGTCCCTAAAATAGAGAGGCTACTTTAAGGTGGTCTGGTGTTTTCCATGATGGGAATCCCAACCATATGAAACCATTTGCATATATTAGTTGGAACGTGATACTCGTTGAAAATTTCAAGCCCTGTGAACAATTGCCAAGCAAGCTTCTACCAAAAAAAATTGCCAAGCAAGCTTTAAAGAAAATGACAGCACATTGGTATAAATTTTGGCCATATTGGTTTCTTGCTTTTGCCGTTCTTCAACTTGTAAACAACATTACTAAACAATAATTTATAACCTACTCAAAGAACCAGGGAATAGAAACCGGCTTCTTCTCCAAATTTAGTCCCCAAAACATTGGTAACATCAACATTACTTGTGCATTTTTTTTTTTGTATAAACTTATTTGTAGCAAGCAATTGTTTCGTGCATAGACAAATTGCTAGTATTTTATTGCATTTATTTTCCATTTCTATCACATGTGACTGTAACTCAAGGTTTTTCCATCTCTCAACCATAATTAGAAAACGAAGAAACTGCATCTCCGAAATTAAGCTTGATGATGGTACTTGGATTAGAGACCGGGGGGAAATTCAAAACTATTTTTTGGAAAAGATTTCCTCCCTTTTCTCATCTAGCCTCCCTCTTTTCCAAGCAAACCTTGAGAATTTAATAGAGCCTTGTGTTACTGACCAAGAGAATTCGGAGCTATGCAAAATTTCCACTAGAGAAGAGATCAAGAAGGTGGTGTTTGGGATGAAATCCCTCAAAGCCCCAGGTCCGGATGGCTTCCTAGCTCTCTTCTACAAGCATTATTGGGACACAGTGGGTGATCAAGTGGTTTAAGCTACCCAAAGCTTCTTTCATAGTGGCTGGCTTTTGAAAGATTTCAACAAAACCTTCATCCACCTCATTCCTAAAAAGAAAGGGGCATGCAATTTTAATCATTTTTGTCCCATTGGATTGTGTAATGTGTGCTATAAAGTGATATCCAAGATTTTAGTGAATAGATTAAGACCTCTTCTAAATAAAATGGTGGATCTAGCTCAAGTGGCCTTCATGCCTAATAGATGGATTAATGGTCTTGGCCCATGAAATTGTTCATAGCTTCAAATATACAGGGAAGAAGAAGGGTTTCCTTGGAATCAAGCTTGACTTCCAAAAAGCTTACGATAGAATGGAATGGAATTTTTTGATGGTAGTCTTAAAAGCTTTTGGTTTCAGTTACAGCTTTGTTAATCTCATCCACCAATGCCTCTCCTTAGTTGAGTTCACTTTGCTTTTGAATGGTGGCCTTGGTCCAAGTTTCTCCCCTTTGAGAGGGCTTAGGCAGGGGGACCCCCTGTCCCCATACTTATTTATTTTGGGCAATGAGATTCTCATGAGATTGTAAATAGGGAAGTGTCTTAAAAGAACTTAACTAGGTTTAAAGTTTCTAATACCGTACCACCCATCTCTAAGCTTTGCTATGCGGATGACATTCTTTTGTTTTACAAAGCTAAGTCCTCTGAACTAGCCATTCTTAGAAGCTGTTTGGAGAAATTCTGTTCTTGGTCGGGTCAATCTATCAGTATGGAAAAATTTGGCTGCTTCCCTTCCAAAGGTGTGAGCCCTCAGTTTATGAATCAAGTTAAATGTTATTGGGGTCTTAATATATTGCCTCAAAGTACAACATATCTGGGTGTTCCTCTCTTTCTATCAAAGAGCAAATCTCAGGATTTCGGTTATGTTAAAGAAAGATTGGACAGTAAGCTCAAGGGATGGAAAAGTAAAAATCTGTCTTGGTCTGGTAGGGCAACTCTGATTAGATCGGTGGCCCAAGCCATCCCGACGTATTCTATGTCGGCTACTCTTCTTCCTAAAGGTCTTAGTGATCAATTAGATGCATCAGTGCACAGATTTTGGTAGAACCCTAAATCAAAGGCGGGTTCGTATTGGTCTCCGATGTCTTGGTCTTCTTTTTGTTTGCCACAAAAGGAGGATGGCTTGGGTTTCAGAAAATTATGGGATTTCAACCAAGCTCTCCTTTCTAAACTTGGCTGGTGGATTCTATCCGAAAAGGATTGTCTTTGTATTAAGATTTTGAAGGCAAAATACAAGATTCGGGATAGTTGGCTTGGTCATCATTCTTCTAGCAATGCGTCCCCCTTTTGGAAAAGCATGATGGGCACAAAACACCTTATTGCAAAGGCAGCTTGCCTTTTGGTAGGTAATGGGAATTCCATTAGAACTTGGATTAATTGACCCGTGGATTCCTGATCTCCCAGGTTTCATCCCTACCCCGAAATCTGAAACTCATCCGGATATTGCTTTGGTAGTTTCTCAGCTCCTTACTCCAAACCGAAGTAGTTGGGATATTCCAAAGCTGTGTTTGCTATTTGAGGAGCATGTGGTTGAGCTTATCCAAAAAATTCCCATTCCTAGTTGCACTATGGAAGATAGTTGGTCTTGAACTGCAACAAACTCTGTAATTTTTTTGATCAAGTCTGCTTATTGGCTGTGTAGGGATGGCTCTCCTCACTCGAATTCCGACTTCATTAGAGGCCAAATTTGGAGATCCCAAATTCATGAGCGCTTTAAGTTGCATCTATGGAGAATAGCTGCAAATGTTTTGCCTACCAAGGAGGTAATAAGTATGTTTAATGAAAATATGGATGGGAGCTGCCCCTTGTGTAATTTAGCTTTGGAAACTTCCCTTCATCTGTTCACAGTATGCTCGTTTGCAAAATCCTTATGGTTCCGAAGCCATTGGGGCATAAGGATTGACTTATTGGCTTTTGGGTCGACATCTGATTTTGTCAACTTCCTCTTATCCCCCCCTTTTTTGGTGAATCAATGTTTGGGCCAGATGGAAGAATTTTTGTTGTATGGTGCCATCCTTTGTGATATGGTATGGAAACAGAGAAATCAAGTCCTATTTAGAGACGGATCTCTAAATGTTGATAGAGTGTCTACGAAGATCTCATGTCTCTTCTCTGAGCATAATATTCCCAAGGGCTCTACCAATTATTAGCAGGTTCCTTCCACTATTCAGACTTGGATCCCTCCCCCAGGTGTGTCTTTTAAATTAATGTCGATGCTGTTGTAGGGCCTCGCTTCTCTTCTATAGCCGCAATGGCGAGAGACCGGAGAGAGGAGTTGGTATTTGCCGGTTCTATGAAAGTGAATACCACCCTCCCTCTCTTGGCGGAAGCGGAGGCTATTAAGTGGGCTCTCTCTTTTGCTCCTGCCATGGGTAATAATTGCATTATTGTGGAATCAGATTGCCAATACTGTGTGCATCTTCTCAATGAATTGGCGAGCCCCCCCTTGGAGGTTCTGGTCCTTGTGCTCTGAATTGAGGTTGTTTTTGTCTAGCTCAGATAAGGTTTTTGTGAAATGGGTGCCTAGGCAGTGTAATGCAGCAGCCCACACTTTAGCAAAATGGTCTCTTTCTTGTAATTTCTTTGGTCCTTTTGATTTTGGGAATTGCCCTGCTTGTTTCTCTTCCATCATTTTGGAAGAGTCCAGGAGGGCCTTGTAGCTCTGTTTTTCCCTTCTTTAATGAAGTTCCTGGTTCATCAAAAAAAAAAAAAAATCACATATCGGCTTCTGTTTATAATAATGACCTCCATCAATTTTGTGTACTACTGGTCTACTAGTGGTCCAGTAACAATCTTTAACTCGCCAAGAATTCAACCATTTCTTATACGCCAACTGAAAAGTTTTTCCAATAGAATTCTAAAAGAAACAATTTTGGGTCCTATGTGTGTCACTCAAGTAAATGGCAAGTTTAGGTTTAGCCCTGTCGTGAAAGAGTTCGTGGGGGCTAAAATTGCATTTTTTAACCTTTTTTTTATGCCTAGGCAGTGGATGGGAACTAAAATTTTCTGTGCCCCACCAAAAATCAGCGTTAGCCAAAAGCCATTAGGTCAGTAAAATTGGAGGCAACATTTTCTGTACCCACCAAAAATTAGCATAAGAGGGAATTGAAGCAGTAAAAAGCTTCTGTTTTTGGAGGTAAAAAATTGAAAACACTGAAAGAAATTATAAAATATACCTCTAACCATGATTTTTCAAGTAATTTGTAAGAAAAACAAAAACTCACAGTTTCTAAAATTTTCTAACCTATGGCCTCACTTTTAGAAAGCTTTAACGAAATACATGCTTGTTCAAAAGTTAGGCTAGAGAACCCCCTTTGTTTTCTTCAGCAACAAAAATAAAAAATTATTGAAATATTTGAATAAATATTTATAAAATAACAGTTCAGGCTGTTCAGCATATTCTACTCTACAAATAGATTTTTTTTAATAATAAAAATAAAATAATTTGATAGTTATAACCAACAAATTGAGAATGGATGATTTGAACCTTAAATATCTTAGAAATACTTGAGACAGGAGGTACAACGCAATTAGCCAATTTCACATTCACGGATTGCCTCAAGGCTCTTTTTGTTTTTGTTTTTTTTGTTTTGTTTTGTTTTTTGGTCTTTGAGAAGACTTTACCTATAATTCTTATTATTTAATATAAATCAAACAAATCTAAATATACAGTAATTAATAACTTATTAGGACAAACTCTGTATGATCAAATTAAATCTTGAAGACAATTTTATGTTGGATTTTTTTTTTTTGGGACGAATCTTATATTGAATTCTAATAGATGCTACGCTAGCATTTATTTTTATACCCATTATATTAATTTACATTTGACCCCCTGAGCATCTCTTAACCTTGAATGGTAGGTCATGATGTTAACTTCATAGTCCATATGAATCACATTTATTCACTATTCACCATTCACATTTTAAAAAAGAACGGAATCAATGGATCATATGTATTCACTATTCAGTATTCAACATTCACGTTTAAAACAAGTTTTTGCATTTGGATCACATGTATTCACCTTTTGCTTTGATAAATGTATTCTAAAGCAACACATTTAAGTAAAATAATAATAATCTTAATTTGATATTAGTTTTAGAGAGATGCTACCTCTACAACAATTTTATAACATTTTTACAACAAATCATAGTTGGTTAGTCGTTATTTGTTCAAATTTGAAATTAACACTAAGATTACTTTTTTGCCCCAACAATAACAACCAGTAACAACCTACCACTTAAAATTTGTTGTAAAAAAGTTGTAGATATATCATTTCTCTTAGTTTTATAGGCACTTATTGTCAGTTTTTATTCCTACACATATTCCATATTCCCTTGTGTTCTGTTTGTTTGTTTGTTTGTTTTTTTTTTTTTAATTAGATAGTTTGAGGTGGGAGGAATGAACCTTGAATATTTCTGTTTGAAATAACAAGAAATGTCAATTAAGCTACAATGCTCTTAGCCCATGTATGATATTAAATGTATAAATTATAATTATTGATTATTGATTAAATTACACCCCCAAATTTTGACATTTTTTTGATTAAATCTTGACTGAATTGCAATTTACACCCTTAACAACTTGGGATAATTTTGATTTTGTTTTCTAAAGTTTCAATTTGTATCTCTAATTAGTGACAACTATGATTTGAATTTAGGAGGCCAATATACATATAGTACTTAAAAGACTAATAGGAAATATAATTAATTGATATTTTATGTAAAAAAAAAAAAACCCAAAATAGTGGCATATTCATCATATTTTGATTGTGTTAAGTTTTTTTTGTTGGGTGCATGAATAAGCCATTTTCTATTTTCTTAAATTAAAATTCCATGTATGAAAGAAAAGATTTTTATAGTTAGATAGACACCAAGTACATCATATGTAAATTTATGTTATTATATAATTATCCCAAAATTATATTGCCATTACACAATTTGTATGGAGGAGAATAAACTTTTACATAAAGAATTTGAGATTTAGCAATACCATTTTTAAAAGATAACAATAATGTTCATTTTTCCTTTGTTAGCTTTATTATATTCCCTTAGCTTTGTTTTCCTTTTATAGATTTTGACTTTTGAACCTTATAAGTTATTAGACATTGATAAGAAAAGAAACTGTAAGGGCTGGGTTTGAGCACTTCTACTGTTGGGTGAATGAACTCAAGCCCAACTAGTCCAATACAATGAATTTGTAGAGAGTGGGCCAAAGAACTAGGCTTTAGCGCATGGACAACAGTCAATATGGCGTTCATAGCAATCAAACCGAGATGAACTGAGATTAAGGAAGTTTGTCCTCAGCACAATCCGAGGAGCTTTGCTCTAATAATTAATGAATAAGAGTGATTACAGGAATTCTCTAGCCCCCCATTTATGGGGGGTTTCTCCTATTATATAGTCTTCTTTCATTAATCTTTGCCTTCCACTTGTTGATCATCCAAGCCTATACCTAAGTTCCTGTCCCATCAGCTGCCTTTCCAAATCTCCTGTGAGTTGCAGTAACTAAAGCAGCACTGTTCAGAGGTCATTTTCTCATTAATGCGGCCAGAATGTCAGTTGCGGGCATTTAATGTGGAGGTGACTGTTTTTCCTTGAATTGCTCCTCCACCGTGCTCCCATGGCTGATCTATGGCACTTGTCCTTTTCCTTGGGATGTTCTGGGAGGCTGCCTTTGATGGCACGCCGCTCTTCCCCTCAGTGATCTTGGTTGGCGGAGGACGAGGCCCCTAATGGCGTACCGCCCCTCCCTCCTATGATCTCAGCTAGCTGAGGACAGGAACCTCCTCGGCAATGTCTCTTGACAACTTGGGCCCTCCTTGTTCATCCTTCGACGCTGCTTCCTCCTCGGCGTGGGCCTTGGGTTTAATATGAAGTATTAGGAACGAGTGTTAGAGGTTGAAATTATCTTTCAAACACAAAAAAAAAAAAAAAAAAAAAAAAAAAAAAAAAAAAAAAGTTTATTTATAAAGACTAACTAATAATTATATGAATTTGACAAAACAAAATTTCCGTGCAGACCGATAAAAATGAGAGAAGAAATTCTTATGTAGATGTTTATGAAGTGTAATGTACCTTAACAAAAGTTTTGCTAAAATATTATTTACATCCCTAAAATTTTCATGAATTTTGTTTTTATCCATAAACTTAAAAATATTTATTTTTTCTCCCTAAATTTTCAAAGAGCATTAATAGTTTTTTTTTTTTTTTCCTAAATCAAAGAGCATTAATAGTTTATAAGCAAAAATAGAGATCATACCTAGAGTTTATATTCACATGTTTAAAGCCCTAGTTTTCAAAATTGTAATCATTAATATGTTTTCATGACACTAACATTCTATGTTATTGATTACAACATGTTTGGATGCTTTGATTGCATGACTTGAATCCATGGCCATCTTATTTTAGAAGACTACGGTTCATCAGGTGGGATGGGTATCTATTGCATAACACCTTCCTAACTTGTAACCTAATAGTTGATCTTAAACCAATTGTTCGTATATTAAATTTTATCGTGTAATTTTATTGACTATGATATAATTAGGAATCAAAACCTTGTATATTTTTGGATTGTATTTATGACGAAAGCCTTGTAAAGTTATTTTCTATCAAATATAAATTCAATTATTCAATCAATAAAATGAAATATTAATTTACTTAAATTAAAATAAGTGGCAACTCCAAATGTAAAACCTTTAATCTAAAGGGAACAATATCATCAGTCAAATAATCATTTTGAGAGATAATAACATGAACTCACCCATTCACCTAAGTTTGGCCAAAATGAAATATTAGTGTGCTGAGATCATGGTCTCTCACATGGTGTGACAACATTCTCTCACTGCCAATCCAGTTTTCCATGCACACACTAAACATGTGGATATAGATTTTCATCTTTTTGGTGACAAGTTTTCCCAAAAGGATCTTCAAGTGCATTTCTTTTCCACTAATAACCAGCTGTAAACAATCCATTTTATAAACTACATTTAACCTCATCTGGAGGGTAAAATGATAAGTTCACATCTTCAGGGCAACATTATAATTTTGACCATTGAATTTTCAATTACTTCATATAGAACAAAATGTATGAGGCGGTCTTATAAGGCCTATGTCTCAATAACATGTGGGTCCTACATGCGTGGATGGATAAAAATGTAGGTTTTCACTGAGTCTAAGTGCCAGCCATCCGTTCTGATTGGCACTTGAATGTAGTTACTCCAAAATTTTCCTTTTTCGGCCTTTGCATGCTATCCACTCCTACCAACCCTAAATTAATTCACCAACCTTGAAGTGAAATCCTCTTAAGTGACTATTACAAAATTTAAATACTAAGAAAATAAATTTATTTATTGTTAAATATAAATAAATAATAATAATTTATTATATAAATTACTAGATAGAAGATTAAATGATGCAAACCCTTGCTAGGTTGGAAAGTTATAATAGAATAGAATCTAATTCATTTTAAGGAAAAAATATACATGAAGCTAATTAAAAGATTTAATTAAGGCTAAATGAAAGAATTAAAAAAAAAAAAAAAAAAAACACCACATGGAAAATCGTGTGTGTGTGTGCGTGCATGCGTGCAGGGTTTAAGTTACATTTGGTGTATTTAACTCTAAGTAACGTTACACCACCCAATAACTTATTATTGAATTTATATTTTGAAAAGCTAACCCTTGAATTACATGTTCTATATGTTCTTAACATACATGCCAATTGTCATGCAAGTTGGATGCCAATTGTCATGTTCTATATGTTATTGAACAATTGGCGAAAGAGTTTGACTAATATTTCATTTCCTATATATTAATTCAGTGAATTTTTTCCCTTTATTTTTTAATTCAGTGGTCTTTATGAAATTTGTAATAGTGTGATCAATATATTATGTGAACAAGACGTCTTATTAGTTGAAGGGATATGAAATTTTTTATTCATAACGAACCTTTGAATTTGTTGAAGGAGTCAAGAGTCTTATCACTCAATTGGTTAATATATTTTAGTGTTTTTAATAAAAAAATATTTAGGATTTAATCACCCTTCCCCAAGGGCTCCAACTATTGAATGAGTAAAAGGGTTGACTTTTTATTATTATTATTATTATTATTATTATTATTCAATAGTTACAATGGGATACGACTTATTTGAAACTTGAACGTTTTTGTTAGAAACATTAGAATGTGTTAATTGATTTACAATGTCTTGACAAATGGTCGACTATTTAATTTCATTAAATATATAATTTCTTGAATAATGTACACAAATGAGAAATAGGATGGTCTATTGGGATAATTTAATTCTTATTAAACATAATTCCTCATTTTGAATGATAATTAGAAGGAATAGCAGAATAGATAATTTTTCACTCAACATAAAAGAAAAAAAGGTCCAAGATTGTGAATTGATTTTGATTAAAAAAAAAATTGTAAACATGGAACGCAGTAAATAGCTTTATTATTATTATTTTATATTACAATAAATAGACTTTTAATCTGATAATTGTGAAAGACTGATAATATTCCTGGAGATTATTCCATAACTTTTGACATTTTATCATCTCAATTCCAAATTGCCTATTCATAAGGTCGTGGCTAAAGAAAATGATGCTGTATATTAAACATTTGGGATATATGACTTCTCAAGTTTTAAAACTTTGTTTTTTCAAAGAAAAAAATTATAAATTTCGCTTCATTCAGATGAGACGAGTCAGCAGGTGAATATATTAGGACATGTTTGGTACACTATAATGATTATTACATGAGAATAAGAATAAGTATTACAAGGAATACATTAAGTTGGAATGTAATAAGTATTACCATTCATTAGTTTTGTGATTATTTAGGAATAGAATCTTGAATATGCATCTACAATTTAGTAAAGTATAAAAAGAAGGTGTAATTAAATCATTTTTAAGTTAAATTTCCTAAAATACACTTATTGTAGGGTGTTCAAAATAGAGCTAATAATTAACAATAAGGAAAATTTATTTTATTTCCTTTTAAAGATGTGGCAACTAATGACTTTTTAGGAAATTTTTTTAAAAAAGTTATTACACAAAGTGAAGGAATAGATATTCAGTACTTTTGATAAGGAATAATTATTCCCCATTTTGAAGAATAACTATTCATTGTAATAAAAACATAACCAAACAACCGAATAGTTATGCCATAGGAATATCTATTACATTACAGCGTCTATTACAGTCTACCAAACGTGCCCTTAGAATTTTGAAATTGTGGGATCAATTATGAGAGAATTCATACAAAATGAGTACTCTTTCTAAATTTAAAATTTTATCGACAGATAAAATAATCATTAAAAAAAAAAGTGAACCCAAAATGGGGAAAAAAAGAGAGACTATTTCTCACTTTTGTTTCTCTTAAGCATAACAATTCCCAACAATATAAATGAAAAAAATTAAATCACTTTTTGTATTACTTATTACTTACTACGTAGAAATGCACCTTCCTGGTAGGACTTGATCAAATGAGAGTTGAGTTGTCAAGAAAATGCACATTATGGTGGGTCTAGTTGTGAAGTGATAGGCAAATTAAGGGATGTAAAATTATCTTAAACTATTTTCTATGATCTTAGTTTTATTGCTTATTTAATTGTTTGATTGTCTTGATATATTGATGCCTATTTGACAATATTATCATAATTTTAGAATTTCCTCTAATAATTTAGTTAGTTTAATTGAAAATTTCAATTAACAATTTTTTTATGGAGAATCAAAATTGATTATTTTAAGGCCTTTATTAATTATTTTTGAATATTTAATTTCTTAGATGTTATATTGGTTTAAGTATTGATAAGTTTAGTTGAAGTCTTTATTACATATTATAAAATTCATGTCTGGTAGTATTTTTAGAAAATAAAATGACTTTATATTTTAAAAATGTTTAATTTCGATTGAATTATTATTTTGGTAGCATTGACGATGGGGCGATCATGTAACACTTTCATAATATAAAAGCTCGTTGAGAACAACTATAATGGGTTCTTGATTTGAAATAGAAATTTAATTGTATAAAATGATATAAAATCAATGTATTATAGATATTTTATTTCGTTAGGCTTCGTTTGGAAGTTCATAGGGGAATGAAATAGAATGGAACGAAATGATCATAAGGAAATGAAAATGAATGAAATGTATTTAAGTAAGGGAAATAAATGGAAAAGAATGGAATGAAATGGAATTAAGTAACTTTGATTAGATGTTTTAAAATAAAGGAATGAAAATAAATGAAAATGAATGGAATGCAAGTAATCTTGTTTGAAAGTAACATAGAAAATGTTTAATTTCGATTGAATTATTATTTTGGTAGCATTGACGATGGGGCGATCATGTAACACTTTCATAATATAAAAGCTAGTTGAGAACAACTATAATGGGTTCTTGATTTGAAATAGAAATTTAATTGTATAAAATGATATAAAATCAATGTATTATAGATATTTTATTTCCTTAGGCTTCGTTTGGAAGTTCATAGGGGAATGAAATAGAATGGAACGAAATGATTATAAGGAAATGAAAATGAATGAAATGTATTTAAGTAAGGGAAATAAATGGAAAAGAATTGAATGAAATGGAATTAAATAACCTTGATTAGATGTTTTAAAATAAAGGAATGAAAATAAATGAAAATTAATGGAATGCAAGTAATCTCGTTTGAAAGTAACATAGAAGGAATGAAATGAAATCATTTTATGACAATATTACTATTAGATCTCATATTTTAAAATAACTGGTTGAATATATAGGGGTATTTTGGGAGTTTTAGTAAAAAATTCATTAAATCTAATTTCATTTCCTCCTATTCCTCCCAATTTCGAGGGGAATGAAAATTTGAGATTTTAAGGGAATAGAAAATAATGAGTATTCCCTTTTATCAATTCCATTCCCTCCTAGTTAAACTCTCAAACAAGGGAATGAACTTTCCATTCCCTCCATTAAAACTTCTAAACAAGGAAAGCGAAAAATATTCAAAAATTATTCTTTTCATTCATTTCCATTCCATTCCTTCTCCCAAACAAGGCCTTAGAGTTGTATTCATTTGGCAAGAACTTTAAAGCTCAACTAGCTAGTAATGAAGACTTTCATGAGTTCAAATCTTCTGTCTCACTTTTCTTGTTCCACTCTATACTCTACTAATAAAAATTTGCCACATATTTACCTAATTAATTAAATACTACTATTAATTAATAACTATAGTATTAATAAGTCAATAATGATAGTATTTTTAATTAATTAGGTGAACACGTGGTAAGTTTTTATTGGTGGAGTATAGAGTGGAGCAGGAAAAATGGAACAGAAGATTTGGACTCGACTTTTATGGTTTAAATTCCCATTTTTCATTGTAATTATCAAATTATAAAAAAGAAAATTGTATTTATCTGAGAAAATCTGACATAGTGCTCTATTCATATTTATTGAACATTTATGGACATTGTATGAAATCTACTTAATTTTTTTTCTTCCCAAAAATCTAATTAATTCGCAGTTAGATGCATGGAATCCATTAATTTGGACATTAATTGGATACAATATATAATCTTGTTTCGTTTTTTTTTTTTTTTTTTTTTTTTTTGAAAATCTGACTTTTGTGGTCTTTCTTTGGGTAATTATACAATATTCTAAAAATATAATAATATTGTATTTTTTTACCTAATAGTTTTGCTGCGATGCTAATTATATATAAGACCATATCCTAATGGTTTTGATATTAGGTGGGAAGAGGAAGGCTAATGTCATATATGCACTTTTTATAGAAAACTAATTAATGTCTTTAAATTTTATAAACATGACAAAGTTTTGGGATATATATATATATATATATATAGGGAAATGCTAACTAGTGCCTTTAGGGCACTGATTAATATTCCATTTAAAGAAAGTTTTTATAGGAAATGAAAAAAAAGTAATTAATATTTTGACAGTTTTTTTCATTTCCTATAAAAATGGTATCAAAACTTTCCTAAAATGAATTATTAATAGCATTTCCCACACACACACACACATATATATATATATATTAATAGCCAAAACTTAGAGAAAATCTAATTAGATGTTAATTGGGTTCTCAATTTTGCGCCATGTGTACCATTTAACTTTTTGTGGTAAATGAATTATTGAATGTAAAAATTGAAGAGTCTAGATCCAGATTAATAGCCAAACTTCAGAGAAAATCCAATTAGATGTCAATTGGATTCTCAATTTTGTGCCAAGTGAATTATTGAATGTAAAAATTGAAGAGTCTAAATCCAATTAGATTCTAAATTGGATTTGATTGAAGTCTAATTTTCCATCATGTATTCATCTAAGTTTTTAATTTTCGGGGTAAGTGAATTATTAGGTGCAAAATCCGAAGAGTCTAAAACCATTTAAAATGAGAAACCATTAATTATATATTTTTAAAATGTATGGTTTTAAAAAAGTGTAAGCTAATACTATATATAATTTGAACATCTTCTAAAAAAAATGTATAATTTGAATCGTATAATTGTGATTGTTTTTAATTGTACCCATGCATATGCATGGGGCTACACATTAGTCTATTTATCTATATATAAATTAATAGGCAAAACTCAGAGCGAGTTCAATTAGAATTTGAAATTAAAATCCAATTTTGTGCCATATGTCTAAATTTATGTGAGAACCACACCATAATTATCCACTTAAGTTTGTGCCATGTGTCCATTTAAGTTTTTTAATCTTTGTGCTAAGTGAGTTAATGAATGCAAAATACTAAGAGTCTAATATTAATGAATTATAAAATTAAAAAAAAAAAATCAATCACATATACTCAATAAAAATCACCACACAACAAATATCACCATACTCCACATATTCAATCTCATTAAAAATTAGAAAAAAAAATGATCATAAGTAGTAATAAATTTAGGTAAGAATTTTGATATGTGACTAATTATATTTACTTAAAAAAAAATTATATTTATATTTTAATTATAATTATAAAAAAATTATAATTATAATTATATTTTAATTATATTTAAAAAAAATAATTATTTGACTAATTATTTATATTTTTATGATAAAAATTGTGTTTAATTTTAAATGTATCTATATGTTTGCATGAGTTACATGTTAGTTTCAAAATAGAATACAAAAACAACAATTTGGGACGAAAGGAGTAGTAATTAGTAGATATGGCAAAATGGGTCAGAATTTTCCAACCCGACCCGAACTCTATTTTTTTGGACCCAAAGCAAAAATAGGTTAAACCGTGACCCAACCCGTGTTTTTTTTTGCAATTCAACCTAACCCAACCTGAACCTAAACCATTTTTTAAAACTTTTTTTTGGTAAAAAAAATAATAATAAAATTAAGACAATAATGGTTTAATTGTTTGTTGTGAGTTTTAAGGAAACAATTAAGACATTTACATAACTGCATACAAATTAATTGAAAGATGAATGGTTGAACATTCTGTAATGAGTAAAGATTTTTAGGTATCAAATAGTAAAGTACATGCCAAGATAATCTGGTTATAGTAGAATTAAAAATTTAGATTTAAAATTGTAGAAATGTGTGAGAAACATTTACAAGTGTAAAAATAGTGAAGTTAAAGTATCAAATTAGCATAAATTATGAATGCTTAGACCTATTTTTTAACAATTTATGTCCAAAATAAATGGTTTTTCAAATTAAATTATGATGTTTCCTAGAGTGTGTGTTGCTTAAGAATGATATATTATTCATAAAAGAGACCTTGTATAAATAAGTAAATAATCAAACTTTAATATATATCTCAAATTAAAATAGAGTGCCAATCACAATTGATAATAGATTATAAAATTAATTTTCAAAATTGTAAATTTCTTATATGTTTTTATTCTGTTAAATGAGTTATCCAATAAGTTATTTGTAATTTTGTTTTATATTTTGGGATGTTGATATAGTGTAGAAATAAAACTTGTGTATTTGTTTTACTTATCTTTGTGTTATTTTGTTTTAGATAGTAATGTTAGGATTTGTATAATTTTAAAATTATTGAATAAGTATTAATAAGTTTAACTGAGTTCATTTTTTATATAAGTAGTGAATTCAAAGTAATGCATTTTATATTAAGTAATATGTTGCATGAATTTCCAAATGGTCAATACATGTTATTTTCTTTATATAAAAAAAAAAAAAATCATGTGAAAAATACGGGCCAACCCGACCCGCCTGTTTTGCCATGTCTAATATTCATTCCGTCCCACTTTTTTTGTCCTCAATTTCATTTTGAAATGTCCCAAAATATTGTCTTGTTTCTAAAAATAAAAGTATTAATTTACTAATATTTTTATTATACCCCTATTAATATACTAATTCAATTTTTTGATAAATTTTTTAAGGGTAGTTTTAGAAACTTATCCATTTTTAAAAGGTAAATAAGATAATAAATGATATTTTCTTAAAAATTTTGACTTTTTAAACCGACCGAAAAAGTGGACGGAGGGAGTAATTAGCAAGGAAAAATGTGACAAATTTGGGTTTCAATAATGGAGGTAGCATAATTAAAAGAGAGATTCAACCAAGAAATAATTAAAAGAGATTCTCCATGGTCTCCTAATCCCAAATTAACCGTCCATAATGAGCCTCCTAAAAGAGGTGTGGAAATCTAAGGCTAAGGCTAGGGCCCAAACATGTGAATCTGTGATAAAACAAAAATGAACGACGTCACAAAAAAAAAAAAAAATGAACGGCCCGTATCAAAAAAGAAAAAAGAAAAAAGAAAAAAGAAAACAGCCACATCACCCTCTGCCACGTGTCACTCATTAAGAGGACACCCTTCCCAACGCCACCAGTCTTTCTTTTGTCTCTCAGTGCATGGGGCCTCTTCTGCTACTATAAGAATATAATGCACATCACATGTTAACATTCAGAACAGTAAGACAGAGAGAGAAAAGAGAAGAGAGAGAGAGAGAGAAAATCGAGCTCGTTAGCAAGAAGGTGAGGCCAGGATTTCTCAAAAATCCATAGAAGAGGTCGAAACTTCGAACCCCTTATCCTATCCTCTTCAACACCTTTCACTATATTTATGCTTCAAGTTATAAAGACTTATCATTCTCTGAAACTCTTCTCTCTCTCTCTCCCTCTTATTTATTAAAGTTGTCAATGATTTCTGAATTGGTTTTTTGAAATTGTGTCTACAAATATATATTTTCTTTTTGAAGTTACAAGAGGAGGGAGATGGCACCAAAGTCTGGCAGAGGCAAGGCAAACAAAACCAAGGCAGAAAAGAAGAGGAAAGAAGAAAAAGGTTTAATTAGATTCCATTTTTTTACTTACAAAGAAGCTCCTATATGTTTTTTTTGTTTTTTTGTTTCTTTGGTTTTGTCTCTACTTCTTCTATATATGTGGGAAATTTGATTATTGAATCCCTATTTTCCTTTTTCTTGTTTTATTATAGTGCCTACTGTTCTTGACATTACTGTCATCACACCATATGATACACAAGTTATTCTCAAGGTACTGATTTTTTATTTTTATTTTTGCTTTTCTCTTCAACTATTTTACTTTATCTATGTATTTCTTAACTAAATTTTGTTTTGGCTGACCAACCAAAATCTTTTGAAGGCAATATCCACTGACAAGATACTTGATATAAGGAGGCTTTTGGCTGTGAATGTAGAAACATGCCACCTTACAAACTATTCTTTATCTCATGAGGTGACCCTTTTTTTTTTTATAAAGTAGATACTCTCTTAATTTATCTAACATTCAGGGTTATAGTCTATGAATGCTAAATTAAAATTTTAATCTTCTTTATCAGGTCAAAGGCCAGAAATTGAATGATAGGACCGAGGTGGTCACTTTGAAACCATGTATTCTGAGAATGGTTGAAGGTAGGTGAAGCTCTCTTACTAGTAATTCAGCATCAACCTTATGTCGGTCACGTTTTCATTACTCGTCTAATAAAAACTGCTAAGTTTAGGTAGAATCCAAATCTTGCTTTCTTGTCTTATTACTATTTTGATGATTTCCTTTAACCTTATTACTTACCACATGTATCATGTTCTAAAATATTTGTTGTAAGCAGAAAATATAAACGAAAAGCTACTAGTAATTACCATAATTTATTCAAACAGTGCCAAAAATGATTCCTTGAGATACATGAACCCATTAATTAATATAAAAAGAGTGTAGAGAGGATGAAGTTTTAATACAAAAATACGTCACAAATTTTACTTAAAAAGTTATAATAAATTTTAAAAAATTAGTTGTACTATTCGATGACATTACCTTTAATTTGTTATTTTCACCAACTTTATAATAATGTCTTTCCTTCAAAGTAGTAACAATACCAAGTTACCAATTTTAATGATAAGTTTTGGTGTAGTTTTTGGTAAGTTTATTTATTATAAATATGTTTGGATCTGGTTTGATGAACCTACTATTTAAATAAAATGAATCAATACAAATAAATTTTTCTTTTTGATAAGAATTCAAATAAATTATACCAAAAGCACCTTGAGAGTTGATTGAAGTACACATGTTTGCATTGAGGCACAAAATTTATTTTATGTTTTATTTTTACATTTGGCTAACTGGGTGAGTCTTTCCAAGAGAGAGTTAACAATTCCCAAAGTCCCAACAATCATTCTTTTTAAAAAAAACAAGAAAAAGAAAGAGGTAAATTCCATAAGGGGAAATTACACTTTGCCTACATGTGGTTTGTCCCAAAAACACTTTACTTACCTGTGGTTTAAAAATTGACACTTTACCCACACAAGATTAGTTTCGTTTGTCTCCCGTTACTCACATCTGTTAAAAACAAGAGTAAATTTGTAATTTTGTTAGCATTTTTTATCTCTTTTATTTTAGAACATAAAAAACTAAAAAATTAAGGGAAAAGAAGATTTAAAAGTTAGGTTTTGTAAAAATTAAAACCTAACTTTTACATCTTCTTTCAATACAAATAAAAGAACAAAATTAAAAACTTAAAGTTAAAGAGTTGAATCATACATAAATCCTTAATACAAATTGAATAATCAATTCTAATAATGTACAAAAGTTAAATCATGGCTATGTTGGTTTTGCCAAAAGAACCAATTCTATAATCACGAGAGTCGTCCACCTTCACAATTTTGTCATTGCCATCCACATCAATCAACTTCCCAGTGGTACCATGTTGCACACCAGCCATAATTTTGACCTTATTATTTTTCCTTGGTGCCACTACATCAATTTCATTAGGAAGAGCTGTCATGGTTTCACCATTATCGCCGAGAACAATCCTACAAGAACCATCCATAAGCACCTTTTGGACAATTCCTACAATAGATTCTTCCTCTCCCAACCTGCGTACATTTACCACTATGTCTGGCATGAAATATGGTCCTTCATTGTCACCACCTGGAGACATTGTTCCATTAACTTTCAATTTTTACAAAACCTAACTTTTAAATCTTTTTACCCTTAATTTTTTAGTTTTTTATATTTTGAGAGGAAAGAGACATAAAGGGTAACAAAAATACAAATTTACCCATGTTTTTAACAAATGTGGGTAACGGGGGACGAATGAAGCTAAGCTTAGTTAGGTAAAACGTCAAATTTTAAATCACAAGTAAGTAAAGTGTTTTTGGGGCAAAATACATGTGGGCAATGTGTAATTTTCCCGTAAATATCTTCATTCTCCATTCTAGACTTTCATTGTTTTATCCCACCGCAGAACTAAGTGGTGAAGAACTTGTCTCCCTTGTCTCTTGTGTGAGCGTGCACTGTTTTTTAAATTCATTTGTATTAAACATGCATTCTTAGTTTTTTTTTTTTGGTCAAAAGGAAATAGTTTTGTTCTAGGTAAACTCACTCAATTATATATTTATTATTAAAATCACAATATATTAAATACTACGCAATTGCTATTCAATATTTGAAATGGAGAGTCACGTGTACAAAATTGTGCTTTTGATTGGATTTTTTTTTTCCCACTTGTTACTATTCCAATATAATATCAGCTTATTAGTGTTATTTTTTGTACTAACGAGTTTAATATGTTTTTTTGGTATAACCAAGATTAGGTGTTAATAATTTTACCTTTCAGATACCCCATAAAGTGACTTTCTACAGAGCAAATCAGAGGGGACCCTAGAAAGTTGTTAGTTAAAAATAAAAAATAATTATAAAAAAAATTGAAGGCTCGTTGGTTTCGTCGTCAAGCCCCGGCATAAGATTTAAGATTTCATTATCAAATATCCTGAAGTGTGACCACTGACCCCTATGAAACTTTTATATCATTAGCTGTAAAGCAAAGAACCTTTTTATTTTTATTTTATGTGTTTTTACCAAGCTAATTATTTATTTATTTATTTTGAGAAGAAGGTTAAAATTATTTACAATATAAGAATAGTTTATTTAGTTGAAATTGAAATTTTTTGGTTGAAAGTACTGTAGATAAAATTAAAACATACCTGAAATAGTACAGTGAAACCTATAAATAGTACTAAAAAGTGTAATGAAACTTATAAATAGTAGTAAAAATAAGTTAAATAGTAAAACAAATTGATTTTTTTTAAGCCAATATTAAATACAAAATGTACTATATACTTATATAGTAAATATATGGACTAGATAGTACTCTTTTTTTAGATCATACTATATAGTACTGTCTCTTTCAGTCCTCCTACCTAATGAAACATGCTTTACATCGAAGATTTGAAATAGATGGGTAGCCTGATTATAAAAAAATATAAGAAATAGATGGGTATCCTTTCAAAAGGAGGATCTAGCTGCAGAGGACTTTAGCTGAGTGATTTGTGGGGGGAGAGGGAGAATACAAAATAGAAGAGAAAATTAATGGAGTGTGCTATGTGTTTGGTTGGAGGGGTGGATTTTGGAGAGAAAATGAGAGACAAAGTGAGCTTAAGGTGAGAAATTATCCCTTTCATACTAGTTTTTTTTTTTAATGTAATAGGAGCATAAAAGTAAATTTGTAAACTTCTGTTTTTCTATTCTCTCATTTTCTTCTCAACTAAACAAAAAAATTTTCTACTCTACTTTTCCACTCTAACCAAACACATATCAGGGCAAACTTAAATTGTTTTTATTCACATTTTTCATCCCACCATTTTCTATTATTTTATTTTTTCATCCCCAAATGGGCCCTTAATGTGTTAATGCGAATGGACAAACCAGCTTGGTCGGTAATGTCCCATTTGTACCATCTTTAACATAGGGGACCGTTAGTTAATGATTGACCACACCTCTCAGTTAACTTATTAGACCTACATTTGGTTGCCTTCTAGCCTAACCAAATTTGGCAACTAACCCAAGACCTTTGATTTTCACATTGACTAATTGTTTGCAAAACCCAAATTTTGTTGAGTCCTACTAGGGACACAATAAAAATTTCACAACATTTCAAAGTAGCTTACCATCTCACACATGAGCCATTAAAAACATTTTAAATTGAAGATTGTAGAGGGTCCGTGTATAAGTCATGTGAATTATATGATCCATTGCCCAATATTTTTTTTTTTCAGTTATTAACAAAAATGGCATTATATAATTTTCAGAGGACTACATTGAGGAAGCCCAAGCGGTATCGCACGTGCGAAGGCTACTGGACATAGTGGCCTGCACCACGAGATTCGCGAAGCCCAGACGAAGCCCATCAATATCAGAGCTGAAGTCCAAAAAGAGTAAGGCCCAAGCCCAGCCCAAGAGTGGTAGTAACTCCGCCCCACCTACACCGTCCGATGGAGGAGGATCCCCTTCATCACAACCGTCGGTTGCGGCGGCTTCGGCGGCGGCGATATCGGAGAACATTGGGATGGTGGCAATTCACCCAACCCCGAAGCTCTCCGACTTCTATGAGTTCTTCTCCTTCTCTCACCTCTCTCCTCCTATTCTACGTGAGTATTTTATTTTCTCCTTCAATTCTTGCTGCTCTGTTTGGTTCCTCAGAAAATGCTGGAAAATAAAAAGGAAAATTAGAATGTGTTTAGTTTTCGTTATTAGTAACTCTGGAGACAACACCCATAGGGTTCAAAATGTCACAATAAAAAAACTCATGGCTTAATTTGTTACTAGGCAGAAGGATTTTATTTATTTTAGGAATTTCCTAAATTAAAAAAAAAAAAAATTTCACTTTTGGGCTTTAAAGTTTGGTTGTTCATTTTGGCTCTTTTGGTTTGACCTTTCAGAGCATGTTTTTTTTTTTTCCCTTCACAACAATGGCATTCTTGCATTCCATGGTATTTTAGAGCTACTATTTCATAATAGTTAGACATGCACTTAATGGTTAGGTTAGTAATGGAAATAGACGATAACGGCCAATATGAAAACGGAATCAAATATGAAAGCGTCAAAATGAAAATTTTGAAACATGAAGAGTTAAAATGAAAATAACCCAAATTTTATGTGTCAAAAGTTTACTTTAGTCTTAGTGCTATCCTGTATTATATCAGGTGTCAATTTGTAACTTAAAAGGTTGTGCAATTTTTCTCTTTGTTTTTTTGACTAATAATCTGATAGTTATAATAATGGGGAAGAGGAGATTTGAATCCTGATTTTCTTATAAAAGGAGAGTAGGCAATGCCACTGAGATACAAGACTTTTGGCTATGTGTCATATTCTAAGTGTCAACCAATGTTATCAAATAAAAAAGTGATTAAATATGCCACACGCCTAATAAAATTATATAGGATAATTGGATAAAGATTAGAGTAATCTCTTTCATACTATTTTTTGTTGATTTAGTTGACCATTATGTTTTATTCACACAACTCAATAAGTTATTTAAGCGAGTTACATGAATGTCAAATAGGTTGTATGAATAAGAGCAAACATGGGTGATCATTTAAATTTTCACATTGGGAGAATTTTCTTACAAATTGTTAAATTGATTGTTTTGTTATATAATTTTTGTTTTGCAGATTTAAGGAGATGCAACCAGAGGGATGTACAAGAAAGGCGTGATGGGGATTACTTTGAAATTCAGGTGCTATTGCTATTCTACATTTTGTTTTCTATCTTTGTCTTATGGTTCAATGACGGTTGATTGAGCCTATGGTACTATTTCATCCCATCCTTAAACAGTTAAACCTCTTAGCTTGTCTGAAGGTGATATTTGATCCAAATATCTATTAATAAAACCGTTATTGTGTGAAGTAAAGTGAAGTATTAGATTATTAAAATTCGTTTTGTCCTTTTAGCAAATACTGGACAGGCCTTTTCTCAAGCTGATCATTTGAGCTAAGTGACATGGTTTTTTTGTTCATTAGGGCCTTTTCCATGAGGTTGTTCAACATTGACTCATTTGCCATTAGCGTAAAACTGGTGGCTAACTTACCAATTAGATCTTGAGCTGAACATTAGCAGCCTAGTGTGTTTTCTAGTCTAGCTGCCATCTTCAATTTTCAAAACAGCTTTAGAATATGTCATTTTGTAACTTAGATGAAATTGTTCTTGATAAAGTTAGATTCTTTTGGAAAAAGAGCATGCTATTTTTCCTGTGAAGTACAGAACTTCACAACTATTTGTTTGATCATTAATATTGAACACCAATTCATTCATGCCATGCTATGTATTATGTTCCTTTATGAGTACATGTGCCTCTTTCAAGACATTAGTACAACTTTCTTAACTTTTTTCCTGTCTTCATGATATTTTTGTTCAATCTTTCTGCAATTTAAGTTGACTGAATCTCATTAAAAAACTTCTTTTTCCATTTTAAATGAAGATATTTAAAATACAATTAATGCATGCAGATTAAGATCTGCAATGGGAAGCTAATACGAGTGGTTGCATCCTTGAAAGGGTTCTATACCATGGAAAAACAGTCTCTACAGAGCCACTCCCTGGTCGATCTTCTACAACAGCTTAGCCGAGCTTTTGGCAATGTGGGTACTTTATATATTACTTGAATTTTAATACATATATTTCACTTTCTTTAATTCTATTTACTAATTTGCATATGTTGCATATGAACCACTCTGTTTCTCCTTGCAATCACCTCACATTGAGTGCAAATTGCGAAGTTTAGGCCAATTGTAGTAATTATTTTTTGATGGTTTATAAAGTAGCACATAAACTTAGTTTATAAAGTAAACTTAAAACCTTTGTTGGCAACTCAATAATAAAAGATTATAATTTTTATTTTTTAATATGTAAATTCATTAATCCACTGCCAAACTGCATCACCACATGGTCGTTAACGAATTTGTTATGATTTGCTTAAATTTAACCTTACTTCTGAGTAGTGTTCTAAGTTGATTTCTTTTCTGGATTGAAAAGCTATATTTTCAGAGGAGTTGTTAAAATTCTTCCATCTGAATTTATATTCAAATTAATCAAGTTGTATACCAAACCAAATTTGTCGATTTGCAGAATAACCTTGGCTAGTTGAAGACACCAATGTCTTGGCTAATCTCTCTAATTGGATTCTGCCGAAATTTATTTCATTTGGTGACTTGGTCGAGGGTTATCTGGAGTCGCATGTTTTTCATCTGCTATATTATCTTGCTGATCTGTTTTGAACTTTATTGTTTAGTTTGTAACTAACAAATGTGTGATTAATGCAGGCATATGAATCTTTGATGAAAGCTTTTGTAGAACATAATAAGGTAGATATTCTATCACAATAAAAAATTCAATTTAAAAACGTATTTTATTTACAGCAAAAATGCATAAGCCTTTTAAATAATTCATTGTGTTCTTCTGATTCCCTCCCTTAGTTTGGTAATCTTCCATATGGATTTCGAGCAAATACATGGCTTGCTCCTCCATCTGTTGCTGATTCTCCATCGGACTTCCCATTACTACCAACAGAAGATGAAAATTGGGGTGGCAATGGTGGTGGCTGGGGAAGAAATGGTGAATTTGATCTTCGACCATGGGCAACTGATTTTGCTATTTTGGCTTGCCTACCTTGTAAAACTGAGGAGGAGAGGGTGGTCCGAGACCGGAAGGCTTTTTTACTTCATAGTCAATTTGTTGATGTCTCAATCTTTAAAGCTGTTGCAGCAATACGCCATCTCATAGATTCCAATATGCAAGTGAAGGATACAATAAGCAGTAAACCAGACTCAGTCTTGCATGAGGATCGTGTGGGAGATCTGTCCATTATTGTAAAACGTGATACGACTGATGCAGGCTCAAAATATGATATAAAAACTGATGGCCGTCAATTATCCAATATGTCTGACAAGGAAGCTGCTCAACGGACTTTGCTTAAGGGGTTAACTGCAGATGAGAGTGTAGTGATTCGTGTAAGTACTTTTCTCCTATGCTGCAAGATTATATATGAATGCATGTTTAAAATGTGAGTAATATGTATCTAAATAAGTTTATAAATATAAGTGAAGGCTACTTTCTAGTTTCTACTTTTTTGGATACTACGTATTCAATTGCAGTAGGCTGTCTCTGATTCCTCGGCTCATCTGTCTAGATATAAACCTAGTAATTTAAGCATTTTCAGTTTTGTTTCTATACTGAGCATATGCATGTTGTCCTTCTCCCAACTATTTACTATAAGCTACACAAATTCTATGTCCAGTTTTGTTCATTGAAATCGAGTCATCTTTTCCTTTGATATCAAAGGCAATGTTTCTATTCCACTTCCTAATTATCCATTATCTTTGGTCTTCTCCTTGTCCTTGTAATGCTCTTAACATGGAAAAGTCATCACCCCTAACTGATGTCGTTGACTGATCTTAGTTGCACATGTCCAAACTTTCTCAAGTGGTTGAAACTTTTGCAGGATTTATCCTCCTTGGGTGTTGTCAATGTAAGGCATTGTGGATACACTGCTACTGTAAAGGTTGTTGGTAATGTGAAGAAGGCAAAGTTTCACACTCAAGATATTGAAATTGATGATCAACCAGATGGTGGGGCAAATGCTCTTAACATTAACAGGTTTGATCCATAAGCTAATGCCCTCATTACTAAAGAGTCTGGTTTTGATCCATTTGTAGTTGCATGCACATATTGCACACATGCTAGGCAATACTGTTGGCAGGTCTTAACAATATACAGGTCGCCTCACCTGCATCATATATTAATGATGTTGAGGACGTTCACTGAAAACAGGAAAAAAATAAAGAAAAGAACGATAATCAGACTTGTTAAGTTAATATGCTTTGTAAGTGAATGACTGGTAATACAAATATAAAAGTTGTTAAAAAGGATTCTATAGCTTTTTTAGCCAAAAAATGGTAGTATGCCTTTGAACAACATGATGCGGCGGGTATGATTGGTGGCTTAGAACTCTTAAGTTCCTCTGTCTAAAAATCAATAGTTGGATCATTTTCCTAATTTCTGATCAACTCCTTTGAAACTTAAAAGAGTTGGTTTTTCCTCTCATAAATATCGAAAATTCTGAAAAGTTCGGCATGTTCTTGTAATGCATAGCTTTAGATCCTCTAAATCATAAATATGCATATGGAAATGCAGATTACTTGGCTCTGAAAACAATTCTCAATGGATTTAGTTCAGTTCCCTTATGCTGGATTCAATAGTAATGATCAAGTACTTTTGAAGTGCTTTAGAGAGTTTAAGATATATTTTTAAAGGCCGACTTTTGCTGCATGCATATTACCCTTTGGACTGATCAAATACAAAACTATTTTACAGCTTGAGGTTTCTGCTTCATAAGTTTAGTGCTGAACCATCAGGAGGATGTTGGTCACCTCAGTCTAACTTGGATGGCATGGAAGTGTCCAGATGCTTGGTCAGAAGAGTAGTTAAAGAGAGCTTGAAAAAGTTAAAGGAGATGCCTATTGATTCTAAGAGGTCTATAAGATGGGAACTTGGTTCTTGTTGGGTACAACATCTACAAAAGCAGGAAAGTCCAACAGGAAACAAGTCTAAAAGCCCAGATGATGATAATGGGGCTGAACATTCGGTCAAAGGTCTTGGAAAGCAGTTTAAATTTTTGAAGAAGAGGGAAAAGAAAGAAAATTGTGTAAGTAGCACTGATAAGGAAGAAAATGATTCTAGACCTGGCAATCTGAATTCGGAAACTGATTTGGGAGAGCTAAGCAATGGTGAACTCAAAGGCATAGCAGAACTGGAGAAGCTAATTTCTGAAGATGCCTTCTTGAGTCTGAAAGAAACTGGGACTGGTCTTCATCTAAAGGTTTCTTTGGAACTCTAATAATTTTTGTTACATTTATGAACCTGTTGATTCAATTTTAGTACATATGTGCTATTTTGCTTGTTCTTTTTAATTGAAATACCTTACAAAATAAATTGGGTTGGAGGAAACTGCTTAAACCCATTATGTGGTGTGGATGACCATCAATGTGTATTTTCTAGTAAAGTGTCTTATTGTTGAATGAAGGACCTGGGCTCGAATCCTTCTACACCAAAAAGAAACTCATTTTGTGTTGGCCTGATGCTCAATAGAAATTATCATAGAGCAGATGCCTTAGGTTTCAAATCCTACTGTATGTATAAAAAAAGAAAGAAGTCACATGACTATAAAATAAGTCATGTGATTAAAAGTACACATAGATGATTATGTGAATCACCATTTAGAAGGATGTACGAACTTTGTTCCAAACCAATTTGGAGTGAATTTTCGTTCAAATTTTATTCTTTCCTCTTCTTGTTAGAACGTTTCATTGTTTCTTTTTTGGTTGTTGTAATGTTGTTATTATGGTCCCAATGTTGTTTCTTGTTATCTTTTGGACTAACTGTTTCAATTTGCTTCTTCAAACAGTCAATAGATGAGCTGATCAGGCTGGCACATGAGTATTATGATGAAGTTGCACTACCAAAACTGGTAATATTCTTTTTATACACTGAGTTTTGCTATGTACATAAGTTTACAATGGTTATATGCAGGGTTATGAACTAGATCTCTTGTTTTCTTAGGTAACAGACTTTGGGTCACTGGAACTTTCTCCAGTTGATGGCCGTACATTAACTGACTTCATGCATTTAAGGGGACTACAGATGCGCTCTTTGGGTCGAGTGGTAAGAAACAATCCCTCTTTTTCTTTCTTCCTTCCTGCCTCCTCTAACAACATTCTAGATCAAAGCTGTTCTGACTTTGGTCTCTAGAAAACCTGGAGGGGGATGATTTTAAAACTAGTAAATGTGCAGTGTTTTGTTTCTGTTGGTCCTAATCTCATTGTACAAATCAGGTTGAACTTGCAGAAAAACTTCCCCATATACAGTCACTTTGTGTCCATGAGATGCTTGCTCGAGCTTTCAAGCATCTACTTAAAGCAGTTGTTGCCTCTGTTGACAATGTAAAGGACTTACCGGCGGCAATAGCTTCAGCTCTAAATTTTTTGCTTGGAAGTTGTGAGATGGAAGATAATGACAAAGAATTGAATGACAACCATATTCTTAGATTTGAATGGTTAAGAATGTTTATAGCCAGAAGATATGGTTGGACACTTAAAGATGAGTTTTGCCATGTGAGAAAGTTATCAATTCTCCGAGGTCTTTGCCATAAGGTAATTATTGCTTTTGATTGCACTTGCTTCTATTTTTTTCTCAAAGCATGATCATTCTTTATACTTGTTATTCTTCTCCCAGGTTGGATTGGAGTTGGTTTCCAGAAATTATGACTTGGAGTGCCCTTACCCATTCAGGAAATATGATATCATCAGCATGATTCCTGTGTGTAAGGTGGGAATCTCTCTCTCTCTCTCTCCCTCATCTATTCTGTTTTTAATTTGATGGTTACCATCTCTTTGCGCCAGATAATAGTGACTTAAAATAGCTTAGACTTTGAATTATGTTTTTGATTTGCTAGTTATCATCTCATTGAGGCAGCTAAAATTGGCTTAAAAATATCTCTGATTTTTTTAATTTTGTTGAACAGCATGTAGGATGCTCTTCAGCAGATGGACGGAATCTATTGGAGTCATCTAAAGTTGCTCTTGATAAAGGAAAGTTAGAGGATGCTGTTAATTATGGAACAAAGGTAATCTCCCATTCTGTCCATATAATAAAGGCATGTGCACTTTTCTTAGAAAGAGAACAGAAACTGACCTCACTGTAATACTTGCATTTGAAGGCACTAGCAAAGATGATAGCTGTATGTGGTCCCTACCATCGAACCACTGCAAGTGCTTACAGTCTTCTAGCTGTTGTTCTTTATCACACTGGAGACTTCAATCAGGTAACAAAATCTTTAGTTGATCTTTTAGCTTTACTTGTGGGAAATTGAGCCAAGAATCTATCTTTTATTTATTGAAGCTGAGTACTAATCTTCATTAAATAAGTTAAAGGACCCTATTGTGTCTAGAGCTAATAAAATGTATAATTCTCAAATTCAATCTATAGCAGAGGTCAGATTACAATAAAAATACAAACTGTTCAAACTGAAATATGCTTTGTAACAACCACAACATCAATAACTGAGTCTTGGTCTCAAAACTTTGGGGTCAGCTATATATCTTCAACAGACTTATTAAGGTCGGCCAAAAGAATTGTAGTAGATTTATTCAAAATAAAGTGACTAAATTTTATGTTGGCCATCAACCTACCACAACCTTCCTTCTTTTTCCAAACTTGGGACTACTTGTGAATGAAATATATGACACCAAGCACAGACACAGGTGGAGTTGATGGCCAATGTGTTTAAATGTTTAAATCGATGGTGCACTTTAGAATCTTTTGTTTTTGTTTTGTTTTGTTAATTTTATTTTTTATAATGTGAACCATTTACAGTTTGTGAGACAAATCTGTTCCTGCCAACTGGTCTTGTAGCTCTGTGTCTAAACTTGGTTGTTACTGTATGAGAGTACTTATATTTTTTTATGCTCTAAAGTTTGAGTTCTTTTCCATTGTCTAGGCAACTATATATCAGCAAAAGGCTTTGGATATCAATGAGAGAGAACTTGGGCTTGACCATCCAGATACAATGAAAAGCTATGGGGATCTTTCTGTTTTCTACTATCGCCTTCAACACATTGAATTGTCTTTGAAGTAAGTTAGAGCAATGTATTGTTAAACTTGATATTTTTTCAAATCGATTATCTTTGCTCTCGTCATTCTAGATTATTGTGCTGTATACTATTATATACTGACATTCTGATAAATGAGTTCCCTGTTGAATCTTTCCCTCACCCAACTATGAAATTCTAATTAATTTCAACAGAAAATTTCCACTATTCTCATTGATTTTTCATTCCTTGTCCTTCTATTGGTTCTCTTGATTAAACCTATTGGGTAATTTTCAGGTATGTAAACCGTGCTCTGTTCCTTCTTCATTTTACATGCGGACTGTCTCACCCAAATACAGCTGCAACATATATAAATGTGGCTATGATGGAAGAGGGCATGGGAAATGTCCATGTTGCTCTCAGATACTTGCATGAAGCTCTAAAATGCAACAAAAAATTATTAGGAGAGGATCACATACAGGTTTCAATCTCTTCTCTCTCTCTCCCCTATGAATAGTGACTCAGGAAAAAACCAAAGCAGATGCAACAAAAAGATAAAATATAGGTAATCTAGGAGTTGTCACTTCAGTTTGCTTGGATTCAACAATAAGAGAGAACAATCCTTAAATTCAACACCTAGGGTTGGCTGGAGTCAGCACCAAACCATTAGAAAAATTCAAAGAGAAATTTATTAATCAATCAAATATGTCTTCATAGGAGTAGAATTGCACGCTTATATAGACAACTAAAACTATATACACTAATTCTAGTTTACTTAAACAAGTTTTTTTTTGGATAAGTTACAAAAATAAAAATAACGGTTGGTCTAGGAAATTTAATAAAAATACTAACAGCCTAATTAACTAATCAAACCTCAAATAAAATCCAACTGATCATTAAAAGTACAATTTAATTCCAAAATTAAAAAACACTATAAGAAAAGAAAATTGTATTTGCACTTCCAGCACAAATACCCATATTACATGCAATCTTCTCATAAGTTAAATGTTTTATTTTACCTTACAGACAGCTGCAAGCTATCATGCCATAGCCATAGCTCTTTCATTGATGGAAGCATATTCCCTGAGTGTGCAACATGAACAAACTACTCTTCAAATACTTCAAGCCAAACTTGGGCTAGAAGATCTTCGTACTCAGGTCACATATCTTTTACTATTGTTTGAGTTCATTAATTTTACAATTGGAAAGTATTTCCAATCTTGGTGTCTTTACTGGAGTTCTTTACAATAACAATAATAACAAAGTCTTAGTCCCAAAATTTTGGGGTTGGCTATGGATCCTCAACATATTAGTTAGGGTTGCCATGCGTGTTGTTTTCTTCAATTCTATTCTATTGGAATTTGTTAAAGAAGTAAAATTTTGCAACACAACCAATCTCGGTGTCTCTATTGAAATTTTTTATAGAAGATAATTTTGCAATACACAACAGGTTGAACTCAAGGATGATTTCAGCCAATCTGTCAATGGGGGATGCTCTTTCCAGATTTGACATATAAAGATGCTGTATGTTGTTAATTGCAGGATGCTGCTGCATGGCTTGAATATTTTGAATCAAAAGCTCTGGAGCAGCAAGAAGCAGCAAGAACTGGAACTCCAAAGCCAGACGCATCCATTGCAAGCAAAGGTCACCTTAGGTATTGATATGGTATTCCCAAATTACTTGGTTATAAATTGAATTATTATACTTCAGGTCACCCAAACCCTTGGCCTTTTCTTGCAGTGTTTCGGATCTCCTGGATTACATAAGTCCTGATCAAGATTTGAAAGGGAGTGATTCACAGAGGAAACAGCGGCGTGCAAAGGTAGGCAGATATTTCTTTCTTTACTGGAATTTAGGAACATATTGGTTTATGTTAACTGTCCTATCAGCAAGAAGTCAAAATTCATAACATTTGATACTAATGTTGTTTTGTGAACAATGTATTACCCTTGCACTAATATAATCACCTACTCGACACAAAGAGTAGGTTAAATTAAGCTTTATTAGCGCCTTTAATTGTTTTGGTTTGGTGAGATTTCTTTGCATGGCTTGCAAACACCATCATTCAACTCAACTACTATAATTTCCACTCCTATTATTATGGAGCATGGGTAGGAAATGAAATGTAGTGCCAGCTGATTTCTAACTTTGGTTGAATTGGCTGCGTCATGCTCATGCATGCTATAAATTTTATAATAGTTCAGAATTTGATGGAGGTATCTATCCAAGTGCAGCCAACCATTTGGTTTCTCAAAGTGCCCAGGAAAAGAGTGAAAATTTTCTAATCAATACGACCTTAGCAGAACCAGGTTCCATGCTCCTACAATATACTTATGTGGAATGAAATGCCCCTCATATGAAATTTATCCTTTTATTTCTTTTTTATTACCAAAGCATCTGAAGCAGATGGGATGTTTTTGAGAAACTGGATTTTTGTTGGTGGGTAGGTAAAGGGTGGTCTTAATCGGCTTGTTGTTCTTTTAGAGTTTGTTCAAAGGTTAATCAATGGGAGTCTTGTTGAACTTTAGAAATTCTGAGCACAACCTTTTTGAACCTTTGACACATCTCAAGTTTTCAAAGATGTTCTCAGAGCATGCTAGTAAAAAGATATCTACCAAATTCATCTTTTCTGCATATCTAGAATCATTCATTTGATGGATCCGCTAAAAAGAAAAACAGAACATTTTTTTTTGTGCTTACTTATCTTGATTTTTCCCATAACTTCCAGGTTTTGCATTTAAGTGATAAAACCCATCAAGCACAAAATGATGCTATAGGGGATGATGATATGCTCTATGATGGCCCAGAAAACACTGCACATACAACAGATGGAAATACAGAAGTAAAAGTCAGCAAGGTTCATCCTAAAGAATCTGAAGAACCTGAAGAAAATAATGATATTACTAGATATAGGCCGACAGTTGCAAGTGAAGTTGTTGAAGAATCTACTTCAGATGCAGGGTGGCAAGAAGCCAATTCCAAAGGGCGGTCAGGGAAAACTTCTGGCCGGAAGTTTGGGAGGCGACCTGTTCTTGCAAGGTTGATCGTTAATAATTCTGAATATTCAAATTTCAGAGAAAGTAGCTGTAGGCATGACCTCATTTCACCAGTGCAAAAAACAACTCCAAAGACTGTTTTAACTGAGTTGTCTCCTCTGAAACAGTCAAAGGCTGGTAGCTTGAGCTCTGCAGAGGATTCAACTAATCTGAAGGCAAAAGCTCCTGTTTCCAAGGTTACCTCCAGTCCAGCAACTCTTACTTCCTTGGCCTCAAAATCTCTTTCTTACAAAGAAGTAGCTCTGGCACCGCCAGGTACCATTCTAAGACCGTCAATGGAGAAAGTTGAAAAAATAGACGATGAAAAAATTGAAATTCAGATGTACAACATTCCTCATGAGACATCAAAGGATGAGGAAAGCAGCACTGGCTCTGTAGTTGAAGCAATCCCAAAAGATGATGAAATCGAGCAAACTCATGAAGAAAGCACTCAAGAGGAAGACACTACACCGAAAGTTGAAGAGGCTTCATGTTCTTCTGACCAGGTAAAGCCTGTAGAAACAAATGGGAGTAAGCTTTCTGCTGCAGCTAAACCATTTAATCCAGGACCCATGCCACACCTTTTAAACTCGGTTGCAGCGACTAGCATATATGATGTAAACGTTAGTCAAGGCATGCTTGCAGAGCCTGTTCTTACTCCAGTTGCTGCCAGGATTCCTTGTGGTCCTAGATCACCCTTGTATTATAGAAACAATTATTCTTTCCGCATGAAACATGGCTTTTTGAGACATCATACCCTTGGCAAGGGAAGAAGTGGATTTGGGCCTCCAAGAATGAACCCAGATGCACCTGAGTTTGTACCTTGGAGAGATAGGCAACCATATCCTGGTGATGAAAATTCTCACATTCAAAATGAGTCAAATTCTATGTTTGAAATGAGTAGTGCAGAGGAGAAGCTGGGTGATGAATCCAATAATGAAGTTAAAGATGGGGCTTCGAAAAAGAATTTCTCCGAGTCTGAAAAGTCAGAGCTTGCAAGTCAGATACTACTTAGCCTCATTGTAAAGTCAGTCCAGCATAATATGGAACATGTGAGTGAGCATGCAGTTAGTGAGAAAAATTTGGATTGTTCAGAAAATTCTTCAGATGCTATAGCAAATGACAGTGCAATTATAAAAATTCTCAATGGAAATGAGGGGAAGGACTTGGTTTCTCAATCTGATGATTGTGAGCAGCCAAAAACAGATGAAACAGATGTAAATAAGAATAAAAATGGTGATAGTGAAGGATTCATAACTGTCACAAAGAGGAAAAGAAACAGGCAAAGGTTTCCAAATGGGGTAACTGGGTTGTACAATCAGCAATCTATCTGTGCTTCTGTTCGTTGAAGAGTGGGGAAGAGCTGAACTAAAATCACCAGGAGTTCATTTACTATTCATCATCAAGAAGTCAAATGGGGTAAGTGGGTTGTACAATCAGCAATCTATCTGTGCTTCTGTTTTTTGAAGAGTGGGGGTGACCTGAACTAAAATCACCAGGAGTTCATTTGCTATTCATCTTCAAGAAGTCACCAGGATGGCATTGCATGTTCATCTCCTAGTTCTAGTCTAGTGAATCTCTTTGCATCGAGTGTAGAAATTATTGAAAGTGAAGTTTTGGTAATAATTTTTTTGTTTTGTTTTTGTTTTGGTGTTGATTTATAAGCTCACTTGGGACGTTTTAATAACCAATGTAATATCTCTCTTATAGTAGAGATTTTGTCTTATCAATAAAAAGCTAATTGGCTAATACTTCGATTATTCCTCCATATGTGAGTGTGTTTTTGTTTTGGATTTTCTCCATTTATAATCTGAAGTGGAATTTTAACTTATTCCAACTCCGTTCATGCTCTGATGAATTAAAACTGAGCTACTGTTTATTTTTAAGTTCTGTTTCTGAGAATTTATAAACTTGGGACTACTGTTTTTGCAGGTCACTTTGCAATAAAGAGAAGTGCTATTTGCATTTCACAAGGACATTTTTTAAAGAGTTGATCTCTTCTCTCTCTCTCTCCACACACACACACACACACACACACTAATTGACACACACACACACACACACTCGGTGACACACACAGAGAGGCAGATCGGTAGAGAGAATCTGCAATGAAAATCATGTCCGAGGCTACTTTAACATAGCTAGATCATGATGCAGATTCTTGTCAATATGAAATCTTAAATGAGACAATTCAATATACACTGTAGTCCATTGTTGCTCCGAATACTTATATAACATAGGATCCATTTTACTAGAGGACGGACATTCACCATGAGGCATTATAGGAGAGGGTGGAGGTTTCCCTGGAGCATCATTTTCCCTACTCCTAAAAATGCAAGATGATCTCTGTTTATTTCTGTTGGTCTTGCTTAGGGATGGCAATTTTGCCTCGCCTCGCGCGGGTTTTCCCCACCCCGCAAAGGTGGCGGGGTGGGGATGGGGCAAGATTTTAGCCCCACACCACGGGGCAGGGTGGGGATGAGTTTAGACTTTTCTGCCCCGCCCCGCATTGCTATGAATTATAATTGTAAATTTTTCATACTCTAAAACCCTATTATTTAAAAAAACATATCAATATTAGCTTATTTTATTCTACCTAATGTGGTTCTCTACCTTTATTTTGTTATATGTTATACTATGAGATTTTTTTTTTCTTTGTGATTGTCTTGTTAAACACTTGGATATATTATTCAATTTTTTCTAAAAATTGATTTGATTTGATGTGATAAATTTAGTTGTAATTTCAAGTATATTTTTATTAATGAAATAAGTTTTATTAAAAAAATTGTATTAGTTGTAGGGCAAATTAACAAAAAGTAGAGTTTTTCGAGGTAGGGTGGGGCTACGCGGGGCCCCAAGGGGCGGGGATGGGTTGAGAAAGTTTTCCCCATCATGTGGGGCGGGAATGGGCCAAGACAAAACCATGCGGGGCGAGGATGAAGACCCCATCCTTCGGCCTCGCCCCGCCCCGCCCCATTGCCATCCCTACCCTTGCTTTTTCTGCACAGAAAGGTAATAACTTGTGCATGGCCACTTTTCATTTTCTGACCTGTTTAATAGGAATAAATAAGTAAGTAATTAGGAACATAGTAATATGATTTTTAACTAAAATATTTGGGAGAATCATATATACATACATACATACATATAAATATAAATTTGAGTGCTAAAATTACAGTTCTTGTCACATTAGTTGCACTTAATTTAGGAGAACTTTGTCACAACTATAATTGTGTGATTATCATTTTTTTTTTTTATATACTTGGCGCTACAACTGATGTATTTAGTACAAGCTTTGTCTCCAATGCTTCAGAACTTCATGTTTTCATTTTTGTGGGAAACAAATCAGTGCCTAAATGGTATTAGCCTAGGCAATATTGCGAGGTTACACAAACTTTTAACTTTGACTGGCACAGGCAACTCAGCTAAACTGTGTTGATCCCAAGCAGTAAAATCTCAAAAAGTGCAGATATTGCAATGATCAAGAATTTGGTGGTTTTCTAATTTTATCTATTCTTACTTGGGAAATTAAACAGGATATTGTGGGGAATTCAACCGAAATTCCCAACTGTGAGAAACAAAAAAAATAGAGAAAACACACGCTAAAGAAAACAATCACACGCATAAGACAATATTTACATGGTTCGGCAATTTGCCTACGTTTACGGAGTTGCAGGAATTTCACTATTATCAGGGAAAAATACAAAGTGCGGCTATAGTGTTTTCACTCTCTCAAAAACAACAACAAGACCGAAACCCTAATCACCAAAAAATGGTTTTTATATCCTGCGCACAGGATTCACAATGAGCTACAAAACGGGCCAAAAGGCTTGTCGGCCTAAGCCTCCGCCTCATGGACTAAGCCTCAGAAAATCTCCCATTAAAAACCACGCAACATTATTTCGGGTTGTCAACTGGATCAAACACAACTAAGCTCCACAAATCCCAATAGATATAAGCTTGATGAATCTGCCCCCCGTCCCCATGTGTACTATTGAAAGAGTCTATTCAAAGATAAGAAAAAATGGGCATATTAAATTTAAAAGAACAACACTAATCAATAATAATATCTTGACATTTCTTTGATGCATGGCTATGACTTTCAGGACTCAGGAGTATGAAATCTTCGATTCTTCGTGTCGTGTCAAGTAATTAGCCTACGACGCATTTTTATATTAAGGCTGAATCATAGTTAAGGCCTATGCCTATTATTTAGTATAGGGCCTATAGGCCCAAGTCTATATATTATTTTAATTAGATTCATTTTATTAGGACCTACTTTTAGTGCAATCATGCAAAAGGAAGAGGAGTATTGAGCTCTAAAATCTCGTCTTAATTGGGCTGCTTATGGGGATTGTAACACCTCCTTTTTCCATGTTTCCACCCTCGTGAGAAGACACAGGAATAAAATCAAGAGCATTAAGAATTAAATGGGTGAATGGAATACTGATGAGGCTGGAGTTAAAAACTTCATTTGGTTAGAATATCACAAGTTGTTTGAAACTGGGATGGTTTTCTCGACGCTTTACTCTGATATTGAGAATTTTGCTTGTTGCTTTCTGTCTGAGAAGGAAAGGAATTGCCTAAGTATACCCGTTGTGGAAGAGGAGATTAGGCAGGGTCTCTAGGCTTTGAAACCCTTCAAAGTTCCTTGTGCTGATGGCCTTCATGCTGGCCTTTTTCAATATTTCTGGGCCAATGTTAAGAACTCTGTGTGTAATGAAATTATCTCCATCTTTGATATGAGAAGGATGCCAGATTGCATGAATGAAACATTGATAACCCTCATTCTGAAATGCCCTAACCCGGAAAACTATCATAACTATAGGCCGATCAGCCTATGTAATACCATTTACAAAGTGGTTACCAAGATCATCGTGGGCTGTATCAGACCTTTGCTTGATAAGTTGGTCTCACCTAATCAGGCAGCCTTCGTGCCAGGGAGGAGGGGCTTGGATAATGTTGTTATTGCGCAGGAACTTATTCATACTTTGGATAATAAGAAAGGCAAGGTGGGATTCATGACAATAAAAATTGATCTTGCCAAGGTGTATGATCGCCTTGAGTGGTCTTTCATTCTTAAAGTCCTTAGAGCTTTTCACTTTCCCCACGCTCTCATAGAGTTAATCATAAGCTGTGTCTCATCATCCAGCATCTCTATTTTGTTTAATGGAGGCAAACTTGAAGCCTTTAAGCCTTCTAGAGGGATTTGCCAAGGCAATCCTCTCTCTCCATACCTTTTCATACTTTGTATGGAGTATCTTGGATTCTTGATAAATAAGAGCTGCATGAAGAAGAAGTGGACCCCTTTGAAAGCTTCCAAAGATAATGTGGAGATTTCTCACTTATTTTTTGCTGATGACCTTTTGCTTTTTGCTAAAGCAAACACTGTTGGTGCCAAGGCCATCAAGGAGGTGCTGGACAAATTCTGTGAAGAATCCGGGCAACTTGTGAATTTTGATAAATCTCAAATTTATTTCTCTTCGAACTCTCATGAGGGTGTCAAGGAGAATATTAGTGCCATTCTGAACATTCAAGCTACTTCTTCCCTTGGTAAATACCTCGGCTTTCTATTAAGACATAAAGGAGCTGTCAGATTTCAATTCAACATCATTGCTAAAAGGATCATTTCTAAACTTTCTAGGTGGAAGGCTAAGTTTTTATCTTTTGCCGGTAGAACTGTATTGGTTAAATCTGTCATGACAACTATCTCCAATTATGTGATGCAAGGGGCTGCACTTCCTGTGCATCTTTGTGAAAAAATAAATAAAATTAATAGGATTTCCTATGAGGCTCCACTACGGAAAAGAAAAAATTACACCTGGTTGGTTGGAACAAAATTATAAAGTCTAAGGATGAGGGTGGTCTGCGTATACAAGCAGCTAGAGTGAGGAACATTGCCCTCCTTGCTAAACTTAATTGGAGGCTTTATCAGGAAAAAGATTCACTATGGGCCAAAGTTGTGCTGAATAAATACTGTTCTCAATCTCGACGAAGCTCAAAGGAACTTGGCAAGTTGCGTTGCTCCCCCATTTGGATTGCTGTCAAGGTGGGATTCGCTGTGTTTGAAAAAGGTATTTGTTGGAATGCGGGGACTAACTCCAACCTTAAATTCTGAGAGCGCAAATGGGTTAAGGGGTACACGGTAAAGGAACTAATTGAGGGGCCCCTGACAAGGCATGAAGCTGAGTTAACTGTCACTGATATGTTCCAATTTGGGAGATGGTGTTGGGAAAAAATCTCCTTTGAATTACCTTTTGAAATCCTGGAAAAAATCCGTGCCACTCCTATGTAGCTTTTTGGTGATAAAGAGGATACTTTGGCATGGAAATACTCTAAGGATGGTGATTTCAGTTCTGCATCAGCTTCTACTTTGGCTAACTCCTAGGGCACTAGTCTCCAGTCCTTTTCGGGTAAGTGGCTGTGGAAGTTGGACACACTTCCAAAAATCAAGCATTTTTTGTGGCTGTGCTTTCATCACAGTGTCCCAGTTAGGCAAGTTTTCAACGCCAGGGGCATTGAATGCACCACTTGCTGTCCGTTTTGTCAAAATCAAGAAGAATCTATCATTCATCTTTTGCGAGACTGCCTTTTTGCTTTGAGGTTCAGGAATAAGCTTGGAACCGCCCAGTCATGTACAAATTTTCTTCAATTGGATTTGCTTGAGTGGTTCAAGCAGAACTGTCTCTACAACAACTAGATCCAAGCTAACGGCATCCCTTGGTCTTCTCTCTTTCCCTTTGTGATATGGTGTTTATGGAACCATAGGAACAGAGTGGTATTTGAGAACTCTGTTATTAATTCTAACCTTCATGTTTTGTGTACTAATCTGGCGAGGGAGTACATCTTCTGTGTGGGGAAAGGGCAGCAGCTAAAACATCACATTATCACTCCAATACGTTGGCACAAACCCGATCATGGTTGGTTCAAACTTAACTCGGACGGGGCTTCTCAAGGAAATCCGGGTAAGGCTGGAGGGGGAGGCCTCATTCGGGATCAACATGGGGTTTGGATTAAGGGTTACATGAGGAAAATTGGTGTGGCTTCCAGTTTCATAGCTGAGTGTTGGGCCTTGAGAGATGGATTGTTACTTGCTGCTCAACTGGGCATTCAACATATTGTTGTTGAACTTGATGCTATCACTTTAGTAAATCTTGTCTCGGCCAATTCAACCTCTAACAGATCATATTCCCCTCTCCTCAATGATTGTAGGTACCTTCAAGGGCAATTTCATTGCTTCAAGGTCATACATACCTTTAGAGAGGCGAACAGATGTGCGGATTATCTCGCTCGTGCTGGCTGTTCACTTGCTGAGGATTTTGTTGTATTAAATCTGCTATCTAATGATGTTTTGTGTAATATGTTAAGCACTGATGTTGTTGATTTGTATTCTCTAAGGCGCATTGCCACAACTTCGCCTTTTATAGCTTCCTAGTTTAATATATATTCCTCTTAACCAAAAAAAAAAAAAAAAAAGTATATCCTAATCATATTGCGGTAACCTTATTTATAGTGTAATTAAAATAATCTTAGAATTGGTATATGATTAGGTTAGGGTTTAGGTGAGCGCCCCCCCCCCCCTCCCTCTCTCTCTCTCTCTCTCTCTCTCTCTCTCTCTCTCTATATATATATATATATATATATATAAATATATATATATTCCTAATGGCCTCATTATAATAAATCAATTTAAAATAGTAAAAATGTCGTTGTTTAGAGTTTTTTTCGTTATGGACATAAACCATCAAATTGTACCAAATTAATTATGCTTTACTTGTTAATTTGGAGGGCCCGGCAATTGCCTACTATGCATTATGTTCAAGAAAATAGAGGAGAAGATGATTACTATAGTCTACACGGTTACAAGGTAATATTCATATATACTAGGGAAAAAAAAATGGTATAGGAAGGAGACGAATAATTGTGCAAAAATGAATGATAGAATGAAAATAAAAAATAAAATGTAAAAAACAAAATTCCTTAATCCAGTGAATCATGAAGTGAAGGTATACTAATCCCAACAGCATCGTATCCGGTTCCAAAATCAGAGTAACTAAGAACATATAAAAATAAAATTTAAAATTTAAAAAGGGTCAAATATGCTCATTAATTCAAACTAACCTTTGAGCATGTGCTCACACGCATGCTCAGAGACTCTTTTATTTTTTTATTTTTATCTTTGTAAATGTTAATAATTTGCATCGATTATAATTTGAGATTACTACATTTTTCAATCACAAAGAAAACTTAGGGTTGTGATGAGAGTATTATGCGTTTACAGGTGAAATAATTTGTTCATCACACCTCTATTTTTTTTTTTTTTTTTTGGTGATTGGAAAATATACTAATCCCAAATTATAATTGATGCAAATTATTAACCTTTACAAAAAAAAAAAAAAAAAAAAAAAAAAAAAAAAAAGAGCCTCTGAGCACACACGTAAGCGCATTGTAGCTCAATTGGCTAAAATTTCCTAACACGAAAATATTAAATAGTATTTTTTTTTTTATTGGAATGGTTCTCATGTTATGAAGGTTTTTTTTTTTTTGGTGTGTGTGTGTGTGTAATGGAAGTTGTGAAGTTATCTTTAAAATTGTATTAAACGTTTTTAAACACCATGAATACCATTTGAAAAGTCCACATATTCTCAAAGTTAAAATCAAGTCACATAATTTTTTATTTTTTGGATTTTGGTGCATCTATTATTTTTTGATCCTAGGCCAAGAAGTTTGTTTGTTTTTTTTTAATAAGCTGGCACAATTCTAAAGCAAATGTTTCAATTGCCTAAAAAAACAAAAAATTTAAAAGTATTAATTTTTTAAAACACCAAGAACACCGTTTGAAAAGACCACCTATTCTCAAAGTTTAATATCAAGCCACAAATATTTTTTTGGTGCATCTATTATGTTTTTGAACCCAAGCCCAAAAGTAATTTATTTTTTAAAACTGGCATAATTCTAGTACAAAAGTTTCAAATGCCTAAAAAGAAAAAAAAAAATAGTATTAAATTTTTCTTCTATGGGAAAGGTTCACGATTGTGAATTTTTTTTTAAAAAAAATTCTTTTAATGAGAGTTATCAAGGGTTTTTTTAGGTAGCCACTTAGTACATATTTATAACAAAAGTTTGAAATGCCTAAAAAAACAAAACAAATTTAAATAGTATTATTATTATTTTTTTATGAGAACCCCTCTCATCAAGGTTTTTTTTTTTTTTAATCCTAAAAGGTAGCCACTTAGTCCTAAAATGTAGCTAATAAGTACACATCCATAACAAAAGTTTCAAATGCCTAAAAAAGCAAATAATAATAATAATAATAATAATAATAATAATAATAATAATAATAAGGGCACGCTTTGCTCCCCAAAGACCAAGTAAAATGGACTAAGGCTCAAAGAGCCCAAAACAATGAAATTGTAGAGAGTGGGTTAGAAACTGAACTCTAATGAGTTGGACAACAATCACTGTAGGCTAAATATTGCTTGAAAGTATAAATAAATAGTTTTGTGCAAGGAAAATCCTCCTCGGCAAAGTCTGAGGAAGGTTGTTTTTATATACCTCTCTTGGACCTAAATAACATTACAGTTCTTGAGTGTACAGTGATTTTTCTACAGTTTATTTGATGATCCCCTTGTAATGGGGTCTTTCTTCTTTATATTCTCATTCTTTACTCCATCTCAGCCCTCCACATGTAGATCAAATTGCTGGATTTGATACTTGTCCCATTAGCACTTTCTTGAAGTCTTTGTGGGTAGCTGTAAGGCTGAATGTTACTATTTAGGCATCACTGATAGGCCAAAAACGTATTGACCCATTGTGATGAATTAATTAATTAATTAGCCAAGTTTAATTAATTAATCAAATTAACATGCAAACGCGTGGTAGTACAAACAAATCACTAATTAAACTAAGTATGCAGCAGAAATTAAATTGACACGGTGATTTGTTTACAAATGGGGAAAACCTACACGGCAAAAACCTCACCGGATGATTTTTAGGTCACTACTCTCGAAATTCCACTATTATCACAACAAACGATTACAAGTAAAGGAATCCCAGTACCTTATACTAACTTACAGTTGAATCCTTACCCCAATACTCAATTGGACTTGTTCTGTAATGACAATTTTTCCTTTTGATGCATGGCTCCCAAGTACGTGACTAACTAATTGCGCGGATCCCAGCACGCGACTTCAATCACCAACTAGAAAAGGTTGTTGGCTGCAAATTTCTTCAGTTCATCCACACGATGAAGATCAAGAAGATGCTTGGTTACAAAACCCTATGGTGTACAAACATAACAACTTCTTTAGAAGAGATGAATTAAGGCAAAACTCTATCTTTGATCACAATTTTCTTGAGCAAACTTTGCTCAACACTTGTGCAACTTGTGTACACTTTGACGGCCCTTAAAATAATCATTTTATATGTCTAGAGTTGTGAGAAAAGAAAGCCCAAACACATAAACACAGATTAGAGTCAAAACAAAACTGAAAATCTGTTTTTCTTAAATCTCGACAGATACCCTATCTGTCGAGCTGCTGTCGAACCACGGGGCTGAACAGCTCTTTAAACCTAGATAGATGGCTAGCTGTTGAGATTTACTGACAGACACTTTTCAACTTGAATCTTGGACAGACTTGCATGACTTCAACATTTGATCTTGAAATAAAGTTTCTTGAAGTATTAAACACATCCTAGATCTACCCAAATACAAGTAAAGTGCATTTTGTCAAAGGATTAGCCAATTACATAAAATAGTGACATATGTTCCTAACAAGTGAATCACATATGTCCTAACAATCACCTCCACATTAATGCGGCCAAGGAGTTAGCTGCAGAGCATTCAATGCGGTGGTAGCAGCTTTCCTCTTAGATATTTCTTAGCTTTCCTTTATCTTATCCCCTTTTGATGCTTATCCTTACCAGTATGATCGTCTAGTGCCTTGTTCTTGATGAAAGGTCGGACCTTTGACCCCTACTCTACTTAGCCAAGGAGGTATTTCTCCTCAGACTACACTCCTAATCCCTCATGACCAGACTTCTTCCATGGACTACTTATATGCCCCCATTAGTGTCTACTTGTCCTTGGACTATTAATATCCTCGGACATGGCCCACGGCCCAATATCCATTTATGGGCCCTTTATTCCTACAATAGCCCCTCGAAATTCCATTCTTTTGCTCATCGAGAAAAAAGGAGGATTTCGATCTTCCATTAACTATCCTTTCGATTTTTACATCATCTCTTTTTGTGCAGCTGTTTTTTCAACTGCCAAGAAGTATGTTCCTGAGGCTTCGACATCTGGGACGCGTCTGCATTTATTTCCTATGGTGCCATGTTCCCCACGTTCTATGGTGTGATGAAAATCTTATGGTGAAAAATTTTATGGGGATTTGGGGGGGAACTGTCCCACTTATTTTTCCTACTCATATATATATTGTTTCAAGATTTCGGTTGTTTCACTTTTTGCATCTTCAACTCTCAAGAACTAGTCCAAGGAGCTCTCCCTCCCTTTCGTAAGTTACCCTTAGCACTTCTTTTTAAATTTAGAAGCTTGTCCTCCTTGGCCTCTCTAATTTCACCTCGTCTTCTTTACATCTTCAAATATTTTTCGAATGGGTAGATTTGCTAACCTAGCAGACACCCCAGAAGGTATAGAGAGTTTTAAAGCCCGCTACCATATTCCGCTTAGGGTTTCCATTAAATACTTCCGTCGAGGGGAATGGCATGCCCTGAGGCAAGAAGGGGAAGTAGTAATCCCTATGATTACTTTTATAGAGGGAGTGATGAGAATCCCTATAGGTAGAGTGACTAGGGACTACCTTATTGCCCATAGACTTTCCCTTACTCAGTGCGCCCCTAACATGTTTAGGATTCTAGGTAGTGTAGATGCCTTTAACGAAAAGATGAATGTGAACCTTACTCACCACAAACTGGGTTTACAATCGTCACAAACTCTCAGGCCAGGGGTACTATTTGAAAACTAGAGTCCCTGCAGTCAGACTTATATCTTGTCTCCCTGAGTCCAATAAGGGTATGGACAAAGATTTCTTAATCATCTCAGGGGAGTGGCATGATGAACTTCATTGCCCAACACGAGATGGGACACTAGGTGGGGGTGTTTAGATCTTGGTTTATTACTCTAATAATATCCCCTTTCTTACTAACACTTTCTGTGCTCACTTCTTCCATTTTTACTTGTAAATTTGTTCTTATTTTATCTGTGATGTTTTCTAACTGTGTTTTTACTTTGGAAAATTTCCAGATAAGTACTCTGCAATCCCGAATCTTAACCTTGCCAATGAGCCTGATTTGACAAAGATACTTAAGGCTGAGATCTTTGTCCACACTGACAGACAGCTAAGAGCGGTCTACCTCATCCTCGGCTATGATCCTATCTCATCTAGCTTCCAGTGCCCAAGTATGTGATAAAGGCGAGAGACCCCTGATTGCATAAGATCAACATTGCAGTACTGGGCTTCCTTGTTGGTCTTGCTCTAGAAGGTGTACAACAAGTGGAGATACCTTTCCAGTGCACTACTGAGGAAGAAGTAACCTCATCCCAACCAGCTCTTGAGGAAACAATAAGAGTAGTTAAAGTTTCAGACTCCAAGGAGGACTTTGAAATTTTCAACCAGATTCATTCTCCAGAACCTCCAGTTGTTGATTTCAGCCACCTTCCTCTAGCCCAAGTAAGTAGTGTCCAGGAAGCCCCTAGTGTACCTGATGGAATGGTACTTCAACGCAAAGCCAAAACGAGCCTTCTTAAGCTCTTGAGTCCCACACAGAGGGTACTGTGCCTAAGGTGGCTGTCTAGACTAAGCCTCATACTCCTTCTCCTACCCAAACTTCCCAAGCTAATCCTGCAGACAAGAAGATAAAACAGGATCAAAAGGGCAAGGATGTAATGGAGGAAGGAAGGGGCATCCCTTCCAAAGATACCAAGCCCCAGAAAGGGTCCAAAGTGGCCAGGATTGCTTAGACGAGGTCTTTAAGCGAATGGTCTATTGTGGAGAGGGGGCGTGATCATCGCACCAAGGTTCAAGCTTAGAAGCCCCCTTTGGTGTTGAATGGATCTTCTCTCCCTATAGATTCCTCTATTAGGGATTTCCAACAAGGAAAAACTGGGTACGTAGCAAACGCCCTGGAGCAGTCCCTACTATTGCTTGATGACATGGCCGACCTAAGGACCATGAAGAAACACTTCGTGTTTCTTACTTTGAAGAGAGATCTCGCATTGGTAGAGGTTTCCTTTTTTTTTTTCTTTTTTTTTTTTTACTTAGTATTCCTATTACTTTCTCTCATCATCTCATTGTTTTTTTTTAATTTTTTTTTAATTTTTTTATTATTATTTTTTAAAAGCTGTTCAAACTGTGCATATGGCCGAGGAATTGGTGAACAACTCCCATAGGAATGAAGGAGGAGGAGGGAAGGCGCATAGCTACTGTGGATGCCTTCACCTTGGCTGAGAAGAGAATCCAAGACTTAAACACCAAGCTAATCGAGGCTGACAGGGAGAAGAAGAGCGCTGAGGCTGCTTTGCAAGGGGCTGAGAAGTAGGCTGAGAGTCAGTGCAAACAACTCCGTTATATTGAGGACCAACTAATTGTAGCTAAGGAGCAGATAGGGATCTTAAAGAAAAAGCTAGAGGAGGTTGAGAAAGTTACAGAAAAGGCCGGGTAGGAAGGGTATGACATTGGGGTGGTAGAGATCGAGGAGAGCCTCAGGGTTGAGGTTTTTGGGGTTTGCAGGAACTACTGCCTCCAAGTGTGGAATGAGACTCTAAACCAAGCTGGAATAGATGCTTCGTCCACCTTAAGGAGACCAGAGAGTGTCTACTATCCTCTAGCCATCTGAGCATCAGGCCCTTCTAGCTCTAAGGCTAAGACTGCTCCTAAAGACCTTGGCTCTAACAAGGATTCCTCTACTAATACTCTTCCTTCTTCCACTATCCCTCATGAAGAGGTTGTTCAAGCTGGTGTTGCTGAGAAAGAAAAAGATACTGTAGACAACACAGCTCTCGAGGTCATAAAGCTTCCACCTGCACCTAAGGACTCCTCTAAGGAGAAAGGAACCTCCCAGAGGTGAGAAATAGTTTTGGTAACTCTTCCTATCCCTGCCAAGGAAGATTCCATGAGTAAAGGTTCAGCCTCCTCAGCAACAACGCCTGAAAAATCTGCTAAGGCCATAGCAAAAGACAACCCTCCTCCCAAGACCAAGTAATGCCCAGATTATGTTTTGTAGGCTTTTTTTTTTTTTTTTTTTTTTTTTTTTATGTATTTTTTTTATGTGTACTTGTTGTTTACTTTCCTAGATATGTACTTTCTTTGCCCTTTTTCAAGGGTTTACTTAATGAAAAACATTAACTTCCTTTATATTTCCTTGTGTTTATGCCAAGTCAAACATGATTTCCTTCTTAGTATTTAACTGACCTTAGCATAACTTATATTTTCTTTTAATTCAAGATATATCTTCATTCCTTAATTTTACCAATTATTTTGTACGTATGGCAATCTAACTACTACGTTCCATGCAACCAACAATATAACAGGCTAACCTTTCCAAGTCTACAACATTTAGTAAAGTGTAATTTTAACTTCAAAACATACTTTATGTACCTGAGATAAACAGCTCAAAGGATTATATGTACTTTAGGATTTCCTTCCCTACTTCAAACAATGGTAACGCATCTATTTATCCAAGGTTTCACATAATCCTCAACTTAGCAATAGATCCAAGTAGTTGTAGGTGTTAATTTACCCATAGTATGTGGTCTGAGGAGCCAAGCAGTACTAAGGTTTTGTTTAACACTTAGATAGATACTGAGCTGTGCTAATTTACCCAAAGTATGTGGTTCGAGGAACTAGGCATGACCAAGGTTCTGTTTAACACTTAGATAGAAACTGAGCTGTGTTAATTTACCCAAGGTATGTGGTCCGAGGAAATAGGCATGACCAAGGTTCTATTTAACACTTAAATATATGTTAAGAAATATTAATTTACCCAAGGTATGTGGTCCGAGGAAATAGGCATGACTAAGGTTCTATTTAACACTTAAATATATGTTAAGAAATATTAATTTACCCAAGGTGTGTGGTCTGAGGAGTCAGACATGACCAAGTTTCTGTTTAATATTTAAACAAATAACATGGAGTATTAATTTACCCAAGGTATGTGGTCCAAGGAGCCAAACATGATCAACGTTCTGTTTAATACTTAAACAAATAATATGAAATATTAATTTATCCAAGGTATGTGGTCCGAGAAGCCAGGCATGACCAAGGTTCTGTTTAATACTTAAACAAATAATATGGAGTATTAATTTACCTAAGGTATGTGGTTCGATGAGCCAGGCATGACCAAGATTTTGTTTAATACTTAAACAATTAATACACACAACACATAATATTATAAACAAAAGTGGGGTAGAATTGCCTTCCATTAATAGTAATATCTTCGTAGGTTATTTACATTCCAATGGTGTAGTATAACTTTTTCATTTAAGTCTTCTAGAAAATAAGCACCTATACCAGCTATCGAGGTGATACGATATGACCCCTCCCAATTGGGCCCTAGTTTTTCCCATGCTGGGTTTTTTGCAGTACCCACAACTTTCCTCAGTACTAAGTCACCAGGGGCTAATGGCCTTACTCTCACACTGATGTCATATCCATGCTTGAGCTTCTATTGATAATTTGCTAGTTGAACCATAGCAGTTTCTCTTCATTCCTTAATCAAATCTAGACTTTTTTCCAATAAGTTATCGTTGTTGTCTGGAGTGAACAAGCTCGTCCTCAGCGTTGGAAATCCAGTCTCTAAAGGGATCACAGCTTCGGACCCATAAGTCATTGAAAATGGTATTTCTTTAGTTGATCGACGAGGAGTGGTCCGATATGTCCAGAGAACATGTGGAAGTTTTCCCACCCATCTACCCTTTGCCTCATCCAACCTCTCCTTAAGCCCATTCACTATAACTTTATTAACAGCCTCGGCCTACCCATTCCCCTAGGGATAGGCTGGAGTTGAATATCTGTTCCCAATGCCCAATTCACAGCAGTACCTCTTGAAAGCTTTACTATCAAATTGAAGGAATCCCAAATTGAGGAATCCCAAATTGAGTGATAATGTTTTTCCATACAAACCTCTTTGCATCCACATCCCTAATATTAGCTAGTGGCTCAACTTCTACTCACTTTGTGAATAATCGATGTCGACCAGAAGCCACCTCCTGTTTCCTGCTACCTTAGGGAATGGTCCTACAATGTCCAAGCCTCACTGAGTAAAAGACCATGGGCTAGACAGAGGATTAAGGACACCTTTTGGTCAATGAATGTTTAGAGCAAATCTTTGGCATTGATCACATTTCTTCACATATTCTTGTGCTTCTTTCTGCATATTTGACCACCAATACTCCTGAGTGAGGGCCCTGTGGGATAGTGATCTGTGCCCTGTATGACTTCCACAGATTCCCTCATGTAAGTCCTACAGGAGTGGCTCCACTACTTCAGGATGGACGCATAACAAGTATGGTCCAAAAAAAGAACGTTTGTACTTTTGCTCCTCGAACAATAAAAAATGAGGAGCTTTTCTTCGTACTTTATCTGCCTCTCCCTTTTCCTTAAACAGAGTACCTTCCTTAAGGAACAGAACTATGGAATCCATCCAACTAGGCCCAACCCTAATCTGGTGAACCTAGACCTTCTCTTTCTTCTCCTCGTTAGGCTTATATAAATCTTTAACCAGTATAACCCGGGGTAAATCCTGTGCCGAGGAAGTTGCTAAAGTAGCCAGAGAATCAGCATGAGTATTTTTGCTCCTCGAGATTTGTTGCAAAGTAAAAGATTTAAAGCCTGATTGTAGGCGCCTAGCTTGGCTCAAATACTCTTACATTCTCAAATCCCTAGCTTCCAACTCTCCCTTTACCTGGCCCACTATCAACCTCAAATCCGAGAATACATCCATTGCCTTTCCTCCCATTTTCTGAACCATAGCCATCCCCACCAACAAAGCTTTATACTCAGCCACATTCTTTGTGGCCGAGAAACCTAACCTTAAATATTTCTCAATAGTAATCCTTTTTGGGGACACCAAAACTAGCCCTACTCTAGATTCTTTTTGATTAGCTGCACCATCAACATAAAATTTCCAAGATAAGGTCCCTGTAGGGAAATTGTTTCAACTAGTTTTCGTCCCAAGTTTTACTTCTCACCCTCTGTTTCTACTGGAGATTCAGTAAACTCTACCTCTAAATCTGCAAGAACTTGGCCTTTAATAGAGGTCCGAGGCATATAATTGATGTCAAAAGCTCCTAAAATTGTTCCCCACTTGGCGATTCTCCCTGTGTAATCAGCCTTTCGAAGTAACGATTGAAGATGAAGTTGGGTTAAAATCATAACTGTGTGAGCTTGAAAGTAGTGAGGGAGCTTCCGCGTGGTTTGTATCACCACCAAGATAACCTTCTCCAGTGGCAAGTAACGAACCTCTGCTTCGTGCAATGACTTGCTCACGTAATAAACCGGCCATTTTACTCCACTGTCCACCCTTATCAGCACTAAACTAACTGCATGAAAGGCTATCGCAATGTAGGCAAAGAGAACCTCTTCCTTTTTGGGCCTTGACATAATGGGTGGCCGAGAAAGATACTCCTTTAACTGCTGAAAGGCCAAGGCACACTCTAAAGTCCACTCAAATCCTTTCAATTTGTGTAACAACTGGAAGAAAGGCCTACACCTGTTTGTGGACTGAGAGGTTAATTGGTTCAATGTAGCAGTCATTCCTGTCAACTTCTGAACTTCTTTGGGATTCTTAAGAGGCTGCAAATTGTTAATTGCTTTAATTTGATTAGGGTTGACCTCAATTCCATGATGAGTGACCATATAACCTAGAAATTTGCCCGAACTAATGCTAAAAGAACATTTAAAAGCATTAAGGCGTAGTTTATGCTTTCTCAGTATTTCAAAAATATTTCTGAGGTCATTCATAGCTCGGACTCTACTTTGCTCTTCACCACTATATCATCTATGTAGACTTCAATGTTTTTGCCAATTTAAGGCATAAACATCCTAGTCATCATCTTCTGATAAGTAGATCCTGCATTCTTTAGTCCAAAGGGCATCACTTTGTAATGGCAATTCCCAGTGGGCGTAACAAAAGCAGTCTTCTCCTGATTGTCTAGAGTTAATGGTATTTTATAGTATCCCTGAAAGGCATCTAAAAAGCTCATCCGAGAATGACCAACTGTTGCATCCACCAATTGGTCTATCTGAGACATTGGGAAGGAGTCTTTTGGGTAAGCTTTGTTTAAATAAGTGAAGTACACACATACTTGCCAGTTCCCATTCTTCTTCTTTACCACCACTGTATTGGCCAACCATTCAGGATAAAACACTTCTTTTATTACCCTTGCCCACTTAAGCTTGATCACCTCCTCCTTAATACCATCATAATGTTTTTTATAAAAGCGCTGAGGTGGTTGCTTCTTAGGAGTGACAAATGGATTAACATTTAAGTGATGGAAAATAAAATTTGAATCCACCCTAGGAGCTTCATAAGCACTCCATGCAAACACATCAACATTTTTCCTGAGGAAGATAATCAGTTCTTCCTTCTGCCGAGGAGGTAACTAAATTTCCACTTGGAAAAACTTCTCCTCGTCATCATCAATGACAATTTTTTCCAACTCTTGACACTTTTCCCCTTCTACCACCACATTCGTGGACAAGACTATTCTCCTTGATTGCTATAAATCCCTCTCTGCAGAGGTCGAGGACTCACCTCCATTTTAATGCCGAATTGCAGCCACCAAGCATTGTCTGGCCATAGATTGACTTCCAACCAGCTCCTCAACTTGATCGCCTGATAGATACCTCACCTTCAAGTGCAAGGTGGAAGAAATAGCTCCCATGGCATGAAGCTAAGGTCTTGTCGCAATAGCAGTGTAGGGGGAGTAGGCATCCACCACAATGAAGTCCACTTCCACGACTTCTGACCCTACCTGAATAGGTAATCTGATTTGACCCTTCAGGAAGACTGTTTTGCCATCAAACCTTATTAGAGGAGAATCATAGCAGACGAAGTTCTTAGGCTTTAGCTTGAGCCCCTTTTATAGATCAGGGTACATAATTTCTGCATTGCTGTCTTGATCTACCAAAACCTTCTTCACATCATACCCTCCAATCCTAAGGGTAACCATCAGGGCATCATCACGTGGTTTCATGGTTCCTTCCTTATCTTCATCAGAAAAGCTTAAAGCTGGTTGGACTTCCATTCTACGCCTCTTAGGATTAGGGGCTAGGTCTTCAACAAATGACCAGGCTACAAACATCACCCTAGATGGCTGAGAACCAGTCCTACTTGGGCTAGCAAGAATAACATTAATCGTCTCCAAAGGCGGTCTTGAAGAAGCATCTCTTTGATGTCCCAACCCTGTTTGGCTCCCATGTCCGTTGGGTTAATACAAGAATTGCTTTAACTTCCCAATTTTAACCAGCTGCTCTAGAACCCTACATTCTTCTGTAGTGTGTCCTCGGTTTTGGTGGTATTGACAATGAAGACTTTGGTTGCGCTTCGTGGGATCTCCCCCATCTTATTTGGCCATTTAAAGTATGGCTCATTCCTTATTTTCTCCAAGATTTGATGTACAGGATCCCTGAATACAATGCTAACTACTTGGGTAGTAGTAGATCCAGTATGCCCAGCAAAATCTCTCCTGGGTCGGTTGTTGCTATACCTTTCCGACCTAAAATCGCTTCGGTCTTGGGGAACTACTTTGGCCTTCCCCTTTCCTTGTTGTTGGTCCTCCTTGACCCGTTTATACTCATCAATATGATCCATGAACTGATGTACACTTTTGGTAGGCTTCCTTGTTAAAGACTTCCTCAAATTGTGCTCGGCAGGAAGGTTGACCTTAAAAGTCCTTATCGCCACATCATCAAAATTTTCATCTATCTCATTAAACATCTCCCAATATCTGTTTGAATACATTTTTAGGGTTTCTCCTCCTGGCATGGTCATAGACAACAGGGAATCCAAAAGACGAGGAACCCTACTGCAAGTAACTACTTGGGTGGGAACACTTTGCACCTCAAGGTTTCATTCTTTGAGTGAACAGCCATTCTTTGATTGAAATGGCTGACGTGCTCCATAAGGTTTGTTCTACCATTATACATGGTAAATGTTGGTTGAGTAAACTGCCGAGGAAGTTTTCTTCCTTCAATTCTTCGTGAAAACGGTGACTTAGAAATCTGGCGCAAGGCTTTGCTTATAGCATTATTGCCCAGGCCCCTATGAGATGGACTTTTGCTTCTCTGCCTATAATAGCGGTCCTCATCACATGAATAAGACTCACTGAGGGGAGTCCTTAATTTGGGTTTGTAGCTATCATCATTATCATCATCAGAGGAAGACTTTAAGCTTGAAGGAGTCCTTCTACGTTGCTTACGACGTAGTTTCCTCCACAAGTGGTCTGTTTCCAACTACATGTTCCTGGTGTTCTCTCCATGAGAGATGTGACTCCCACTTCTAGATTGACTCCTACTGGTGTGAGTGGTGTGTATGCTAACTTCACGGTCCCTTCTTCGTTCAAGATTGAGAAATTGGTCTTGACGTTGGGACCCCACAGATTCTTCACGGTTTGGTCTTGAACCTACCATGGTTAAATGTTGAACTCACAAATGTTCAAGTTTCCCACAGATGGTGCCACTTGTAAGGGCACGATTTGCTTCCCAAAGCCTAAGTAAAATGGACAAAGGCTCAAAGAGCCCAAAACAATGAATTTGTAGAGAGTAGGCTAGAAACTGAACTCCAATGAGTTGGACAACAATCACAGTAGGTTGAATATTGCTTGAAAGTATAAATAAACAGTTTTGTGCAAGGAAAATCCTCTTCGGTAAAGTCTGAGGAAGGTTGTTTTTATATACCTCTCTTGGACCTAAATAACATTACAATTCTTGAGTGTACATTGATTTTTCTACAGACTATTTGATGATCCCCTTGTAATGGGGTCTTTCTTCTTTATATTCTCATTCTTTACTCCATCTCAGCTCTTCACGTGTAGATTAGATTGCTAGCTTTGATACTTGTCCCATCAGCACCTTCTTGAAGTCTTTGTGGGTAACTGTAAGGTTGAATGTTACTGTTTAGGTATCACCTCCACATAAATGCGACCAGGGAGTTAGCTATAGAGCATTCAATGTGATGGTAGCAGCTTTCTTCTTAGATATTTCTCAGCTTTCCTTTGTCTTATCCCCTTTTGATGCTTATCCTTACCAGTATGATCGTTTGGTGCCTTGTTCTTGATGAAAGGTCGAACCTTTGACCTCTACTCTGCTTAGCCAATGAGGTATTTCTCCTCTGACTACACTCCTAATCCCTCATGACCAGACTTCTTCCACGGACTACTAACTTGTATGCCCCTGTTAGTGTCTACCTGTTCTCAGACGATTTAATGTTCTCAAACACGGCACACGGCCCAATATCCATTTCTGGATCCTTTATCCCTATAATAATAATAATAAAAAATAAATATATAAATAGTTTTAAATTTTTTTATGAGAAAGGCTTGCACATGAGCAATATTATCTTTTAATTAATTTTAAAAATGTATTTTCTTGTAAAAAATGAAAAGAAGTTGTAGTGAAAGGCACAACAATTGCTAGGGATAACTAATTTCATATGGAAGAGATGTGATTAAGAAAAATAAAGTTAAACTATAGGAGTTTCAATTAATAATGATATGTACATTACCATTCCAAAAAATAATAAATTGAATCCAATGTAGAATTACACAAATTGATAAATATAGACATAGTTAGGATGATTTATTTATTTTTTACAAAAAAAGGTCTTAAACAACCAACTACCACTTTATATGAGCCTTGAATCATACAATATTTTTGTAAAGTCTCTCACCTGAAGTCATCTAATATGCCCAGTATGCAATCCAACAAAATTGTTGATATGTGACCCTAAAAAAAAGACCAAAAAAAAAAAAAAAAGGTAAGGATTAAAAATAAGAAAAACAACAAACATTAAATAGGAGGCAACATTGGTATTGCACCATTGTTACTTCGCAATTAAGTAAGATATTCAATCTCATTAATCATTGCAGTCCTATAGTAGTCAAAAAAAAGAAAGAAAAGAAGCACAGTGCTACAGAGAATAAATATTAAAACTTGACAACATGATGTAAATGCTTTTGTAAAAAAAAAGTACCAATATTCAACAAAAACTAACTGTGAATTGCGAAATCCTCATCAAAAGACAGACTGTCAGTAGCTGTGATAAAGAAGTCTTTTGTTTTTGTAAATAGTTCTTCTTGGATTTTGATGATGGTGTATTGTATAAGACTCCAATAGCAACACAAACCCATTCACAACTTGTTCATAAAAATTAAATTAAAAAAAAGGAAGGAAAATAACCCATAATTAAATAATACAACCACTATTATAAATTTCACAAAAAAAACAAAAGACAGAATTTGATTCCTTTTGTGGAACACTGTTTTAACAATAGAAAGAAATGAGGATGAGAACAAATGGAGAAATAATATAAAAAAAAAAAAAACTGTGCAGAGAAGCTGACATATGAGATATTTTTTAATAGAGATAATGTATGTTAATTTTTAGGAAAAAGATGCGTCAAACATGTATGAGATATATATTTCTTTTTAGAAATTGTGTGAAATATATAAATTAGAGATAGTGAGTTTAGGAGAAGTTGTGGTTAGTGGGCTATTAGAATCTATGCTAAACAAACCGCATAAAAAAATGTGTTTTTTTTTTTTAAAAGAAAAAAGAAAAACCGTAATTAGAGTTTAGAGAGGTTTTGGTTAGTGGGCAGTGGGCTATTAGAATCCTCGGCTATACTAATTGTAAAAAAGAAGAAGAAGAAGATTTTAAAATTGTTGACCGAATAAATTCGAAATTTAAATTGAATTTAATAACTAACAAAAAAGTGAAACTTGAATTAAATGTGGGAGGGTGGAAATCAAATGTGTATATATATTTAGTTGAGTGTGTGTGTGTGTGTGTGTTTTTTTTTACTGAATGTGAGGGTGTTTTTATTTTTAGTTTTAAATAAAATATTAGAAATGTGTGTTATTTAACTTGTTTTTTATAATTTTCTTTTAAAGAACCAAAAAAAAAAAAAAAAAGGGTATGGATCGTACGATTGTTTAGTATAAGTGGGTTAGTGGGAGTGTTCCCATCTTGTAGGCAATATTTTTTCAAATTTATCTAAAATTTAGGAGATTTTAAATTAAGTGTGTTTTTATTTTTAGTTTTAAATAGCATATTAGAAACGTGTTTTATTTAACTTGGTTTTCTAATTTTCTTTTAAAGAACAAAAAAAAAGGGTACTTTGAGTGGGTTAGTGGGAGTGTTCCCATTTTGTAGGCAATGTTTTTTCAAATTTATCTAAAATTTTAAATTAGTAATTTTACATGTTTGACCCTATTATTTTGGGCATCGAAATTGAAAATTCCAAACCGGAGAAGCCCTTCAAATAGTAATGTAGATAAGTATAAGAAGTTAAAAGCAGTTAATTTTTTTTTAAAAGAAGTTAAAAGTAGTTAGTTTTTTAAAAAAGAAGTTAAAAACAGTTTAAATTGTAATCAATCGTGTATATATCTATTTAGTTTTTTTTTTTTTTTTTTTGGATAAACTTGAGGATGTTTAAAGAAACTTTTTTTTATAGGAAGATAAATGTGAGGATGATTTTTGTAGAAGGAAAAAAAGAAAAAAGAAAAAAGCAAAGTGGGGTTGTTTAAAATTTTTTTTTTTGTTTAACTTGTTTTTCTATTAAAAAAGAAAAGAAAAAGTAAACGTATAGTTGCTTTGAAGAAGTGGGTGGGAGACTGATCCTATTTTGTAGGAAATGTTTTAGGTGAGATTTAGAGATATATTTTTACAGTGTTATCCTCAAGTTTTTTCCTTACTTAAACATAGGCTGTAGGGGTATTTTGGAAAAAAAAAAAAAATGTTCAGTCCAAACAGGAAAGCTCCTTAAATATTAGTACTAGCCTCTGAGCACGCGCTTTCGCGAGTGCTCAGAGGCTCTTCTATTATTTTGGGAAATAGTTAACAATTTGCATCTATTATAAATTAGAATTACTACATTTTTCAATCACAAAAATATCTAGGGTTGTGATGAGTGTTATGCATTTGTACCAAATATTAAATTATTAACCTTTCTCCACACATAACACTCATCACACATTTAGGTTTTTTTTTTTATTTTTAATTTTTTACTTTTTATGATTGGAAAATGTAGTAATTCTAATTTATAATAGATGCAAATTATTAACTATTTCCCAAAATAATAGAAGAGCCTCTGAGCGAGCGCGTGCTCAGAGGCTAGTATATATATATATATATATATATATCATGGATCGTGGCCATAATCTAAGCGGGGATGTTTCATTATTTCTCAAATATAAATTCATCCAATGTACCTGCTATGCTATGTAATCTAACAAAATTGTTGATATATCACCCTAAAAAAATACAAAAAAAATAGAGAGTAAGGCTTAAATGTGAGAAAAACAACATAAAAAAATAATAGGAGGAAGAGAGAGCACCACTTAGAACACATACACTAAAATAATTAGTCAAACCCGATAACCACAAAAAAGGCAAATATTATATCATTCCCACTCTTTAAAAAAGACTCATTAATTAGAGAAAATATTAAACACTCATCAAACTAACCAAAAAATAGAAAAGAAAAGATTAAAAAAGAAAAGAAAAAATAGGATAAGATAAAATAAGATAATGATATGGAAAGGATAATGATAACAAAGTAAGGAAATCAAATATAAACCAAATACTGAAAAAAAAAAAAATACACACTCATTGTAGACCAAAAGTAAAAAACCACCAACTATTTTGACCCAACAACACTGTTCTATTACTGTGTAGAATCCCTTAATTTCTACCTTTGGTGGCATTATCGCAATATTCTCCAGTGACTCACTCCCAAGGGCTTCTTCGTCGGAGAGTCCATTTCAAATTTTCAATTGAGTTTTCACATAACTTGCTTGACTGTAGTGTTGCAATGCTGAAACCATTATGAACCAATTAGTTTTGAATTTAAATAATTTGAGAGAGAGACTTAAACAAACCTGAATTTGTTGATGTAGTCAGAGTGGAAGATTTCGGACGTATTGAATTGTATTGCATATTCAAGATAAAGTGATATGTAGTGCTTTGATGGGATAAGGAAATTGTAATTATACCTGTACATGGCTAATCCTCATTTCAAATTTGAATCCAACTTGTACGTGGGTAATCCCCATTTTGAATTTAAGTGCAGGTGGGTTTGAAAGATTGAATACGGGCAATTTTTTTTTTTTTTTTTTTTTTTTAAATTTGATTCTTGTACTTCTGTATGTGTCTACGTGGGTTTATAATGTTTTCACTTTTCTTTCTTTACAATTTTTTTTTTTTTTTTGTCAAGGGAAACTGGGTTAAAAAAAAAAAAAAAGGTTAAAAGTCTTTTTTTTTAATGCAAAAAAAAAAAAAAAAGTTAAGTCTTGATAAAGGAAAAAAGTAAAAAGAAAAAAAAAAGAAAAAAAGTGAAAACATGGAGTAATGCTTAGTTTGAAAATCAACTGTATTTATCCAAAAAAAAAAAAAAATCAACTGTACTTAGACGTGGGAGTTAGACATTGCCTATTTTGTAGGCAAGGTTACAAGTAGGAGTTAAAGATGTATTTTTACTATGTTATCTTCAAGTTTTATCTCAACTTAAACTTAGGGTGTAGGGGTATTTTGGAACAAAAAAAAAAAATCCGGTTGAAATAGGTGCAGCTCCTTAAATAGTAGTATAGATAAATAAATAATAAAAAAAAAAACCTTAAATGGTACTTTTGAAAAGTAAATATTAATGAAAATTTGGAGATATAGCGCAATGAAGAGGGAAAAAATTGTGTGTTGGCGTAGTAGTTTTCTTTTTTAAAAACTGATCCTATCTAATTGTGGTGGTAATGTTTTAAAATGTGAAGGTTTTTGAAAAAATGTGGAGAGCTTTTTTTGGATAAATTTTTAAATGTGGTTTTAACTTTTGAATTTGGCAAGAGAAAAAAAAGGTGGAGGGATGGAGATTTAGTGATAATTGTTGCAAGTAATTTTTTTTTTTTTTCAAAATAAGAGAAATTGAATTAAAACTTAAATAGATGAGAAGTTTCAAATGGTTTTAATTTTTGAAACAATTATCCCCTAAATTTTGGTTGTGAAAACTTAAGGAAATTTGAATTTGATAAAATTTTGAAATTTTGAATTTAAAATAAAAAGTGATAATTCAAATTGGAGAAGAAAAAGGAAAAATATAAAACTTAGGAACTTATAAAAATATAGTAAATTACTCTTTTAATCAATTTGTGTTTTTAAATTTAAAATTATTTAACTAAAAGGTAGGGGTATTTCAGAAAGTTTTAAAATTTGTGTGAGACCATTTTAATACGCAAAGTGATAAAACCCAAACAGAAGAATCCTCTTATTACTAATTTAGTAGTATAGATCAAGGTAGTCAATACTGTACCGGTATCGGCCGGTATGTACCGTACCGGTATGTATACCGGTATCGAAAAATCAACGTTTCGTACCGGTTTAAATATCGACCGTACCGGCCAATTTCGGGCAATACTAGCCAGTACAGAAAAAAGTTTTTTTTTTTTTTTTTTTAAGTTTTGTAATTTTTTGAATTTTTGTTAGAATAAAATTGTAACTTATTTGCATTAACTTATTAGTATTATTTGTTTACTTAGTATGCAATAGTAACTTTTAAGCATTCTATTTTTTATATTGTGTGTGTTTTTTTTTTTTAATTGATACTATAGGGTCCAAATTTCGTGGCCCAAGCCCAAAAGATCAAGATTCTGAGCCCAATGAACCAAGAACAATGAATTTGTAGAGAGTGGGTGAAAAAGTTAGGCTGGTTGTGAATCTAGCAACAGTCAATTGACATAATAACACGCTTGAAAGTTAAAATAAACTCAAATTCGAAGAGAATTGTCCTTGATTGAAAAGTGAATACCATTTTTTAGAGTTCTCTCTCCTCCTCCTTTTTAGAGGCCTATTACATTTATATATTCTTCTTCTCCTTCATCATCATCGTCCACCTGTTCTTCATCTAAGCTTTCACTTGAGAACATATCATATCAGATATCTGTTTTAGTTTTCCGTGAGTGGTGGTAGCTGAGATTGCACTGTTCAGGGATTTTCTCCACATAAATGCGGCCAGGAAAGTTGCTACAGTGCATTAAATGCAGTGATAACAGCTTTTCCTTTTAGATATTTCTCTGTTCTTATCATCTCTAGGCACGCCCAAAACTTGTCCTTGTCGTGAAAGTAGTTAGGAAGATCATTAAGACTTTTAGTATATTTGTTTGATCAAGTTCCTTTGGAATCCGATGAGAATGACCTCTTCGGACCAATAGGGTTCTCTTTGGACTACTCCTCTCGCTCATTTTCAAGTACATTTCTTCCACCAAGACTCTTTCCTAACCCCTTTCTTCTCTTCGGATACATAGTGGTATTCGAGTTGGGCCCTAGGCCCAACACACGACGTTAGGCGTTTATACCCACATATACTAAAGTCTAAAACCATGAATAATTAGTTCTGAATTAAGGAAATGTTTTATGGTAAATTTTTATATTTATTATAATACACACACACACACACACACACACACACACACACACACATATATATATATATAAATATTTATATTTACTTATTTATAAATGTAAAAAATAACGGTAAACTCAAAATGGTACACCAGTATTGACCGGTATTCGAAATATATCGTACCGCTGGCTAATCGGTACAGCCTCCGGTATGGAATTGACTCCCTTAGTATAGATATATTGGACAAAATTTAGTTACAAAATTGATTGTAACCTAAGGTTACAACCTTACTTAATATATTTTTTTTATTGGAGATGAATTTTGACAAATTCACCATTGAATTATATTTTCTTCTTATATCCTCCTTCTTTGTAAAATTTCTAGAAAATTAAAAATCAATAGCTATGTCATCAATAAATTATTTAAATTGTAAATTTTTGTAATTTAAAGTTATGCATAAAATATAATCTTATATAGATTATATAGTAAATAATATTTGATTGGTACAAAATTTGATGTTTGTATTAAGAGCATAAAGAACATGTAATCCAAGGATTAGATTTACAAAATATATAGTAATTTTAATAATATTGAGTAAGGTTGTAGTTTTAAGCTACAACCAATTTTGTGAAAAAACTTTGTCCTAGATATATATATTCTCCCTGTCCCCCATGTAAATCCCAACTTGAGAATTTGTCAAGAGAGAGAAAAATATAACGAAAAATAAAAAAGAATTATATCATCTTTGGCCAATTTTACTTATAAATAATACTATTTAAAATAAAATTATTTTACTAATTAGGAGTACTGTTTTAAAGCATTTGATGACGTAACCATTTTTAATTCTCTTGTGCATTGTGTCTCTTGTCTCTCTAGAAGACTAGATTCAAAAATTCCAAAATAATTTTCAAATATTACTATGCTGTCAAATATATATTTTTTAAAAGTATTATATAGACCGGAAACTTGGGCTTAGAAACCACGATCCGTTTTCATGGACTAGCAAAAAGATGTGAACGAAACCATGCAAGTTTTGGCTTAGTTGTATCAAACCCATGTAGGTACAATAGAAGTAATTTGCAACAAATATGTGATATACGTACGTAACACACCTTTACAAAGATAGACATGCTAAGGCAAAGCAAAATTACTGTTAGTTTACGATATATAATTGGTGTGACTGTGATGCCTCTTAAATTTATGAATAGTTTTAATTAATCATATAAGATATAAATGACCCAAAAGTAGAAACATCATCTTTAGTTTCTACTTTTGTGGAATGGCTTGAAGGTGAAATTAGAGCAAGTGATCATTACGATCATAATTTGGCATCATGAGTTTGAGATTTCAGATGGCATAATTTTTTAATTAATATCTTATTTATTTATTTTTTATTTATATCAATTGTGAAAAGATAATCAAGTACAAAATGACAGGAAATTAATGGATTTATTAGCATCTTGTATGTTTATTTAGTATAAATCCGAAAGTGTCTCTCACTTGGTAATAAAGAGTAATACCTCTCACTTTATAAATAAAAGAAAAGTTGTCGATTCTACTTATAGAATGGAAGGGTGATGCACTAATATTTAGTGCATTATTACCATTTGCGGGGTTCAAGTCTCCAAAAGAGAGTTTCACACACATATACACTTAAATTCGGTTAGAGTAAAATTTCTATCTTGTATAAAAATAAGAATAAAAAGTAAAAGGGAGATACCCATACCCGATCCGCCAGGTTTAGACTTGGAAAAAACAACCCCAATACGCAACTCCTTTAATGAGTTGGGTAAAACTTATACTTGTTTAGTACCCATCTTCGAATGGGTTTTTGTCACCCCTACTTAAGAGGTCTTATCTATGATTGTGAGGGGTGTTGGATCAAAGGTTTCTCCTAGAGGTGCTTTGGCGATTTGGTTAGGCTTAGACAGTTGAAAGGAAATTTAGCAGAGTAAGAGTATCAAAGTTCTCATACCTTGATTGGGATTTGGTCTTGTTATTTATAAATGTTCGGTTAACAGGTGCTCTTAGAATATTTGTTAATGAATTATTATAAGAAATTTTTAATACCATTTGCATAAAAAGTCGTTAAAAAAATCAGTTGTTTTTTTTTTTTTTTTTTTTTTTCATTTCCTTTAAAAAATTTATAAAAATATCTCCTAAACGCATATGTTAACAAAAACCTTTAATTCTTTGAGGACATCATTAGAAATTCCTCATCCTTTGAATTTGAAAGTTGGGTCTAAAAACTCACATTTCTCATGGAGCCGAAGGGGGAGTGGGTGAGACATGAGACCCCACGTACCCTTTAGGCTGCATATCAAATTGCAAATGTAGCATTAAATGTGATTGATGATAGTTGTTAAGATTAAATGCAACAATGAGTAGGTTTGTACTTCATACAGAGTTCTAAGTTAGCCTGTTAATCGAACAAGAATAGTTCTTAATTTGATTATTTCTTTGACCTCTCTATGTGAGAAAGTTTGCTTCAACCAATTAAGCTTCATGGTTGTAGACTTGTAGGGCTCAGTCGAAGAGGGTTGTCCTCCTCTACTGAGTGACCACGTTGTAAGTGGGATGAGGTCAGTCCCTATGTTTTTTCAAACAACATTGTGTGCTCGAAAGCTAATAGCCTCTAACTAGTAGTAACTAGTAAGAGCATTCCCATCAAGAGAGTTAAAATTTTTAGCATTTAACATCTCAAAACACTATTTTAACAATTTTAACACCTCATTTTACAATATACTAAACATCAAAAGTTTTATTTTTTTTACAACTTCATTTAAATATTATTATTTTTATCCTCTCACTATATTTCTTTCTCTCTCTCTTCTTATCTATGTCTCTCTCTTTCTCTGAAGAAACCCACCGCTTTCTTCTCAATCCAATCAAACCATAGCCACGACTAGCCACTGCCAGCCACCACCATGGAAAAAAAAAAAAAAAAAAAACCACTAGCTAGCAGCCACCACACTCCCCAACCACCAAAATCACAAACCCAAACCCACAACCTCATCACCACCAACAATCGGAAAAAGAAAAAGAAAAAGAAAAACAACCTAACAAAATCACAATCCCAAACCCACTGCGAGACCCACGAGCTGAGCCACCCATTGCCACTGAGAAACACCACTGAGACCCATCGAGCAATTGAGCAACCTAGCAACCAAGACCCATCAAAACCCATTAACAACCCACCGTGCCACCAGACCCATTAACAACACCATCGAGACTCATCAAAACTGTCGCCGAGACACCACCGATACAAAACAACCAAGACCCACAAAATCATACCCATATAACCATCGTGCCTCATGACCTCACCCACCAAATTAGGCCCACAAACCGCCAGACCACAACCACTATCGAGACCCACGAAACCCACCAAATCATGACTACAATTGCCGAACCACCAAGAACAAACAAAGGCATGAGAGAGAGAGAGAGAGAGAGAGAGAGAGAGAGAGAGAGAGAGAGAGAGAGAGAGAGAGAAGAGAGAAGTGAGGGGAAAGAGAAGAGAGAAGAGACTAAGGAAAAAGAGACGTTGGTGAGAATAAAAAAAATGCTTTTTATGTTTAGCTCCATGCTATAGTGAGCTGTTATTGATAACAGCTCACTATAGCTTAATGCTAAAATATTTAGCATTTAGCACCTTTATTGTAAGTATGTTTTTATGTTTTTATGGTTTGAGATTTTAAAAATAACATTTAGCATTTTTAACTCTTTTGATATGAATGCTCTAAGTATACATTCTTACTAATAAAATGTTATTTTTACCTTTTTCATTAATTTTTTAATCTCTTTGATCAATAATACTACCGTTACAATAAAGATTATAGGTACCTCTCTCTCTCTCTCTCTCTCTCTCTCTCTCTCTCTATATATATATATATATATATCTATATATAGAACCGTTTTGTACTTTGAAATATCTCATTTTCTTTAGTTATCTTCTCTCTCATAACAAGTTTATTCAAGTAATAGAAAAATATATATATTTTAAGTATAGTTTTCAAACTTAAAGTTTTGGGTATTTTTTTTTTCCATCTTTAACCCTTTATATTTCAAAATTTTATTTAGCTATTAATATTTGCCTATGTTTTCGTATTAGTCATGCCATCCATTTTTGTTAGTGATTTGGTTTATTTATTGGTAGATAAATGCTACATGTCACCCATATAATAAGTCAATTTCTTTTAGTAATTTGGTTTATTAAGTGCCAGATAAATGTCGTCCATTAAGATATGTCACTTACATAAGTCTATTTTTGTTAACACATTCCCTAGAAAACATCAGACAGATTACTAATGAAAATGGACAATAGATCCAATATGTAAATGAAATCATACATGAATGATTAAAATGAAAATTTTGAAAATACTCAAAATGAAATTAATCCAAACTTTAAGTGCCAAAAAGTATACTTTAGTGAAAAAAAAATCTTAATAGCACTAAAATAGCTATTAATGTCGTGAAATTATTTTATGCACTTAATTAGACTATATCTTCCTCTGACATAAAGATAAATCCCACGTGTGGAATAATTTCTCCCCATGATGATAGAATTCTTATTCCTTGGGTATAGCCCAAATGAAAGGCAAAAAGGCTCCATCACAAGCCAGGACAATGGACATTAGTAGGCTTAAGGGGAACTATATACAAAAATTTTAACTATGAAAGATTATATGCTCAAAAAAAAAAAAAAATGATTTTAAAAAGTAAGAAATCGAAAGGAGTTTGGAATTCCAGACTATGGTTGGTTCATATCATATAGAGAATAAGGTGCCAATGTTTCACCGTTCGTTTTTATAATTATCATCAATGTGAAAATAGAATAATACAAGTACAACAAGTTGTATTTGTTGCCTTATCCTTAAAGGTCAATCTTTCTTTCTTCAAAGATTCATTACTATCCAAATCCCCATGACTTTTTATGCTGCTATGATGGACACCCCAACACTTGTCTCCAAAGCAATAGTCATCGACCCACTAGAGAACATAAAACCTAGCTTATTACTTTAATAATTACGTACGATTTAATAATCACTTTAACTAAGTGGGTTGGTTGCCTAAGATTGTAGTTATTAAATTAGTTTCTGAGTTAGTTAAAAACCCATTAATATATATGTTTGCAACATAGTCTATTTTGCAATCATATTGTCCTCCATATCTGACTCATATGATTGAGTGTTCCCTTGGCATTTTCCATGTTTTCAAGGAATCCAAACAGATGACATCTTATAAGTGACTTTTTGACTAAGGGAAAGAAGAAAATGAAATTTTTTGTGTTTCTGAATATTAGAAGGCACTCATTATGAGCATATTAATTAATCAATTGGCCATGATATAGGCACGTGGTCGGTGCCCGATAATATTATAGGTTGACCCTTTTAAAAGTATGGTGGGGGATACTAAATATGGGAATTCTAGGCAAAACAAGATAGTTTGTTCTCATTTCAATAATTCAATATTGTGCATATTTTTTTTCTTTCGTTTTGTGCCGAATATAATATTAAACATTTGCTTGGATGGAGTGTGTTCCTCTGAACCTTTATAATTGTTATATTTCAGACCTTCTTATTATAAATTCAAAAGCAGAAGAGGTTTTATTCTTTATTTTAAAAAAAAAAATCGTTTCACTAAATGTACTAGAGGCATATATGTTTATGGTATCTAAGGATAACACTTTTTTAACATATATAAGTCACATCAATAATAATAATAATAAAAATTGTGTTATTTTATAATAATAAAAAATTGTGTTATTAGAATTTTTGTTTCAATGAGAGACGGTGATAAAGCAAAAATGGGCTTGCATATTTATCTTCAACATCTATATTAATATTTGGATATATATATATATATATATATATTAATTAAAAGAAGAGCATATAACATTTTAAATCTTAAAAATTTAGGATTTTTAAAATTAAAATTTATACTTTCAAAAACGTATCCATTTAAACTATTGGCAAAACTTAGGTACAGTTCCTTAGGTCCAGTACCTTAGGTTCTCTATCTAAAATTTTGACACCTGTCTAATTTGACATTTCAAACAAATGGCGTTATCCCACAGCTTAAAATTTTTTCTTTTTTCCTTCTTCCATTTTTCCCTGTACTGCGAGAACCCATGGGCCACGGCTTCAAATCTCCACCGTGAGAGAGAGAGAGAGAGAGAGAGAGAGAGAGAGAGAGAGAGAGAGAGAGAGAGAGAGAGAGAGAGAGAGAGAGAGAGAGAGAGAGAGAGAGAGAGAGAGAGAGAGAATCATAGATCAGAAAGAAGAAAGGAAACAGATACACATACATGCACACACACACCGACATAGAGAGAGAGAGAAAGAATCATAGATCAGAAAAGAAGAAAGCATCATAGATCAGAAAAGATGAAAGCATCATAGATCAGAAAAGGATCATAGATCAGAAAAGAAGAAAGCATCATAGATCAGAAAAGAAAGAATCATAGATCAAAAAAGAAGAAAGGAAACAGATACACATAGGGGTGAGCAAAACATTGCCGGTGCCAACCCAACCGACTGGCGCCGACCGATTGAGCCGAGGCTGGCGTTCGGAAAGCGAAGCCAGTTCCGATGCTGGTGCGGGGCGGTCATCGGATCGCAGCAGCCTCCACATACATACACACCGAGAGGGAGAGATATGAGATATTCTTTCTTTTTTTTCATTTTTTTTTTTTTCAGGTTTTAGGTTTGGAAGAGAAGGGTCATGGGTGGTTTGGAAGAGAAAGGTTTTGGGTTTCGAAGAGAAGCTGTTTGCAGGCACAGGAAAAAAAAGGAAGAAGGAAATATGGGTTTTGGGTCTTCAGTTTTAACGTCGTTTACTTTTTTTTGTTAGATTAGACAGGTGTCAAAATTTTAGATAGGAAACCTAAGGTACTGTACCTAATGAACTGTACCTAAGTTTTGCCCTTAAACTATAAACTCATTTATGGTGATATCGTTAATGAAAAAGATTTAAACAAATGGTACTTGATAGATAGTTTTATACACGGGCCTATTATATTTGAATATTATCTCATTATAAGCCACACAATATCACTTTGTTTTAAAAAATTTCAGTAATGGTTTCAAGAATAATGAGTTTATGGTTTGAATTAAAATGATTATTAAAATTTAAAGCTTAGATTGAAAACTCCAAATTTGCATGTAAGGGTTAGTTCGACGCTAATTCTAAACTATTAAATTTAAAATTCAATCTATAAACAAAAAGAAGAAGAACATTGTTTAGCTCGTTAGTGGGGAGGATATTTTTAAGAATAAATTTAACGAATCAGATCTGTTTATTCTTTATTCTTTTTTTTTTTTTTGAACAGTAGAAAACGTGTTACAAATTAAAGCACTTTCAGGCCAAGTAAAAAATGACACTTAAAATGTCACAAAAGAAAATAAGAAACCGAGAGAAAAAGAAAATGTTGAAGAATTGAAGGTGATGGACTTTTTTGAAATTTGGAGAAATTTGTAATTTACTCACTGTGATTTGGACCATTAGGTTCTCTTACAATTTAGTACACAAATTTCAATTATTTGATCGGTTGTCCTTAGCTTAATTTTCCCTAGTTTGTGAAGTTTATATTACTTATTCAAAAAACGTAAAGTTATCCTTTTAAAAGAAAAATCTTGGACATATACGTTAAAAAGGGAGTGTGATAGAAAATAGTAAAAAAAAAAAAAAAGGGTTTTATAATATGTGAAAGAACCCAAGTTACCTAGCCAAAAAAAGAAAAGGAAAAACTAAATTTTAGATGATATGTTTAAAATTTTCTGAATTTTGTTTTCTTGCAATTGCTCCCAACAACGGTCATGGACCATGGTTCGTTATACTCTATTATAGCCAAAATTACATTTTTTTCGACCCTTTACATTTGGCAATACTTTCATTTAGTCTTTTATGTTTTGGAAATTTTCATATTCGTCCCTTATGTTTGATAGCTAGCCCAATTAAAATACGCAAATATACATGTTAGTAAAGCCAACTAATGGGTGATGCCTTCAATGACTATAATCTTGATGCGTTGATAAAAGATTTGAGGGGTTTAACGTCGTGGAGTATGATGTGACAATAGTGGAGATAAGGAAAACCAAAAAAGGATTTGGTTTGAATTCCACTTTGAAGATAAGGTTTAAGCTATGTTTGGATTTCGGTTTGCAATTCGCACTTGGCTGCAGTCACAAACCCCAAATTATGCTATCGCCAAACCCCTCCTTCCCAAAACATCCGGTTGCCATAGGAAATTGAGAGAGAGAGGATTCATGAAGAAAAAAGGAAAAGAAAATTTTATTCATTATAAAGTAAAATATAAGTGCATTCATTAAATTAGAGTTGGCCACAAGTTAAGTTGAGTTAGGTTTGGGGTCAACTCACCACTTGACCTAATCGGAGTTAGTGAATGGTGAGTTGAAACATGGTCTTTCTAGTCTTCAAATGGGTGGGTTGGAATCGTTGGGTGAATAGGTCATAGAAACTTTTCCAATTCCTTCTTGTTTCTTTCACCATTTACTTACGCTTCTGATCTTCGAAATTGCATATCTAGGGTCGTTTCCCTAAGTGGCCCCACCACCTTCCTCACCTTAACTAGCACTACGACCTTTTTCACGTCCATCACAAGATCTTATGGTGGAAAATACTTTCAGTAAATACTTTTTTTTTTTTTTTTACTTACCCATCATTACAAAGATTAGAGGAGGTTCCAACACATTTGCGATTTTGGGTTCAGCTTCAAAGTATATATGAGAGAGACTGGGGATTGAGAGATATTCAACCCATGCGGTAAGTCAATAACGTCGGCATTAGGATGGACTAGGCTTTTAACTTCAAAGGCTATAGAGAGAGAGAGAGTAGATTTGAAGGGGAAAAGAAAACTTGGGATCTTGATCCAAAGTTATAAGGTTGGATTTGATTCTCAAAAAAAAGAAAAAAAAAAGAGAGAGGTTAGGAATGGGTTAGGAATCATGGGACTTGAGACTGGAACCAAAATCGGTTTTTAACTCTCAAACGGTCATTACCTAACGCTTGTGCATTCCGAGTCGACCGTAGGTCATGGAGTCAACTTGCGTGGGTCCGGTTTTGCGAGTATGTGGACAACCCTAGATTTAAACAATATTCAAAATGACAATGTTTGGTTAAAAAATCACTTTGTTTTGAAATTATTTGATACTTAACATCCAAGTCGCTAATAAATAAAGATACTTGGAAAATTATCCTTAAAGGCTGCAATGAATTTTGAGTAGAGTTTGTAATATACTTTGTGTTAGAAGTTCTTAGAACTCCATTTTCTCTCTCTTGTGTATGTTTTTCTTTATTTCTCAAAAAAAAAAAAAAAAATCACTAATAAAGATAGATAGAAGAACCACTTGGAAAATAGTTTAAAAGGGATGAAAATGAAAATTTTAAAATATAAGGGACTAAAATGAAAACACCCAAATATAAGTTATTAAATATAGTTCTCTCTAGAAAAGAGTATAAATTTTAAATAAGTAAATAAACTCAGGAAAAAAAAAAAAAAAAAAAAAAACCAAACGCACACAATTGTGAATGTGTTTAAATACAGTTTATTTTGCTGAAACTAAAAAATTATTGTTAAAAGTATTGTAAATAAAAGTAAAAGTTAGTTGAAATAGCACATTGAGACTGATAAATAGTGCCAAAAAATGCAATAAAATTCATAAATAGTAACAAAAATAAGCTAAATAGTGAAATAGATTTTATTTTTTATTCTAACCCAAACGAACAAGGCGTGTGAAAGACATCCACTGACATCATACTCATTTGAAAGTTTCTGAGATCAGATTTCAACAAAAAATTTGTACCAATGGGATGTTTAAAACCGTAATTGAATATACTCAAAAAAATCTTCAAAAAAAAAAAAAAAGCATATACTAAAAAAAAAAAAAAACCGTAATTGAATTATATAACTGACCAAATTGTAACCCAATTGCATTCCTTTCATCTAAAATTGAGATAAAGGGGGGAAAAAAAAAACCTAGAGAAGTGGAAAGGAAAACTGGCAGAAAGTAGAACGAAAACTCGTAAAGAAAGCAAGAAAGTAGCAAATGTCAAAAAACGTTCACAAAAAAAAAACACCAACCCTTGGTAGCGAAGCAATAAAAAGAAAGGAAGAGTAAAGCAAAGAAACTACAACGAACGAAGCCAAAGTGGACCTGAAATAAGGCAGAAAAATCTTTTTGTCCAAAACGTCAAAGTGCAAACCCTCACGCAAACTCAAAGGGAAAAAGCATGGAAAGAGAGAGGAAAAAGAGAATGAAATTTACCACCTACACACCAAATTGACACACAAACAAAAAACATAAGAAAAAGATGGAAAGAAAGTAAGGAAGGAAGGTCTGCTGAGACTCTGACTTAACAGACCTTAATTTGCTGCTGCTGCCGGCTGTGTAGTCTTTCACCTCCTCGTTTCTTGTTTCATTGCCCCGCTGACTCTCCCATCTCTCATCATTCAATGCCAGCTCATTCTTCATAATTCATTGCCCTCTCTCTCTCTCTCTCTCTCTCTCTCTCTCTCTCTCTCTCTCTCTCTCGTGTTTTCAAATTCAAACAACTGTGGCATTGCCATTTTCTTTCATTTGCATGTGGGCAAATCTTTCTCGGTTTTAATTTCTCTTTTGTATATTAATTGCTTATTCATTCTAGTGGAATTGCTATTATTATGACATTAATGACACTCTTGAACTTTCTAATTGGTTCGTCCTAGTATATGTCTTACTACTCTTTGATGGAAAAAACATACGAATTTACTATGTGAGCGTCTGGTGCGGACGTGTTTTGCGTTTCAGGCTTTTTTTTTTTTTTTTTTTTTTTTTTGGGACCAGCACCTGGTGTACTGTTCATAAAACATAAACAATGTAAATATGCAAATGAACAGTATTTATTAGTGTGAACAATAACCGAAAATTATTATTTTTTTATTGTTTTTAGTTTTTAGTTTTTAGCAAAATAAGTGGTATTCAAACAAATCCTATGTGTGCATTTGAGAATCGATTAAAAATTAAAATTATTTTATTATTTAGCTTATTTTTGTTACTATTTATGAGTTTTACTGTACTTTTTGGTACTATTCATAGGCCCCACGTACTATTTAAACTAACTTTTACCTTTATTTATAGTATTTTCAACGATAAGTTTTCAATTTCTACAAAATAAATGGTATTTAAACACACCATATATGTTATAGAGTTGACTTCATGGGTTTAAGATTATGATTTTGCAGTAACTTCTAATTTGAGAATAAAAAAAAAGAAAAAAAAAGAAAAAGTTTATCTAAGGAGTGAGGTCAATAATAACATTAACATTTACCAAAAATTATAACTTTTGTATGATAGTGCAAATAAGTTGCCGAAAAACCATGAAACAGAAACACCCAAATAGACGCTAAACTGAAAAAGTGCATAGCCGCATAGGGTCACTCCTTTTGCCAAACAACAACAACAAATCCAAATACCCATAATATAAAAAAAAAAAAAAAAAATTCAAATAGTTATTCAAATTAATAACTCCATAAAAGTACTGATTATTTACTACATGCATATACTTCACACACCCGACTCCCTGACATTTCCCACCACGCACACAGTAACCTATAAAGCATGGAACACCCCCCATAAACAAAAACAAAAAAGAAAAGTACACGAAAGCAAAAAGACACAAATTTATCCCCATAAAACAAATTGAAAATGTAAAAAGCAAAACCCTTCTCTCTCTCTCTCTCTCTCTCTCTCTCTCTTTGTAGAATATAAATCCTCACCTTTCAGCACTCCATTCCCGCTTTCTTTCACATTCCCTCACTCACAAAGACACATTATCTCTCCCTCTCTCTCTCTCTCTCATGGCTTCCACCACCACCAACAACAACAACAACAGCAACAACAACAACATGAACTCACCAAGCTATATGTCATCAGACCCAACCTCACCCAATACCACCTTCGTCCAAGCCGACCCATCAACTTTCCGAGCCGTGGTCCAGAAACTAACCGGAGCCCCAGAAGACCCATCAACCCAAAAGCTCCCTCTCAACCACAAACCCTACCACCTCTCCGCCACCGAAATGGGTCCCAGAAAACCCACCTTCAAACTCCACGAGCGCAGACTCGCCACCAAAAAGCTCGAGCTCAAGTTCAACCCAGGCCTAAACCCATTAGGCCCATCTTCATCTTCTCCGTCTGGGCCTTACTTGAGGCCCATGATCTTCTCCCCAGTCTCGCCACTGGAGCTGGAGCTCTACGCGCGTGGAAGTCCACGCACGCCGCGTGAAGTAGTGGAGGAAGAAGAAGAGAGAGCAATTGCTGAAAAAGGGTTCTATTTGCATCCGAGTCCACTCAGTACTCCACGTGGTTCTGACCCTCCTGAGCTTCTGCCTTTGTTTCCTCTCCATTCTCCGACTAATACACATACCATTAGCAACGACAACATTCATAATCTTTCTTCTTCTCCTCCTTAATTTTGTAACATAATCATCATTACTTATAAAATTTATTTTATTTTATTGTGGATTTAATTTTCTTATCTTAATTAACATGCTCCCTTTAATTATTTTTTCTTTAAAGTTTCAATATTAGTTGATAATAGCTTTTTATCATTAAATTAAGATATAAAATTGATTTTTTAGGGTGTAAGTAAAGATTGAATCACGATTCAACTGACTTTCCGTTTAATTATTCCCTTTAATTAGAAGTGTTGATTTGGAGCAGCAGTACAATATTTGGTGAATGGGTGGGTTGGGTTCATGAGTGTTTCAAGAATTTGTTGGTGCTTGCACTGTACCACACGCGCTTTTGTTGTGCGTGGTTTCTCAATTTTATTATTATTATTTTTATATAATTTGATAGTTATTACTTGTTCTGACGATTTTAATTTTAAATGTCTCATTTGGGACAATTATGATGTGATTATCATTTTCTAAAAAAAAAAAAAAGATGTGATTATCATTTCCTAAAAAACAGTTGCGGTAATCAATTGAGATACTGATACTGAATTAAAAAAAAAAGATACTGATTATCGTTTCCTTAAAAAAAAAAAGAGAAGAGATGTGATAATCAATTAAGAATATGAGATATTTATTTTTTTTTTAAGAGTAATGTTACAGTTATAAATTATTTTATAATATTTTTACAAATTAATATCATTTTTTTATTTACTAATAACTACTTGTCTGTTTGTAAATTTTTTTTTAAAATAATTTGTATTTAGCATTACTATTTAAAAAAAAATTTATTTCTCACAATAATACTATTGTACAGAAGTTCACAATAAATTAACAACAAAATATAGATAATAAGCTGATTTATGTGGCCCCTACTAGATCATTTTTTTAAAATAATTTTATATAAATCTAGTTAATATATGCCTTTTAAAAAATATTGTGAGACTCAATCTTATTTTGTTCTTATACATGTCATAGTGCGTATTGTGCCGCTATTATTTTTAACAGAAGATTTGTGAAGAGTGATGAATGTGCTTGTTTCGTTTCCAAATACTTTTTAAATAATATTAGAGATACAAATTATTTTATAAAATTTTTTATAAATTATTGATGTGATAAGTGATTATTAGTAAATAAAAAAAATATTAATTATAGATCTAATAAAAATTAATTAAAAATTAGTTATATTAATATTTTATAAAAATATTGTAAATTAATTTGTGATAGGCACAATTTAGATTAATTTGTTCTTAGCGTTGATGTAGAATACTGATCTGCACCGTTGGGGGTTTGTGATCATAATTATCGAACGGCTTGGATTTCTTCGAGCCATCGCGTTTGCACGTGTTATACGGCGCGTGATATATATTTCATTAAATTGAGATTCTCCAATTTTTGTGAGCATTAATTGTAGAGTTAAAAGCTAGGAGCCGTTTGATTTAATGACGGACTGAGGAAGTAAGCGGTGCTGTTGTCTGAGTCTGACAAAACAAACGGCTAGGATTCGTTTTTAGGTATTTAATGCGATGTTGCCAGGACTATGATATGATTACTTTATAGTGAAGTGAAGTGACTGCTGTAAATCTTGCGGTCTGATTCCTCTGACATTGGATTAAGATTGTCCCTATTAAAATGAGCGTTCACATGAACTGGCTTAACTCATAACTGTATTGTCTTGTGGGTTAAAAAAAAAAAAATGAAAAAAAGATGCGCTCGGCTCAGATAAAAATGAATAAAAGATTACGAACTTTTTGGAGGCGTATTTTGCACGTTTTTTAATAGGTATATTTTTTTATTGGGTCTCATGTATTATTGATGGAACTCACAAATATTTTTTCCAGTAAAAATTAACTTTAAAATTAGAACTTATGGTACTATTTATATATTTAAAAATTATTTTGTTATAGTAATTTCAGTCTTCAGTTTTCAGTAATAAACAATATCCAAACAGATAAATTTCTGTTTGAATACAGATTATAAATGAAAATTAATTCACTATTTAGCTTATTTTTGTTACTATTTATAAGCCCACTACAATTTTTAGTACTATTTATGAGCTTATACTATTTCAACTAACTTTTACCTTTATCTACAGTACTTTCAGCAATAAGTTTTAAGTTTCGGTAAAATAAGCAGTATCCAAACAGACCTGAAAATTAATTTTTGTAAAATATTGTAATTTGAGCTACCAAAATTGTTTTTTGGCTTGCAGTAAAATAAAGACACTTATAATAGAAATATATATATATATATATATATGTGGGGCCCTAAATATTTAAATAACCCCGGCCGACTCCATAGCCGGCCCAAGCCCCGCGCCAAGGAGAATATAGAGACCGAGGGTAAAAGGGAAAAGCCCAAGCCCTCAAAGGGCCTCGCTGAGGATGCCCATCTCCTCGGCGAACCGACGTTGATGAAGGGAAAATATCTCTCACCCATTAAATGTACTCCACCAACATTCTGGCCGCTTTAATGGTAAAGTGACCAGCAAACCCAGACGCCTCGGTCACTTCAACTAATAGAAAGTCTGTAAAGGCGGCTGAGAACTAACATAAAGCCTGCAAAAGCAGATGATGGGACAAACCCTTATACACAGAGTTCGGATAACCGACGAATGGACGGCTAAGATTAACTAAAACGATACTATATAACCAAGAGGATTCCCAGCATAAAGGGGAGGCCCCTGATATTTATCAGTCCTAAGAGAAAGGACAGAATTTAGATCAGTTCTAAGAAAAGAGATCCTCGGACTGAGCCGAGGATGAATACGCTTCACAAACACTTAGCCAAAATCATTATCAAGATCCTCACAAACACTTAGCTGAAATCATTATAAAGATCTTCCTAAACACCTAACCAAAGTGATGATGATTATCCTTACTAACACTCAGTAAAATTACTTTGCTATTATTCCTGTGGATTTCTTATCATCTGTTGTTTGTCTTGCTAATGTTTAGCCCTTACACCCACGCTCTACAAATTTTATTGTTAAGGGTCCATTACAAATTGAGTCCCTACAATATATATATATATATATATATTGTAACTCATTTTATGTTTTACAAAAAATTTATCAACAGAACCTCTACTCTCCTATATTTGCCACCCAACCATCACCCGATTAAAGTTCCTAATTTCAACTGTCAACCACTGCTGCCGGTTGTTACCACCGCAAGTCTCTGAATTATGATATTTTATTTAAAATTTTCAAATTTTTTTTATTGTATACATGTTTGATAGTGAGAAAATGTGAGAAATTAATAGAAAATATGTTTTCCATTGCATTTTTAAGAACACAACCAAATACTGAAAAATATTTTCAACAATAATTTTAAGAATGTAACCAAAACCTTAAAAATAGTTTTTTATTTCTTGAAAAATATTTTCACATAAAAGTATTTACAGTTGGAGAATATTTTCCATCTAACTAAAAACATCTTTAATCAAAATTTAAAATTATATATATTAAATTATTAATAATAAGTAAAAATATGATATTAGTAATAGGTCGAAATAAAAACAAATAAAATATTACCACATCATTTTTTTTTTGGGTTAAAAGGATTATATTATATTAAACAACTAACTGTTTACAATCACCAAAGATGGGCTTGTCAGCCTACACCATGACACACCATACATATCTGCATATAAAATAGGGAGAATATAAACAGAGGGAGGCTGATCAAAGATGACAAAATCATCTTGCATACAACAGCCCCTTTTAGCCAAAAAATCTGCACACATGTTGGCCTCTCTAAACACGTGCACTACTTTGACCTGCTACAGCTGGCTTAATAACCTCCTGCAATCATGCAACAGTGGAGAATAACCTCTATTAGGAGTACTGTTAGACTTCAAAAGCTCCACAATCACCTTGGCATCTAATTCAACCACCAATTGCTGGCAACCTAGTTGAATAGCTAAAGTGAGACCATCTCTTAACGCCCACCATTTAGCAAGAACACTAGTAGTATAACCTATTGACCTTGAATACCCTTTAATCCAATGTCCATGGCTATTTCTGATGATGCCTCCACCCCCCGCTCTACCAGGATTTCCACAAGACGCCCCGTCAGTATTAAGTTTAAACCAACCTTCAGGTGGTTTAAACCACCGAACCTGAATAGCAACTTTCCTGGTAGCCAGAGAGGTTTTTCTCACACAATAAAAATATTCTCTTGCCTGATGAATACAAGTCTTATGGAGATTAGGATTAGGAATAGAATTTTCAAAGACAACCTTATTTCTGTTCTTCCATAAAGACCAAACAGCAAAGAGAAATAAGGTACCCCATTGTACTGCAGATTTATGTAAAACAGTACTTGTACTGTTAACCTTCAACCATACCTCAAAATTCTCATTAAAGGTGCTAACATGGGCTGGCGGAGGTTCCAGCTTCCTCCAAAATTCTCGGGTTAGATTGCAATCCCGAAGTAAATGAGAAATAGTTTCCTCACTACATTTGCACAAGGGGCAACGCTTATCACAATTTATCCCTCTTGAAGCCAGCACACCAGAAACAGGTATACTGCCATGAAAGCTCAACCACAGGAAATGGATGATTTTGGGTAAAGTATCCAGCTTCCAAATCCAAGAGCCTTGAAAAGAATTCCCATTACTTTCGTCCTGTTTAGCCACTTGATAGGCAGATTTTACAGAAAATTCCCAATCTTTTGAAAACTTCCACATAATAAAATCACCAACCCCATCACAAATCCGAAATGGAATGGCTCTAATCTTGTCTTTAATTTCTTCAGTAAAAACAAAAGAAAAACCCTCCCAATTCCATGTTCCCTCATGCCTCAAATCCGCAACTGTAAGGTCTACCGATGGATTGCCAAAGTCTCTTCAAATAGTGGTATTGTTGACTTTGGGTTGAAGGGAATAAGGTGCTTAGATATTTCATTGACAAAGACATTTTGGACTACACCAAAAATTTTAAAAGAACAAAAAAAAAAAATATATATATATATATATATGTATGACACGGCGCATAGAAGAGTTTTGAGTAGGTCAAGGCCCGGCTGAATGGTAGAGCAAGAAATGTGGCTGTTGAAAATCCTAAGTAAAAAAAAAGTTCTCAAATTTTAACTAATATAGTTATTTATAATCAATAAATAAAATAATATTTTTTTACCAGATAAAAAACAAATAAAAAATATAAGAAAATGCAATGTTCACAATATTTTTCACAACTTGTTTACAACTAATGTTAAGTAGCAAGTTGTTACAGTTTGTTATTGATGGCAAAAAAATAATTATTATGATATTTTCAAATAAAAAACAAAAAGCAACTTAAAACCTAGAATTTTTTGTAAAAAATACTGTGAATGTTGCACTTCTAAACAAAAAAATGAAATAATAATAAGATTTTAGTTAGCAAACTTCTACTAGTTTTCATGTAAGTCTACTACTAACACCATTCTTTTACTTACCACTATCAATCTGCCACATCAGCAAGTATGAAAAATTTTGTCAAATTTTTCTATCTATAAATTTTGTTAAAAAAGAAAAAAATTCTATGTAGTTCATGTTAATTAGTAGTAATTTTGCATTTAAAACAAAATAATCAATTTTCGCCTTAAACCCCCAAATGCATCAAGCCGCCCTTGTCAAAGCCATCGCAAAATACCTACAAGTTGAACTGTGATGCAATTTTTGGGGATTCAGGCTTTGCTATTGGTAGCAGTTGTTGCCAATAGGGGTGTTTATTAAATCGCACTAAAATTGCCTGTAAAATGGCATAATCACACCACATCATAAGTAACAGTGCACCGCATTGCACGGTGTAGTGCAGTTTGCGGTTTTATAATAAAAAAAAATCACACTGCACTCTCATTATATAATAATATTTTATTTTATTATTTTTTTTTTGAGAAACAAACACACACACACACAAGGGAGAGGGAAAGTGGTTCTAACATAAAGGCACACCACAACTCCACTCAAAAGCCATGGTAACTTTTAAGAGAGGGTGAGGCAAGTTATACTACACACAACACACTTTCTTAAGCAATGTGGGACAATTACCTATTCTTTTTTTTTTTTTTTTTGAAAACTAGGGTTATTAAACTATTCATTCATAATATACTTAATATTAAAAAAAATGTAATAAAAAAATATTTTTTAATATTAAGTATATTATGAATGAATAGTTTAATAACCCTAGTTTTCAAAAAAAAAAAAGTTTAATAATCTTAACAAGTGTTGATTAGGAAAGCCAGCCCAAAATAAAGGGAAAAATCAGTTTTGAGTTGGGTAGGAAAAGCTCAAAATTTGAAAAATATACTGGCTTTAAACCGCATATTATACACCGCATAGCACATATGATCGCAAAAATGAGGTGCGGTGCTGTTATCTGTACTATTATATAAAGAGCTTTCCCTGTTTGGATTCCTCATTTTTTTAGTTCAAAAATACCCCTATACCACTATGTTTAAGTAGAGATAAAACTAAAAGACAATCTGGTAAAAATGCAACTCTAACTCCCATTAAAATATTGCCTAAAAAATAGGTTCAATTTCGTGTTAATTTTCAAATTACTTTATCCACTTATCAATTAGATTTTCAAAATAAAAATTATATATATAAAATAAAAAAAATACAGCTTTTTTTTTTTTCTACAAAATAAGACCACTACAAAAAAAGTTTAATTGCACGGGCTTTGCGCGTGTAATGATGATAGTGGTTTTGACTAAACTTTAAACTGCATCACACCGCACCACACATGTGACTGCAAAAATGTGGTGTGGTGTAGTTATGATTTTAGCTAAACCATAATGCAAAGTGTGATGCTATAAATGGCTTAAAATCGAACCACACCGCAAACACTCATAGAGATTGGGGAAGGTTGGTGGTGTTTACAGCCTCAAGAAAAGTAGACACCAACACCCTAGTACAAGCTGAAGCAAAGGCAATACTGTGGGCAGTGAAGTTAGCTTCCCAAGAAAATTTTGGTAATGTAATTTTTTATGGAAACTCTAGAAGTTTCGTTGAGGAATTAAGGGACGGTGGTGCTACAGTTCCTTAAAGAATTGAAAACTTTGTTGCCGGCGTAAGATTGCTATTGGAGAGCTCTTTAAAGTTCAGTTTTAGTTAGGTTAACCATGAAGCAAACAGAGCAGCACACTCTTTAGCTGCATAGTTTATGCTTAATTCTATTTTTGGAACTTTTGATTTAGAGAATAGCTCTGTTGCTTTTATAAATGTAATTTTGGAGGAGGTGTGCCAGTAATACTGTTTTGTTTTGCCTGTTTAGGTTTCAATAAAGGTTTTCAGTTAATAAAAAAAAATGACATGGTAGTATGACTATAGTTCCATCTTTCATTTTAAGCAAAAATATCATGAACAAAATTCTACTTTAAACTAATTTGTTGACAATGGCTATAAACTTCCCTTATATTTATTTATCAAATGTAAAATTTGACAAATCCACAATTACATGGAAGTCAAAAGAATCAAAATGTAATTCTGCTACATGAAGAAGTGTTTCTTACTGACGTCGCAGCCAACATGAGGCTTTTCTGAATTCTGATGTGGCCATTTTGAAGCAGAAGAAGGACAAAAACTTGAAATTAAGCTGGATTTGTGACCTTAATTGTTACACAAATCCAACATAAAAAAAAAATATATAACAATGGGCTCTCCCTCTCATTATGAACGCTTTTATCAGTAGATATTGTGTCGAGAATACGTCTGTTGTGATTCCTCCTAAAATCGCTAATTATACTCCAAACAATCATGAAATCAAGATGGCAAGATTCTTACATGTCAGTCTACTAATATTGTGAATTTAGTAATAATGAGAAGAGATTAAAATCAACAAGCAATTTCAAATACTTGTAATCTGATAACAACTTAAAATTGAAATTTGAAAAACTAAGAGAATACATTTAAAAAAGAAAAAAGAAACTAAGAAGAAGAAGAAGAAGAAGAAGGGGGGAAATTACAAGAATGTAAGGATAATTGCCAATTTTTCAAGCGTTGACGATTGATCCCTCGGAAAAATTGGTGTTGAAAAATTGTGATTTCACGAAATAGTTGTGGCCTTGTGGGCAATAAATTTGTCTTAATTATTTTTGGATAAGAATATATTCCATGAAATTACTTGATTTGAATTTGGGCAGTGTCCTGGAACTTGGTCTTTAGGCTGAGACGTGGCTCATGAGTCATGTCCAATATTAATCATAGAAAAATACATTTCAACCTCACTTCACTGCTTTGCATTTTCTACATTTCCTATGGTTATGGTAATTCTAGCATTTAAAAAAAAAAATTTGAGACAGTGATTGAATTGAATACTCATCCAATTTTCAAATGTACCATAATTAATGTAAAAGAGCAATTAAGAAATCATAGGATATCATTTTATAGATGGATGAAATAAGAATCGGATTTTACAACACGAGGCTAGCTTTCTTGGGGAAAAAAAAAACCTTTAAAGATGCTAATTGTGGACAATGTTGACTCTAGCTTTCAGAAAGATGAGATTATAATTTTAGCCAAATTTATCTATCGGTACGGGTAATTCTACCGTACTCTTTTTTTTTTTTTTTTGGGTACGGTATCTACTAATAGGCAATTTACTATACCAAGTTACCAAATTTTTATATTTGATAATTCTATCCTCACATTGTACAATTTCAATATCACATGTGACAATTCTTTTGTCACATTTGGTGGTTCTCTTATTTTTCGTCACATTTGATGCTTCCATCATCACATTATAAAATTCTAGTATCATATTTGACAGTACTTTTGTCACATTTGGTAGTTCTTTTATTTTTTTCTTAAATTTGTCGGTTTCATCCTCATATTGTGTAGTTCTAACATTACATTTGACATTAATTTTGTGACTTTTGTCACATTTGGTAGTTCTCTTATATTTTTTTTCACATTTGATGGTTTCATCCTCACATTGTGTAATACCAACAACACATGTGATTGTACTTTTGTCACATTCGGTAGTTCATTTATTTTTAAGTTAACCATAAAGGCAATCCACTTCTTAATTAGCTAGATGGTCTATGCTTAATTCTATTTTTGGAACTTTTGATTTAGAGAATAGCCCTACTGCTTTTATAAATGAAATTTTGGAGGAGGAGTAATACTGTTTTTTTTTTTTGCTTGTTTAGCTTTCAATAAAGGTTTTCAGTTATTGAAAAAAAAAAATGACATGGTAGTAGGACTATAGTTCCATCTTTCATTTTAGGCAAAAATATCATGAACAAAATTATACTTTAAGCTATGTGGATGATATAATCATAACTGGTGATGACCTTAATGGCATTCAAGAACTCTAGCATATTCTCAGTTAGCAGTTTGAGATGAAAGATCTTGGACATCTTAGCTACTTGCTGGATCTTGAAATCACTCATTCCATAGATAGACTTTTTATTACTCAAGTCAAGTATGCTTTTGAACTTTTGTCTTGAATTGGACTCACTGATAGCAAGACTGTTGACACTCTTGTTGAACACAATGCGCAGGAGATCCCACTGATCGAAGGTCAATCATTGGTAATTGCTTTCTTTTTTATTCTTCTCTGATTTCTTGGTGAAGTAAGAAACAAACCGTTGTGGCCTGCTCCAGTATTGAAGCAGAATATCATGCCCTTACTGATACCACATCGAGATTGATTGTTATTTTATTTGTTATCATCTTGTCCATTATGCTCTCAAGTTGTTCTTGGTTTCCTCTAAAGATCAATTTGTAAATATCTTTACCAAGTCACATCTTGAGGGATGCCTTCATGCTTTGGTTGACAACCTCAAATTGGTTTCACACCCACTTTGAGTTTGAGGAGGTCTATTAACGTGTAATAGGTTGTGAGCCTTAGGCCCAAGGACTGAACCAGGATTCGTACCGAGGGTGGGGTGGGGGGGGGGGGGGGCAAAGCTTAAAACCAAAAAAAAAATTATGAAAATAAAAGCTAACATCTATTTCATATTTAAGAAAATACTACATACAAAATAAGTATTTCTTAAATATTTCATATTATAAAACACATCGACAAAGTATAACATATTAGTCCATATTTACTTTTTTATTTTGTTTTTGTAGTTAAAGGAGCATGAATTTTATTTATTTATTTCTTTTCTTGTAGGTCAATATCTAAATATTTTAGAGGAGGAGAGACAAATATATATATATATATATATATATATATATATTTAAGGGCAAATATTAATTTTTTGTATATCAGTTTTTATTTTTTATTTTTTTATAGCTTATATGCATATATTAGTTTTTTTTTGTGGGGGGGGGGGGGGGGGGGGAGGGGCATGGCCCCCCTCTGCCCTAGTGTAGGTCTGTCCTTGCTTAGGCCCATCTTATTTAGTTATATAGTACACATATTTGTATTACTCACTTTGTTTCTTATATAAAGGCATTCATATATATTTTATTATTTGAGAAATACAATACTATTCATTCAGGATATTTAACACTAATTATAGACAACGTTGACTGTAGCTTTCAGAAAGGTGAGATTATAAATTTAGCCAAACATTTCTATCCGTACATATGCGAGAGCACACTTCCAGGCAAATACATGGTAGAACGTGACAGTGAAGCACTGGCAAAAGTGATAAGTTAGCTATGCAAAACACTGTCATGGATATGATGAGGTGAACTTGGGCTATCATGTTTGTTTAGCCCGAAGTTATTGGTCTTGGACAAGTTTAGTAAGCCTTGAAACTTTTTATCAGCTTGCATATAAAATAGGATTTTGTTAACGAATTAATTTATACATTTAATTAATGCATCATTAAAAATGTTTTTATACAATTTTTTTAAAAATAATTAAAGTCATATTATACACATATATCTAAAAACATACATAATTTAATGAATTTGTGCATATAAGCCAATGACTTATTAACATGTGCATTTTATTTTTTTAAAAAGTGAGCACTGCAACTCATAATTAAGCATTTATTAATTTTTAACATGTGCCTTTAGAGTACTCGTTAACAAGACCTTATAAAATTGAATTAATAATTTGGTTCTTAAGAAATGGCAAGCACGTATATGCTAGATCGAGATGTAGACTCATTAACTAAAGGTAAAACAAAAAAGCAACGTCTATTACACACATGACACATCCACTTACACATACTATACATACACATAACTTTTGCACATAAATTGTGATTTAAAGTCACAATTTTAGTTCAAAAAAATGTGTGTACAATGCATGTAAAAGATATTTTTCAATAATTTTTTTTTTGATTTTTGATTTTTGATTTTTGATTTTTAATTTTAGCTTCTTGTTAGCTACTATAGATAACAATTTATTGTAGCAAGTTAGTAAAACAATTTAGATACAGCAACTTTAATAAAACATGGTTTTTGTTTGTTTGAGAGTTAAAATGTCTTTTTAGTTAAAATAAGAGCTCTAATATGAATGCGCTAAAGACTCAAGGTGATTAATGAGAAGTGTATAGCCCATATTTCCATGCCAGCTAGTATGGCCCTCATTTTCTAGCGTTATAGCTTGACTCTTTGTCCTACGTACTATAGATGATAATTTATTGTAGCAAGTTAGTAAAAAAAATTAGATAAGGCAACTCCAATAATAAAACATGGTTTATGGTTGCTTGGTAAAATATTTTTTGACAAAATTTAGCTACAAAATAAGTTGTAGCCTAAGACTATATCTCTACTCAATAAAATAAAGAGAGATGCTACGTCCATAACATTTTTACAACATTTTCACAAAAAATCATGGGTGATTAGTTGTTATTGGTTCAAATTTGAACCTAACATTAAGTTACTTTTTTGCCCCAATAATAACAACTAGTAACAATCTGTCACTTAGAATTTGTTGTAAAAATATTGTGAAAATATTGTGGACATATCATTTCTCTAAAATTAATATTACTACATATGATCTATAAGCTTATATTTTATGCATAAGAATTGAGGATATAAGAAAAAGATGTAATTCAACGGTAAATTTGTCAAAATTTACCTAAAATAAAAAAAATATTGAGTAAGATTGTAGTCGTTAGTTATAACTAATTTTATAACTAAACTATGTCAATTTCTTTTTAGTTAAAAATAAGAGCTCTAATGTTAATGCTCTAAAGAGTCAAAAGATGATTGATGAGAAGTGTTTAGCCCATTTTTCCATACTAGCTAGTATGGCCCTCATTTTCTAGCATTAGCTTGACTCGTTGTCCTACCTTAAATATATGAATACCGGCCTAGCAATGGCAGGATAAGATCATTTTTCAATGGAGTGGGGGAGCTTAGCCAAGTGCATATTCTGGGGTATAGTAGTTTCGGTTCAAATTCATGGAGTAGAGGCTGCTTTGAAGAAGAGAAGTTAAGCACCTTTTGAAATCAAGGCGTTTATCAAATCCAATGGTGCTAATACAGAGAGAGAGAGTGACTGCTATACTTGGGAGCAACTTACATGCAACTTCACCACAGGTCACGTAATCGAGCTCTCCCTCAACAATATACGATCGAATACCTTTAGAGGGTTTGCCTTTTAAAGCTATCAAAATTTGGTTCTTCAACGTTTCCTTGTTATGGCCTTTCAAGAGTTAAAATTTGGTTCTTCAACGATGCAATTTGGTTCTCTCTCTCTCTCCACATTTCATCTGCAGTTATTCATTACGGAGAAAAATGAAAAATTCCACATTCATGGACATAGGGGCTGAAAATAATGAAGTTTTAAATCCAAACGAGTCTAAGATCTTGAAGCCATATAGACTTTTGAGTTTGAGATTAGCTTTAGTTATAAAAGGTCCTTTAATCCATTTCTACTTTAATCAATACAAAGAATTTAAATTTAGTATCCATGCATTTACTAAAGAAGTTTAAAAAACTAATGTGGATGCATGACAACGCCTACCTTGTTTCGTTTGATTCTTTCGACGGATGTTGGCTTTAGATTTGTCCAGTGTGTCATAATTAAACTGATGCGACCAAGTGTTTTTGATGTAATATTCTAAAATGTTATATAAAGAAAATTCATATAATGCCCTTTGGATTGGGAGTAATGCGCTCAGGGAGTTCCACCACAAACATGATTCGATAACATGAATTTTTCTTTTTATACTAACATTATTTTCTTGCGATGCACGGTTTAATAAAAATTTATATGTAAATTATTATTTTTTAAATAATTAAAATAAAATTATTAAATAAATAGAAATTATAAATTATAAAATAAGTAAATAATTTTAATAAAAAATTGTTTTAAGTTCTAATTGTTTAGAGTTTGAACTTTATTAGTGTTTATCAATTTTTATATCTAAAAATTCTCTTTGTGTTTTGTGTTAATTTCTTAACATGAGATATTGAATGAGTTTGGTCATTCCTTTTTGGGTTATGTTTAATCTATACTCTAGCCAACATAAACAATAATAAACAAAATAGTTTCTCAATACAAAAATTTTCAAGTGATAGTCTAATTTAAAAAAAAAAAAAAAATCAATACACTCAAAAATTAAATACAATAACCAAAACCCAAAATTAAAACATACACAAAAAGTTCAAAATTGAGAATATACAAAAATAATAATAAAAACTTACGTAAAAGAACCACAAAATCAAATGGGTGTCCATTGTTTTACTTCTTTATAGTAAATTTCCTTTGGCATAATATCCTGCATGCAAATTCAAAAGCAAAGAACAATAAACAAGATAAATTTATTAGATTAAAATATAAGTGTAAGTTGCATATTGGGAAAAAAATTATAGGGATGACTTTATTGGTTAAGGGATATATATATATATATATATATATGCAACTTGAGGAAATTAAAAAAAAAAAAAACCAAAAACAAAAATGTGAGTGTGTGGGATTTAAGTTTAGAATATTTTGTTGATAGATTTTTAGTTTTATTTAAATTAAATAGTTATTAAATGTTATCCCTTAATTTGAGGAAATATATTATAATCATTCCATCCCAAATTGTTTGGCCTAATTAGAAAAACCCAATTATTTAAGGAAACATCATTAATTGCCTTATCTCTTTTAAAATTTTTTTTTCCAAAATTACCATTAAACAAATTTATCAAAAAATTATTTTAAAATGTTTTTATTTTATTTTTATAATTTGAATAAAGATGGCATGTATAGTGGATTTCAAAATTTAGGTTTTTAATTTTTTTTTTAAAATTAAAAAAATGCTCCCACAAATAAATTAAGGGCATAAAGAGAATATTAATAAATTAATGATGTTTGACTTTTTAAACAGGACATAAGTTTGGGATATCTCAAAATGGAATATAAGCCAAACAATTTGGGACGGTAGTTTACTAATTAGTTATTCTAAAATGTTGATAATAGACTTTTACTTGACGTAGAAATCAAAAGTTTTTTTTTATTTAATTTTTTAAATAATTTTAAAGAAAGAAAACATGGGTTACTGTCTAGAATTTAAGTTTAAAATTTTTTATAAAAGACTTTTAGTTTGAATAGAGTTTAAATTTATTGAAATATTTAAGTTTAGAAAATTTCGATAACAGACTTTTAGTTTGAATATAATTTAAATTTTTTGAAATTTAAATGTATAAAATTAATTTACTAATTAGGTGTTCTTAAAATATAGATAGTAGACTTTTAGTTGGAGTAAAAGTCAAAACGTGAGTTTTTTTTTTTTAGAAAGAAAACGTGGGTTGTTAGGGATTTAAGTTTGGAATTTTTTATAATAGACTTTTACTTTTAATAGAATTTAAATTTGTTGAAATTTAAATGATAAATTTTTACCTAATTTAAATAGTTGTTAAATATTATCCCTTAATTTGAGGAAATATATCATAACAAAAATATAAAATTAATTTACAAATTAGTGAAAGTAAAAAAAAAAAAAAAAATTAAAACTTATATAAGAGAACCAAGAACTTAAATGGGTGTTCATTGTTTCGCTTCTTTATAGTAAACTTCCTTTCGCATAATATCCTGAACGCAAATTCAAAAGCAAAGACCAACAAAATAATATGAATTTATTGGATTAAAATATAAGCATTACATCTTGGGAAAAAAAGTGAAAAAAATACAACAACGTGGGGTGTATTGTGGGGGATTTAATTATAGGGATGACTTTATTAGTTAAGAGAGATTACATCGAAAAGCCATGACTTAATACACACACACACACACACACACACACTAGCTTCATCACACGCGCTTTTGAGAGCGATGAGGCTATATTTTTTATTTTTTTATTTTGGTTTAGTGAAATAACATTTAAAAATGAGATATAGATAGTGCTCTAATTTTTAGGATTTTTCTTTACGTGAGAGTTGATAAAAGTTTAAAAGCCTAAAACTTAGGAACTTTTTAAAAATACTAGTAAATTACTCTTTAACCAGTTTGTGCTTTTAAATTTAAAATTATCTAACTAAAAGATATGAGTATTTTAGAGAGTTTAAGAATTTGTGTGATAATAAACTATTAGGTGGGGTAGAATTTAAATTTGTGAAACTTAGATGATAAAGTTTTATCTAAACTAAATTATTGTTAAATTTTATCAATTAGTCAAGAGTCTTGTAACTTAATAGTCAAATAAAATATTATTTTAATAAAATGTAACTTGAGGAAAAAAACAAAAAACAAAAAAGTGAGTTGTGTGGGATTTAAGTTTAGAAAATTTTGATGATAGTCTTTTTAGTTTTATTTAAATTAAACAGTTGTTAAATGATAGACTTTATAGACTTTTACTTGAAGTAGAAGTCAAAAGGTTGTTGTTGTTGTTGTTGTTTTTATTTTATTTTATTTTATTTATTTTTAATTTTTTTTAAGAAAGAAAACATGGGTTATTGTCTAGAATTTAAGTTTAAAATTTTTTATAAAAGACTTTTAGTTTGAATAGAGTTTAAATTTATAGAAATATTTAAGTTTAGAAAATTTCAAAAATAGACTTTTAGTTTGAATATAATTTAAATTTTTTGAAATTTAAATGTTTAAAATTAATTTACTAATTAGGTATTCTTAAAATATAGATAGTAGACTTTTAGTAGGAGTAAAAGTCAAAACGTGAGTTTTTTTTTTTTTTTTTTTTTAAGAAAGAAAACGTGGGTTGTTAGGGATTTAAGTTTAGAATTTTTTATAATAGACTTTTACTTTGAATAGAATTTAAATTTGTTGAAATTTAAATGATAAAGTTTTACCTAAATTAAATAGTTGTTAAATATTATCCCTTAATTTGAGGAAATATATCATAAAAAATAATATAAAAATAATTTACAAATTAGTGAGAGTAAAAGAAAAAAAAAATTAAAACTTACATAAGAGAACAAAGAACTTAAATGAGTGTTCATTGCTTCCCTTTTTTATAGTAAACTTCCTTTCGCATAATATCTTGCACGCAAATTTAGAAGCAAAAAGAAACAAAATAATATGAATTTATTGGATTAAAATATAAGCATTGCATCTTAGGAAAAAAAAGTGAAAAAAAATACAACAACGTGGGGTGTATTGTGGGGGATTTAATTATAGAGATGACTTTATTGGTTAAGAGAGATTACATCAAAAAGCCATGACTTAATACACACACACACACACATACACACACACACACTAGCCTCATCACATGCGCTTTTTGAGTGCGATGAGGCTTTATTTTTTATTTTGGGTTTAGTGAAATAACATTTTAAAATGAGATATAGATAGTGCTCTAATTTTTAGGATTTTTCTTTATGTGAGAGTTGATAAAAGTTTAAAACCCTAAAACTTAGGAACTTTTTAAAAATACTAGTAAATTACTCTTTAACCAATTTGTGTTTAAAATTTAAAATTATCTAACTAAAAGATATGAGTATTTTAGAGAGTTTAAGAATTTGTGTGATAATAGACTATTAGGTGGAGTAGAATTTAAATTTGTGAAACTTAGATGATAAAGTTTTATCTAAACTAAATTATTATTAAATTTTATCAATTAGTCAAGAGTCTTGTAACTTAATATTCAAATAAAATATTATTTTAATAAAATGTAACTTGAGGAAAAAAACAAAAGACAAAAAAGTGTGTTGTGTGGGATTTAAGTTTAGAAAATTTTGATGATAGACTTTTTAGTTTTATTTAAATTAAACAGTTGTTAAATGTTATCCCTTAATTTGAGGAAATATATCATAACGAATAATATAAAATTAATTTAATAATTAGTTGTTCTTAAAATGTTGATAAAAATAGACTTTGTTGGAGTAGAAGTCAAAATATTGATTTTTTTTTTTTTTTGGAAGGAAAATGTAGGTCGTTTTCAGGGATTTAAGTTTAGAATTTTTTATAATAGACTTTTAGTTTGAATAGGGTTTAAATTTGTTGAAATATTGAAGTTTAGAAAATTTTGATAGTTTGGATATAATTTGAATTTGTTTAAATTTAAATGTATAAAATTGATTTACCAATTAGTTGTTATTAAAATTATGTGAACAGATTTTTAGTCAGTGTAGAAGTCAAAATGTGGGTTTTTTTTTTTTTTTTTTTTTTTTTTTGAGAAAGAAAATGAGAATTGTTGTTTGAGATTTAAGTTTATAATTTATATTTATATTTTTTAAAATAGATTTTTAGTTTGAATAGAATTTAAATTTGTTGAAATTTAAATGATAAAGTTTTACCCAAGTTAACTAGTTGTTAAATATTATCCCTGAATTTGAGGAAATATATCTTAATTTAAGAAAATTAATTTATTAATTAGTGAGAGCAGTCACTTAGCACCACCACGGCTCTTAAGTCCAACTTTTATTATATAACTAGTAAGTTGCCTGTGCGATGCATGGATAATGTTGTAATGTTTTATATAAATTTGTTTTTGGAAAATATTATACATATATTATAGCATATTTATTATAAAACTTTGTTAGTAATGAGTTTATCATAAAAAGTAACAATTATAAATTGCACATATATATCTATTAGAATTATTTTGTTCAAGTAATAAGCAATAATTAAAACAACTTTGGAGTAATATTGTATAATAAAAGTTGATAAAAGCATATTAATTCATTCTATATTATTGATTTTTATTATGTGATGTAATAAAAAGCTTCATTACAAACATTTTTTTTTTCTTCAATGCTTTGTTATTGCGGTATGGTGACGCTTGTTATCATCATCAGTTTATCCATCTTTAACGTTTGAAGTTTAGTCCGTCCATATTTGTTCAATTTTTGAGCTTTCATCATTTTTTTCCTTTTGTTGCATCATTTGTGTCAATCACTAATGAATTGGCACCGGGAGATTCTTGATTAGATCTTACAAAGTTTGGACTTTGTTGTTAAGATTTTTCGTAGGTATTTGCATTTATATTAAATTTCAATGATGTGACAGTTTTTTGTAAATTTTTTTTTATTTTTTGTTAATTTTGGAATAATGCAACAAAAATAATTAATATAGCATATTGGATTGTGTATATATATTTTTTCTTCCATACCTTTTTGTCATTTGAAGGTGCATAAAAAATCTTAGCAACTATGTAATTTTCAAAACTATCATTTAGATTGAATTCATTCAAATGAAGTAGGAAAATCCATTTTTTCCCCATTTTTTTTTTCAAATCACGTGGGATTCCTTCCCCAATATCAATAGTTTTATACTAATTTAAATAAATTGTACCTTAGTTTATTTTTCAGCAAGATTTCTTGTAGATTTATTTAGGATTTTCTCGGCATCGTGATCAATTATCACAAAATTTGTTTTGTCAATTGCATCAAAAACTTTAATTTGAATCCTGTATCTGAAGTAGTTTGCAATTGTGTGTGTGTGTATATATCTATAGTAGTTACAGTGAGATAAGTATATTATAAATATTTGGAGAGTATGTAGTTATTGTGATTGCCTCTAACTTTGGGATAGAAAGATTTGTTTTTGTTTCGCATTTTGCACACCAAAATGATCATACTTGTGGTTTGACATTTCTTTCACAAAGTACGTACAAAATGTAATACCAACCCATTGTTGTATCAATGTTACTTATTGTTGCAATACCCTAGCAGTTCACATCTTGGAATGAACTTTGAAATTAATATGTATTATTTTTTAAATTTAAATAATATGATGTATCTTTTTTTTATATAAATGACGAGTATAATTTGAAATGATTAACAAAACTGTTTCGTAGGATCTTATTCAATGCATTTTATCTTTATTATTGTCTTCATATTATTTAAAGATAAATCCTTTTATGAAAATTGTTTTGCATGTATTTTTGATATTTCTTGTATAGGATCATGTTTTTTACCATTCCTATCATTAAATTTTTTTTAAAGAAAATATTAAGTAAATGGCATTTTGTGAGATAGTATATGCCATTTATTAGACTTTTTGTTATTATAAATTTTAGAAACATGCACTCGTCAATTATTTCAACAACCCCAGGGATCTCAAGATTTATATATATTTTTGTTGCACTGATCAATGATAGAGAATTTGTCTGCATAAATTGCATAGAACATTATTGATAGACAAAAGTATATTGAATTGAAATTGGGGAAAAATGGAGACATGATTTCATGAGAATGAGATTTTCTAGAAGTATCATCTATATGTGGGGGAGGAAGAAGGGAGTTTGTAAGAGGGTAAGAGTTTTTGCTTTGATTTGCACGTGAGAATGGTCAAACTTTGGTTATAACATATAAGGTAATAATTGTGCTTGAATTTTTTTTATAAGGTTTGTGAGAGTGGGTTTTTCTTCAGCACTATGGCCCAAGGATTCTGGGCCGTGTAAGATGTTTCTTGGTGGACTGGGATTGATTCTCCGCAGCTAAGAGGGCTGTTTTAAGAATCAATTGGTGCACAGAACATATTTTCCATAATACAAATGGTTTGCAAAGAAAAAGAAGCTGGCATATTTGCATTTGAACGACATTTATGCAGTAAAGGATTAATGCAAATGACAAAAAATGAAAAGAATATAACACAAGGACAAGCTGAAAATCCTCTAATTAAGTGAGGTATACTTCATTGATTTTATTAAGCTATGGTTGCAATGCTCACTAGGACGTGATGCAAGGTTCAACTAAGCTCATAAGTTACAGATTTTGATAGCTATTGAAGCTTCAAAGTCTTGCAAAATGTGAACTTGTTAAATCCGAGCTCGTTCAACAGTGGCTGCACCGAGGACACCGGGACAGTTCCTCTGTTTTTTCTCTTAAATTACAGAGTATTTTGCATGAGTTTTCTGGGATTTTGGGAAGGCAAAGTTGAATGCCTAAGAACGGTCCGGTTGTTCTTTTCAAAAATCCTCCCTCTTTGGTATGGATCCCTTCCTCCTTTTATAGCACAACCTCGGCTTTCCTGGTGAATCCGTGATTCCCCTGTTTTACCCTCTGAAGCCTGTACCATGCCTGGCTGCTTCAGGATCGTGTCGTTTCCTCTTTCTTCATAGTTTCTTTGCTTTTGTTCCGACCAAGTGAAAGTCCCTCGGCTCCTTTCCATTTCCGGGTTTCCCCGCTGGCTGGCCTGAGGCTCTTTTTGGCTTCTTCTTCCCAGCGTCCCAGCCTTTCCCAGTGTACTCTTCCTTGTCTTTTCTCCCAATGGTTGAATCAAGTTTTCTGAGTTTTGCATGCTCTGTACCTTCTCTGCTCGTCTGGGTCACAAGGTCCGCATGCCTCTTTTTTTCTTTAATTTTCTTCTGTTATGACCCCCCTGCACGCCCTAGGATCCCTCTGGGAGGCCCTCTGGGATTCGGCCCAGCTTCTTCCTTTCTCAGTTTGTCCTGGTTCGTTGGTTGGGCTCTTTTTTCTCTGGATCCCAGCCCTCTGGGCTTTTTTCTTTCTTCTTTCTTCCCTTTCTCTTTTTTTTTTTGTGACGGCCCATTATTCCCTTTTTCACTCTTTTCTTCGTGGGCCTATTAGTGGGCTATCTAATTCCTTTTTTTTGAACCTCAACATTTAGCCCCCCGAGCTCATGGGTTGCCCGCAGCCCATGCGTGAGTTCTTTTGCAGGATCTCTTCTTGTTTTTTGATTTTTGCCATGGAGATCCTGATCTTCTACTCTCTCCTTTTCTCTTTTTTTTTTGCGTGACTCTTCCCCTTTTTGTGGTACGTGGCAGTTGGGTTGAAATAAAAACTCCCACCACCTACTTTTACGTTTCCCATACACTCATCAATAACTGCTGATAACCTCCCTTTTAAATTTAATTCCTGGCAACTGGCGCGTCTTTCCATACATTGTCTTCTTTAACTGTTCTTATTCTTTTCCTTCTAGCGTTTTCTCATTACTCTTCTTCCTGAGTTCTCTGTTACCAACTTCTTTTTTCGATCAGCATCGTTGCCATCTTCTTTCTTTTTCTTTCTCCAGATACTCATTGCTCCAATGGCTTCTTCTTCTTCTCGAAAAAGGAAGGAACGTACTCCCAGTCCTTTCGAAGGCGAGGGCTCCTCTAGTTCTGCACAGGATGAGTCCGTCACTGTGCGTTCTGCTTTCCCTTTGCGAGACCCTTGGTATACTCCTAGCTTATTCTTTCCTCGAGTGTCTCATGGCGAGACTCCTCCATCCCCGCACTCCTGGGTTTTCTCTGGTCAAGCAGGTTTTGTTGGCTCTGCGCAAGTTCCAGACCCTAGGGAGATTTTTGATCTCCAAATCAGGCGAGGACTTCGGGAAGCGGTTCCAATCTTCTTTGATTTTGTTGCTGGAAAGATTCAGGGCTGGCCCATTTGGGTGGATAATGAGCTTTCCGATAAAGAGTTTGTGGGTCGCTTGGAGCATGCCGGCGTCCTGAAGGCGGTGGCTATTTCCAGAAACCTTGAGGGTTTCAGAGATGCCAAAGGGCTTAGGCATTTGGTGCGCCGCTGGTGTCCTGCTCTGCACACCTTTTCTTTTTCTGTTGGTGAATTGACTGTTACCTTGGAGGATGTAGTCAACAATTTTCTCCTTCCTGTGCTTGGGGATGAAAACCCCTTTGATATCAAGCTTTCCGACGAGGATCTCAGAGTGGAGGAGAAGTTATTTGCTCATTTTGGTGGGCGTACTGCTTCCTCTGGTGGGAAACCGGCCAGGATGGGCAGATGGGTTATGACTCTTTCGCGCGAGAAGGATAAGGAAGTCAGGCGCGCTGGGTTCCTTGCATTCTGGCTTAGCAAATTCCTGTTCAGCGAGTACCCTGGGTATGGAATTAAGTCCGCTCTTTTTCCCTTGGCTATTAAGTTGGCTCAAGGCGCTCAATATCCTTTAGCCCCCATGTTTTTGGGCCACGTTTACTCTCAGCTGGATCAACTGCATGGAGATGAGGCAGAGGGTGATTCCTGTTATGTTATCACTTCTTCGCTTCACTGCGCTATTCTCCAGGTATTTATGTGGGATCGTTCTTCGGTTACTTTGGCAAAATGTAGGAATTTAAAATTTGTGAAAGATAAGTTTTTGGGTTCCCCTGATGTGGTAAAAGGGCTTTGTGGCAGCTCTACTGACAGCCATCCTATTATTTTCCGTTGGTTGAGCCTAAAAGGTGGCAACCTTAATTTGGTTGAGTTGTTTGATCAGGCGGGCCATTTGAATTGGCGCTCCCCTCGGGAGTTTGGCCCAGGTTTTGTTTGCGATTCTGTGTTATCTCCTTTTCTGACTTCTACAGGAAATACTTTTGATTTGCGTAGTGGTGATGAAGGTAGTTTAGCTTATTTGGCCTGCATTAGTCCTTCTTGGCTTCCTGTGCTTTCCTCTACTGGCCCACGGTACACCCATTACTCGGCGCATCGAGTACTTCGGCAGTTCGGTTTCGATCAGGATGTTCCCCCGGTGTTTAATGATATAGTTCCTTCTCTTCCCTCCTTGGACCCCTTTATGAGACTTCAGGCCTTTTCTTATTGGTCTCGACGGAGCCCTCAGTTTGTTGTGCCTAACTCTCAGAGAGGAGTCTTTGCCTCTAATGGCTATGCTGGTTATTGGAGAAGGGTTCAGAAATCCTTTGCTGACTATGCTGGCTCTGAGACGATTGGGAGAGTGCCTAATCCTGACATTTCTTCTGCCCCAACATCCAACAGGCGCCTGTCCCTGCCTACTGCTGGTATTGTTTCTGCTGCTGTGAGCAGCAAGACTGGTTTTGCAGAATGGCATGCTTCCAGAGAAGGCTGGGTGACTTATGCGCAGGACTTCCCAGAAAACTGGCTGGGGTGTGACCTTGTTGTTGGTGCTTCTGCTGGGGTGCCAATTAAGAAAGGGGCAGTGGAAGCCATAAGTCCCAGCGCCCCCACAGGCGTGAGTAAAGGAAAAGCAATCAAACAGGAGAAGTTGAAGGAAGCCGAGGCTGAAGAGAGTGCAGAGGTGGTTGGCCCTAAGCCAAAGAAGAAGAAAGCTGGAAAATCTCGGAGACAGTTGGTACTCGCTGAGAAGAAGGAAGTGGAGCAACCTTTGGCCATAAAGGGCCGTGTGAAGACTAAGGTAGAGTCTTCTTCTTCCCCAGCTCCTGTGAATCCTTCAGTTCATGGTTCCTTGGGACCCTCTGGACGTACCCGTAGTAGACAACAGAGACTCAGAGACCCTGTTGAAAAAGAAAGAAGGGCAAGGCCTCTTTCCTCCTTTGCTCCTTTGTGGTTTTGCTGTTTTTTTTTTGAACTAATGAGTAAAACCCCGCCTTTTTTTGTGTGTGTAGTCCAAACGTAAGCTGGATCCCAGGAAGGGTAAGAGTCAGTCTTCTGGTGAAGATGTGGTATGTTTTCCTTATCTGTGTCTTTTGCTGCTTCCTTTATATTCATTTCACAAGTGTCATTTACTGGTGCTGTCCTTTTGCTCATCCCCCTCCTTTTTTTTTAGGTTGAGGTTCCTCCCCCTGTGGTTGGTGAGACTTTGGAGGAGGAGATGGCTGAGGCTGCATCTCTGGGTAAAGAAGAAGAGGCCCCCATTGGAGGCATAACTGAGGAAACCGGGCAACCAACGCAGGATGTCCAGGCTGCCCAAGATCCTGAGGCCCCCAAGCTCCCCGCGTCCCCAGGTTCTCACTTTGAGCAGATTCCCAGCCCTATCAGGACCGTGCTGCCTCAGACTGGGTTAAGTACAGGGACCTTGGGAGGCGTATCATTATCCGGGCAAACAGGTGAGCCTTTATTTTCTTTTATATATAGCCTTTTATCCTTATCTCTTTTGCATCTTTTCTTTCTCTCCCCCCCACTTTTTTTTTAAGTTGTTCTCCTTTCCAGGGCAAGCCACTGCGAGATCTGCCTCTGGTGCTGCTGCTTCTTTGGAATCAGAGGATTCTGAAGGTGGGGTGTTGGCTGTCTTTACTGCATTGCTTCTTTCTTCTTCCCTCGTCCCCACTTTTGTGTTTTGTTTTCCCTTCTTTTTTTTTTTGTTATGGCGAAGCCCCCTGTGTCTCTGCCTTCTTTTAGCTGTTTTGCTGGGGCTTCCTCACCTTTTCTTCAACTTGCTCTATGTTCTTTTCCAGAATCTTTCAAGAAATCAGGGGAGGAAGAGGAGGAAATTTCACCTCAAGGGGCTAATACTGGTTTTTCCTCTATCACTATTTTGTTCCCCCTTTCCCCCCTTTTTTTTTTGTTTTCTTCTAGAAGCTAACCCCCCCCCCCCCCCTTTTTTTTGCAGGGGTTGATATCAAGGACCCCAAAATCGTGACTTCTGAGGGAGGTGTAGGGTCTGCTCAAGCTGCTGCTCCTCATGCTGCTCAGGAGGTTGAAGGTCCCTTTGGGCCCCCCGGTGATGATGCAGCAAAGGGGAAGGCCCCAGAGGTGGTTGTTTTAGACCCTGCTTCAAGGCTTCCCATTTTTTTGGCTCGTTTTGATCTCCTGGAATTCAACAGCCTTCCTGCCAGTCATTTCTGCCGCTTGGGATCCTCCTATGGTAACTTTTTGCGTTTCTCCGTGCCTATGGAAGGTCTGCCATTGCTAGAAGGGCTGCATAAAAGTCATGGGGACTTTACTCTTGGTTTCAGAGGAGGAGTATTCTTGGGGAACATTCTGCTGGAGCTGCTGTGTGCCGTGTTGATTTCTATGAGAGATTCCTCACTGGACTCTCTTTCTGAGGAGAAGCTCTTGGAATGGAGGGGAGTTGTTCAGGATCTTTTGGAGGCCAAGTTTAGCTTATCCTTTTTGTTGGAGTACTTGCGATCACTAGCCCAAGCGCTCTTCCAGAGGCAAGCTTCTGAGAGTGTTGATGCTGAGATTGCTGCTGCTGAGGAAGCTCTGGCCCGTGCTCACAAGACTTTGCAAGATCTGAAAGTCAAAAGGCAGAGGGTTCTTTCTTCGGCTGCATTTGCTCTTCCTTCGAGTGGCTCTTTGTTGGCTGGCCTCCTTACTTAGCTTTTCCTTCTTTCCTCTTTTTTTTTTTTTAACTGTCTGGATGGACAAATTTGGGATTGTATAATTTTTTTATTTTGGTTGAACAATGTTTCTGTTTGTTTTTTTTTTTTTGTTTAGATCTGCATTTGTGCTTTGAGACTACTCCCATGTGCTTGTGCTTTAGTATAGCTCTGTTTCTAATCTTCTTCAAGTGGCATGTGGACCTTCTTTTCCTGTCTTCTCTTTTTTTTTTTTTTCGCTGAGTCCTAGCCTGTGATCCCCACAAGAATTTTTGTCGTAGGTTCCCACTAAGTACCCATTCTTTTCCTTCCTGGTCGCGCAAGTACTGAACTGGGTACACTTGACAACATATTGCTGTACTCTCTTTTTTTTTTTGTCCCAGCTCATGAACTTGGCAGGTTTCTTTTATATCAAGTACTGGGCTAGGTATCTTCAGTTTATGCTTGAGATCCTAGACCATGTATTTGAGATTTAATTGCTTTGCAGCTATCTGTGGGGTGATCCTGGGTTATGTATCGAAAGATTCCCCAGGTATCCCCTTCTTTTGTTGCACAAGTACTGAGCTGGGTACATTTGGTAATGTATTCTTACTTGTCCCAGTTCATGAATCTTGGCGAGTTTTTTTTTTGCATTAAGTACTGGGCTAGGTACTCTCGGCTCATGCTTGAGGTCCTAGACCCTGTATTTAATTTCAACCAATTGCAATCATCCATGGTTATGTGTACTCCCCTGATTTTGTCCATGTTAGGAATTTTGTGATACTTGGATTTTAATAACTGAGAAAGCAAAAGCAGAAACTTCATTGAATCATAAATGTCATTTAGGGAATACAGCAAATCTAACCAAGATAGTAAGGATCCCAGAATGTCCTTCTACCTTTAGTTCTTTTTTTTTTTGAACAGAACTACTCAAATAATAGCATATATGAAGGAAAGAAAAAGAAAAGGAACACTTAGCAGGTTGGAGCAATTTTTGTTAACAGGAGCCCAGGGTGCTGAGGCCTTTCCTCTCTCATGCGTAGTATTGTTTCAGCCACTTCCCATTTATGGGTTCTGTCAGGATTGTTCCATCTTCCTTCGTGAGGTAGTAGTACCCACTATCATGGGCCTCTCTGATGACGTAGGGTCCTTCCCACTTTGGGGCAAATTTGGAGGGTCCTGGTAGGTTTCTTCTCACATGTTCTGTTGTCCTTAGTACCAACTGCCCTTTGGTGAAAGTCCTCGGGCGTACTGCTTGTGCATATGCTCTTGTCATCCTTTGCTGGTACCTCTGGCTTCTTCTTTTGGCCAGCTCTCTTTCTTCCTCTATCCCTTCCAGGTCTGCTAGCCTCCTTTCATTGTTTGTGTCCTCGGCGTCCTCCTGACTTTCCTCAAGTACTACTCTTGGTGTGGGGACGATTAGTTCCACTGGGCTGATGGCTTCTGTCCCATAGACCAGGGAAAAAGGTGAAAATCCCGTGGCTGTTTTCACAGAGCTCCTACACGCCCAAAGTACATCTGCCAGGTGGTCATTCCATTTTCCTCCATATTCTTGCTTCATTTTCTTAAGGATTTTCAAGATTACCCTGTTAGTGGCCTCTGCCTGGCCATTCCCTTGTGGGTAGTATGGTGTAGACCTTCCATGCTTGATGTAGTAAGCTTCTGTTAGCCCCTTCATGTCTTTATTTATGAAGGGGGTCCCGTTGTCACTGATCAACCTTCTGGGGATCCCAAACCTTGTAATGATATGGCCTCGAATGAAGTTGGCTACAGCTGCTCTAGTGGCTTTCTTCAAGGGGATGGCCTCTACCCATTTTGTAAAATATTCAGTGGCTGCCAAGATCCATATGTAACCACTGGATGGAGGATTTATAGGCCCTATGAGATCAAGCCCCCAAGTGTGGAAAGGCCATGGGGTTGTCATGTCTTGCAACGTACTTGGGTGAGTATGGATTGCATCTCCAAGGACTTGGCATGCGTGGCAGGTTTTAACTACCTCTTCGGAGTCCCTTTTCATCGTTGGCCAGTAGTATCCCAGTAGTAGTAACTGTTTATAGAGCCTTCTTTTTCCTGGGTGACTTCCACAATCACCAGAATGGACTTCCCTGACCACCTCCCTGGCTTCCCTTGGTCCCAGGCATCTTAAGGGATCTCCACTGTATCCCCTTTTGAATAGGATCTTGTCCTGTAAGAAGTACCTGACCGCGAGCTTCTTGAGCTGGTGGGCCAGCGTCCTGTCAGTTGGCAGGATCCCTTGAGTCAAGTATTCCATAAAAGGGGTCCTCCAGTCTTCTGTAACAAATACAGCATAGCTTTCTCCCCTGTCTATCGAAGGTTGGCATTCTTGGCATTTTTCCTGTATAGTTGATGCTTCCTTGCTCATGTCTGGCCAGTAGTACCCCATGCGTTGCATCCTCCTGTATAGACTGATCTTTTCCGAGGTCCCGCAGACTTGGGTATGCAGTTCTTCCAACCTCAGCTTTCCCTCTTTCTCATTGATACATCTGGATAGGATTCCTCCAGGCAGTCTTCTGTATAGTTCTCCTTCTATCAGAGTGTAGTCTCTCAGCTCCTTGACATTCCCTCCAGACCCTGTTTCTTCCATTTTTTCTTTCACTTCGCTCCTCCAGTCCCATTGCTTGGACTCTTCGGGGGATGTTTGTTGGAGGATTTTTAAGATGGAATGCTCCTGCCTTCCTATTCTGACTAGGGTGTCTTTTCCCTTGAATGGTACTTGGGATCCCAGGGTGGCAAGCGCATCTGCAAATCTGTTTTCACTTCTCTGCGTGTACTCTATGCTAAAAGTCAGGAATTCCTGCTCCAGCCTTTGTGCCCATGTCCTGTAGGCTGCCAAACTTTGTTCCCTTAATGCAAAGTCACCTTTCACCTGGGATACCACGAGATTGGAATCTCCCAATACTCTCATGTGTTTCACCCCAATACTTAGTGCTATAGTTAGCCCGGTTAGATACGCCTCGTACTCAGCTGCATTATTGGAGCAGGAGAAACCAAGCTTGAAGGATAGAGGTAGGGTGTCTCCGTTTTCACAACTTAGTACAATTCCTACCCCATTTGAAGTTGCTGTAGCTGACCCATCAAACCTCATTGTCCATTTCTTCCCTGGGATTTCTGCTACTGCCACTTCACCTGGGATCTCTTCGCTTAGTGGGCTTTCCTCCTTCCCTGGGAATTGTGCCAGGAGGTCAGCTATGGCTTGACTTTTGACGGCTTTGGGGGTCCTTAGGCCTATGTCGTATTGAGAAAGCAGGACCAGCCATTGTGCTATTCTCCCTGTTAGGAGGGGTTGATGCAGGAGTGCTTTTATGGGATGTGATTTAGTTACCAGCAGGATCTGGTGGGCTGAGAAATACCTCTTCAGCCTCTGAGATGCGTAAATAACCACTAGGCAAGCCTTTTCTATCCTGGGGTATCTGGTTTCGGCATCCTTGAGTGCTCTGCTCACATAGTAAACAGGTTGCTCGTTTCCACCGTCATCCTCTTGGGCCAGCAGGGCTCCTATTGCTTGGGCATTTGATGCCAAATACAACAGCAAGGGTCGCCCACGTACTGGTGCCTGGAGAGTGGGCAGATGATTCATGATCTGTTGGACCCTTTGGAAGGCTTCCTGCTGCTCTGCTCCCCAGGTAAACTCAGTTCCCTTTTTCAACAGTTTGGATAACCCCCCTGTGACCGAGGCCAGTCCTGGCACGAATCTCCTGATGTAGGAAACCCTTCCCAGGAAGCTTTTGAGCTCCCTTACTGTCGTTGGTCTTCTCATAGTAGCAATGGCTGCAGCTTTGACTGGGTCTACACTTATGCCTCTGTGATGCACCAGGAACCCGAGAAACTTTCCTGCAGATACCCCAAAGGCGCATTTCATGGGGTTCATGCGCAGCTTGTATTCTCTGCATCTTTTGAAAACCCGTTCAAGTATCTGAAGGTGCCCTGTCCTAGTTTTTGATTTGACCACAATATCATCTACATAATCCTCCATTTCCTCATGCATCATATCATGGAAGATGGCTGTCATGGTTCGCTGGTATGTGGCTCCTGCATTTTTAAGACCAAAGGGCATCACAGTATAATAAAAATTTCCGATCGGTGTCCTGAATGCTGTTTTCTCGGCATCCTTGGCAGCCATGCGAATCTGGTTGTATCCACTATACCCATCCATGAATGAGAACATGGAGCTTCCTGCAGCTGAGTCCACGAGGAGGTCAATATTAGGCAGGGGGAACTCATCTTTTGGACATGCTTTATTCAAGTTGCGGAAATCTACACAGCAACGGATCTGGCCATTCTTTTTCTTCACAGGTACTATGTTAGAAAGCCATCTGGGGTGCTGGATGGGCTTGATAAAGCCAGCTGCTAGTAGCTTCTTGACCTCTTGAGTTATCTGGGCTTCTATATCAGTGTGGAAGACCCGAGCTGGTTGGATCACTGGTTTAACTCCTGGGTCCATATTGAGGGCATGGACCACTAATCCAGGATCCAGACCAGGCATCTCATCATAGGTCCATGCAAACACATCTGCGTATTCCTTGAGCAAAGCCAGTAGTGGCCCCCTTTCTTGTGTTGTCAAACGACTACTGATGAATACAGGCTTCTAGGGTCCCAGTTCAGCTCCCAAGTTTACTTCCTGCAATTCTTCCTCAGGCTGGATTTGTGTCTCTTTGACTGGTTCCTCTTGGACTTCCTCCTGGGCCATCATACATTCTGGTGGTCCGGGACCTTCCTGCACGATGCGCTCAGGTCCCGCGCACCTTCACAAACGATATATTAATCTTCCCCCTGGCTCTCGTACTACTACACACTCCCGGGATCCTGAGGCGCTGGGCTCCTTCTTTTGCTTTTTTTCTCTTCAGGAGGTCCCTCAAGTCGTGGGTATCTCCTCCCTCTTCTCTTTCCAAGATGGGTGTTCCTGGGGTCCCTGGCATGGGACTTTCATCATCTGCTCCCAACTCATCATAAAACATTGTTTCTACAAAGTTTACTTCTCCTTGGTTGAAAGGGTTGTGGTTGGCAGGGATCCTTACAGGCCTCCCATTCAACCTCCCCTTAACGCACTGATGGTACGTGGATGGTATAAGGCGGTGCTTATGGAGCCATGGCCGTCCCAGGAGTATGTGGTAAGATACTTCTGAATTGATTACATGAAATCTGGTTAAGGCCACTATTGGCCCCACCCTTAGGGCTAGCTGTATATAGCCTTCGGTTGATTCTGCTGATCCTCCAAATCCGGTTATCTCCATGGGAGCCCCCAGGATCCTCCTTCCAGCCAGGCCCACAGCTTCCAAGGTGCTCAGGGCTATGAGGTTGAGTGATGCCCCTGTGTCTACAAGTGCTCTTCTGATTTGGACACCATTTATGGTGGCCATTAGGTAAAGAGGTCTACGGTGGTCTGGGTGCTCAACCTCCATGTCTTCATCAGTGAAGGTTATGGCATTTGTTGTCTCTAGGAAAGCTCGGCTGGCATGAGATTCTGCTGTGAAACATTCCATTCCTGACTCTGCTGCTATAGTCATGAGGGATTCCGTGGCCACCCTTCTTGCTTCTGGTCCAAATCCCAGCTGATTGAATAATGACCTGAACTTGGGATTCTTTTGGAGGGTCCTGACTGTGTTTGGGTGGAAGGATCCTCCTGACTCTTCTGTTTCTGCCGAGTTCCCATGGATCACCACAGCTACTACCCCCTTTCCTTTATGGTTAGGCAGGGGGTTTCTTTGTACTTCTGGCTCCTTCTGGGTGAGTTCCAGGGTTCCTTCTCTTAGCTTCCTGTGGAAAAGCCTGCGGAGGGTCCAGCAATCCTTGGTGGAATGCTTAACGTAATTGTGAATCCTGCAAAACAAAGGATTTTTCCTTTCTTCTTCGGTGGGTGGCCTGGACACAGTGAATGGCCTGATCACTCCATCCCCGATCCATTTGTCCAGGACGTGGTTTAATTCTTCTACGGTACATGGGATCACTGGTGGTTCCTCGAACATCTTTCCATCGGGCCTCTTCCTTTTTTCTCCCACTGATGCTGTCATGGCTTGGGATGCTGGTGCCCTCTTCGCCCTCATAGTTTGTGCTGTCCTCCTTGTTCTCTGCAACAGGTCAGCGAACTGTGTGATACATAAGTTTTCGAGGTTGAGCCTGTAATCGAAAAGCATGTTAGAGATGCAAGTCTCCACGAGCTCCTTTTCTTCATGGTCCCCATAACAGTCTAGGGACACATCTTCAAATCTTTTGATGAACTGGACAGGATCCTCTCCAGGTCTCTGTCTCACCATCTGAAGGCTTTGGAAAGTGACCTTGTCCTCACCGGGGTAATATTTTGCACAAAATCTTTCCATCATTTCGTCCCAGGTCTTAATGGACCCAGGCCTCAGTGTAGTGTACCAAGTGTATGCTCTGTCCACCAGGGACTTAGCAAATTCTCTTAGGCACAGCTCCCGGTCTCCTGCGTAGGGGCCCATAGTGTGGACGAACCTACTCACGTGTTCTACTGCACTTCCATTTCTTCCATCAAAAGGATGGAACTTTGGTGGCTCATATCCCTTGGGGTATGGCTTGCCGAGGAGTTCCAGTGGGAATGGGGGATCCCGAGAAAATTGTTTGGGGGTCCTGGAAAGTTTTTCCCTTTCTTGATCCAGGAGGGCACTGACATCTGCCATTGTCAGATATTGGGGGTTAGTTCCTCCTCCCACTGCTGATCCTCCCTCTGGCTGGGTTCTGTCTTGGTTGCCCACATGGGGGGCATTGTCCCTGACTTCTTGCGTCTTACTTTCTTTGAGCAAGTGAACTTCTTGTTGCAACTCTTTCAATATCGCGGTCATTTGAGCCATAGGGTCTAGCTCTTGGCCTGCATTCCTCTGTTCTGACACGACCTCGTGCTCTGTTAGGGGCACCTCGCCTCTTTGTCTGGAGGCTACTTCATTTTCTCCCACAGGCTCAGAGGCCGTGGGTGGCATGTTTGCACCTTTACTGTTCCTTTGTCTTGGAGGCATGTTCTGCGAAGGGATTGCTTCTTCCCTTTTCTTTACCCAGTCCCCAGCGGAGTCGCCAAAATGTGAGAGTGGGTTTTTCTTCAGCACTATGGCCCAAGGATTCTGGGCCGTGTAAGATGTTTCTTGGTGGACTGGGATTGATTCTCCGCAGCTAAGAGGGCTGTTTTAAGAATCAATTGGTGCACAGAACATATTTTCCATAATACAAATGGTTAGCAAAGAAAAAGAAGCTGGCATATTTGCATTTGAACGACATTTATGCAGTAAAGGATTAATGCAAATGACAAAAAATGAAAAGAATATAACACAAGGACAAGCTGAAAATCCTCTAATTAAGTGAGGTATACTTCATTGATTTTATTAAGCTATGGTTGCAATGCTCACTAGGACGTGATGCAAGGTTCAACTAAGCTCATAAGTTACAGATTTTGATAGCTATTGAAGCTTCAAAGTCTTGCAAAATGTGAACTTGTTAAATCCGAGCTCGTTCAACAGTGGCTGCACCGAGGACACCGGGACAGTTCCTCTGTTTTTTCTCTTAAATTACAGAGTATTTTGCATGAGTTTTCTGGGATTTTGGGAAGGCAAAGTTGAATGCCTAAGAACGGTCCGGTTGTTCTTTTCAAAAATCCTCCCTCTTTGGTATGGATCCCTTCCTCCTTTTATAGCACAACCTCGGCTTTCCTGGTGAATCCGTGATTCCCCTGTTTTACCCTCTGAAGCCTGTACCATGCCTGGCTGCTTCAGGATCGTGTCGTTTCCTCTTTCTTCATAGTTTCTTTGCTTTTGTTCCGACCAAGTGAAAGTCCCTCGGCTCCTTTCCATTTCCGGGTTTCCCCGCTGGCTGGCCTGAGGCTCTTTTTGGCTTCTTCTTCCCAGCGTCCCAGCCTTTCCCAGTGTACTCTTCCTTGTCTTTTCTCCCAATGGTTGAATCAAGTTTTCTGAGTTTTGCATGCTCTGTACCTTCTCTGCTCGTCTGGGTCACAAGGTCCGCATGCCTCTTTTTTTCTTTAATTTTCTTCTGTTATGACCCCCCTGCACGCCCTAGGATCCCTCTGGGAGGCCCTCTGGGATTCGGCCCAGCTTCTTCCTTTCTCAGTTTGTCCTGGTTCGTTGGTTGGGCTCTTTTTTCTCTGGATCCCAGCCCTCTGGGCTTTTTTTTTTCTTCTTTCTTCCCTTTCTCTTTTTTTTTTTGTGACGGCCCATTATTCCCTTTTTCACTCTTTTCTTCGTGGGCCTATTAGTGGGCTATCTAATTCCTTTTTTTTGAACCTCAACAAGGTTTGGTTTACTTTTAAAGGGTAATCCATTTTGTAGTGAATAGATTTTGGTCTAATTGTCAAGAACAACTCATATTTGATATAATAATAAAAATAAGTTACTATGATCTATTGAGTAACAATAAAAAATACTTAATAAAAAAAAAGTAAAAAAATGTTAAATTTATATGATAGTAAAAATAAGTTACTATGATCTATTACGTAACAGTAAAAAAAACTTAATGAAAAGAGGTAAAAAAGGCCAAATGCAATATTAAAGTGTCACGTGGCAGGACCTCATGCACTCTCACATGAGGTCTCTGCTTAGATATATATATATATATATATATTGAGGTAATAATTGGGCTTGAGTTTTTCATAAGATTTGTTCTACTTTTAAAAGGTAATCCATTTTGTAGTGAATAGCTTTTGGTCTAATTGGTCCAATTGCCAATAACAGCTCATATTTGATATAATAGTAAAAAGAAGTTACTATGATCCATTGAGTAACAATAAAAAATAATTAATAAAAAAAGGTAAAAAATGTCAAATTGATATGATAGTAAAAATAAGTTACTATGATCTTTTGGGTAACAATAAAAAAAAAAAAAAACTTAATGAAAAAAAAGTAAAAAATACTAAATGCAATATTAGAGTGCCACGTGGCAGGATTTCATGCACTCTCACATGAGATCTTTGCTTTTATATTGAATATTGATAATATAATATTTTTTTGGTTATTATTTCGTCCTTACATGAATTAATTTCTCATTATAAGCGAACACATGAACTTTTTCAAAATTTATAAATTTTGAGTTTCTTTAATGTTCTTATCACCCCAACAATTAAGGGTGCTCAGTGAAGTATCATTTTCTCTGTCCCGCAACAATTTACATGAAGCTTCTTGGACATGCGAGAAGCCGTGTCCAAGAAGCTTCATTATTAATTACTATAAAAACAAGGGAAAATGATTACTATAAAAATATATAAATTTTTCCATTAATAATTTTCTTAACTATGCATTTTAGTTCCTTCTCAAAAAAAAAAAAAAAAAAAAAAAAATTATGCATTTTAGTTGGTACTGTATTTAACTTTTAACATCCGGCACAAGAATTTATAATACTTATGTATTAAGAATATCATAATATTCTTAGTATCACTTAACATTTAAACACAAAATAGAGTAAATAATTGCGAAATTTATTTACATTTTTTGTACTCCTATCACTTAAGTTGTTGTTACAATTTGTTATCAAAAAAATTTGTTATTTCAATATATAAATTCTCTGTAATAAAGTTAGTTTTATTCTTATAAAATACCCTTATCCTGTCTCAAGGTCCTCTAACATCTTACATGGATATTAAGAGTTTGATTTTAGACAAAATGATTTGTCCACAAAACTTACTTCTTCACCACCCCACCTCACAAGCATGGAATTTATTTAGTATCTATTTGGTATAACTTTATTTATTTATTTATTTATTCAACTTATTTTTAACGCGGAATTTGTACGGGGTCCATTTTTTGACAATTGGTCTAAATAAGATATACAAAGCAGTCGGCTTTTGAAATATTGTCCCTTGTAAACCAAATAAGTTGAATTTTAAGCTCCGCAAATTACTCCATCTTATCCCACCCATGCGAGGAAAGGGATATTGAAATAACACACCATGATTTTATTTTTATTAGATTATTCGATTTTATGAAATATAATAATATGAAGATTCATTTCTTTACCTAATAAGATTTTTCTAGTATTTTTCTGTACCTAAATTATTCACCTTTTATGTTGTTAAGTGATGGGGTTATTTTTACCATATAAAAATTTTCTGACTCTTTTGAAGGTCGAGACAGGAGAACCGTCTGGCTTTGAGTCCTCCCTTGGTGTAAGAACAACTGTCGGGCCTAAATCCTATTTTGACCACAAGGGCACCTTGTGTTGTTGCCAGAGATTGGAGAGAGTTGGTGGTGTTTGCAACCTCAAGAAAACTAGACACCAACACCCTGTCTAAGTAGAAGCTAAGGCAATACTGTGGGCAGTGAAGTTCGCTTCTAAAGAAAATTTTGGTAATATGATTTTTGATGGAGACTTCAGAAGTTTTATTGAGGAATCAAGGGATGGCAGTGCTGCAGTTCCTTGGAGAATTAAAAACTTTGTTGCTGGTGTGAGATTGCTATTGGAGAGCTCTTTAAATGTCAGTTTTAGTTAGGTTAACCATGAAGCAAACAAAGCAGCACACTTTTTTTTTTTTGCTAACCAAAGCAGCACACTCTTTAGCTAGATGGTCTATGCTTAATTCAATTTTTGGAACTTTTGATTTAGGGAATAGCCTTACTGCTTTTATAAATGTAATTTTGGAGGAGGTGTGCCAGTAAATAATTGGCAACCCCTCTACTATTTTGTTTTGTCTGTTTAGCTTTCAATAAAGGTTTTCAATTAATAATAATAAAAAAAAGACATGGTAGTATGACTATAGTTCCATCTTTCATTTTAGGCAAAAATATCAAAAACAAAATTCTACTTTAAACTAATTTGTAGACAATGGCTATAAACTTCCCTCATATTTATTTATAAAATGCAAAATTTGACAAATCCACAATTAGGAGTTAAAGAATCAAAATGTAATTCTGCTACATGAAGAAATTTTTCTTACTGACGCGGCAACCAACATGAGGCTTTTCTGAATTCTGATGTGGCCATTTTGAAGCAAAGGAAGGACAAGAACTTGAAAGCTGGATTTGTGATCTTACTTGTTACACAAATCCAATATAAAAAAATATAACCATGGGCTCTCCCTCTCATTATGAACGCTTCTATCAGCAGCTATTGTGTCGAGAATACGTCTGCTGTGATTCCTCCTAAAATTGCTAATTATACTTCAAACAATAATGAAATCAAGAAGGCAAGATTCTTGCATGTCAGTCTACTAATATTGTGAATGTGGTAATAATGAGAAGAGATTAAAATCAACAACCAATTCCAAATACTTGTTGTTTGTTCATTTAGACTCTGTGAGAGTGCTTTTTTTTTCTTAACACACAAGCCCAAGTAGAGACAAGGATCCCGGGCCAAATATTTGTTATTTGGTAGACTGGGCTTGGTTTACCGCAGCTAAATGGGGGCTGATTACAAACCAAGTTGTGTGCAAGTCACATAAATCTCCTCAAGGCAAAAATGCGATTCCTCCGAAGCAATAAAATACCATTATAAGTGTTTTAGTGTCATAAAATGACCATTTACGCTTACGAAATAAGTAAAATAAGTACTCATAATATTCACAATGAAAAAGAGATTGAAATAGAATATTTAAGACTTATTTTTTATTGTATAAACATTTAAAAGAGTTCCTTCACTTGGTACCCCGGGCATACTGTCGTGGGATCCCAGGGCGTACTAGGCCTGTAAGAACCCAGAATGCTGATTCTTTGAACAACATGATCTTTCTCCATGTTTATTATGCAATGGAGTTTTGTCATTTCCCTTTACCTCTATAGGTGCTACATAAAAAACACACTATACAATACACATATCTTCAAATAATTGTTAGTTGCTTAGATTAGGATATACATTGTAATACATATACATATAGTAAATGAATATCATGAGAATGATTAAGCCATGAGGATCCTAGCCCCAATTCTCACAGACTTAGTGCCTTTGCACAAGACTTGTGGGATTTGGAACTCAAGTCCAAGTGGCTTTACTTAGGCATTGCCTTCCAAGATAGTTAGGTGAGGAGGATTTTTGTGGAAGAGAGTGATATCTGATGTGTGCATGTTTTGACATATGTTTCTTTGGAGGCAAAGTGTGTCTAAGGTCCAAGCTGAAGTGAGGACCCTGGTAAAAGGACTCAGCTTTTGGTTGAGTAAAAGGAAAAACTAGCAAGCAAGAATATATGTATTGAGCAGCAAGAAATAGTAAAGGAAGACAATGTAATAAGAAATACACAAAATAATTGTTAGAGATCCTCAAATCAACATGAGATATTTCATTATTTTTCTTAATTATAGATTACAATATGCTTACTAAGACGTGATACAAGGTCCAAATAAGCTCAAAAATTACAGACTTAGATGGCTTTCTAAGCCTTTAAGACTTGCAAAGTTTGAATCCTTTTGAATCTAAGTATATACTAGTGGCTGTTTCTGGGATACCGGGAGATGTTTTCCTACTTTCTTTGAGTTTTTGACAGAGTTTCTTAATGATTTTGCTGTGACTTTTTCTCTACTGAACCCCCTTTCTTGTTGGCTGTTTCCCCCCTTTTATAATGTCATTCTAGGGTTTAATGTACCATTGATTCTCCCCCCTTGGCTCCCTGGGTATCAGAGCCCCTATTATGCCAGCCATTCTGATGGCTGGTTCTTTCCCTGTTTCTCATTGTTTTCCTCTTTTCCTGCTGTTTCTTTAAAAGTCACTTGCTAACTTTCCATTCCGGGGTGTTCTTGGAGAGCTGACCTTCACCCTCTCTTCTTTCAAGGCTTTTTACCTCTTAGACTCAACTTTTTTGACTGTCCTTCTTGCTGTCATTTTTCCTAAGTGAGCGGAATCCATTCTTGCTGGGTTGAAGGTTTTCCAGCCACTTCCCCTTATAGTTCTTCATTCTGGGCTCCCCGAGGTACCAGCCTTTTGTTCATGAATTGTCACTTTCCAAGCTTTCTGGTTCTTTGCTGTAGCACTGGGTGCTTGAGAAGGACATATTTGTTCTTCGTTTCTTGTATTTCGTGGTACCCATTTTGAGCTGTCTCAATCCCACTTTAGCTGTGCTGCACGCCCCGAGGATCTCGAGCCTCTGGGGATCCCGACCTAGTTCTTTCACTGGATTTTGCTGGATTTTTTAATGGCCTTTTTCGTTGGAAATCTGAACATACATAGGGCCTTGATGTTGATTCTTAGCTTCATGAATTAGGCTTTCTTTTATTAAAGCCCATGGTCTTTCTTTACTTTTCATGGAATGGACTTTCTTGTGAAATTTTGGCCCTCAACGTTAGCCCCCCGAGCTCGTGGGTTACCTGTAGCCCACGCGCAAGAAATTAAATTGTTCTTGGACACTTTCTTGGTTTGTAGAACCAATGTGTAGACCAAATAATTCTTAATGAAAACTCCAAAGGATTTGCTACACTTCCTTCATGGAATGAACTAACATGTTGCTAAAGATTAGAATTCACCTTCATGTTAGTATTAAGCTGTAGATTGGTACTCAATTTTCCGTAAAACAAATCAATTTTGTCAAGCCGACAATAAAGTATTCGTATATAGCTAAAATTATATTGGTATTGCATTTGATGCCAAGAGTATATTTCTAGCACTAGTGTTTTTTGCTAGTAATTCTAGGATATGCTTTTTGAAAGTAGCATACAAAAATTAAATCTCAATATAAGATAGCATTGCTTTGTCAACAAGATTTTGTTTGTTTTACAAAATAGGTTGAGTGAGGGAAGCCCTCATGAACTTTGCCAAAGATATTCTATGCATTGTAATACATGCTTGCTATGGCTAAGGTGAATAACACCAAGATGTTCGCCACATGAGATTTTTAGTCCATGAATAGTGGCTTACCAATGAGACCATGATATCATAAGTCATTGAGTCATATAAACATGCTGATTTAAAGTCTAATCAAGGCTAGCTATTCTTCTCAAATGTATTAAGAGATAGAAACTTCCCTGAGGACATGGCTTAGAAGGTTTAAGAACATCTCCATGCCTTACTTTAGCTAAAGACCTTGCTCTTCTTGTGGATGCTCTTGATCTTTGCCTTATTCTTTTTCCAAATTGTGAGAGATTGTATAATATTTTAGATTGCAGCAAATTATTCACATATCATGCCACTGATTATAATGTTGTTGAATTGCTACATCCATATAGTTCATGAGCCAAAGAAAATAACAGTGGCTGAACTTATGTATAGTAAAGTTTACACTAGACTTCTCAATTTTTATCAAGTGAAAGATATATCTAAAGAAAATTTTTAATCTTATCTTAGTCCGCAATGTATGCACTAGAAAAGCCAATTGCCAAAAAAGACATAGCAATAAAAATTACTTCATGTATATGAAACCATGTGAGGATTTCAACCACACAAGAATTCCAAATTTTGATTTTGATAATTGGTCAAGTAAGAAGACCAAAATATTAGAATTTTCATTTTAATCTACACGAACAAAGTATTAGCGCATGGGTGATACCTCTTGCACAACTTTTTGCAATGTTTTGATATATTCAAACATGGTATTAATGAGTGGGCTTACCGAAAGGGTACCTTTCTTTTGTTGAATCAAAGTACCTCCAAGCCTTTAGTGAGTTTGCACCTTGTAGGAGGAGGGAAATGTTGCTAGCTGGTTTGCAATGTCATTGACTAATCTTTTTTTATAAAGATTTGCAAAAGTATCCGTGCTTTTGAGGCTTCGAGTGATGTACTCTTGGAATTTTTTTTTAGTTACGCCTTCCTTGCTTCCTTAGGCTCCCTTAAACCAAATTCTTTCAAAGAGTTCAATCTTATGCACTTTATACACCCACTTTTGGGTTTTCATACCCATTCGAGGCTCTTTCTCTTTGTACTCTTCGTTGGGCCTTGCTTACAATTCGCACCCTTTGTTGGGATGTGCTACGACTTGTATCTATGGCTGGTACATGGTACAACTTGTACCCATTACTGGTACATACTGTAGGTTGTACCCATTATTGGGTATGCTATGGCTTTTATTCATTGCTGGGATGTGCTACAAGTTATGCCCATTGCTGGTATGTGCTACAGGTTGTAGCCATAAACTTTTGCTTTTGACCATTTTCTTGGTCGTACTTGGAAACTTTTACTCTTGGCCAATTTCTGAGCCATGTATTTAGAAAATTTGTTCTGGGCCAAGTCCTAGGATAGGTGCATGGAAAGTTTGCTCTTCCCAAGTCCTAGGCTATTTCACTTGGAAAAATTTGTTTTTGCCAAGTCTTGGGCCAGGTACATGGAAAGTTTGTTCTTCCAAAGTCCTAGGTCATGTCACTTGGAAAATTTCTGTTTTGATCAAGTCCTAGGCTAGGTACATGGAAAATTTGCCCTTTCCCAAGTCCTAGGCCATGCCACTTGGAAAATTTGTTCATGACCATTGAATTTTTTGATCTTCAAAAAAAGTTCCTTCGTAGCCCCTCGTCCTCAAGTGGGCTCACTGAACTGATTTCTTTGATTTGCTTATTTCTCTTTGTTATTTTTTTTTTAAAAAAGAATGAAACAATATTATGAATTTTTTTCTTTTTAAAAGAAAATACATCAGCCCCCAAATGTAGGGCCATTGCCTTATTATGTAGCTCATTCAATCTTTATTTTATCGATCATTTTTTTTTTTGCTCACTTCTCCAATTTTTTTATAGCAATGAGACAATGTTTAATTGTTAAAATATTATTACATGACCCCTCTTACCCCCTTTTTGTAAAGAGTAGAATCCTCATGAGAAACAAGATTTTGCTTCTTCTAGCTGAGTTCAATATTTATTTTCAACTTTTTGGTTGTACTCTATAGGTTGGTTGTACTCTCAAAACACCTTTAGTATTAGTTAAGTTTTTATGAGACTAGTGAGTTTGCCTTTGGAGACTAATGGTACAAAGTAGTTTCACACCACCAGTACCTCATTTAACAAGCGTTTTTAAGTTTTGGACTTCAAAGTTTAGGACTAAACCAATTGCATAAATGCTAATCAAACTGATCAGCTTTCTTCTCATCACTCCCTTCTACCCTTTCTATTGCTCAGGGTGTGGAGTCATCAGTAGCCAATCCCATGCCATGTTCAAAACATTGTGAACTTTTGATCAATGTCAAAACCATTTAGCAACATGGTCTCAACCACCAATAAGCTGAAATAAAACAACATTGCAGTACCCCACCTCTAACACAAGGTTGAAGAATAAGTTGAGCTGAGCTAAGGGCTTGGCCACTAGAGATTCCAAGTCCTTGTGGAGCAAAGAGGGTCCAACCATTCAGGTTTTGGCCCTGATTGGTCCCAATCCAATCCTACACTTTTCAGTACTTTTGTACCTTATAAGGAGAAAGGGGCAAAAAAGAGGGCATGCCTTTCATTGTCAAACTAGATAATTTTGTCCCTTGAATCATTTTTCATTTTTATTTTTTATACTTCTTCTCAATAGTATAAAGGAATTATCCCAGCCAAAATAATTTTTTAAAATAAACATGAGTTTCTTAAAAAAAAAAAAAATTTAATTAATTTATTATTTTTCGAAACTAATTAATTCAGCTAGGCAATTATCTTTATGAATATCTTTAAATAAGGTCCATTTAATTGGAGGATGAGTATGACAACCAAACTTATCTATGATTCTATATTGTGTAGAACAAGTGTCTACTTCTATTACTGAACAATCCAATGCTTTTGCTTTCATGCAACATATTGACAGCTGTCCATTTGAAAACCATAGATTTCAGTCCATTATGTTTAAATTATAAAATGGAGAAAATAATGATGCATAAAACTTATCTTGTGTTAGGAAGTTCCCAAAAATTCCATATAGAGTCTCTTGGTAGAATGTTCGTTGGAGGAACCCGCACTTTTGGGATCTTGATGTTGGATGCACTAAGAGGAACTTTCCTTCCTCTAGGTGTTTCCTAGCTTCGGAGCCATGCTTGCGAAGGGATTGCTTTTTCCCTCTCATTTTTCCTAGTTCCCAGTTCCCAGTGAAGTCGCCAAAATATGAGAGTGCTTTTTTTTCTTAGCACACAGGCCCAAGTAGAGACAAGGATCTCGGGCCAAATATTTGTTGTTTTGTGGATTAGGCTTGGTTCACCGCAGCTAAATGGGGGCTGATTACAAACCAAGTTATGCGCAAGTCACATAAATCTCCTCAAGGCAAAAATGCGATTCCTCCTAAGCAATAAAATACCATTATAAGTATTTTAGTGTCATAAAATGACCATTTATGCTTACGAAATAAGTAAAATAAGTACTCATAATATTCACAATGAAAAAGAGATTAAAATAGAATATTTAAGACTTATATTTTATTGTATAAACATTTAAAAGAGTTCATTCACTTGGTACCCCGGGCGTATTGTCGTGGGATCCTGGGTATACTGTCGTGGGATCCCGGGGTGTACTAGGCCTATAAGAACCTAGAATGCTGATTCTCTGAACTACATGATCTTTCTCTATGTTTATTATGCAATGGAGTTTTGTCCTTTCCCTTTACCTCTATAGGTGCTACATAAAAAACACACTATACAATACACATATCTTCAAATTATTGTTAGTTTCTTAGATTAAGATATATATTGTAATACATATACATATATGTAAATGAATATCATGAGAATGATTCAACCACGAGAATCCTGACCCCAATTCTCACAGACTTAGTGCATTTTTACAAGACTTGTGGGATTTGGAACTCAAGTCCAAGTGGCTTTACTTAGGCATTGCCTTCCAAAATAGTTAGGTGAGGAGGATTTTTGTGGAAGAGAGTGATATTTGATGTGTGCATGTTTTGGCATATGTTTCTTCGGAGGCTAAGTGTGTCCAAGGCCCAAGTTGAAGTGAGGACCCCGGTAAAAGGACTCAGCTTTTGGCTGAGTAAAAGGAAAAACTAGCAAGCAAGATATATATGTATTGAGCAGCAAGAAACAGTAAAGGAAGACAATGTAATAAGAAATATGCAAAATAATTGTTAAAGATCCTCAAATCAATATGAGATATTTCATTATTTTTCTTAATTGTAGATTACAATATGCTCACTAAGATGTGATACAAGGTCCAAATAAGTTCAAAAATTACAGACTTAGATGGCTTTCCAAGCCTTTAAGACTGACAAAGTTTAAATCCTTTTGAATCCAAGTATGTACTAGTGGCTGTTTCTGGGATACCGGGAGATATTTCCCTACTTTCTTTGAGTTGTTGACAGAGTTTCTTAATGATTCTGCTGTGACTTTTTCTCTACTGAATCCCCCTTCTTGTTGGCTGTTTCCCCCCTTTTATAATGTCATTCTAGGGTTCAATGTACCATTGATTCTCCCCCATTGGCTCCTTAGGTGTCAGAGCCCCTGTTATGCCAACCATTCTGATGGCTGGTTCTTTCCCTGTTTCTCATTGTTTTCCTCTTTTCTTGCTGTTTCTCTAAAAGTCACTTGCTAACTTTCCATTCCGGGGTGTTCTTGGAGAGCTGACCTTCACCCGTTCTTCTTTCAAGGCTTTTTACCTCTTAGACTCAGCTTTTTTGACTGTCCTTCTTGCTGTCACTTTTTCCAAGTGAGCAGAATCCATTCTTGCTGGGTTAAAGGTTTTCCAGCCACTTCCCCTTATAGTTCTTCATTTTGGGTTCCCCGAGGTACCAGCCTTTTGTTCATGAATTGTCACTTTCCAAGCTTTCTGGTTTTTTGCTGCAGCACTGGGTGCTTGAGAAGGACATATCTGTTCTTTGTTTCTTGTATTTCGTAGTACTCATTTTAAGCTGTCTCAATCCCACTTTAGCTATGTTGCACGTCCCGAGGATCCCGAGCCTCTAGAGATCCCGGCCCAGTTCTTTCACTGGATTTTGCTGGATTTTTTAATGGCCTTCTTCATTGGAAATCTAAACATACATAAGGCCTTGATGTTGATTCTTAGTTTCAAAAATTAGGCTTTCTTTTATTAAAGCCCATGGTCTTTCCTTACTTTTCATGGAATGGGCTTTCTTGTGAAATTTTGGCCCTCAACAGACCCCTAAAATCAGATTGTTTAACCTATTATATTAACCAAGTGATTGCTTAGATTAATTATTCAGATTTAGGTTAAACACAAATAAATCATGTCGTACAAAGTAACGGAAAATAAATTACATTATGATATGATGACCTAAGAAAATCGATGAAACGAACTGTTTCAAGGTAAAAATCTGGAGAGGATTTAATCTAACTATCTTCAAGGTAAACACATCCACTGTAAGAGAATTGAAGTTTTTACAATAAGATTTAACCCTAAATCTATTGCTACCTTCAGTAGTAACTTACTGACACGACTACTTGCAAGTTCCGAATCCTCGGACTCTTTCTCTTCTTGGATTTACACCAACACAAGCCACCTTGCTTGTGACTTTGAGATTCCACTCAAAGGTTTTAGATCACCATCAGTAATGATCTTGATGCAGCAACTATGTTCTACCAAACGCTTGATTGTAGTTTTTGTTCCAGTAGATTCTTGTGTAGTTAGAAGGTATAAAACCTCTCAGATCTTACAAAGAGTAACACACAAGTCTTTTCAGCACCTTCAAAATGTGGCTAGAGTTTTCCTTTTATATGTGGAGAAGTTTAGATGAAATCCTAAACGTTTTCGCGGGCTTAGAGCTGTTTAAATATTCTGCAAAAAAACTGTGTCTGTGATTTTCGATCGGTTGAGCCTAATTCTCGATTGGTTGAGCTTGACATAAAATTTCTTCCTTTTTCTACAATTAGCTGAGCTTGAACCTTGAAACAACCACTTTTAAGCATTGTCTAATACATGGACAAGACATGTTTTATTCTTGGTTTGCCAACACACTAAAAACATGATTCTAAACATTTAAATGCAAATCTTTAGAACTTAACACTTGTAATCCGATAACAATTTAAAACTGAAATTTGAAAAACTATGAAAATACATTTAAAAAAGAATAAAATATATATATATATATATATATCAAGACATAAAATGAAGAAGAAGAAGAGGAAAAGAAATTACAAGAATATAAGGATAATTGCCAATTTTTCAAGCGTTGACGATTGATCCCTCGGAAATTATTGGTGTTGAAAAACTCTAATAACATGGATTGATGGTTAGAAAAGGGAAATTCATTGGTTTGTTATTTGTATTGCAAGGAATCAACTGTGCTTTCACGAATTAGTTGTGGGCAATAAATTTGTCTTAATTATATATTTTTGAATAAGAATGTATTCCATAAAATTACTTGATTTGAATTTGGGCAGTTTCCTGGAACTTGGTCTTTAGGCTGAGACGTGGCTAAGAAATCATAGGAGATCATTTTATAGATAGATGAAATAAGAATCTGATTTTACAACACGAGGCTAGCTTTCTTGGAAAAAAAAAAAAAAAAAAAAACCTTTAAAGATGCTAATTATGGACAATGTTGATTGTAGCTTTCAGAAAGATGAGATTATAATTTTAGCCTGTAAAGTTGTGATTTCTAACTAGCTTTTGTTGACTTTAATTCCGTGCCAAATTTGATTATAATTCATTTAATCATTTTCCTGTATTTATATGGGTTTAATTGTAAAGGATGAGTGTGAGAAATTGGTAAAGAATCAAGCGTCAAAAGAAGATCAATGAAGTTTGCGACTAGCTCATGAGAAGCTCCCGAGTAAAGCAACCCATGAAAAGGCCACATGTAAAGCACATGACTAGAAGCTGAAGAGTCATACCAGACTATTAAATTTGCAAGTACTTCACAAGAAAGGCTATCTCACGAAACTCTTTGTTTGGCAAAAATGAAAAGTGCTTTACCAAATTCTTTACCCACACTATATATACCCCCATTATCCACGAATTGTAAGGAGTGTTTTTTAGAGAGAAAACCCTAACAAAACACTTGACAGTTAGAGATTGTCATACCCATAATCATCTACACATTTTCTCATGATTTTCCTCTACTCCTATATCTCCATCTCTACATCCTTGAGAGGTTCTTAGGCCAAACACTTACTTCATCCATTTTGAGTGTTGAGACATGTTTTGGTCATTTTGGGAAGCATTAGAAGAAGCAATTGAGTGGCGGTTGCAATCGGGTTGAATTGCAGGATCCAGAAAGCTAGTGAAGACAAGACTACGAGAAGTCCGTTGGTATCAGGAGCTTGGAGGGCTCAAGTACATTGAGTAGATTGGGCTTTGAGAGTATTTTTTATATTCGTGTACTCCAACTTATTCACTAGTGGATTGATTTCAACTTGGAGGGTCGCAAAGAAGTTTTTCGCCAAGTTTTTCGGTTTCCTCTTCGATAACACATCTCGGTGTTATCTTATGTTTGCATTTCTCTTCCGTACTCTTTAAGCTTTACTTTTATTGTTTATTGTGGTTGCATATGGCTTAGAGTAGTGTTACTGGGTTATTGCGCTTATTTACTCTTGTTCCGCACTTTGATAAGTTGGAATAAAAGCAATCTAGTCATAAATTTAAAATTGGGGGTTTGAACAAGTTTTAGTGTTTTCACACTAATCGAGCTTTCATAGCCAAACTTATCTAGCTATCTGTACATATGCGAGAGCACACTTCTAGGCAAATACATGGTAGAAGATGATAGTGAAGCACTGGCAAAAGTAATAAGTTAGCTATGCAAACATTGTCATGGATATGATGAGGTGAATCTGGGCTATCATGTTTGTTTATCTAGAAGTTATTGGCCTTGGCCTAGTTTAGTAAGCCTTGATAAGTGAAGCTTTTATATCAGCTTGCATATAAGATTGGATTTTGTTAACGGATAAATATGCATTTAATTAATACATCATTAAAAATATTTTTATACAATTTTTTATTTCTTTATAAATAAAGTCATATTGTACACATATATCTGTAAAGACACACAATTTAATGAATTTGTATGTGTATGCCAATGACTTATTAACATGTGCATTTTATTATTATTTTTTTTAAAAGTGTGTATTACAACTCATAATTAAATATTTATTAATTTTTAACATGTGCCTTTAGGACACTTCGTTAATAGGACCTTATAAAATTGAATTGATAATTTGGGTTCTTAAGAGATGGCAAGCATGTAAATACTAGATTGAGATGTAGACTCACTAACTAGAGTCTAGAGGTAAAACAAAAGGGCAATATCTATTACACACATGACACATCTTCTTACACATAATGTAAATGCACATCACTTTTGCACAGAAATTGTGATTTGGAGTCATGATTTTAGTTCAAAAAAGTGTGTACAATGTATGTAAGTGAGATGTGTGTAAAAGATATTTTTCAATAAAAAAATTAAAAAAAATTGATTTTTAATTTTAGTTTGTTGTTATAGTAACTACTACATATGACAGTTTTTATTGTAGCAAGCTATTAAAAAAAATTTAGATATGAGAACTCCAATAAAACATATTTTTTGGTTGTTTGGGAGTTAAAATAAGAGCTCTAATGCGAATGCTCTAAAAGATTCAAGATGATTGATAAGTGTATAGCCCATTTTTCCATGCTATTATGGCCCTCATTTTCTAGCATTAGCTTGACTCTCATTGCTAGCTTAAATATATGAACACCGGTCTAGCAATGGCAGGATAAGATCATTTTTCAATGGAGTGGAGAACCTTAGCCAAGTGCATATTCTGGGGTATAGTAGTTTTGGTTCAAATCCATGTGAGTAGAGGCTGCTTTAAAGAAGAGAAGTTGGCACTCTTAGAAATCAAGCCGTTTATCAAATCCAATGGTGCCACTGATAGTCTTCTCCGTTCATGGGTTGGTGATACAGAGTGATTGCTGTACTTGGGAGCAACTTACATGCAACTTCACCACAAGTCATGTAATCGAGCTCTCCCTCAACAATATACATATACCTTTCGAGGGTTTGCCTTTTAAAGGTACTAAAATTTGGGACAAAATGGGCTTCTGCCCTTTTTAGCCAAATTAATTAGCTTTATACTACTCTTCCCAAATTAAATAGGGAAATACCCCTCTTTTAAAACCCGATTTATAATAAATCGAGTTAAATTTTGTTTTTTTCTGAAACCCTATATTGGCATTTTTAAGGAGCCTATAATGATGTTTTCAAGGCCTATAGTGACGTTTTTTAACTCGACTTCAATGAAATCGAGTTATAGGTAAAAAAACGCTATTATAGGTCGATTCCATTGCTTATAACTCGATTTCATTGAAATCGAGTTAAAAAACGTCACTATAGGTCCTGAAAACATCACTATAGGCTCCTTAAAATCGCCACCATAAGGCCTAACTCGATTTATCATAAATCGAGTTTTAAAAGAGGGGCATTTTCCTCTTTAGTTTGAGAAGGGGGGCATAAAGTTAATTAATTTGGCTGAAAAGGGCAGAAGCCCATTTTGTCCCTAAAATTTGGTTCCTCAACGTTTCTTTGTTATGGCCTTTCAAGGAGTTAAGAAGTCTAAACTTGTCTGACAGTGCAATTGGTGGTTGGGTTGGAGACGAATGTATGTTTTATCTTAATCTCTCTCCCCGCATTTCATCTGCAATTGTTCATTACGGAGAAAAATGAAAAATTCCACATTCATGGAAATAGAGGCTGAAAATAATGAAATTTAAATCCAAATAACAAGTTTAAGAATTGAAGCCATATATACAGACTTTTGAGTTTGAGATTAGCTTTTGTTATAAAAAGTCCTTTAAAATATTTCTACTTTAATCAATACAAAGAATTTAAACTTTAGTATCCATGCATTATATTCATGCTTTAAAGAAGTTTTTTAGATTTGTCTAAAGTGTGTCATAATTAAACTGTTTCGACCAAGTGTTTTTGAAGTAATATTCTAATTAAAAGTTATAAAAAAAAAATTCATATAATGCCCTTTGGATTGGAATTTCGAAGTAACACGCTCACGGAATTCCACATTAACGAACATGACTTGACAACATGAATTTTTCTTTTTTGGGGTTTTTCTTTTTTTGGTAGTTACAAGAATTAATATTTCATTATAAGCGAACACATCAATTTAATCAAAATTTCTAAAATTCGCGTTTCTTAATGTTCTTATCACCCCCAACAATTAAGAACATGTTTGGTGAAGTATCATTTTCGCTGTCCTGCAACAATTTACACGAAGCTTCTAGGACATGCGAGAAGCCTTGTGGCATCTTTAAAAAACAAGGGAAAATGATTGCTATAAAAATATATAAATTAATACGAAGATTTATCAAAAAAATTTGTTATTTCAATTTATAGATTCTTATGTAAAAAGTTAGTTTTGTTCTTATAAAATACCCTTATCCTAGCCTGTCTCAAGGTCCTCTAATATCTTACATAGATATTAAGAGTTTGATTTTAGACAAAATAATTTGTCCACAAAACTTACTTCTTCACCACCCCACCTCACAGGCATGGAATCTGTTTAGTATCTATTTTGTATAACTTTAATTTTATTTATTTATTTATTCAACTTATTTTTAACGCGGAATTTGTGCGGGGTCCATTTTTTGACCAAAATTTTTTTTTTTTGGGACAATTGATGTCTAAATAAGATCTAAAAGCAGTCAGCTTTTGAAATATTGTCCCTTGTAAACCAAATAAGTTGAATTTTAAACCCGGCCAATTACTCCATCTTATCCCACCCATGTGAGGAAAAGGGATATTGAAATAACACGCCATGATTTTATTTTTATTAGATTTTAATTTTATGAAATATAATAATATAATAGATTGAAGACTCATTTTTTTACCTAATAAGATTTTTCTGGTATTTACTTAATTAGTTTTAATAAGAAACACACATTAGATTTGAACTAGAAAGTAAAAATATTTTAAATTATAGTAAAATGAAGAAATAAATAAATAAATTATTATTATTTGCTTGAAAACAAATTCAATAATTTTAAAAAAAATACTAAATATGGAAAATGAATGACAAATTTATTAAATTATTTTTTATAATAAATAATTTGAAATGAGATTAAAATAACTACTAAATTCGAATATAATATAATGAGAAAATAACCTAATAATATTTATAATCTTTCTTTTATATAACCTCAAAATTTTTATTTGAAATATGTAATATGTCTAACCGTACTTCTATTATATTTTTTAATGTCAAAGTTTTAAATAAAAAATTGAACCAAAGTTTCCCTTTAACTTTTTAATTTGGGGTTGTTTTAGAGATTCTATTTTGTATAATGATTGTATACAGATTCCTTCTTACATAGAGGTGGATCTCATATTTATGGGGCTCATCTCGATATGGAAGAAATATAACACACAAAGTTAGGGTGATTAGAACAAAATAATTAAAAACGAATAGGGTTAAATTATTGACCTTTTATATTGTCAAGCATTTACATATATATAGTTAACTATTTAGTTATTCAAATTGTAACCTTGCAGGTTTTAGTAGCTTGTCAAGATTGAAAGAGCTAGTGACATTAGATCTTGGTAATAACAACTTCAACAGAAGCGTCATGACATCATTGAGTTCGCTCACATCTCTTAAGACTCTGATTCTTGCCAGCAATGATCTGATGGGATACTTTCCTGCCGAAGGCATTGCTACTTTTGATATTCCTTATAAAATCTAAAATGGAATCCAATAATTGTTATATATTATTCTTATCCGTTTTAATTTTCATGCAGAATTATCAACCTTGGAAAACTTGGAGATGCAGATTTAGGTTCCAATGAACTCATTTTCTCCCAGAAAATGCAAGGTAGAGAGGGAGAGAGAGAGAGAGAGAGAGAGAGAGAGAGAGAGAGATTTCTAACTTTCAGCCACTACGTCTCCAATTTCTTGTAGACTATGCAAATAAAAGGCAAATTTCTAAACTATTCAAATACAAGAATAATCATGGAGATGATGACATCCGATCAAGATTGGTGGGGTCTTGCACTTTTACGTAGTTTCATACATAAGAATGAGATAATTTATAAAAATATAATGCAATTATATGCAATATAGATAGGCTATTTCCTTAGGACAAACTATCTTAATCCTATCACCATTTTCTTTTGACATATCATCAATTTATTTATTGTCTCTCTCTCTCTCTCTCTCTCTTAGAGATTTTGTATTTATGTTTTGTTAGTGCTTTATCTATAGTTAGATAACATATTAACCTATTGGCTTGAATACAAAGTTGATCTCCATAAACTATTTTAATATATTTGATTCTTTAAACTGTTTTTAAATATAATAGTTTTACATTCCTTACCAACTCCAAGCATCCAGGCTACTGGTTATCATATTGGACATTAATAGTGTCTAACTATTCTTGCCAAGCTTAGTATTTAAGCTTTTATTTTTCAAAATAAGTACACTACAACATTTTGTGAGGAAAAACTAAATTCATCACCATTAAAACTTTTAGATGGGAGATGCAGTGAAGAAAAACGAAATTCATCATCATTAAAACTATTAGGTGGGAGATGTAAGGATGTCTACAGCAATGAACTATTTTGTTGCGAAAAATGAGATCTAAGGAGACGAAAATATGCGTTGCCAGATACTACTAAGAATAGGCGACAAAAAGCTAATATTATCTCCCCAATATGTAAAAAATTAGGTATCATTGGTGATGAAATAATTTTTTGTCGTCTATTTAAGGGTCTAAGTGGAAATTGTTAGGCACGAAGTAGTAATGTATTGTATGTATGACGACAAAAGAATTTGTCACCCAATATGTAAAAAATTAGGTATAATTGGTGATGAAATAATTTTTCATTGCCTGTATGTCAAAAATAAAAGGGCATAGGTGGAAGTTGTTAAGCACAAAGAAGCAGTAATGTATTGTATGTATGGAGACAAAATAATTCATCTTCAAAGGAAAATGAATCGTTGCTAGAGTGCTCAACCTTTTTTTAATAGTAAAAAAAGAAAATTAATCCCTTATGTTTCACTCTATCAATATCTGATATCACTTTCTCTCACCTCACCCCTCATGGCTCTCATTGTCCCTCACAACCCTCACTACCCTTCAGACCGATAATCTCTCTCTCATCGCTCCTCTCCCACTTGGTCTAAACTGTGGTAAATTGGGTGTCGTTCAGTGAATTGGCTAGTCAAATTGTTGTTCACACGGTTAAGAAAAAAGTCTGCTATAGTCAAAGGCCAGTTTTTGGTTAATCCATTGGATCGTATGGTCCGGGCTTTGTAACTATGATAGCCATAAACCCCTCATAACCTCGAAGTCCAAAGAGGATCTGAACCAAATCTAAAATCTAGAAACCTAACCTAAAACCACACGCTAGCATTTTCTTTTTCTTTTAGCCCCAACCTTTTTGCCACACACTTGACACGACGCTTGAGACAAGTTTGGTGTGGGACAGGGTTTAACTTAAAAGTTTAAGTCAATGAGTAGATAATATTGTTCAGCTCTAAATTAAAAAGTCAGTTTATTTTACTATTTAGTTTATTTTTACTATTATTCATAAATCTCACTGCATTTTTTGATACTATTCATGAGTTTTATTGTACTATTTCAGCTAACTTTTACCTTTATTTAAAATATTTTCAGCAAAAAATTTTCAGTTTCAACAAAATAAACAGATCTCAAACAAACCCTTAAATGAACATCACTTGACTCAAAAGTTTAAAAAAATAAATTTTCTTCTAGATAAATTATATTAACCACTCATAAAAAATGAGTATATAAGGTGAGACTTACTACTCACCTAACCAAACTACTAATATTATAAGGAAATGGAAAACAATAAATTTTTTTTTCAATTTTTTTAAATTTTTTATGATGTTTCTAGAATTTAACTATTGGCGACATTTGGCTACCATGGTTTCAAAGTTTTTCAGATTCCTTTTATTTGTCTAAGTTGAGAAAGCTGAAGCGCCTGAATCTAAGTGAGAATGACTTCGACATGAAAACTTTAAGGTATTTGGGTTCTCTCTCAGCCCTTACATCTCTAGACCTGCGTTGCAATCCAATGGAAGGGCAGCTTACAAAGGAAGGTATGTAAAAATGTCAGTTGCTCTCAAACTTTACTTGCATCAAGCAATTATATCCTAAGAATTCCTTTGGTCATAGTGAATGTTGTGAAAATGAAGTGCAGAGTTGAAATCCTGCACCCATAACACTTTACCTTATCAAAATATTTATGTTTTCTCGATCTCCATATAAAACGAAAAGAGATTTGTCAATGTCTTATGATGCAAGAAAACTACAATATTAATTAGTACTGCAGTTTCACTGGAATCATTGTACCATATAAAATGTCTTAATTCCTTTGTTACAGAATTGACTAACTTAAGCAAACTTGAGGTGCTTATCTTGCAATCTAATTACCTGAATGGAACCCTACCAATTGAAGGTACGAACAGAGTTCCTAAAATTCTAAATTGCTTATGAAAGGAATCATATCTGACTTTACCTTTCTCTTTTTAGATTTAGTAACCTTCAGTAGGTTGGAGATTTTAGACTGGAGCTCAAATGAGTTAACTGGAAGTGTTCCTCTGTCTATAGGGGCACTGTCTTCTCTCAAGGCATTATCTTTGTCACAAAACAAACTTAATGGTTCTCTACCAACTAAAGGTATATATAAAAGTAGAGTAAATGTATTTATTTTTTCATGTATTAATTATGTAAAGGCGACACACTAATTATTTATGTAAAATGAATGTTTAAAATGATTTTTATAAGATTTATAAAAAAAATTAAAAAAAAATTTAAAAAAAAAAAAAAAAAAAAAACTGATTTGAAAATTTGACATTCTTGCTAAAATTGAATTGCTTATTCAACAATTGAGACAAAATACCACAAAAGATCTAATCAATTTTAATATACACATACAGAATATAAAAAAAAAATTATTTTGTAAAAGTGGAATATAATACATAATTGTATCCTTGTTTGTTTGTTTTTTTTTTTTTTTGCTTGAACATAACCATAAAATTAGTGAAAATAATTAAACATCCGTCAGTTCACTAGAGCAATTGGTTCATATTCTTGATTATCCTATCTATTTAATGACATGTAATATAATTGAAATTGAGAAATATATCACATAATATAATTTCTTTCAAAATGATTCAGAATGCAAGGCACATCATATGAAACATTGGCTAGTTGTATGTAAATTCATGACATTCACAGCCACGACTCTTCTCAAGTAGATATACGATTTACATTGTGTTGTGCCCGTATGTGTATTGTTTTCCTAAGACATAATCAGGAGACGAAATACTGAAACTTATTCTCTTTGCAGGCTTATGTGAATTGAAGAAACTTGAAGAGTTAGATCTTGGTGAAAATAACTTTGAAGGAAACCTTCCCCTGTGCCTTAACAATTTGTCATCTCTCAGACTGTTAGATCTCTCTCAGAACAATTTCACTGGCAATGTTCCTTCATCTTTGGTACCCAGCCTCACATCCCTTCAGTACATTGATCTTAGTCATAATCTTTTTGAGGGTGTATTCTTATTCAGCTTATTTTCTAATCACGTGAAGCTTGATTTTGTTCGGTTTATAAGTGATAATAGCAAATTTGAGATAGAAACTGAAAATCCAGGTTGGAAACCTATGTTTCAGTTAAAGGTCCTTGTGCTATCTAACTGTAATTTGAACAAGCTTGACAAAGGAATTCCCACATTTCTCTTTCATCAGTACAATTTGTTAGCAGTTGATCTGTCTCAGAATAACTTGGCAGTAAGGTTCCCTGACTGGTTGCTTCAGAACAATACAGGACTAAAATTTGTAAAGCTTCAAAGTAACTCTTTCATGGGTCAGTTCCACCTGCCACCCTATCCTAATATGAATCTTTCGTGGATGGATGTCTCAGATAACCACTTTGATGGGCAGCTTCCAAAAAACATAGGGACAATACTTCCAAGGCTATGGTTATTACATTTATCAGGAAATGCTTTTCAAGGTCCTCTCCCATCCTCAATAGCTAACATGAGTGACTTGGAGAGATTGGATGTGTCCTTCAATTATTTCTCGGGAGAAGTACCAGAAGAATTTCTTTCTTATTGCTTCAACTTGGGTGTTTTGGACTTATCTAACAATGACTTTCATGGTCAGCTATTTTCAGAGCACTCCAACAACTTGACTAATTTACAAGTTTTGAATTTGAACAACTAGTTCACAGGAACTATATCAGGAGTGGTTTCCAATTGCTTTAACCTCTTTGTAAGGTTAAATTTAATCAGCCATCTTGTTGGCTTTATTCCGTGCCAAATTTGCTTGTATTTTTGTAATTAGTAACCTTGTATTTAGGTGGGATTCTTTTAAGGGTAGTGTGTGAGAAGATGTGAAGAAAAACTCAAGTTTGTGCAAGGAGGCAGAGTCTCGTGGCTAGGACTCGCGGGTGACTCGCGACTGGAAGCCGCCAACTGCAGTACACATGAGAAGCATGTGGGGAGTTGAAGGGTCACGCCAGCTGTTGCACTACAGGACAAAAGTCTCAAGATGGCCAGGTCGTTACCTCGCAGCTGGAACTCGCGACTCAGACCAGTCGCGAGGCCAAGCCGACAGAACACCCTGTTTGGGAAAAACTGACTCTTCGCATTCTAAACACACACCACTATATATAGACCCTGATACCCACGAAATGTAGAGAGTTTTTAGAGAGAATTTTGAGAGAGAAATCCTAGAGAAAAACAAGATTGATTCATCCACAATCTTCACCTAAGAGACTTTTCAAATTCCTCTACTCTCTTGCTCTCCATTGATACATACTTGAGAGGTTCTTGATCAAATCATTTTCTCACCATACTGGGAAGCAGTTAGGAAGGAACCAATGTCTATTGGTTGATGCTATGGTTGATAGCGGAATTCAGTAAGCTAAAGAAGAAATAGGTTCGGCGCAACCTCGTTGGAGCAAGAAGCTTGGAGGGCTTAGGTATATTGGGTAGATTAGCCTTAGAGGGTCTTCTACTGTTCATGTATCCCAACTACATTTTGTAGTGGATTATTTACTACTTGAAGGGCAGCGAAGAGATTTTACACCGAGGGCTTTGGTTTCCTCTTCGATAACACATCGTGTGTTGTCCGTGTGTTTGCATCTTCCTTCTCTTTATCTTTACCATTTATTTTCTGTTATGGATGCGTTTATATTTGGCTTAGATTGTTTATCAATTTTGTATTTGGCTTATGTTTATATTCCTTACGTTAATCGTTTGATATTAAGCTTGAATTGATATTTTGTAATTTGGGGTCTAAACGTTCAAGGGTAGTTTTACACACATTTTGAACATTAAATTAGTATCAGAGTGGGTGCACTCTTAGTGGTTTCATTACCTAAGTACGATCCCTGACCCCTTGTTGAGATGGATAGGTCTTAATCTCTTAATGTACCACTATTTTTTTATGGTAATAATTATGCTTTTTGGAAAGTCCGTATGAGCATTTTTTTGTGTTCTATTGATGATGCTGTGTGGAATGCAGTTGAAGTAGGTTAGACAAGGCCGGAGGCTGCCAAATCCACTTGGGATAAGGCTGCTCTCGCGGCAGCTAATGCAAATAGCAAATCCTTGAATGCTATTTTCTGTGGTGTCTTTCCAGAAGAATTTCACAGGATTTCACATATCACCATTGCTAAAGAAGCATTGGAAATTTTGGAGATAATTTATGAAGGGACTAAGAAAGTGAAGGACATCAAACTCCAGATGTTGACCACTCGCTTTGAGGAGTTAAGATGAGTGAGGATGAGTCTTTTGATTCTTTTTATAGTAAGTTGAACGAAGTGGTCGTTGGCAAATTGAATTTAGGGGAAAAGACGGAGGATTCAAGAATAGTTAGGAAGATCCTTCGATCACTACTAGAAAGTTTCTGTGCCAAAGTAACAGCCATTGAAGAGAGTAAGGATCTTGACGACATTAAAGTTCAAGAGCTGGTTGGTTCTCTGCAGACATAGGAATTGTCACTGCCCACACAGAAGAAGAGTAAATCGCTTGCTCTTAAAACAATTAATGAAAGAGTAGTATCTCATGACTCTTCGGATGAGGATGCAGTAGATAAAGATATGGCGTACCTTGTAAAAAACTTCTGGAAATTCTTGAAACTCAAGAACGGTGGGAAATTCGGTGACAAAGGAAAATTTCAGAGTTCCATAAAAGAAAAGAAAGAATTCAGAAGAAAAGAGGGTAGAGATTCCCAATCTTCATAAGGAATTACGTGCTTCGAGTGTAATGGACATGGACACTTCAAAAGGAATGTCCTAACTATTTGAAGTCGAAGGGCAAGGTCTATGCCACTACTCTAAGTGACTCGGACTCATCAAATTCTGATTCTGAGGACATCTGTGATGGAGAAGGAAACTACTCCGCATTTATGGCTATTGAGCATGTTGAGTCCTCGGAGGACCTGAATCAACTTGTACAAGAACTTAGAGAACACAGCGATGAAGAATCCTTAGGGATTGTTGAGGAATCAGATGCTGAAGAGGATAAAAATACAGCTAGTCTTCAAGAGAATTACACCTTACTTCTTGAGAGATCGGAAAAGTATATAAAGGTGGCGAAGGCGGCTGTGAAGAAGATGAAGAAGGTTGAGGAGGATTACAGGAGTCTCCTGGTCAGATATAAGGAGGCAAAGTGTGAGATTGAGACACTAAATGGTGAGCTATCTGAAACTTATACCAAAGTAAGATTTCTTGAGCAAGAGGAAGTGTAAGCACAAGCCAAGATAGAAAGGGTCTCCTCTAAGAAGCTGGAAGATGTTATTTCATCTCAAAAACATTTATCAGATAAGTCTGGGTTGGGTTATACTGGAGGGAGTAGCTCATCGGTCAATGTCGCCTAATAAGTGAAATTTGTGAAGGCTAAAGAGACGGTTGTAGAAGAGCCTATTCCTGACAAAGTTAAGGTTGAGAAGTAGACGAAGATGGCTGATCAACGGGTGTTTAATAAGTCCCGTAATCAATCAGAAGCCAGATTTGAAACTAGAGGAAGATTTCTTCCAAGACCACAACGGGGTCTTAGAACGAATTATGTTTGTCACCATTGCGGATTGCAAGGACATACCAGACCCAATTGCCAGAAGTTGAGAGCATTGAACAATACAAGCGCCCCTCGGTCACGAGAAAGAAGAAATGACAAGAGGTCTTGGAGTGGTGAGCAACCAAGAAGTCAAAACGGTGATCTCGGAATGATGGACGTAATGAAGATGATCGGTGCCTTCACCAATTGCCTGGAAAGATTCACACGAAGGTTTGAAAGTCCTAACTCTCGTACCCAATCTGTCAAGGATATCACCCCAAACGCACGTGACGTGTGGGTGACGAAGGGTACTCATACATAAGCATTACAACATGCCCATGCATTAATTTTTTCCATGGTTTGTGAATATGCTTGGTTGTATGCTTCGTGCGAGTTTGAGTTGAAAAGTTTTGGTTATTTGTTTATTTTTGTTTTAAAAAAATGTTTTTACATTGTTGTTCTGTTTTTGATCAACTTTTTATTGCTTTTGTGTCAAAAATCCAAAAACATATACAAAATAGAAAATCCAAAAAATTTGATTAACTTTGTTGAGTTTTGTCTCAAAGCATGTTTTGTCTTGTACCTTTGTACTAATGGTTTTGTGCATCTACGACCTTAGCTTGTTTCCTATGCACGCATATCATTATGAGAGAAATTTTGAAATCTATGTGACTGTTGTAAACAAATCTTCAACCTTGTCATGAATGACTAGTGAATAGTTTTGTTGATCTTGAGACATGCATAGACTTATGTTTATATATCTTCCCACTATTTAATTTTTGTTTTTACTTAAAAGAGCTCACCAAATGTAAATCTCCAAATGAAAAGAGATATTGAGTTGCAAAAACCTGTCACACATACTAGTATTTGACTAGGAAAAAGAGAAAGCGACCAAAAATAACTGTATAATGCCCAAAAAGTCAAAGGCTAATTCATCAATTGAAATATCACAAATTTTAGGCATCAATCTCACAATGAGATTTTTTATTCAAAAAGTGAAAATGATAGGATATATATGGGGCCAAATGAAAAGTTTCATAGAATTGTAATCAAGTTTATGTGGGAGGTCATATATGCATATTTCTATAATTGAGATGGGTCACATTATCTAGTGCTAGTTGTGTATGCCTTAATTGAATTGATCATTGAAGCTTTACATTACACTAAGGACTATCTCATTTTTTATTTTCACACACATCACACAAGTCTATGTTCAATGAATGCCCTATTCATTTGTGTGATTGTACTTGATTAAATGTGTTTTCACATGCTCAATCTTTGTTGATCAAATACAAAAAGATTTTTGAGTGTTTATAGTTTTTTTTGGAAAGTATTTTGTTTTTACAAAAATGTCAAAATTTCAAAAACTCTTTTGCCCTGTTTTGGCGACTCAGTTGCGAGTTGGCCAGTCGCATACCCCAGTCGCGAGCCCATTCAGAGATTTTTCGCGGCTCACTGGTGGGTAAATGTCCCAGTCGCGAAAAATACTTAGAAAATTTTTCAAAATCTAAATTTTTATGATTCTCGCAGCTCATTGTGGTGACTTGTTCGCGGGTGAAAGGTCCAGTCGCAAGGAGTACACAGAGATTTTCGCGGCTCACCTCGCAACTCTCTCGCGAGTAGACTTTCCAGTCGCGAAAAAAACTTAGAAAATTTTTCAAAAATTTTGGTCTAAAGTGTTTAGGTGGCTTAACCTGGCGACTTGCACGTGGCTTAACTCATTCGCGAAAAACGCATGTTTGCGTTTTCAAGTCAGTTTTTAAAATTTTTCAGTTTTTCCCTCGAATTTTTGTGACTTTTCATTGTTTTCCTCATTTTCACTCTCTCAAACTCACTGTGCCTTTCTTCGAAAAATCTCCATTGTTGCATTTTTTCTTCTCCAATCTTCAAGAAAAAGGTATGAGTTTTTCTATTTTGCACTTCATTATTCTTGACTTGAGTATTACTTTCTTGAATATGTGAGTTGTGTTGTTGACATTATGTTTTGAGTAATAGCATGTTCGTATAAGGGTTTATGTTATTTTGCTAAGTGTTGGTGTTTTTGAGTGTCATCTGTTTATATTTCTGTTGTTGTTATGGAGCATGTGTTCTATGGTGTGTTTCATGGCTATAATGATTTGTGCTCATTATGCTCATGGTAGTATGTCACATTGAAAGCTATTTGTGACTATGTGATATTCAGTGTTCACTTGACACTGAGTTGTATCTGAACAATCAACATTGTTGTTCACCTACTTCAGTCATTTCTTCAGTGCTGCTTATGATGATGCTTGGTACTGGCTTGATTCATGCTTGTGATTGTAAGAAATTTCTCTGGTTCACATTCTTATATCTGAATCTAATCAAGTTACTGTTTGTATCGTGTGGTGTTGCATTTGGCTCTTTGTCGCGTGTCTGTTCTCTTGCAGATGACTCGTCGTTCATCTAAAGGCAAAGACATTGTAACAGATGATCCATCTACCCCGGTTGCTAAACGGACACGACTCTTGTCTCAGTCATCTAGAGACTCTACCACTAAGAGATTCTGGACAGCTCTTGACTCAAAGACCTTCACAGACCTTTTTAGAGAGGGTCCTCCCATTGTGGAACGAATAGTCAAATTTGATACCCTGGGGACAACATTTATCCCTAAGATTTTTGAAGAAAGAAATTGGGCTGACCTGTTTGGAAATTTTGAGGATCCAATTGAAGAATTGGTTAAGGAATTCTACTCTAATGCTAGATACACCGGGGTAGAGTGAAATGCTGGGTACGAGGAACAGAATTTTCCATCAATGCAGACTACGTTGCTCAGGTTCTTCGCATCACCAAACCAGAAAATGTGGATCGAACTCCGTATGATGATAGAGTACTTTAGGCACAAGATATTCTTCAAGTTCTTGGGAATGAGCATGAAGTGGGTAGCATAGGATCATCTATAGGCACTGCTCAGTTTTCACCTAAACTGACAACTCTAAAGCTGATCATGTTCTCCAACCTCTACCCATTGTCAAACACTGCTTTCATCAGTCTTGGAAGGGATAAATTCCTATGTGACCTCATTTTTGATGTTTCGATTGACATGCAATAACTTCACTGTGAAATCAACATACTAGGTAGCATTGAGACTTCAGGATAAAGCCCAAAGTGAGCACTCAAGAGCTGGGTTGGATCGCCCAATATGGAGGAAAATCTGGAAGCTAAATGCCCCTCCAAAGGTACGAAATTTTCTCTGGCGAGCTTGCTTAAATATTCTACCTACTCAAGAAAATCTTCATAGGTGCAAAATGCAGGTGGAGCTGACGTGTGGGTTGTGCTGCCAGTGTACAGAATCTATTGAACGTGTATTATGGGAGTGCTTGCTGGCAGAAATGTATGGGGTGTTATGTCGAGGAAAAATTCAAAAATGCCCAAATGCAGCTCACAAGTTCTCTCTGTTCAAGCAGATGGTGGACAAGCTTACTCAGCAAGAACTAGAGTACTGGGCGACGATGTCTTGGGCAATCTGGAATGCAAGGAACAAATTCTACTTTGAAAACAATCAGCGGCACTTGGAAAATATTTTAAGAGAGGCTACTGTTTTTTGCAGGAGTATTAGCGCCTAAATGCAGCACAAGTTCCAGGGGGATGGAGTATTTAAAAAAGGACAAAGTTTAGCTACAAAATCGATTGTAGTCTTAGGTTACAAACTCACTCAATATCTTTTTATTGGAGATGAATTTTGATAAATCCACCACTGGATTGCATCTTCTTCTTATATCCTTCATGTTTGCAAAATTTCAAGAAAATTAAAGATCAATAGCAATGTCATCAATAAATTTTTAAATTGCAAGTTTTTGTAATTTAAAATTATGCATAAAATATAAGATTATAGATTATATAGTAAATGATATCTGATTGACACAAAAATTGACATGTGCATTAAGAGTGTAAAGAACACGTAATTCAACGGTTAGATTTTCAAAATATGCAGTAATATTTATTTTATTGAGTGAGTTTGTAACCTAAGACTATAACCAATTTTATAGCTAAACTTTGTCTTTTAAAAAACGTGTACGGGTAGAGGTGCTGACTAGTTTTCCCCGGCTGTGGTGGTGTTGTTTCCTAGCCTTGGCAATATCCATTTGGCTATATTGTAATGCTTCTGTGGCTCAGGTTGCCCATGGCAAAGCTTGTGTAGTGCAATAGTTCTTAAACATCAATAAAAAATTTCCATCTTGTTCTCAAAAAAAAAAAAAGTTTTTTTATTTGTTTATTTTTTATTATTATGTTGCTTGCAATAAGACCCCTTAACATTTTTTTTCCCATAAATTTAATACGTAAAGTTTTTTTTTTTTTTTTTGAGTAAACAATAATACTTATTAGAACACATACGAAAATAGTAATATTAGTGTTTTAAACTAGGTTTATAATACATTACATAAAGTTTAATATTATAGCAAATAGACCTTTGTTTTTTAAGATTTCATTAAGTTTTTATATGGACAAGTGATGCGGCAATCCAGAATTTAATGTGTAAAAACTCCTTGACTTTTTGTTACTTACCCAATTGTTTAAAAAAAAAAAAAAAAAAATCTCTTTGAATTTTTATGTTGTTGCAATAAGACCCTCTTAAAATTTTTTTTTTTTCCTCTTGTCAATTTATTGTTAGCAAATTGACAGATTGTTAATAAGAGGGACCAATTAACTTGCTACAATATCAAAGTTTATGTACTAAATTGATAAAGAAAAAAAAGGTAAAGAGATCTTACTACAACAACATTAAAGTTCAACAAGCCTTAGTCCATTTTAAACAAGCAAATAAGTTAAAAAAGTTAAATCATATGCATGCTTAATTATTATTTTCAATATAAATTTTTGTTTATATTTCTTAGATTCTATCTTTAGCTAATTACTTTATATATATATATATATATATATATACACACTCACACATAAACATAAACTTATGGGATTCCCTCCATAAAGAGTAATGACCATGGAACATAAGCTATAAATTCAAACGCTATCATATTTAACAAAATTAATAAATAAAAAAAAATCGAATTTTTTAAGCTTCATTGTGGACATAGGGGGGAGTCGCCACCTAGTTTTTGCAATGTCCTGAGAACCATATATATAGCGTCCCTTCGAGGAAGAACTTTTGATCTTACTACCAGAGTATGGGTTCAGAGTTTAGGTACGCTCTTGGGAAGGTGTTAGACATCCAAGATCGCCCCGCCCTAAGGTTGTCCTCCCATCATTGTGTCTTATATCTTAACCCTGTTAAAAACTAACTCAGCACTTATATTCTAGACTCACACGCACACTAACATGCACCTAACATACAACATGGCATCTTTCATTCTTAAACAAGCATACTTATCTATCCATCAAGTAAAAGAGAACCAAACATACAAAAGAAACCCTAGCACTCATCTAGCATGTGAAAAACCCTATCATACATCTAAAACAAGGCATCAACTTGATCATGGTAGCAAGACACTAAAATATTACAAACCCTAATCATACAACTAAGTATGTTTCGTCATATCATCAAAGTAAAACAAATGCATGGTCATTTTTAAAGCATGACTTACCCTTTACTTACCTTGTAGCAACACAGCACCTATAAAATAATGCATGGACATATGAATGAATGGCATGGCATGGCATCAAAACAAGAAATAAACATAAAAACCCTAGTCTAAACATGTTGAAAACAACAAGCACATCAGATAAAGGCACAAACGTATAAACATATGAAAGAAGACTTTAAAGGAAAAGGGACAAAACATGTGAAACGGACAAATCAAACAAACAAGAAATTTGGATTAAGGTTTCTGGGCAAGCACCTGCGTACGCAGCCAAAAGCCTGTGTTCGTAGGATTTAACTTGCATGCTCATGGCATGCATGCATGGGACTTACCCAAAACCCTAACCCTGAAACGAATAAGGGAAGAAAACAGAGTATGAACTAAAACCCTAATTCTAACGAACAAACATACATTTTAAGCACACCAAAACTTAAACCTAACCTAGAGAAGCATATTAAAACATGTTTTAACAAACAAACAAAGCAAACATAAAGATTTAAAGACAAAAAAGAAATTAAAAAGGAATATCTCACAAAAAAATTTCCAAGCTTGATTTTGACCGTTCCCCTCAGTCAAATCTATCACAATTCAATAAAATAGTAATTAGCAATGTTAAACTAAAAGGATTAGGGCCAAAAAAAGTCTCAATCAAACAAAATTGACTTGAGGGTGTTTTGAGAAAAACTCCCTTTTGATTCACTATTTTCTATTTTGATTCACTATTTTTTAGTGAATCTTAGGTTTTTCTCTTAGGATTCCTGTATGTTTTGAAAATATACCATGTAAGACTTTATATAGCAGAAAAAATGGGGATTGGAGTGGCTCCCAGATGATGTGAGATTCATTCCAAATCTCAACTATTATTGCAGAAAACTTGCATTTCTTATACTTTTGAAACCCTAGATGCATACGCAAGAATGTGCCTGCGTAGACAAGTTTCGGCCCACATACGCAGGCCACAGCCCATGTGCGTAGGCCGAGAGCTACTTTGGTCATTTTATTTCCAAAAATAGATTTTTGCTCATTTAAAAGGTTATATTTTTCATTTTAACACTCCTTAAGTCAATTTAATATCTGATTGGGCTCTAAACTGTGCTTGGGCCTTAAAGTTTGAGCATCATTGGAGAACGGGGCCCAAGTTGTAAGGGGTACAAAATGTGGTGTCTACATTTATAATGAAATTACTCTATTCACAGGTGAATTTGGGATGAGCTGAATTTTTTAGCTTATCTCCACTTTCAGCTTAGTTTTACTACTATTCATTGGTTCCACTGCACTTTTTGATACTATTTATGGGTTCCACAACACTTTTTAATACTATTCATGGGTCTCACTATACTATTCGACTTATTTTTTTTAACATTTTTCTGTACTTTCAGCAAAAAGTTTTTAGTTTCAGCTAAATAAATTGATCCAAACGGACAATAGGTGTTTGTTTAAGGGAATCCACATTACCCTTAACATTTAGATTCTTAGGAATGTGATATTTTTATTTTTGTAAGCTTAATATCATGTCTTCTTCTTCTTCTTCTTTTTCTGTGTGTGTGCTGCGCACCTTCCTACAAATAAATAATGAGAAACAAACTAAAAATCATCAAAAAAAAAAAAAAAAATCACTAAAACTATGGTCAAACATTCTTTAATGAAATGTATAATAGAAAAACAATTATTTAAATTCTTGTTATTCATGGAAATCACAACATCATATCCTGTTAATAAGATATTGCTTATTACTTTTAGCATCTAAGCCAATTACAAATAGGAGCTATGAAAAGTGGAGAACAAAAAAACTAATTCTTAAATATAATATTTAAAAAGAGTATCTATAATTTTTTTTAAAGTTTTATTTCTATTGGTTCAAGAGTAGAGAAGAATGAGTAAAAATGTTATTTTATACAGAGTATAACTTTTTCGAAGCATGGGATTGTGGATACCCACATTTTGTTTTTGTTTTTTAATGGAATTTGCATTCCAACAAGAACGAGATTGAGTGAAATTTCAAGTACTCATATACATTAGATTATTACATGTGATTTGTAACCAACCATAAGAATGTTACAAAATCTTTTAATATTCACATGAATCCTCAAACATTGGCCTAAAAATGCCTCAAATAACTTTACATCAAATAGGACATATCAAGATTTCTTTAATTTGTTTGTCTCCGCTCACTTGGCATACGAAATTTCCATCTTCCTATCAAGTATCAACTCTACTCTTGTGGGCCTGTGGCCATGTTCCCACGCACATACTAAGCAATTTCCAGAAGCCCTTGACTTTTTAGTCATTAAGCATAAATTATCACAGGCCTAACGTGATATATACTTTCGGCTGATTTTGTCAATTTCATGACATCTTCTGTTGTTTTCTAGAAATTTTCTTGGTTAGGGGAAAATCCTAGCACGGGGCAGTTATAGATCTTACAAAACATGACCCACAATTGAATCTCTTCCGGCCGTAATTAGCGCAAGTGATCCACATTATTTATTGTACAATTGTTTAATGTATGCATAATTAAATGTTAGGGAATGCTAATAGATGCTTTTAGGATAATAGTTAAAAATCTATTTAAAGAAATTTTTTATTAGAAAAGAAAAAAAAATTAATGTTTTGGCAATTTTTTTCATTTTTCATAAAAGTGGTGTAAAAATTTTCTTAAAATGAATTGTTAACTATTTCTCTAAAAGCAATCGTTAGCATGACCCTTAAATGTTATAGGAGCTTCATTTTATGAGCAAATCATATTCCATATATCAACCTGTGAATACAAATTTAGTATTCAATTACTATGTCATCACTTATCACCAAGCATATGTAAGGGTCAAAAATCTTGGAACTCAACTGGGTGGCACTTTTAAGTATTTCCAATTGAAAAATCCAAAAATCAATTCCTCCAGTCTTAAGGTCTCGACACACGCATATGTATTCTTTTCTTTTTAAGTATATAAATAGTTCTGTAATAACTTTTTGTAATTCTTAATTTTATTCACAAGTGATCATCGTTACTTAAAGTATAACAAATAAGTTTTTTATTTTATTTTATTATTTATTTTTTTTTTTTGAGAGAGATCAAATGTGTCCTTAATATTTCAATTTGTGTTCGTGCAATATGAGCAGGACACATATTTTTTAATAAATTTCTCTATACAGTAAAATGGAAATTTTTGTCAAAGTATTCAAGAAGAGTTTTTTTTTTTTTTTTTTTTTTTTTTTTTGTGATAATCAACAAATCTATATATATATATAAAACCGAAGCTTTTGAAGCTCTTACAATTTTCCACATCATCACTATTTTCTTTTTCTTTTTATTTTTGATTCTTTTTAATTTAGGTTTTATATATTATAACAATAATATTGAAAAACGTATACAAACTTGGAGGCCTATTTAAGGACTCCATAAAACTTGATGGACAAGAAAATATATTCTAAAATAAGCCCTAATTAATACCTAACCATAATAGGAACCAAATTTGACCTAAAAAACATTAAAAGAGCCTAAAAACAAGGAAATAAATCACCTAGACCTAAAATAACGTTTTTTGCATAAAAATACCAAAATCTCTTCTCTCCTTAAAACCCTAGCAATTACCATCTCAAAACCCTAAACTCAACTTCACTTTAAGATTAAAAAAATAAGAAGGAGAGAGACTCACGTAAAAAAAAAAAAAAAAAAAAACGTAGGTTTTGTCTTTTTTTATTTGCTTTCATATGTGCCTGAAATTTTCATTCTGTCTTATTGTTTTATTATGTTTAGAATTGATATTCTTATAAGTATTTGAGTTAATCTCTATATTTTGATAGTGTTTTTATGGGTTTGGTTTTTGGGTTGAAATTCTAATAATTATTTTATATTGTATATAGCAGATGAAAAATCTCTATTTTTTGGAGAAAAATCAAAGCTGCAACCTATGTCTTCCAGCCCAAGGTGTGGTAAATTTTTATATGTTCTTACTTTATTGAGAATTTTTATTTGGGTTCATGTGATTTTTTGTTTTTTTATTAAAACTTTGATTTTTGGTTGATTAATTATTTGTTTGGATTAATTTCAATTAATTATTTGTTTGGATTCAACGTAAAAGATAATGGAATTAGGTGTTATAAATTTGATAATGTTCCATGTTTTGAATTGTTTATATTATTTAGACTCCTGGTAGGACTCTCTCTTCTCTCCTTAAAACCCTAGCAATTACCATCTCAAAACTCTAAACTTAACTTCACTTTAAAATTAAAAAAATAAGAAGGAGAGAGACTCAACTAAAAAAAAAAAAAAAAAAAACGTAGGTTTTGTCTTTTTTATTTGTTTTCATATGTGCCTGAAATTTTCATTCTATCTTATTGTTTTGTTATGTTTAGAATTTATTTTCTTCTAAGTATTTGGGTTAATCTCTATATTTTGATAGTGGTTTTGTGGGTTTGGTTTCTGGGTTGAAATTTCTAATAATTATTTTATATTGTATACAGCAGATGAAGCATCTCTATTTTTTGGAGAAAAATCAAAACTGCAACCTATGTCTTCCAACCCAAGGTGTGGTAAATTTTTATTTGGTATATTATATATGAATTTTTTGAATTTGAAGGGTTTTATTTGGTTTTGAAGTAGAATTTGGGGATTCTATAAAATTTGAAAGGTTTAAGTTTTGGGGTTTTTGGTATTTGCGTCTTAGTAGGTTGATCTTAATTATTTACCTTATATGTTTTTTCTTTATTGAGAATTTTTATTTTGGGTTCATGTGATTTTTTGTTTTCTTAATTAAAGCTTTGATTTTTGATTGATTAATTATTTGTTTAGATTAATTTCAATTAATTATTTGTTTAGATTCAACGTAAAAGATAATGGAATTATGTGTTATAAATTTGATAATGTTCCATGTTTTGAATTTTTTATATTGTTATTAATACGACTAAATAAGATTTGTTTTTATTTTTATAGTTTATATCAGTTTTGAGTGTGTGTATATATATATAACTTTTGGGAATTTTGCTTTATTAATTTAAGAATTATAAATTACTTTGTAGGTTTCAGTAACTATGTACCTCCAGTGAGACATTGACAATATAAGCATATATATATGGTATTAACATTTTATAAAAATCTTTCTTACAACCCAATAACATTCTACGTTAGACAACACTTCTAAACTAATGAAAAGTATAGAAGTTAAATATTTATTCCCATTGTATTTTATTTAATTATGACAGATCTTTTTTTTTTTTTTAAACGCTAACTAGCAAAATGTCTATAATATGCATATTATTAACCCAATTTTCTATTTCTAAATTTCTTAGATTTTATTATATCAATCTTTTTTTCTTTTAAATTCTTGGTGGGTAAATCAGTCTCTCACTAATTCTTTTATCTTAACGTGATGTTAGTTAATTGTCATTTTATTTAACTATCCCGTGCATCGCACGGGTTAGCGACTAGTTTTATTAATAAATGAACAGCAACTACAAACTAGAAACCAAAATCTTAACTTGCTGAAGAGCTAATACATCACAAAAAACAGAAGGGGAAAAGCCAATAACAAAACAATTTAAGTACTTATTTTTAAGAGACTAAGAAGCCAAAACATGAAAATTTGCCTCTCTAAGAGCTCATTTGAGCTGATGAATAGACTAACAAAGAGCTGCCAACTTGGTAGTGTCTAAACATAGAACTTGATCCTCCATGAAGATGTTGTGGATGGTCCATTAATAGCATTTATACAAATCTTTGCATCACTTTCAACAATAAATTTATTAATATTGTGTGAAGCTAATTTCTGAGTTGCCCAGTTGATTTCTTCAGCTTTAGCTTAGATGGGAATATTGATTTTTACTTGTTTTAATAGAGCAAAAACTAATATCCTCCCTCTCCAATCTTCAGCAGCAATAACCGTCTTCGTTTTAACAATCAATGACCCCTTCCTCGATATTGGACAAAGTTGCTGCCGTGATGGACGGGAGAAACAAGAAGTCTGACTTTCCAATTCTTTATTGAAAAAGCACTCAAGAGTCAAGTCCATTACTATTCTCTTCTGCCCAAAAAACCCAAAAAAGAAAAAAGAAAAAAAAAAAAAAAAAGTCATGTACAAATTTTACTGATTTTTACACTTCACAAGAATTTCCCATCCTGGAGCCTCAGGATGGCTACCACCTGTAATGTCCTTCAATAATTGTTCACCCACGCTCACGCATTGACTTGACCATCTTACCACCAAGTAGTAGCAGCATAATAAAAAACTGATCTAGCAGTTTGTAAGGGAGTATTTCATTTTTCACAATGGCCTGGCCTTTCATGAAGAACCTATTTTGGGGTTTGCTGGTTTTGGTTCAAATTTGTGGGCACAGAGCATGCTTTGTAGAGGAGAGGATGGGTCTGCTAGAATTTAAGGAGTTCGTCCGATCTAACGGTGATGATGCTGACCATCTTCTCCCTTCATGGGTCGATGACTCTAACAGCGAGTGTTGTGGCTGGGAACGAGTCAGGTGCAACTCCACCACTGGTCATGTGATTGAGCTCTCTCTCCACAATGTTACCCAAATATCTGATTATGTTCATTATATTCGCTGGGATAACTGGGACGAAGTATTTTATTACGAGGATTATGATAAAATCTGGCTCTTGAACATCTCTATATTCCGGGCTTTCAAGGAACTAAGAAGTTTAAATTTATCATTTAATGAGATTGGTGGTTGGATTGAGAATGAAGGTATGTTTGAATCCTGCTTTCTTTTTTCCCTCTTTCATTCATGTTCTCTTCGTTTGGTATGGTTAACTGTTAATTTGTTGAAGAAATTGAGTGATTAGAAAAATAATTCAACTTTGAGGTGTGTCGACAATTAATATTCTCTGTGAGATGATAACTTCCATATATACTCGAAAGACTTTATTTTCGGATTAACAAAGTCACCAATTGCACGCAATAGTTGTGTATTTCACTCTAATTTAGGCCTTAATTTATGAGCACGGTTTATTTCACACACACTGTTAAGAACCTCTTGTTTTTTGTGAGTACTACGTGTGTGTGATAGTATGTGTGTAGTGTATGATAGTATTTCCTTCCCTATAGACTATATAAAGAGTTAACACTTCTGTATGGTAATAACTTTTCTATTTTTTCATTATCCTTCAAATACAATGATTTATGGTCGGTTTGGATATTGCTTATTGCTAAAAAATGAAAACTAAAAATAATGTAGCAAAATAATTTTTAAATGTGTAAATAGTGCCGTGAGACCCATTTTTAATGAAAATTTTGTTGAAAAAAAAGATTTGTAGGTCCCGTAAACAGTGCATGAGACACACATTTAAAACGCTAGACGCATAGCAACGCAAAACGCATTGCAATCCAAACATGCACTTAGTACATCTTTTTTTATGTCAATAAAATAAAAATTACCCTCTCATAAATAATTTTGTTCACATGCTTGTGTTAAAATTTTTTTTTTACCTTCTTTTTTATTTATTTATAAATTTGATAATTACAATGGAGAAAAATTATGGGGAAATTATAGTAAATCTACATGTGGTTCGGTTCGTTTTCACTTTGCCTACCTGTGGTTTAAAACTTAACACTTTGTCCACTTGTGTTTAGCTCCGTTTGGTCTCTATTACCCACCTTTGGTTTTTCCGTTAAAAAACAAATTTTACCACCAAAACATAACATAATACGAATAAAAAGGTTAGGGTTTGAATTTTTTCAAAAAACATAAATAAAAATTACTTATAAAATTCAAACAATTACAAATCAAATTGTTTGAAAGAGCTTGGGCTAAGAAGTTGAATTTATTGTTTGGAGATGTTGCAGAAGGGGGAAAAAAAGTGGGAAAGAATGCTAAAAAAAATGAAGAAATAAAGGCACGAATGTTTTTAAAAATACTTGAAGTTACAATTCATTTGCAGGAGAAAATGACACAGAAATTCAAAATATAATTGGAAAGGATGTTGAACCACATAGCTATTGGTATTGAACAAAATCCATCTCCTTTCATAGGTTCATCAATTTTGGCTTTTTCCAGTAGAGTTAATCTTGTTAATCTTTGAGTGCAGATTTGAAACTTTTAACATTTTCTGCCCATTGTTCTTTCCCAAACATTATAAACATGAAATCAAAAATCAAACAAGACAACCTGATCCTAGCTTCAATTACTTATCGCATTCAAAACACCCAAATTCTTTATCAGATTGTTACACCACACCACAAATCTCATCCTCTCTTTGTTGCCCCTCTCTCTCTCGTTCATCTATAGCCAATGCAACCACCATCAGAACCCACCACCACCACCAATCGCCCCATAATCCACAACCGCCACAAGCCACAACACCACCAAAATCAGATCAACTAATGCAAGCCAAAATCATATCAAACCCAAAACCCAAACGCAAAAAAATAAAAAAATAAAAAATAAATAAAAAATGAAACCCACGAAGTGGTGCAATCCGATCGGCCTCCTTAACTCTGGGTGTTTCTGGGTTTTCATCTGACCAACCTCCATAACGCTGGGTTAGCTGGGTTTTCGTTGTAATGCTCAATTGGTCTCCTCTACGCCACAAAGAAAGAAGAGATGAGAAAGAGAAATCATAGATCTACATTTGAGAGAGAGAGAGAGAGAGAGAGAGAGAGAGAGAGAGAATGGGATACCATGAGAGTTTGAGACTCTGAAAGAGAGGATGAAGCATATGAAAATTGATACCAGCTCTATCTATTTAGTTTCTTTTCAAAATCCCCCTTTTGATCTTGTTTCTTTGTATAGTTTTGTTATTTATTATTATTTTTTTTTGGAGGATGGAGACATAAAATATGAGCAAAAATACTTATTTACTCATGTTTTTAACAAAGGTAAGTAACAAAAACCAAACAAAGCCAAATACATGTGGGCAAAGTGTTAAGTTTTAAACCACGGATAAGCAAAGTGAAAATGGGCCAAACCACAGGTGGGTTCACTGTAATTTTCCCAAAAATTATTTATACACCGAATATCTCTTTTAGAAATACTAAAACATGCCGATTGTGCTACTGCAATCTACCAACATGTGTTTTATATTCCCATCAAGCCCTTTGTAATTCAGCATACTATAATTCTTGAAACTTATATCCACATCCGTCCTTCAATATCATTGATAAGGGCATTTTTGTCCTAAGTGAGTTTCATTATTTATCCATCCTTCGGGCTCTATTAGGCATGGACAGAAATTTCCCCCTCCTCGTCTGGCGAGATGATTGCAATGACTGACGGCCCCAATCCTCGCCATCCCAATGGATGAGTCACAAAACCTACCAACCATGGGCCCGTCGGGCTTTAAGCCCTATCAAAACCCTTAAAGTCTAGACGGATCGATATGCCACTCTCCTTGAAGACTCGACGAGTAACTTTCACATATGCCTGACGAACAATCCATACCTTATCCTTTGCATGCCAACGAATGGATGACCTTATCGAAGGATGAGCATGTTGGTTCCCACAATCCTCTGCGTATTCTCTGTGCATCTGTCCCTAATGGAAATAACTTGCTCGCCACGCCTAAAGACCCTACTACACGTTCATTTCTCCTTTATATGGAAAGAGGACCCTAAGATCTTGGAGCCTTAACTCCAAATCTCCTCTACAAGGAAAGACTCATGCATTCAAGGGATTTTGGTTCGCTTTTCACCACTATATAAGCATCAGACCTCCTCTTTCCTAAGGTACGCAAAAAATCCCTAGCTACTATAGAGTTCTTGGAGATCTTTCACTCACTAACGTAACTTTCGAAGGGTTTTTGGCTGGCACCCCACCGATGCTCTATGTTGGAACTCGGTTTCTTGTTCTTCAGGTACCTATTAGAGCGATCAAGGACAATCAGCTCACTAACAATTTTTATGCATCATCAGTTGGCGCCGTTTGTGGGAATAAGTGATTAGCCATATCTCAGCTTCTAGGACAAAGAGTTGCGTGGTCCAGACTCGATTGATGGCTACCATCAACCAGGAGACAGGGAACACCCCCCCTCCAAACGCCTTGGAGAGACAAGTGCAAACCCTAGCCTTGCCAATTGGGTGGCTCACCCAGCATAACCAGGAGTTGGAGCAGTAGCTAAACTAGAGGAACGAATGACATCCCGAAGATCAACATGATGAACAAGACAACGAAAAACAGAATGGTAGTCACCTCTCGATGGGAGACCGATGGGAAAGGGAAGTTCAGGAAGAAAGTAACATCCCTAGCAGGCGGGACAGGCAGGAAGATACCAACCGCTCGTCAGAACTGAAGAGTAGCACGATACGCATGGCGCAGGACATGTAGCTGATGAAAGAGAATATGGACATGATGATGAATGCTGTGAGGGGACGGGTATCCACCAACTTGGACGAGCTAGTTCAGCGGACTAACTAACCCTTCACAGCACAAGTGACCTCCTTCCCTCTTCCAATCAAGTTTCAGATGCCGCAGGTGGAAACATACGATGGATCACGGGACCTGCTCGATCATCTGGAGTCATTCAAAACCCTTATGCACCTGTAAAGGGTCTCGGATGAGATCATGTGCAGGATGTTCCCTACCACGCTCAATGGACCGACTAGAGTGTGGTTCAGTGAGTCAGCCCCCAACACCGTCTCTACCTTTAAGGAATTGAGCGGACACTTCGTCACCTACTTCATTGGAGGCCAGAGTTACAAGGGGTCCTTGGCAAGCCTATTAAACATCAAGCAACGGGAAGATGAAAGCTTGAGATCATACATGACTCGGTTCAATAAGAAGGCCCTTTTGATTAACGAAGCAAATGACAAACTCTTGGTCATTGCATTCACCAACAAACTCCAATCGGGAGAATTCCTTTTTTCCATCTATAAGAATGACCCGAAGACAATGGCTGACATGTTGTACAAGGCCACTAAGTACATGAATGCTGAGGACTCCATGATAGCCCAAGAGGGCAGACCAAAGAAAAGGGAAAGACAAGACGACACCCGTCAGGACAGAGGAAGAAAGTCTGCCTGGATGAATAATCGAAGAGACAATAGGAGACCAAGACCTCCATTTGGGAGGACTGTCAACTTCACCTCGCTAAACACTTTTCTTGACCAAGTCCTCATGCAGATGAGGGACGGCATGACACTAACTTGGCCGAATAAGTTGAAAGGCGATCCAAACAAAAGACCCAAGAACAAGTATTGTCGTTTCAATTGGGACCATGGGCACGACACTTCTGAATGCTATGACCTGAAGCAATAAATAGAAGCCCTCATCAAGCAAGGGAAACTACATCGGTTCATCAAGGGCAGAGAGAACCCGCCGAGGAACCCTGAACCCAACTGATGAGTCGAGGAGCGGCTAAGGGATTTGTCCAAAGAGATAAGGGTAATCTTAGGAGGGAGTACAATTGCTAGTTCCTCTAAGAAAGCAAGAAAGAAATACTTGCGGATGGTGCAAAAAGTCTAGATTTCTGGTCGATTACCTAAGATGACTAAGGATAACAACCCAACCATCAGCTTTACGTAAGGGGACGCCTGATGACTTCACCATTCCCATGATGATACTCTAGTCATCAACTTGTTGATAGTTGACTTCAATACCCGACACGTCCTAGTGGATAATGGGAGCTCAGTCGACATCCTTTACTATCCTGCTTTCTAGCAAATGAGGATTGACAGCGGTTTCTACCTTTGCAGACATCGCTAATAGGTTTCAGCGGTACCAAAGTTTTCCTTATTGGGACCATCACCCTACCGGTAACCATTGGCACATACCCTCAACAGCTCACTAAGGAGATTAGCTTTTTAGTCGTCAATTACTCCTTTGTCTATAACGCCATCATTGGGTGACCCAAGCTCATAGTGTGGAGAGCAACCATGTCTATATACCATTTTGCTAGTGAAGTTCCCGATGGACTACAGGATAGGAGAAGCATGCGGAGGCCAAATGGTTGCTCACGAATGCTACATAGCCATGTTAGAAATGGTCGATCACCTGCAGGTGTTGAACATTAAGTAACAACGAGTTATGGTAGAACCAATAGAAGACTTGGAAGAGATCTCCCTAGATGACAATTGCATAGGTCGGATCCCCTGTATCGGCACATAGGCCGACCCTTCGATCCGCAAAGAGCTCACTCTCTTCCTAAAGAATAATCAGGACTTGTTTGCTTGAAGCCATGAGGACATGCCGAGGATTAATTCAAGCGTCATAGTTCATAAGCTCACTGTGTCTTCATTCTTTCTTCCCATCCAACAAAAGAAGAGAGTTTTTAACCAAGAGAGAGACAAAACCATAGCAGAAGAGGTTCGAAAGCTGCTAGAAGCAAATTTCATTAGAGAGGTATATTATTCTAATTGGTTGGCCAATGAAGTGATGGTAAAAAAGGCAAATGGCAAGTGGAGGATGTGTGTGAACTTCACCGACTTAAATAGAGCCTACCTAAAGGACAGTTACCCATTCCTACGTATCGACCTTCTCGTGGACTTGACGGCTGGACATCAACTACTAAGCTTCATGGACGCATTCTCTGGCTACAACCAAATCAGGCTAGATGAAGCTGACCAATAAAAGACTTCATTTGTCACGAGCCAAGGACTCTTTTGCTATAAGGTCATGTCATTCGGACTAAAGAATGCGAGATCGACGTATCAAAGACTTGTCAATAGGATGTTCCTCCAGCAGATTGGACGGAATGTCAAGGTATACATGGACGACATGCTGGTAAAGTGCAAGAAGGAGGATCGTCACCTGGACGACCTTCGAGAAAAATTCGAGACCCTTCATCTCTACGATATGAAACTTAATCCCAACAAATATGTGCTCGAAGTGTCGTCGGAAAAGTTTTTGGGCTTTATGGTGTCACAACGAGGAGTAGAGGCCAACCCTAACAAAATTCAGGCCATATTGGAGATAACGCCTCCAAAGAACATTAAATAGGTACAAAGCTTGAACGGAAGAGTTATGGCTCTCAACAGATTCATCTTTAGGGCGACGGATAAATGCTTACTGTTCTTCAAAACACTGAAGAAGGCCTTTGAGTGGACCAATGAATGCTAGAAGGCCTTCGAGGAGCTACAAACGTACCTTGTGTCCCCACTGCTGCTCAGTCCGTCTAAACTTGACGATGAACTTTCCCTCTACTTGGCTATGTCCCCAACGGTTGTCAGCTCAACTCTCATTTAAGAAGAAGACTGCGTGCAGTTACCCGTCTACTATAGGGGTGTCCAAGCAGACCTGGAACCCGACCAACCCGCCCAACCCGGCCGACCTGGCTAGAAAACCGACCGACCCGACGCCGGCGACGGTCGGCAGCGGGTCTCCACCCAGAAAACTCGAGACCGGCGGGTCGGTTGACGAATTTGAGCATGAAAACCCGATTTTCAACCGACCCGACCGGAAAACACATCTGAAAATGGTTACATCTGTTCTCCGTCGATTTTACACGGTGATTCGACCTGTTCTGGCTGAGATCTCACCGGATCTCTTCGAGATCCAGCTTGATCTCGCTGAGATCTACCGAGATCCCTTCGAGATCCGGCCTGATCTCGTTGAGGTCTACCGAGATCTCTTCGAGATCCGGTCAGATCTAGCAAAAACCAAAGATTTCGGCGAACTCCGGCGACGATTTCTGCAAAATCCAGCGACGCTTTACACAGTTCGAAACCGACCGATACCCAACCGGCGAACCGCTGACATCCGACCACCCGAACCGCTGCCGTCGGCGGATCGATAGCGGGTCCAGGTTTGGGAGACCCAATCTGGTCGGGTCGGGTCGATTCTGGGTTGGGCACAAACCCGACCCGGACCGACCCGTGGACTGGCCTAGTCTACTACACTATTCGAGCACTCTAAGGGGTGGAAGAGAGATACCCTCTTATGGAAAAGTTAACTTTCACTCTAATCACAGGTGCCTGCAAACTTAGGCCATATTTCTAGGCACACATTATAGTGGTCTAGACGAAGGCAATGAACAATTCGAAGGAAGCCAGACAGTTGGTTTTATGGGCGATAGAGCTTGGCGCATTTGACGTTCTATACCACCCAAGAACTACGATCAAGGTCTAGGCCTTGGCCAGCTTTGTCGCTGAATTCACAGCAAAAGAGGATAAAGATGGGGGATCAGCACCATGGATGATATGGACGGACGGATTGTCCAACCAACGCTTAGGAGGAATTGGGGTCGTCCTACAGTCACCAGAGGGGAATTTGATAGAATGCACAGTTAGTGAGTGTTTGGATAACGCGTTTACTGTGTTATCCGAGTTACGTTTTGCTCTTTTTTTCTTTTTTTTCTTTTTTTTTTTTTTTTGCTGCCGCTGCACAGGGAGACAACGGCTACTGTTCATAAACAGTAGCCGTTGTTTTTGACTATTAAGCTTTCTTTATCAGTTTTTTGTCCCATAAACAGTAAATGGGACTCACAAATTTCACCTTTTATCAACTTTTTCATTAAAAATGGGTCCCGCTATACTATTCACACATTTAAAAATTATTTTGCTACAGTGTTTTCAGCAACTTTCAGCAACTTTCAGCAACAATAAGCTGTATCCAAACGGACCCTTAGTCTCTAATTCCTGACGATCAATAACGAAGCTGAGTATGAAGTAGTCTTGACGAGTCTCGACTTGGCCAAAGCAGCAAGGGCCTCGTCGGTAGTCACACACAACGACTCTCAAGTTATCGTTGGAAATGACAATAGAAACTATGAGACCAAAGGGGAACTGATGAAGGAATACTTAAGCATGGTCAAAGAAAGGGTAAATCATAAGTTTTTGGCTAGATTTATGCAGATCTTAAGAGAAGAGAATGAGCAAGTTGACCGTTTAGCCAAAGCAGCGCCTGTAGAACACATGGTCGTTAGCAGTTAGGTATTATCCTTCGCACAATACTCACCTGCCATTGACAAGATAGATGTAGAAGTGATCCCCATGGGATTCGACTAGATGGCACCAATCATCTCCTACCTTCGAAATGGGATACTTCCAAAAGACCTCAACTTTTCCTGAAGGCTAAAGGTACAGTCGTCATGCTTTGTGTTGATTAGAGATGTCCTTTACAAAAAAGACTTCTCTTATCCATACCTGAGGTGCTTGGTTCCTGATGAAGCAGACTATGTCAAGAGGGAGATCCACGAGGGAGTATGTGGAAACCATTTGGGGGCATAATCACTGGTTCACAAACTCATACGATCAGGATACTATTGGCCCACCATGTGGAAAGACGCCTAATTCTTTGTAAAGGCATATGACAAATGTCAATGTTTCAGCAACATCATACGGCAACCGTCAGAGCAGCTCACCCCAATAAACGCTCCCTAGCCATTGGCCTAGTGGGAGCTCGACATAATGGGACCTTTCCCCATGGCAATACGGCAGCTCAAGTTTCTCGTCATAGGAATTAACTACTTCACTAAATGGGTTAAGGTAGAACCTTTGGCCACAATCACTAAGAAAAACATCTAAAACTTTGTTTGGAAAAGCATCATTTGTCGCTTCAGAATCCCCAAAGTCTTTGTCTCTGATAATGGGAAGCAATTTGACAACAGCGCATTCAAGGACTTCTTCCAACAGCTGGGAATCAAAAACCACTACTTGTCGCCCACCCACCCACAGGCCAATGGTCAAGTTGAGGCTACAAACCAATCCTTGCTCAAGATAATCAAGACTCGTCTAAATGGGGCAAAGGGGATATGGCTAGACAAATTACAAAGTGTGTTATGGGCATACCAAACGACGGCTCGCACGCCTACAGGCGAGACACCCTTCCGCCTTGCATTTAGGAGTGAAGTTGTCATTCCATTGGAGGTTGGATTAACCAGCTATAGGGTAGCCCACCATGACGAAGGAAGGAATGAAGAAGGAATATGCCTACAATTGGACAACCTGGATAAAGTTAGGACGACAGCTGAACAACGGATCGTGTGCTACTAGGACCTTATGGCTAAGCACTATAACACCAAAGTTAGGCCCCGACGCCTTGAGATCGGGGACCTCATCCTGAGGAAAGTAACAATAGCTACCAAGGACCCCACATAGGGCAAGCTTGGTCCCAACTGGGAAGGACCTTACAAGATCAAAGACTGCTATAGGAAAGGCACCTATCACTTAGAGACGCTTGATGGACAAAAACTACACGACCCTTGGAACATCAAGCACTTAAGGAATTACTGCCAGTAGTACCACCAGGAACTACAAATTATGTTACTGCTTTTTTAAAAATTATGTTAAGTTTTCAAGTTTTCAAATTCTTAAGGCCCTACAAGCGAGATTATCTACATTTTGTATTTGAGTTATCTTAAATAAAATGAACTACTCTCAAGAAAGTATGTGTTTGCAAGTAATGAAGGGTCCAAAAAATCCTAAGTCCTACCTATGGGACGAACAGATCACCAAGGACACCGATGGGTGCTTGGTCTAGAAAATCCTAAATCCTACCTACGGGATGGAGGGATCAACAAGGACATCGATGGGTGCTTGGTCAAGAAAATCTTAAGTCCTACCTACGGGATGGATGGATCACCAAGGACATCGACGGGTGCTTGGTTTGAAAAATCTTAAGCCCTACCTATGGGATGGACGGATCACTAAGGACATGGACGGGTGCTTGATCCAAAAAACCTTAAGTCGTACCTATAGGGTGGATGAATCACTAACGACACCGACGAGTGCCTGGTCTAACTATCCTAGCACGAGCCTAGCCCAAAAGCAGATGAACACTCAAGGGCGCAATACATCTTGAATATACAGAACAAATGATAATGAGTATGTAAAATCCTTTTACATGAGAGCGATGGTAGCAGTAAAAGCATTCATACACACATATTGGCGAAAAGAAAAACCGACAATTGTTTTAAATAAAAACTTTAAAATGTCATATGTGCCAAAACAGGGCACCTAGCTTGTTCCTGAAATGGAATGAAAGTTGCATAAGAAAAGAAAAAACATAAGGCATTTAAGCGGTGGGGGCAGGATTAGCTCTATCTTCCGTCTGGCCTTCAGGTTGCATTGGATCGTCACCTTGGGTCACCTAGGGGGCCAAAATCTCTCCTTCAAGCACCTCTTCATCCTTTCCATCTTCAATGTCAATGACCTTGTCTCCCTTAGGGGTCATCGGGATTGTGGTATCAATCTAGATGGAGGAGAAGTCCATGTCTAGGAAGAGGACGACGGCTTGCTTCTAGATATCTTCAAAGCCTTCACAATATTGAGATCCCAGCAGGTTTGAGAATGGTTGCGAGTCCTTAAACTCCTCAACGGTGTCAACTTTGGCCTTATCCATGCTTTCTCGAAGGGAAGCCATCTTAGCCACCAAGGAGTTGGCTTCCTTCAGCTCCTCAACCCGACGGGAAGCACCATCAAGCTTTTTCACTTAGTCTATTAGCCTGGTGACTTCACCCCCTCCTTATACTTCTTTTGCTGGTCCACCTTATCCTTAAGATGGCTCCTCAAGCACTTAACGGCTTCCTGGGTAGCACACCTGATCTGGAGTGCACGCATCCTCACCGAGGCCTGACATAAAAAATGGACAATTAGTATGCTTGTACTACATGACAAAGTGAAAATAGGATTTAAAGTAACTCACCCTCATCAAATCGAAAAGGCCAGAATCCCCTTGAGACTCCGTCTCATGCTCAGAACACTCGTCAAGATCCACTTCCCTGACGATAAATCGAGCCGTTTGGATGGCGTGCTGCTTGTCTTTCACTAGAAGAGGGACATACGGAGGAACTGGCTCATTAAGGACGAGACTGCGAGCCATCATTAGGTCCTTGCCCATACCATGATAGGGAGGGTCGGGAATGTCCTAAGAACCTGTTGGATCTAAGACGACAGACTGGCTAACAATCTTCTTCAACGGATGCTCCCCGTCGTCCTGGTTTTTCCTTTTTAGGCTCGTCTTAGCAGTAGGGGTGGACGAACTACTAGCCTTAAGTTGAAGGGCCACAGCTTTCTTCACCGCCAAAGCCCTCTTCGTCCCCAGCTCCATCTCTACAACACCAAGTATGGGAGTAAGACAAGAAGGGACGAATCAAAATAAAAAAAGTGATGACCAATAAGGACGGAAAGAAGTACTTAAGTCGACGGGATTGAGCGTCCAACCTTCTTGCTTCGTCCGTCGGCACAAGTCCACCATAATATGCGTGGAGAGTGTCAAACGTGACCAACTTTTTCCAACTCCTTTCCACTAAAGGGATCTATAAAATCTATCCAAAAAAATCCCTTTGCTCCTCACTAATTACCGTAGGCGCTTGGGCTGACGGGCCAAAACAGAAGGAAGAAGTAAGAGTTAGCGACGGAAGAGCAAGAATAATAATAAATAAATAAATAAAGGAGGACCGCAAGAGCCCCCACAGATGATTGATTATACTACGAACAACTCACTAGACGTGTCTAAGACTCCCCAAGAACTATCAAACTGAGTCAGGCATGTCTGTCACTAGTTTCAGCATTGGCTTGCGTGTCACGAAGTTATAGAAACCCTTCATGATGCTATCTGTTGGGGTTTATAGTAGTAGAAGAACTCTTCCAGAGTTAGCTGACGGTGACCCCGACTCATTTGCCCCCATAACACCTTGGTGCTAATGAAAATCCTCTAAGCATTAGGGTAGATCTAGCAGATGGACACATCCAGGCAATCCGCTAGCTGACGGTGTAGCTTAGTTAGGGGCAGCCTCAGCCCCGCAACGAAGATGGACTCATAAAAACCAACTTTCGCCATCTGTCCTGAGTAGCACTTTTCATTCATACCAGGAATCCTTAAAGGTATGTGGCTAGGTATCTGAAAACGTACATGGAATTTATTGAACACCTTCTCCGACATATTTGGGAGAAAATTGTTCACTAACCAAATCTTGGGAAGAATGAAGGGCCGAAATCATTGCCCGACGACTCAGAGCTTTCTCCTTCCCTTTCCTTGCCTCCTTCCTCTCCGTCTCCCTCATCTTTGTCCACTTCTCCTTCCTCTACCTCTTCTCCCTCTCCTTCTACCTCTTCTTTGTCTCCCTCCATCGCTGCTTCTGAAAGGTGAGCCGAAAGCTCCTTCTCCTGAAAGCTCGTCCAATCTCTCGTCATAGGGTCACTGTCTGACGGGCAGACGTCTTTGTCATCTAGACAAATCAACGGGACATGACTGCCTGTCGCTTTACTATAACCAAACATCCTCTTACCTACAAGTGACAAATGAAAACTAAGCGGTCACTCACACACAAGCTAAATACTAGACCGACGACCGAGGAAGAAAGAAATAAGGTAAAATAAAATACATACTAAAAAGGAACGAGAGGTTACCTTATGAGTCGATGGTAGAAAAATGGCCTCGACGAAGCAAGGGAGAGCATGGACGAATAACATGCGATGGACGAGTAAAGTTAAAGCTTTGAGCAAGTTTTGAAGTAAAATAAAAAATTAAAATGTGGGAGGGCATTGACATATTTATAGAACGAAGGAGTATGAAAAATGAATCGAAGCGACGCGACTTTTCCTATCAACTAGTTAGAAGACGCCATGTGTCATTTCTTGAAACACAAAGACCTTTTTACCCTTCATTTATGACATAGATCGTCGAGACGAAAAACATTAATGATGGGAGTATTCTTTACATACTTCGCAACCCTTTAGCTACCTCAACAAGTCAGGGAGTAGGGGACAGCTGATAATGGCATTTTTGTCCTGCGAGAGTTTCAGTATTTATCTGTCCTTCGGGCTTCGTTAGGCACAAGTGTCTGGACAGAAATTTCCGCCTCCCCATTTGGCTAGATGCTTACAATGACCAACGGCCTCAATCCTCGCTATCTCGACAGATGAGTCACGATACCTACCAACCACGGGCCCGTCGGGATTAAGCCCCATCAGAACCCTTAACGTCTAGAGAGATCCATATGCCACTCTCCTTAAAGACCTGGCGAGTAACTCACACATATGCCTGATGGACGATTCACACCTTATCTTTTGCTTGCCAACGAATGGATGACCATACCGACAGATGAGCAAGCTGGGTCCCACAATCCTTTGCATATTCTCCACGCATATGTCCCTACATGGAAATAACTTGCGCGCTATGCCCAAAGACTTTACTACACGTTCATATCTCCCTTATATGGAATGAGAACCCTAAGATCTTGGAGCCATAACTCCAAATCTCCTCTACAAGGAAAGACTCCTGCATTCAAGGGATCTTGTTTCTCTCTTCACCATTATATAAGTATCAGACCTCATTTTCCCTAAGGTACGCAGAAAATTCCTAACTATCTCACGATAGAGTTTTTGGAGATTTTTCATACACTGACTCAACCTTCGGAGGGTCTTGGCCGACACTCCACCAATGCTCTCTGTTGGTTCTAGGTTTCTTGTACTTCAGGTACCCATTGGAGCGATCGAGGACAATCGACTCGATTTTTGTGCATCATCAATCATATTCTACATAATATTTTTTTAAAAAAAATAACTTCAAATAATATATATATATATATATATATATATAAAAGAGATGTGTATGAAATCTATGTGAAATTCTAAATAAGACTTTCGCTACTAGTGGCATACCAATCGTGCAACTCTTCTATCATTAATCACATTAATATTTTCGTGTATGATTGTTATACTTTTTTCCTAAAAGGCATATAAAACATGTGAGATCAATAAAATTGTTATGCACGAACATGGTGTCGAAATTGTTGGTTTTTTTTTTTTAGGCTTAATTTCCTGGTTCTCTTACAAACTGTTGTATACATATAGATTAACTGATCGATTCTATTGTACTTCTGTAATTTCATTTGCAAAATAAGAGGCTCTATTTATTTATTTATTTTTTTATTTTTTTACAATATGTTGTGGAGGAGGATTTGAACTGTGTTCCCTTTATAATGATTATCGGAAGCTACCTTGCTCTTATCGAGGCTCTAACTCACTAACATTATTATTGTGAAATGAAGTACAATTATTTTATTTCCTACAATCTTGTAGGTTTCGAAAGTTTGTCGGAACTGAAAATGCTGGAGACTTTAGATCTTGGTTTTAACTTGTTCAACCAGAGTATCTTACAATCATTGAGTGCCCTTACATCCCTTAAGAATCTGATCATCAATAACAATCAATTCGAGGGATCCTTTCCAGTCCAAGGTTTATGCTTCTTTTCCTATACAGTTAAATGTAATCTAGAAACAGTTTTTATTACTTCTCATTTTATTTTGATTTATGTGCAGAATTATCAGCCTTCGAAAACTTGGAGTACTTGAATTTAAGATCTAATGAACTCAATGGCTCCCTAAGTATGCAAGGTATATATAGAGGAATAAAAACCATCTATACCATTTTTTGTGTTCTACTTTATGTTTCACCAATCACAACTTACCATATATTTATTTTTTTCCACTTTAAACTTTGGCTATTTTATAAGAAAATTAAAGTTAAACAAATACATGACAAGTTTTGATTAGTGGAACATAGAGTAGAACACAAAAAAATGGTATAGAGGATAGAGAGGAAGAGAGAGTTTTCCTTATAAAGGTTACTAGTTTATTCAAATTTAAGTTTTGTGATAAATTTAGCATTATGAGTTATTTGTTGTGATGAATTTTCATGCATTTGCCAAAAGGCTTGTAGCTCTTTTGGTGTTTTCAACATAAACATCTAAAGATTAAATCTCTCTGCCATACTTTAACTATCAAATTGTCAACCAAAAAAAAAAAAGTCAAGCAGTTGCATCGCTTTATTCTCCTCTCTGTGTGTGTATATATATATATATACACTTTTGATTGCTTTGTTCCTGTGTATTGATTAGCTTAAGTAGCGAATAGATGGATGGATTGGGTACATCGATCTTATGTTTATATCTTGTATAGAAAAAGATTATAAAATGACTATTAAAATACTTTTTTTTTTCCATTAAATTTGATTCAGGTACAATTTTCATCATTAAATTATTATTATTATTATTATTTTAAAATTGGTATAAAAAAGTTCGATTTCGCTGCTAAAATTTATAAAATTACTATTTTTGTTGCTCATGAAACAAGTTAATGAAATTTAACTCCAAAACGAAAAAGAAACAAGTTAATGAAATGAAAATGAAATATTGATTCTATTCCTGTTTTGATAAGAGACAAATCAAATGTCAAGAGCATAACAGTAAATTTACTTTATATATTATACTCTGTTAAGTACAATTATTAGACCTAACCTGGCTCGATCAGTCGATTGGTTAGACCACTATCTTGGTGAACCGGTACCTAAGTCGGTTCGGTTGTTTTTTTTTTTTTTTGGTGGAAACAGGAATTTATTTAGCTAATAAAAGAGTTCATACAACACCAACACCAGGGCCTTGGGCACATAGGCGAGGACTCCTAAGGACGGCCATATCCTTTACATAGTACATATAAACAAAACTAGGACAGCCATTATACACAGATAAAAGTTCCTGTTGGTGTGTCCCCTGCTTCGCCAAAGCATCCGCACATGCATTTGCTTCACGGTAGATGTGCTGCACCTGCACCACCCAGTCTCGTTCCATAAGGTTCCTGCAATCACAAATTAAATGCATCATATTAGTAGGGTAGCTTACAGTTGTATTTACTAGCCAGTTTCGGACCACGTTAGAGTCAAGTTCAAGGCGGATAAACTTAAATCCTAGTTGCCATGCCATTGCCAATCCCTGTCGGACAGCGGCCAGTTCAGCCATATTATTTGTTGCTATACCCACGTGAAGAGAGAAACCTCCTATCCAACATCCCAGATGATCTCTCAGAATCCCCCCTGCCCCCGCGATCCCTGGATTACTTAATGCACTCCCATCAGTGTTTAACGTGATGTAAGGATCCGGGGAAGCGTGCCATCTGATAATTTGTGGGACCTTTAGGTGGGTCCTTTCCTCAGTGCCAGCTAGATAGTAGAATTATATAGCAGCGTGTACAGTAGTATAGATTAGGCTGTGTTGAGATCGAGATTCATTCCTAAAAATCCTTTCGTTTCGAGCTATCCATAGTTTCCAACACGCGAAAGGAAAATACACTTTCCAAGGGAGGTGAAGTGTTAGGATAATTTTGTCGGATGTGGCATTACTTCTTAGCCACTCCTGCAATGGCATATGAAAAAAGGATTGGGGCAAAGTACCCGGTGATTGACTCCATACCTCTTTTGCCCAGGGGCAATCCCGAAGGATGTGTGTGGTCGTTTCCGGTTTATGGCATCGAGGGCATTGGTCATCCCACTGGTTACGCCCAAAAGTTAGATATTTCTTGGTGGGTAATCGGTTGTGTAGAGCTTTCCAGACAAAGATTTGAATTTTCTTTGGGCATGTTAATGACCAAATCCAGCTCCAAAACGATTTATTCCAGGGGGCTTGGTGTTGTTGCCAAAGAAATTTAGAGGCGAATTTAACTGAGCAGGTACCCTTGTTGTGAGGCCATAGGAAGGCGTCATTGAGGCTAGCAAAGCGTGTGACTGGGGTACCTTGAATAAGCCTTTGCATGTGATGGGGAATAGTGAAATTGAGAGATTCGAATGACCACAATTGAGTAGGCCGGAGCGTACAAACCCTATTCTCTTCGTCCTTGAGGAGAAGTGGTCCCTCAATATAATTTCGAAGGGAGCCTTGTGGAAGCCAAGGGTCCTTCCAAATACGTACGGTTTGCCCATCTCCAATAATCCAACTCATGCCTTGGAGTAGTAGCTTGGCTCCTAGCAATAACGCAGTCCAGATATGGGACCCTCTTGAACTGCGCGGACTAGTGAACAAGGTAACGGGCGGAAAGTATTTAGCTTTTAGCACCTGCGCCCAGAGCGTATTGGGACTGGAGTAGAGGTGCCAAGCCTGGTGTAGACGACTAAATTTCTTAGTTCAAAATAAATCAAACAAGTAAAATAGTTTCACAAATGCGAATTTGTATTTGATGATTGTGTGGTACAATTCTCTGTGATTACAAAAGAGTGATCCTCTGATTCAATCTCCTTGCAAGACTTATTGATTTGGATTTGTGGTAAGATGATTTTGACTTGAACACTAAATATCCTTCAATGTGATTGAGGGATGGATCGAAGATTACTGAAACGAAATTACAATAAATCCCTGGCTATGAGCTTGTTAGAAATCCTTTGTTCTTCACGTTCTTCGTGTTCTTTGTGTGTTCTTCGTCTTCGAAGGTTTGTAGTGGGAGTTCTTCGGGGCTTTAGAAGCTTGGATCCATAGAACTTTATTGATTTGTGATTTGTTGATGTTTTCGGACACTTTTGGCTTGATTCCCGCAAACTTTTGGATCTAGGCAGATAGTTTGGATGATTTTGCTTCGAATGTTCTTCGATTTGAGGTTGAAGTTCTTGAAGTTCTTGGAGGCTTCGAGGCTTGATTCCTGCAGAGCTTCTCTACTTCTGTGTTTCAGATAGCTTGGTGTCCTCCAAATGTCTTAGGAAGGCTTCTATTTATAGGAATTTGGAGGTGGATGAGCAACACGTGGTGGAGTCTGATTAGTGACACATGTCACAGCCCGATTGGTTCGCCTGTGTCATCGCTTACACGCGCTGGATTGATTAAGTCATCGCTTACACGTGCGAGGCTGCTTATGTCACTGCTTACACGTGCTGATGCGTGATTGGTTTTTGCATGACACTTGGCAAATCTCTATTGGTTTCTGAGTGGTGATAGTAAAACCTAACAGCAATATGCGGTGCTTTGTAATTGGCTGTATTTTGTGGATTTGGTGACGTGTCAGCCTGTGATAGGTCGGGAATTTTCCCCCTCTACACCTGGTTCATGAGGATTGCACGGTTTCTATGACGGGTGGATGGGATTCCCAGTCCTCCCACTTCTTTGGGTAATGTTACAGTGTCCCAACTTACCGTATGACAGCTGCGATGATGAGCAGTGTCTCCCCAAAGGAAATGGCAGCTCATTTTGTCAATCTGTTGACTAATCTTTTGAGGGAGGAGCGTAGTTTGCATGGCATATAGGGGGATGGAGGCCACAGATGCTTTAATGAGGGTGGCCCTTCCAACCATAGTTAAATATTTGGTTTGCCATCCCTCGATATGCAGGCGAATTTTGTCCACTAAAAATTGATAAGATTGAGCCGTACGGCGAGTGGTAAATATGGGTGTCCCTAGATAGGTGCCAATTCGGTTTGTGGTGGGGATACCAAAGATTCTGGCTACTTGATCTTTCACCCGCCGAGGAGTGCTAGGGGAGAACAATATTTTGGATTTGGATATACTTATAAGCTGGCCCAAGGAATCACAAAATTTCTGTAGAATGTTGCGGAGGTTGCTACAATCCTTGTGCTTGGCTTTAGTGAACAGAAAAATATCATCAGCGAAAAAAAGGTGAGAGAGGTGGATCCTATCTCTAAACTTAAGGGGGTGGATAAGTTTATCCCGCACCACCTCTTCCAATTGGATCGACAACCGCTCCAAACACATAATAAATAGATATGGCAATAGAGGGTCGCCTTGTCTAAGACCCCGACTGGGCACAACCTCCGGAAGAGGGGTCCTATTCCATAAAATATGAAATCTAGTGGATGAAATCATATTCGTAATAAGAGTAATGAGGCTGGGAGGCATTTGGAAAAACTCTAAAGTATCTCTAAGGAATACCCAATCTAGTCGATTATATGCTTTTTCAAGGTCCAATTTTAGGGCGACATACCCTTCCCGACTCCGTCTAGATTTTAGCGTTCGTATGGCTTCCTGAACGATGATGATATTGTAACTCGTTCGATGCCCTGGTACAAACCCAGCTTGGCAAGGATTGATAACCTCAGCAATGTGAGGTTTAAGTCATTGCACAATTAGTCGAGATAGCAATTTATACAGGGTGTTGCACAGACCAATTAGGCGGAATTGCGTGATCGATTCTGGGTGAGCGACCTTGGGGATAAGAACTAGGTTTGTGAGGCCCCAGGACGACGGGATAGTTAGCTGCTCAAAAACATCCTGAATGACCTGAATTATGCTTGGGCCTAAGCTGGGCCAATTTGATTGGAAGAAAAGCGCGTGATATCCATTTGGGCCCGGGGCCTTCAAAGGAGGGAGATCCCGAAGGGTCCTATATATTTCTTCAGGTTGTGGGATACGGGTTAGGGAGTGACCATGCTCAAGGAAAGGACTATTTGGACAAAATGGCGCCAAGGTTCGAGGTGGAAGGCGCAAATGAGGTGACATAGCCTAGAACAACCTACTAAAAGTATGCGTGATATGTTGGGTTAAAGGCTCTCCTGTAAGCCATAAGCCCGAGTCATCTTTTAAAGTAATAACCCGCGATTGACTACGATGCTGAATAGTTTTGATGTGAAAATATTGAGTGTTTGCGTCCCCATAATTTAACCACATAATTCTAGATTTGAGTTGCCAATATAAATATTCTTGGTTGAGAACCATATTGTATTCTTGATCAAGATGTTGTTCAAGTGAGTGTAAATAGGCAAAAGGTTTCCTAGCTAATGCCACTTGTAATCCCCGAATACGGGCTAAAATACGATTTTTACGTTGGAATAAATTTCCAAACTGGTGTTTATTCCATTCTCGAATATTATCCGTTAAAAAATCTAGACGGTGAGGGAATCTCGATAATGAAGAGGACGCAGATGGAATCATTTCAGATGATTTCCAGCTATTGCTCACAAGGGTAGGGAAGGTAGGGTCAGTAAGCCACATTTGCTCAAACCGAAATGGTTTGGAGGTTCTTGGCTCTAAGGGGTTGGTGTTAAGCAAAATGGGGCAGTGGTCAGATTTAACGCGAGGTAGATGAGCAATTTCCGCCGCAGGAAAAAGAAGTTTCCATTTGGCATTTCCTAGGCCTCTATCTAACCGTTCTTTAATATTGTGATGCCAATCCGGGCTTTTATTTGTCCACGTGAAACGAGGGCCCTGAAAACCAAGGTCTATCAGACCACATGTATCTATGCAGGCTCGAAACGCAGATATGCGAGTTTTATTTAAGGGAAGACCACCAAATTTTTCGTCATCCGAAAGCATATCATTAAAGTCCCCCATAAGAACCCAAGGTAAAGATATATCAGTAGCCAGATTTTGTAAATAATCCCAAAATATTTTTCGCTTATTAAAATTTGGCGAGGCATACACGGCAGTAAGTAAAAAGGATAGAGAGGGAGAGGTTACCTTAACAAGGGCGTGGATACTATATTCACTGTGCGTGAGGATTTCCACTTTAACGGATGGGCTTTCATTCCATAGAAGCCAAATGCCGCCAGAGAACCCATTTGGATCCACTCGCCAAGAGTGATCGTAAGGAAGTGTGTTGATAACCGCTTGAGCCCTAGCTTCAGCAATGCGGGGCTCGATAATGATCAGAATGTTAGGGCGGTGCCGACGATGGAGTTCGTAGCCATGATTACGAAAAGTCACGCTACCTGCCCCTTGGCAGTTCCATGCAATCATCTTCATGGATGAGGTGTGGGGGTTCAGGTAATCATTCGGGGTCCCCCCTATCATCGGGGCCCTCGCTGCAGTTGGAGGGAGGCATTGATGCCTCGCTGTGGTAGTCTTGATCCGATACATTGGAGCCACTTCGCCGAGCCTGGCCTAGTGCGTGCCTGACACGACAAATGGTAGGCTTTGGTTTGAGAACATTATTATGTATAGACTTGGTTCTTCTTCTTGCAGTGCTATGTTTATCTCGCCGATATCCAAGAAACGGAAAATGGCTACGGGTAGTGGGTCCGGAGATTCCGCATTGGAGGAGCTCGCTGGTGATCTCCTCTGCCGGACTGGAGGGGCCCTTGGATGCCCCGCTGGTGCTTGATACGGGTGCATCGAGCGGCGCACTCGGACATGGGTCCGTGGCCGTTGAGAAGGAGTGGTCTGGGGTGACGGTTCGATTCGCATTGGCAGGCTCGGAGTGTGGGTCACTTGATTCCATTCCAAAGCTGTCCGGGGGTGGACTGGTATCCGGATATAGCGTACCGTTTCGTCCTCGGCTTGTCCTAGGGAAAGGCCTCCCCAAATCTGCTCGAGAGCGGCCATCTCCTGAGCTTGAGTGTGGTGGGTAGGGAAGTGGGAGTTCATGGAGGGGTTGGCTGGGGGGGTCGAGTTGCTTTGGGGAGTGGGTGTCTGCCAAAGGTCGGGGTCGGTCGGAGTGGGCGTTGAAGAGCTCTGGTCGGATGATGGAGCCATGGTGCGAGCTGGTAGATGTTTGTGCTGGTGCATGTGGGGGTACGTTCGTTTTAAGCGCCACGGTTTGCATGGATTGAGTATCATGGGTAAGTTGTTTTTCACTCGGACAGGTGGCCTGTCCATTTCCTTGCATGCAGTCTGGGTTTACTTTACGTGGCTGTGGTGAATTTATTTTTTCATCGTGGTGTGCCACCTCCTCGCGGTGAAACCCAGCTGGCTGCCTTACCCCAAGAGACCCCTATCTTGTCACCGAGTGAGCTTGATGATTGCGCATCACATGGGCCTGATTAGTCATGGGAGGGGTACGTGGATAAAATGAGGGCGTGGTGTCTTGCTGGGGCAGTTTCCCATGTCGTGCTGACTCGGTGTGAGGCCCACGTACTCGTGCTCGCCGAGTTTGCACCGTTTTCCAGGGAGTGTGTTCCTAGTCATGGTCATGCATCCCTTGGTCTCCACGTGTAGCAAGGACGTTAGATGGCTCGGTGTGGGGGTCAATGGGCGTCTTTGGACAGTGAGTTTCGCGATGTCCCAGTCGCCCACATCGATAGCACAGTAGAGGAAGATTTTCGTAAACGATATCCTGCCAAAACGTTCCAATTTTCACACGTTTTGGGAGTGGGTTGGCGGTGTTAATTTGGACGCAGATCCGAGCATAGCGCCCTCGAATGGCCGCACTAGTAATGGCATCTATCTTTAAAAGTTTTCCAAGCGGATCCATACCGCCGTTGTTGTGATCTTGGCAATATGCGGATGAAAATCTGCCTCCCATGCCTGTACATGTAAGTATTGGTCTCCTACAAACCATGGCCCATCCATGAGGGCATGTTAGTAGTCTTTAACAAGGTCAAAACGCATTATAAAATAGCCATAGCCGATATCAATGAAATGCATCGTACCTGTGGGTCGCCAAATACCCGCTAACCTGTTTTGGAGTGCCTGGTATCCAAGTGGCCGTCCCATGATTTTGAGGATGATGCTTGTTTGCCAAGGGCCTGCCAGTTTACGCTTCAGCTCTGTTGGAACTCGTATCGCCCAAGTGTCGTTGTCCAAACCATCGGTATCGCTGTGGGGTGTGCCATCAGAAGACAGGGGTTCCTGGGTATCGCTGTCATGGCTGGGGTGGCCATATTCTTCCTCGTTGCCTATGTCACAGCTCAGGTTTGGCATGTTTATGTCCTGAGTTACCTCGGCATATGTTTTCTTCCTCGAGTTATCTTTCAGGAAAGTATTCTCAGGGTTATGGGCGTCGTGAGGCAAAGCAGGGGTCGTCATTTTTCTAGCGTGTGCATTTTTAGTTGTAGTCGGTTCGGTTGTTTAATTGGACTACTTATGCAATAAAACCCATAAAACCCAATGGTTTTCCTACAATCCGTGTGCAACTCGGATGGATTATTCTGACCAGGTCAGTTTTGCTTTTGCAACAAAATTGCCTTTATAGGTTCGTTGCTATACCATTTTCTGAATTTGAAGTATAATAAAAACATAGAATTTTATAATGAGGTTAATGGTAGACTTTTTAATAAAGATAGATGTACAATATTTAGCTCAAATAATAATCCAATGGATTAAAGCAATCAGTAAGATAAACAACAAGCATAAAATGCGAATTCAGAGTTGAATGAAAAATTGTAACCAAGTTATAAAAGGAAGTCTCTAAGGTACACTTGTTTTTTTCATAAATGTTCTCAATTTTTATTAAAGAGATGACATGATAGTAATTTTGTTATAAAAAAATTCATTTATTTCCTTTCATTTTTCGTTCAACTCTCAAACAAAAAATAAAAAATTCATTCCACTCATTTCCTTTCCTTTCCTTTCAAACATCCAATTAAGAGATAAATATTTATTTAGTTTTATTCTATTAATTTGTTAGAAGTACATGGTTAAATAATTAAATTTATTATATCTTAATATATACTTTTAGGACAATCGGTATTTTAACACTATTCATTCATACATTTTATTCCTGTATAAATTCTCAAACATATATTATAATTACAGAAATGTAGTACCATTTGTCCTTGAGTTCTCTAATGAATGATTGCCACCCTGGCTTCAAGCACTTTCAGATTCGGAAAGTTTGTCCAAGCTGACGAAGCTGAAGCAGCTAGACCTAAGCCAAAATCGTTTCAATAAAGAGATTATAAGGGATCTGGGTGCACTACCAGTCCTTAAATCCCTGGACTTGAATCATAATAGAATGGAAGGTCGACTACAAAATACAGGTATATGTGCATACATGTAAAATTGTTCTTGCGCTCAAATCATAATGCTCTGCTTGGCTGGGTTCAAGAGAATATAAAGGTAATAAACAAGTAAAATGTTAGACTGCATGGGGATTTTGCTAAGTTCCCATGCGTCTCGGAGTACTGGATGTAAACTAGAATCAAGTAGAAGAGGAAGAAGTTTAAAATTCTTAATTCCTTTTCCATAATATGAGATGAAGAAGGATTAGGCTTGGGCCTATGCTATTGGGTCAATATATCTCTTAACAGTCATGATTCAGAAAAGCCATATTATTCTTTTGCTTCATTAGTTATAGGCTCGTTTTCCATCTTAATTAAATTCCACATATTTCCTTGTCTTGCGTTTTCATAAAAATAGAATAAAGCATCACTGACTCTTTCTTTCATGTGAAAAAAACATGTTACTGAATTTTTTGTCTGTCATGTGTTTCACTACTTACGGCGCAGACCTGGCTAATCTACGAAGCTTGGAGATCTTAATTTTACGTGATAATTTCTTGGACGGTTTTCTGCCTATTCAAGGTAATAAAATTTCTTCACACTTCATAAGACACTATGCTCTTGAGAATAGAAGGTTGGGCTGTTATCATTAAGTTACATCTTCACAAAATAAATGTAGCATGTTGTGCAATGGCACTTCCAGGATTCAAAGATCAAAGATACAATAATAAAGTCAAAAATAAATTAACAAGGACATACAGAAAACTCAAGAATTTTACATTATTTGGTATCCATGGTGGACAAGGAGCACTTCACTACAATAATAACGATAATAATAATAATGATAATGATAACAATAATATATAATAGTAAGAGATTACAATAAAGGGACAAAGACTCTCTCAAGAACCTTACATCCAAATCTACTTCTCTTTCTCTCTCTCTCTCTCACACACACACACAAAGGGAGTAAATTTCATATCGGAGATTATTTCAGTTTGGCCAAAGGAATGATATATATTAGTACTGATCAATATTGGTGTAGAATTTAGAATTTACTGTCATATAAATATATAGCTAAATATTATATCTACTACCTAGCGATAACTTTTTTTTAATCTCTATGTTAAAGCCATCATAAATACCAGTTAATACTCCCTCCGTCTCATTTTTTTTGTCCTGTTTGAAAAGTCAAACTTTTTAAGGGAACATCATTTATTGTCTTGTCTACCTTTTAAAAATGTATAAATTTCCAAAACAACCCTTAAAAAAAATTATCAAAAAATTGAATAAGTAAATTAATAGGGATATAATAGGAACATTAGTAAATTAATGACTTTTATTTTTAGAAACAGGACAATATTTTGGAACATCTCAAAATGGAATAGAGGACAAAAAAAATGAGACGGAGGGAGTATAATATAGATTTGAAAGTTTGAAATGGTCCTCATTTAGTCAGATTTGAAAGTAAGCTTTGTGGCCCACTAAGAATACTAGCATGCTAACCAATTATCTTAAGCCATGTGTGCCAATAAGATTAGAGCTAGTGTCCTATAAATACATAATTGTAATTCAACATTAGATATTATTAAAGAATAAACCAATTGATTGTTGAGTGTATTTCTTCTCTCTCTTGATATTTCTCTATCGCCAAGATGACTACTTTAAATTAGGTCAATTTCTTTAAAATTCCCATACATTTTTCTACAATTCTTACCCATTCCCATTAGAAACCACTAGGTTCTTAACAATTTGGTCCTAGATACAATCTAAGAGAAGATTTATATGATTTTGGTCCTAATTACATTTTACAAAATGTAAAATTATATGGATAAATACTAATCTAGAACCCTTAATATCTATATTTAGATGCTAAGTTACAAAGTGAGAAAGGGTTAGACACCCCTTACCTAGTGAAACTGGTCTTTTCGGCTTTGGTGATCAATTGTCACATTATTTATAGAAAAACATGTTATCAATCAATTGTAACTTGAAAGTAAACGTGACATGTGATCTTTCTTGAAATTAAAAAAAAAAAAAACGTGTGCACGGTTGAAACCCTAATTCCAGTATACTCAGTATATTAATTAAATGATCAAATAGATCACTACATTTTGAGCATTAAATGGCACTGGGTTCGTTTGTAATCCTATGTGATGCACTTCTAGTGCACATGGTGCATCTTATGCAAGTCATATCAACATACGCCAACCTCTTTCTCGACAGGGTAAGCCAAGATTTTGCTCATACTTCGTTTTACTTTCCCACTTAAATCAATTTGGAGGTTTCTTGACACAATTAGTCAAACCCTCCTAAAATTTGATTGAATCTTGTTGCACTCTGCAATTGGCTTCACCCCTTGTATTTCCTATGACATCTTTGTTAGTAATCAGTATAATATTCCTTTTATTTTAGCAATCTGCAAATTGTGTTGTTCTTTTGAACTTCTTTTACATTTCTGAACATAATGATATTTAGAGGGATTTTGAGCCAGGGTAGAGCAAGCCATATCAACATATGCCAAACAAGAATATTAAGGTGATGCTAGGAAAAATCAAAGAAAAAAGTCATGCTACCTTTTTTTTATTTAGACAGTTTCAATCTATGACGTCTGTTCTTGATAATAGCTCTTTATCATCAGATTTAGACACCAATTGGTTTTTGGTGTAGGCAGAAATTGAATTCCAGATTTCTTATTCAACCATCAAATACTTTACTAGTTCAACAAACTGAAACCTTTTTTTTTTTTTTTTAAATATATATATAAAAGATGAATGATCTTGCTTTTTTTTGTTTTTTGTTTTTTTGACTGTGATGAATGATCTTGCTTAATATATATATATATATATATATATATATATATATTTATACAAGATAGAATTTCTACTCTAGCCTAATCTAAGTGTATATGTGTGTGAAGTTCTTTCCTTGAGATTTAAACTCCGACCTTTACCCCTCACACTCCACAAACATTTATACTTGTAGAGACCACCGCACTAAAGGTGCGTGGTGGTCATGCTTAATACAATTAGGTCATGTGTAAGTGTAACACTTAACAGAGACCAATTAATGCGCATAAGAAAAAAAAAGTTTTATTTGACCAGAAGGAGGAAATGAGACAAAGGCATGCCTAATAAAACATTATCTGTAGTACGTAACGAAAATTTTGCTAATTGGGGACTCTTCAAAGAGTATATTTTATATAGGATAGAACAACATATGTGACTGATTATTACTTCAGAGAAGTTGAGGATACAGGGTTAAATTGCCTTCTATAGCTTAACAATAAATCTGTTTTATTTATTTATTTTCTAATAGCAACCATCTATTTTATGTTTCCGGTAATCGTCCTTTATCTTTTGCTCCATAGGTTTGGCAACCTCCGGCAGTTTGGAGATTTTAGATTTGAGTGAGAATACGTTCAATGGATTTGTTTCTTCTCAAATAGGGGTACTATCATCTCTCAAGGCTTTATCTTTGGGTGACAATAGACTTAATGGCTCTTTACCAAGACAAGGTAAGTACTGTTAAATATTAAAATCTGACATGACAGTTTGTGACTGTTAATTGCGATGATATAACTAATGCTTGCAAAAATTGAAACCAATGAATGAAAAATATTGACAATGATAATAATAATGGTGTGGGATATTGATTAAATTTCTTTTTCCAGGTTTGTGCAAACTGAATAAACTTGTAGAGCTTGATCTTGCATACAATAAGTTTGAAGGGACCCTTCCTCCTTGCCTAAACAATTTGACGTCTCTTCAACTGTTAGACTTCTCTGAGAACAAATTCACTGGAAATATTTCATCATCTTGGATAGCCAGCCTGACGTCCCTTAAGTACATTGATTTTGGTTCTAATAAATTCGATGGATTATTTTCATTCAGCTCATTTGCTAATCACTCCATGCTTGAACTAGTTCGATTCACATGTGATGGCAACAAATTCCAGATAAATGAAATTTCAGGTTGGGTGCCTTCGTTTCAGTTACAGTTCCTCATCCTATCAGCGTGCCTAAACAAGCTCTCTAGTGAACTTCCAACATTTCTCCTTCACCAGTACAACCTGAAAGTGGTTGATCTCTCTCACAACAAGTTGAAAGGAACGTTCCCTGGTTGGTTGCTTGAAAACAATACAAGGCTAGAATATGTCAATCTGAAGAATAACTCTTTCTTTGGTCAGTTTCATTTGCCACTCCATCTTAACGACAGTCTTTTGTCGGTAGATGTGTCAAAAAATCAACTTGAAGGGCAGCTTCAAGAAGGTATAGGGAATATCCTATCCAACCTAAAGAATTTAGACTTGTCTAGAAATGCTTTTGAAGGTTATCTCCCCTCCTCAATTGGTAACATGACTCTCTTGGAGAGGCTGGATTTGTCTGTTAATAACTTCTCAGGAGTGGTACCACAAGAATTGTTTGCAGGTTGCTTGAAATTGATGGCTTTGAAATTATCATATAATAATTTTCGAGGGCATTTAATCTCAACCCAGTTTAACTTAACTAGGTTGATGCTTCTGGAATTAAATGACAATAGGTTCTTTGGAACTTTGTCAATTTTATTATACAAATACACTCTCCTGCAATATTTGGATGCTAGCAACAACTATCTGTCCGGTACGATTCCCCGCTGGATATGCAATGAAACGTATGGATCAACGCTCATCTTGCGGAATAATTTGTTCAGAGGTCATTTTCAATGTGAAGGAGAAACGCCTATTTTTTTGGACCTTTCTCATAATTTTCTGTCAGGATCTTTGCCTTCCTGGTCAGGAGCATCAAGCTTAAAGCATGTACATTTAGAAGGGAACCTCTTTTCAGGATCTATACCAGAAGAATTTTTCAATCTGACATCATATTTCATGAACCCGTCTCTCATGACAATGGATATTAGTTATAACAACTTGTCAGGCACCATTCCCCTTGCACTCGGAACAGTTTCGAGCTTAAGAATTCTGTTGTTGAAAGGAAACTCCTTAAGTGGCCACATTCCTACTCAGTTGTGTCGATTGAACAAATTAAATTTAATAGATCTTTCCAGTAATTTCTTTTCTGGGTCAATACCTAACTGCTTTCGATACATCACCTTTGGGGGGCATGGGCTCGATGAATATGGGTTTGAAGATAGAGGTCCTGGTTTTTTGCATTGGGATCCATCTTACCCATATGGAAGTCTCTTAGCGAAGAATTTTGAATTTCATATTCAGGAAGCTTTGAATGAGCAAGCTGAAGCAAATTTTGTAACAAAAAACAGGAATTACTCATACAAAGGTGGCTTTCTTGATTTCATGTCTGGATTGGATCTTTCATGTAACAATCTAACAGGTTTAATCCCAGCAGAATTTGGGATGCTTTCTTCGATCCATGCACTAAATCTATCTTATAATAAGTTGACAGGTTCCATTCCAAAGGCATTCTCCAACTTGGCTCAAATAGAAAGCTTAGACCTTTCTCACAATAGTTTGAGTGGAGAAATCCCACCCGAGTTAATCGATCTACATTTTTTGGCGGTCTTCACAGTTGCTTACAATAATTTATCAGGTAGAATTCCAGATGGGAAAGCACAGTTTGGGACATTCGATGCTAACAGCTATATAGGAAATCCATTTCTTTGTGGACCACCATTGAAGAATTGCACCAGCATAGATGATTCACCTTCCACCCCGACACCAGATGCAAGTGATGAGAAATGGTACAAAATTGATCCTCTGGTCTTCTTTGTTAGCTTTTCGGTGTCTTATATCATATTCTGCCTGGGAGTTATTTCTCTTCTCTATATAAATCCTTATTGGCGACAATGGTGCTTCAATTTGATTGAGGATCGCGTTTATTCCTGTTATTATTTTGTGCTAGATACTTTGCGTAAGTTATCTAGTGGTTTGTATAATTAGCTTGATTGGCTTCCAAGACATCTATTTCTGAAAACTCTAATTGTAGAAACCTTTGTATCTATAGGCTATAGCTATGAATAAATGACAATGATTTCAAATATTAAATGAGGGTATTTGGCAAACTACATTATATAGTAGGGGTAGTTCTTATATAAGATGAACCAAAAACAAAACAAAACGAATTCGAACTGTTTTACTTTACCTCAACTTATCAAGTTTGTTTAGAATCATATCAAAATCAGTTTTTGTTGAAATGCATATGAAAATTTGAAATTTTGTGAAAATATAAATGTGAAACAATAAAACATAAAAAAATAAAAATCCAAAAGCTTGATTTTGGAGGGAGTACATAGATACAGTTAGTTTCATATTTGTTGAAAAGTTTGACCCTTATGTCAAAGGGAAATTGGAAGAAACCAACTGAATTAGTTTCTTCACTAATCCAGCTAAAGATTTATATGGAAAACAAAATTGTAGAACTTTGTTGAAGTTAACAGTGTATTATTCTTACACATGCATCAAGGTTATTTATCTCGAGGCAGAGAAGGGAAACAATTCGAATGAAAACTATTTTTTTTATTTTATTGAGGGTGTATGCTCCCTTTAAGGATTTAAGGCTGCATGCATTTAAAACATTGGATAACTTTTTTTAGTGAAACCCACTAAAATACTGGGAAATGAAACCAGCCATTCAAAGAGGTATCATGCCTAGATTGTTTGCCCATATGGGACATTACCAGTTTTTACTCAGCTACACAACCAAATGACAAATTCGGTAAGAGAGAGAGATTTTTAGTTTTATTTTTAGTTTTGCATATTATATTTATATTTAAAAGTTGAAGTGTAGCATTTATTGTTGCTACGCTCCAATTGAGCCACATCATCCACTCATTTCCTTTTTTCTCTCTTATTTTTCATTTTTTTTTCTTATTAATTCTCAACTTATTGTTATACTTTCTCCAAACTTTCCCCTCCATTTACCTTTTCATCTTTCCACTACTAATATCAATCTTCCTCTATCTCATTATCTTCCTTTTTTTTTTTTTTTGCTTTTCTTATTCTCATCTACTTATTATAAATTTGCAATTCTTTCTCCCATTTTATGCATAGTTTTCCTACACAAAAAATGTTCTCTCTCTCTCTCTCAATTTTCTTTTTTCATTTTTTGGTGGATTGTTTTTCTTGCATCTCTACTTTAGATTGATTAATATTTGTGTTCTTTAGAACTTTACTTTAGGTTAATAGGATTTAGTTTTTGTGTTTTTAAGTTGTTATCTTTATTCTTTTCTTTGATTTTATATATATTATCATATTGCATTATAAAGATAATATGTAAAGATATAATTGATAGGCCAAGAATGTATTGACCATTTGTGATGAATTAACCAATTAATTAGTCAAATTAATTAATTAATTCAATTTGCATGCAATAAGCGTGGTAGCACAAACAAATTACCAACTAAGTTAATATGCAGCAGAAAATAAATTGATAGGATGATTTGTTTAAGAATGGGGAAAACTTACATGGCAAAAACTCCACCGGATGATTTTAAGGTCACCACTCTTGAGAATTCACTATTATCACAACAAGCGATTACAAGTAAAGGAATCCCAGTACCTTATACCAATCTACATGCAGTTGAACTTTTACCCCAATACCTAATTGGACTTGTTCTGTAGTGACAATCTCTCCTTTTCAATGCATAACTCCCAGTATGTGACTAACCAATTTGATGCGTGGATTTCAGTACGCAGTTTACTCACCAATTTGAGAAAGATGTTGGCTGCAAAGTTCTTCTGTTCATCAACACGATGAAGATCACAAAACTCCTTGGTTACAAAACCTTTCAGTGTACAAACACAGCAGCTTCTTGAATAGAAAGATGAACTAGGGCATATATTTCTGGTTCACAATATGCTTGTGAAAAACTTTTGCATCAGTTGCATCAGCTATGACGGCCCTTAAAACAATCCTTATATATGTTTAAGGTTGTGAGAAAAGAAAGCCCAAACATCTATTCACGGATTGGAGTGCAATCAGCTCTGAAAAACTGATTTTCATAAATCTCGACAGATAACCTATCTATCGAGAGGCTGTCGAGCATCGGGCTGAAACAACTGTTTAAACCTCGATAAATACTAGCTATCAAGTTTTAAAATCCAGCACATTTTCACTTGTTTCTTGGACAGACTTGCATGACTTTAACACTTGAACTTGAAACCTTATTCCTTGAAGCATTAAACACATCCTAGATCTACCAAATTACAAGTAAAGTGTGTTTCGTCAAAGGATTAGCCAATTCTATATTGACATATTATTAGGTTCTAAAGACTTAAGATTTTATGTATTTAGAACTTTAATGTGTAATGTTGACAAACCATGATTAAAACAATATGTTTAGTCTTCTTTAGACTTGCTCAAAGTTGTGTATTTCATGTACAGTTAGAATCGAGAGGCTGCAGATGTATTAGTGCATTTTGGCCTGGCTCGATGGATCGAAGGTTAGACTCGATCAATCGAAAGTAGGCCAGAATGTTTTTCTGCAGAATTTTTAACTCAGCTTTATCTCATTAAACGTTTAGGGTTTTATGTTTGCCCTAAGTATATAAGGAAAAACCCTAGCCACGTTTTTTAGAGTTGCTCTGGTTGTATTGTTACTCATACTTTGCGGTTTGTGTGAATCTCTTATGAGATCCTTGAGGAGCTTTCCTTCACATAAACTTAGGGTTTTCATGGTAGAGATATTATCAACACCTTGATGATCAACTCAGTTGCTGCCATTGGAGCTTAAAGAAACACAAGCGGGAGTGCTTGTATCTTGCGGAGAATCCAAGAAAGGAGTTCGTGGATTCGAAACTTACACGTGGTCATGTCAGTAAGTTCTACTGGTGAGTAGCAATAGGAAGACAAGCGGGAGTGCTTGTAAGTCTTATTGTATGAACTTCGATTCTTTCATATAGTGGATTCAAGTTTACCTTAAGGATAGCTAGGTCAAATCCTCCCCAGACTTTTACCGTGTGGTTTCCTGGGTCATCATATCTTGTGTTCTTTATTTTTCTGCTGCTATATATTCTTGATATGATTGTATGATTGTGATAACCTAGAATTGCATAAATTGACTAAGTTAATCACTTGGCTAATTCTCTAGGTTAATCCAATTGTTGTTTTAAGGGGTCTAAAAACCTAACAAGTGGTATCAGAATGGGTAGCTCTCTTGTTGTTGATCTTTTGATCCTTGAATCCTTGACCCATGTTGTCATGGAACACGAACACTCTCTTGTTATTCCTCCTCATTTTGATGGGAATAACTATACATATTGGAAAGTAAGGATTAAAGCATTTCTAAAATCTATTGATGAGAGGGTTTGGAATTTCGTTGAGTACGGATGGGAGAAGCCCACTACTCCTGTGAGTGAGTGGCAAACTTCTCAAAAAGAAGTAGCTGTGTTCAATAGCAAAGTTATGAATGCTATCTTTAATGCTGTTTCTATGGAGGAATTTAAGAGAATCTCTAACGTTGAGGTTGCTCACACTGCTTGGAATATCCTCCAGACTGTGCATGAAGGCATTGAAGAGGGGAAAATCTTCAATGATATGGGCATGATGGGTCATCCTCCGTGGGCCGATGGAGGTCGGGCCCAATATCCGCAGTCTGTTATGAATGGATCCAGCTTGGACGGGTGAGATAATGACGGGTCCAAATACCCGCGTGGTCGGACAGAAACCCTAGTTACAAGGTACTTGCAGCATACATCAAAGAATCCAAAGATTAAAGGAATTCTAGTGGTAAGAGGATTCTAGAAGATACATACATTAATATGAATCTTCTCTACAAGGAAATGTTTTGTCCATCACGTTTGGGATTCAACAAAGAAGAGTCCTATAAGGAAAAGACTTCCGCGCCAAGGAAGAGAGGTCAACCCTTTACTACTATAAAAGCCCCAATACCTTCATAGACCAAGGTACGCATGATTAACCTCTCTCTAGCACTCTAGAGTTGAAAAAAGCTCTAACTTAACCTTCGGAGGGTATTTGGCCGGCACCACACTGGTGCTCTCTGTTAGGTCTTTTCCTTTTTCTTGTACAGGTGCTGTTTAGAGTGTGCAAATATCGTGTGGCTCACTGGTGAATTTCTCAGCATCATCAGTTGGCGCCGTCTGTGGGAAAGGCAGTTAAGATTCGTAAGCCGTATTACCGTCTCCCGAACAAAAGGGTTGCATGGTACTCACTTGCTCAATAGCAACCATAAACAATGTTCAAGGAGAGGAACCACCCATGACTGCCTTCGAGAGACAAGTTCGAACTCTCACTACAGCTGTAGAGCGCCTCACCAAGCAGAATCATAATTTGGAAGAAAAGCTGCGCCAAAAGCATGCAGCACCGAATGACCAACTAAAAGATTAAGAAGGAAACAACGCTGAAAGAAGAAACCAGGAAAGGCTTGAGGGCAGCAACGCCCTAAGCAAACCTGAAAGGCAAAACTTGAGCATGACATCCCTCATGAATGCAACTCTGCCACCTATAGTTGTTGAGATGCAGGCGATGAAGGAGCAAATAAAGGTTATAATGAACGCGCTCAAGGGGCGAGTGTTTAGTGATCTTGATGATTTGGTCAACCGCACCGACTCGCCGTTCACTACGGCCGTCAACTCCTTCCCCCTACCCCACAAATTTCGCATGTCACATATAAACAATTACGACGGAGTAAAGGATCCTCTGAATCATCTAGAGACCTTCAAGACCTTGATGCACCTTCAAGGGGTACCAGATGAGATAATGTGCAGGGCCTTCCCTACAATGCTTAAAGGCCCCGCGCGAGTATGGTTTAGTCGACTAACGCCGAACTCCATCAGCACTTTCAAGGAGCTAAGAGCTCAGTTTACCACACACTTCATCGGAAGGCAAAGGTATAAGAAGTCCACAGCGTACTTAATGAGTATTAGGCAATGGGAGGACGAAACGCTGAGATCTTACATAACACACTTTAATAAGGAAGCGCTCTCAATCAACGAAGCCGACGACAAGATACTGGTAGCAGCTTTCACGAACAGGTTGCGAAAAGGCAAGTTTTTGTTCTCTTTATACAAAAACAATCTGAAGACCATGTTAGAAGTACTCTATAGGGCAACCAAATATATGAATGCTGAAGATGCATTGCTGGCCCTGGAGGAAAAGCCCAGAAAAAGGGAGCGATAGGAGGAAGGGCGATGGGACCAAGGATCGAAGAAGCCAAGAACAGGAGACTGAAGGGATGAAAGACACTCTAAGCCGCCAGGAGCAAGGTTTACGAGTTTTACTCCGTTGACTGCCCCAATAGACCAGGTCTTGATGCAAATTAAGGACGAGGGAACTTTGACCTTTCCCGGGAAACTGAAAAGAGATCCCAGCAAAAGGTTTAGAGACAAATATTGTCGCTTCCACCGTGATCACGGTCATGACACGGCCAATTGTTATGACCTAAAACAGCAGATAGAAGCATTTATCAAACAGGGCAAACTACAGAAGTTCGTCAGCAAAGACAGGACGGACTTACCCCCTCAAGAACAATAGCATCGACGGGAGAATGAACGTCCCAGACCCCCAATCGGGGACATAAGAATGATTGTAGGGGGCGTAACTGTAGGGTCATCCAAAAAGGCCCGGAAGACCTATCTCAAGATGGTTCACAACGTGCAGCTAATGGGCTCTATACCATAGATAGCTCGAATAGAAAGCCCCATCATAGGTTTCTCGGAAAAGGACGCTCGATGTCTTCACCACCCTCATGATAATGCACTGGTTGTCACCTTACAAGTAGGAGACTTCAATATTCACAGAGTACTGATAGACAACGGTAGTTCAGCAGAAATCCTATATTACCCAGCATTCTAGCAGATGAGGATTGACAGAGAACGGCTAGTACCAACAAATGCTCCGCTAGTTGGCTTCGGAGGTACCAGGGTATTCCCATTGGGTGCGATAACATTTTCGGTATCAATAGGTGACTACCCCTAACAAATCACTAAAGATGTAACTTTCCTAGTGGTCGACTGTTTGTCTGCTTACAATGCTATCATTGGATGACCAACCCTTAATTCATGAAAGGTGGTAACATCAACGTACCACCTGATGATCAAGTTTCCTACAGAGTACGGGTTGGAGAGTTGCGGGGAAACCAAGTGGCTGCACGTGAATGCTACATTGCTATGATGGAGATGGAAGACCACCAGTAGACCATGTGCATAGGAGAGCAAAAGGCCACTGCAGAGCTAGTAGAAGAACTCGAATAAATAAATCTAGATGAGTCAAAACCTGGACCAATGACAAGAGTAGGGACACTAGCCAGCCCGCCGGTTCGTCAGGCACTCATAACATTCCTAAGAAGGAACCAAGACGTGTTTGAATGGAGCCACGAGGACATGCCGGGTATCAATCCGTCTGTCATAGTTCACAGATTGAATGTGAACCTCGCATTCTCGCCCGTTAGACAGAAGAAGAGAGTATTCGCTCAAAAGCGAGACAAAGCGATAGCTAAAGAGGTTAGAAAGCTGTTGGAGGCTGATTTTATCAGAGAAGTGTACTACCCGAACTGGTTAGCAAGCGTTGTTATGGTCAAAAAGGTAAATGGGAAGTGGCGAATATGCGTCGATTTTATAGACCTCAACAGAGCATGTCCAAAAGACAGCTACCTGCTCCCTCGAATAGATACATTAGTAGACTCAACGGCAAGACACCAGCTTTTGAGCTTCATGGACGCCTTTTCGGGCTACAACCAAATCAAGATGGATGAGGCCGATTAAGAAAAAACTTTCTTTATCACTAGTTAAGGGTTCTTTTGCTACAAGGTGATGCCGTTTGGGCTCAAGAACGCGGGGGCTACGTATCAAAGACAGATGAACAAGATGTTCGCACACCAAATCAGGAGAAATGTACAAGTTGACGTTGACGACATGTTAGTAAAAAGCATGCGCGAAGTCGATCACCTAGCCGACCTCCAGGAGACATTCGACACGCTCCGCTCGTACAACATAAAGCTAAATCCGAACAAGTGCACGTTCGGGGTAATGGCGGGGAAATTCTTGGGCTTCATGGTGTCCTAAAGAGGTATAGAGATGAACCCAAAGAAGATCCGAGCCATATTAGAGCTAGACCAGCCTAGGATGGTCAAGGAATTGCAAAGCTTGAACGGCAAAGTGGCGGCCCTGAATAGGTTCGTTTCGAAAGCAACAGACAAATGTTTGCCCTTCTTCCGTACTCTGAGAAAATCATTCGAGTGGATGGAAGAATGTCAGTAAGCATTTGAAGAATTGAAGAAATACCTCTCATCCCCACCTCTACTCAGCCCGTCCGAACCAGGGGAAGAGCTTTACATCTACCTAGCAGTTTCATAAGCAGCAGTAAGTGCGGCCTTAGAAAGGGAGGAAGAAGGATCTCAAAAGCCCATCTACTTCATAAGCTGGGCGTTTCGAGGAGCGGAAGAAAGGTACCCCAAAATGGAGAAATTGGCATTTGCACTAGTGACAGTGGCACAAAAGCTGAAGCCGCACTTCCAAGCTCATACCATTGTAGTCTTGACGAATCAACCCCTGAAAAAAGCTCTGAACAGTCTTGAATGCTACCGGACGGATGGCTTTGTGGGCAGTAGAGATGAGTGAATTTGACATACAGTATCAACCGCAAACGGCGGTTAAAGGGCAAGTAGTGGCTGACTTCATTGCCGAATTTACTCAGTCAGAAAGCCAGGGGAAAGAATTCCCCCCACAGTAGAGCATCCACACGGACGAATCTTCAAATAGACGCGTAGGGGGAGCTGGTGTGGTAATCCAGACCCCGGAAGGGGATAAAGTAGAGTGCATGGTTCGACTAGACTTCCCCACGACCAACAACGAAGCCGAATATGAAGCGTTGGTGGTAGGATTAGACCTTGCAAAGGCAGCAAGTGCCGAGAACGTAGTCTTTCATTGCGACTCCTAGGTGGTAATAAGTCAGGTTAATGGTGACTACGAGTGCAAGAATGAAAGGTTGAAGAGGTACCTGGAGGAGGTGAAGAGTCGCACCAGTAGCCTCGAAGTCAAATTCGTTCAAATCCCTGGGGAGAAGAACAAAGGTGCCGACCGTCTGACAAAAGAAGCCTCAGCAGAATCTATGCTTGTCGCAGAACAGGTACTATCATTTGTTCAAAACTACTCACTTATTGACAACGGAAAGAATATGCAGGAGGTCGAATCCTCAAGTGATTAGACTACGCCAATACTATCATATCTAAGGGCCGGCGTATTGCCTGACGCAAAAGATGCTGCAAGGAAGCTGAGGGTCCAAGCATCATGATTTGTACTGATAAAAGGAATCTTATACAAGAGAGGATTTTCTTGACCCTACCTAAGTTGTTTGGTCCTCGATGAAGCACATTACGTAATAAGAGAACTCCATGAGGATATTTACGACAACCACTCGGGAGCACGGTCATTAGTACACAAATTAATCCAAGCTGGATATTATTGGCCCATAATGCTTAAAGACGCACAAGCTTACGTTAAGACCTGTGACAAGTGTCAGAGGTTCAGCAACCTTATCCGACAACAGTCTAAAGAACTAACCCCCATGACCGCCCCTTGGCCATTCGTTCAGTGGGGGTTAGATATAATGGGCCCCTTCCCTACCGAAATTTGGCAGCTAAGGTTTCTTGTTGTTGGCATCAACTATTTCACCAAATGGGTGGAAGCAAAAGCACTAGCCACTATCACGGAGAGAAACATTCAGAGTTTTGTTTGGAGAAATATAATCTGCCGATACGGGATCCCCAGAGTACTTGTCTCCGACAACAGAAAACAATTCGACAATAGCGCCTTTCGGGACTTTTGTTTGGAGCTAGGTATCAAGAACCACTACTCTTCACCAGCACATCCACAGGCCAACAGGCAAGTTAAGGTCATGAATTGTTCCTTGCTCAAAATTATCAAGACTCGACTCAAGGGGGCAAAGGGTATCTGGCCAGACGAGCTGCCGAGTGTTTTATGGGCATACCGAACCATTGTAAGAACTCCCATCGGAGAAACACTGTTCCGACTTGCCTACGGAAGTGATGCTGTCATCCCAGCAGAGGTGGGACTCACGAGCTACAGGGTGGACAACTATGACGAAGATAAAAATGAAGAAGCCATGCGCCTTTAGCTCGACCTAATAGACGAAGTTTGGGCAGCAGCGGAGCAAAGACTGGCGCGGTACCAGAATCTCATGGCTAAACATTACAACTCCAATGTCAAGCATAGAGAGTTTCAGGTTGGAGACCTTGTACTTCGAAAGGTGATAGGTACTACCAAAGACTCATCACAAGGAAAGCTTGGTCCCAATTGGGAAGGACCTTACAGGATCGCATCATGGTAGAGGAAGGGAACCTACCACCTCGAGACTCTGGACGGGTAAAAGCTACAACACCCATGGAACATGGAGCACCTACGAAAGTACTACTAGTAGAAGTGATACGAAGAACAACAGTGTTTTCCAATTTCCCAATTTATTTCAGTTTTTCTACAAGTTACCAGTTTACTTAAGACAATTTTTTATTTACTACAATATGTTTTAAGCTCGAGGGGGCAAGTACTTTTCTACAAATGCATGTTCTTTTTTAATCAGAAGACTCTATTCAGGCAACTCTATTTTTCTAGAATTTTTACGAAGTCCACAAAGTGGATGGATTTACAAAGTCCACAAAGTGGATGGATTTACAAAGTCCACAAAGTGGACGGATCACCCTAGGAGGGTTAGAATTTTTACAAAGTCCACAAAGTAGACGGATCACCGCAGGAGGGTTAGAATTTTTACAGTCCATAAAGTGGATGGATATCAAAGCCCACAGTGTGGACAGATCATCCCTATAAGATGAAATTCTTTGAAATCCACAACTTGGACGAATATTTAGTCCACAAAGTGGACGGATCACTTCTATGAGGATAAAAATTCCTAGATACAATATAAGGTCCAAATTGTTGAGATCCTAAATAGACAGATTGAGCATACAAAACATCATAGATCAATGAATGAGCAAAATTATAAAATGATGGTATCTATCTTAGTCTGAGGAGTCCACAAGGTGGATGGCATAATTCATTAACCAAACGAAATAAAGTGGACGTATGAGTTCCACCCAACAAATTATATCAAGACAGAGCAAATTATAGAAGGAAAGTTGAACGGATTAAATACCCTTGAAAGGGAATGTTTACATAGTGAAAATATGACGGATTCATAAATTGTTCTCCAAATACCCTTACATATATATATATATATATATATATTAAAAAAAAAAACTAAACTTAATCTAAGTTGGGGGCTTCTTTTTCTTCATTGTGATGGGCCTGGCCATCCTTCGGTCACTTTCAACGGCAGGCTGGTCACCAGGACCATTGACGGGTGGGTTTTCACCAAAGAGCTCGTCGGTATCCTCAGATTGAGCAGGACGGGCGGACGTAAGTTCAGGAGCATTGATATTGATGGAGGATAAATCAATGGCAGGATATAGCGCCTTCACTTGACAGACAGCCTCATCGAAACCATTTCCATATGAGACTCCGAGCTCATTCAAGAGGGCGTCAGATTCACGATATTCCAGGATGGCTGTATCCTTGGCTTGACGGATCTTTTTATCTTTATCTGCAATAACTTGCTTCAGCTCCTCCGTCAACTTATGGAGTTGTTTACTTGCCTCCTTAACCATCTTGAGCTTCTTCTCTTGGGCCACTCTCCAAGCCTGAAGCTCGGATAGCTGATCCTCCGTCAACCTTGCCTTCTCCCATAAACGGCCCAAGGTTGTCTCATGATTTAAGCATCGTCCCATCAAACCCTTCATCATGACCATGGCCTGAAGGATGGAAAATAATTCAATTTCAAGCAAAGGCATTTATAAGACAAGAGAAAGATAGATGGATGAAAGATGGACGGACAAATTACCTGAGCAATGCTAAACAAACCCGTCTCGCCCATAGCCTCCGTCAAATGATTACTCAAGTCTTCGTAATCCTCGGAGGTGATGATGGAGGAGAGCTGGTCCAAAGCGTATTTGGGATCGTCTCGAAGAAGGGATGATGACTTCTTAAAGTTGGAGGACGGACCCGTCATAAGGCCTTTACCGGCCCTATGTTTTACTAGAGTAACCGTTTTGGTGCCCTCAGCCATGAGCCCTATGATGAGGTCCAAAGAGACCTTGGGCTTCTTTGGAAGACGGTCTCCTTTGGACGGCTACTTTCTCTTTGCAGAAACCGTCTCCTTGGGATCTGTGGCGCCGACCTCCTTGTTCTTGGCAGCATTGGCCTTTATTATTGCCCTTCTCTAGGCATCATCCATTTCTGAATGGATGAACAGATAAAGTTATTTTCTTAAACGAAGGGTCAATTTCTTAATCAAGATTGGAACGATGGACTTACGTTGACAGATCCTAGCTTCGTATTTGATTGCTGCTTGTGTTGGTGCAGGTCTGTCATAGTACCAGTGGATGGTTTCAAGGTTGACCAACTTAGCCCAAGTCCTTTCCTCCGGCGTAGTTTTTCTTAAAATATTTTTGAGAAAACTATACTCCTTGAGGTTAATCTGCGAACGCCGTTGAACTGCAAAAAAAGAAAAAAAGAAAAAGAAAAAGAAAAGGAAGGACGATTAAAAAAGGTTTGAAATAAATATATTAAACTAGACGGTAGAGTAAAAAGTCTTCACACATTAGGATGGATACATACCAGTCTGAGATAGTATGCCCCAAGTAGTATCGACAGGCATATGTTCTGTATCCCCTGGACGACACATCCACTCGTCACCCTCTAAGAAAAAATAACAACTCTTCCAGTCTCTGTTGGAGTCTAGGGTTTCATATATTACCTTTAACAACGAACTTCTAGCTACAAAACTGTATATACCCGTAGATTTATCAATTTCATCCGGACGGTAGCAGTGAAGGAATTCTTGCACCGTCAACCTCCTAGCTCCGTTTGACCAAGCACCATACAGAATCTCTATTGCTATGAAGACCCTCCAGGTGTTGGGAGATATTTGGTTGATGGATAGACCTAGATATTTGAGTAGCTCGCGATGAAAGGAGCTCAATGGAAACCTAAGTCCTGCCTTCAACATTTCCTCGTACACCCCAACACCCTCTACCCCTTCATAGTGGCATTTCTCTGATTTATAGGGTAGACGGATGGGAATGTTATCTGGAATCTGATAATTAGCCCTAAGTGTTTTGAAGTGGGACTCCTTGATAGTAGATGTAAAATCGTTCACCGTCCACTCTGGAAGCATGATAAACTCCCTTGGTTCGTCATCGTCCTCAGAACCTTCCTCTGGTTCAGCCAATTCCATATCCTCATTTGTTGAGGACAGAGAAGAGGCAGACGGACTCCTATCTTCACTTGGACTCTCTTGGTCATTGTGACCTGACGGGAATACCTCCTCGTAATCCACCCCGTCATGGACAACTAACTGATTACTCGACGCACTAGACATTTCCTACAAATGACATTTCCTACAAATGACGACAAAACCTAAGACTCTGACAGGTCTATGAATGGGTAACAGAAGTAAGAGTTTTAAGATATAAAAAAGTAATCCGACGGTAGAAAGACAAGACAAGAGAGAACTTACCAATTCATATGAGAACGGAGGAAAGGTAATGATGACGGACGCAAGTAATTAAACGATGTAGCCTGACAGGGATGACGGATTACGCTCTGACAAGTGTGTTGCAGTGCAAAATAGGAAAATGAGAGGCGAAGGTTTGGTATTTATAAAGGAAGTGCACAGAAGACGAAACAACGCCTCGATCCAAAACAACATTCAATGAAAGAGTGACACGTGTTATGTTTCATAATATCAGTTGGATATTTTGCCATGATGTGACACCGACGACCCATGGACCTCTGCACCGTCATCCCCTAATCGCGAACCGTCACCCCACGTGTCCTAAAATGAGTGACAGACCCATAGGGTGAGGGGGCAACTAAAGAGGGAAAAATCTTCAATGATATGGGCTTAACGGGTCATCCTTTGTGGGCCGATGGAGGTCGAACCCAATATTCGCAGTCCGTTATGAACGGATCCAGCTTGGACGGGTGAGATAATGACGAGTCTGAATACCCACGTTGTCGGACGGAAACCCTAGTTACGAGGTACTTGCAGCACACATCAAAGAATCCCAAGATTAAAGGGATTCTAGTGGTAAGAGGATTCTAGAAGATACGTACATTAATATGAATCTTCTTTACAAGGAAATGTTTTGTCCATCACGTTTGGGATTCAACAAAGAAGAGTCTTATAAGGAAAAGACTTCCGCGCCAAGGAAGAGAGGTCAGTCCTCTACTACTATAAAAGCCCCAATACCTTCATAGACCAAGGTACGCATGATTAACCCCTCTCTAGCACTCTAGAGTTGAAAGAAGCTCTAACTTGACCTTCGGAGGGTATTTGGCTGGCACCACACCAGTGCTCTCTGTTAGGTCTTTTCCTTTTTATTGTGCAGGTGCTGTTTAGAGTGTGCGAGTATCGTGTGGCTCACTAGTGAATTTCTCAGCATCATCAGGCATAAAGGCAGTTAAGATTAATAATCTGAACCAATTAACTTCTAGATTTGAAAGCATTAGGATGTCTGATGATGAAACTTTTGATGAATTCTATGCTAAGCTGAATGATATTGTTAATTCTACATATAATTTGGGTGAAATCTATGATCAACCTAAAATTGTTAAGAAGATTCTTAGATCTTTAACTGAAGACTTTAGACCCAAAGTGACTGCCATTACTGAGAGCAAGGATGTGGACTCCATCCCTATTGATGAACTTGTAGGATCTTTTCAGTCCTATGAGTTGGACCTACCAAAAGCTAGCAAATCCAAATCAATGGCTCTTAAGTCAGTTAATGATGTTGAGGTTGGTGGATTTGATGATGAGCTCTCTGCTACAGAGATTGCTTATCTTGCCAAGAACTTTAGAAACTTTCTTAGGAATAGTAATAGAAGGGCAAAAAATACAAACACTGCTGAACCTAGAAATTTTAGGAAGAATGATCCCACTAAGGTTAGCAACATTGAAAAACCTAGAGAAAAAGTAGGTCAATCTTCTAATAATTCTTTGGGCTCTCAATGTTTTGGTTGTCAAGGGTATGGTCATGTTAAATCTGAATGTCCTACATTCTTGAGGTCTAAGGGCAAAGCTATGGCTGTAACCCTTAGTGATAATGAGGTTTCTGATGATGAGTCTGGATGTGACGAGGATGGAAACTTTATTGCTTTCACTGCTACTGCTGTAGTCAATGAAAGCATGTCTGTTAAAGAGAACCCTTCTGATGGGGAACTCTCTGAGGATGCAGATCTTCAAGAGGCCTATAATAAACTTTGCAAAATTGCTACAAAGGATGCTATGAATGTTGAACTTGGCCTGAAGAAAATTGAATCTCTTGAGCTTGATAAGAAGAATTTGCTTGTTAAACTGTTTGATGCTAATGAACTTTTGAACAATGTAAAAACTGAGAATATGCTTTTGCTTGATAAAGTTAAATCTTTAGAACTTGATTTATCTGTTGCTAGATCTGCTAGTTCTAAACTTGATCAAATGTTGAGTGTTCAAAAGTATCCTTCTGACAAGTCTGAATTAGGGTTTTGTTGAAAGTATCTTTGTGTCTGCGCCCCATTCCACAAATTTTATTCCTTCTTCTTCTTCTGAACTTTCTGTGAGCGAAGTTGTGAGTGAAACTGTCAAACCCCCTGTGAGTGAGGTTATCAAACCTATAGAAGTTTCACCATCTAAGAAGATTAGGGTTGATTTGAAAGAGTCTAAACCTAAGGAGTTTACCCTTTCTAAGGACAAGATGCATGGTAAACCTGCTTGGGTTTGTCATTTTTGTGGAAAGTTTGGACACATTCGTCCTAACTGTTACAAGTTTCAAGCTGCTAAAAGAGCAAACAAACCAAAAGTGTCTGTGCCTCAAGCACAAGATCCTATGGCACTAATTGGTGAATTAGTAAAGGCTTTAAACTTTTATTCCAATCCTGGAGTTGGAAATCACTCGAATGTGAATAGGAACTCCAATACTCGTGGTGCATCTAAAAGGTTTTGGATGCAAAAGACTCGACCTAATTGAGTCTTTCTGACATGGTCCTTGTGCTTCATTGCTCTACTTGTTGTGACCATTGGTCTTTGGTTTTTGTTTCTTTTTTCTAGGATTTGCATTGCATTACATTCATGCATTTCATTCTAGAATTTATTTTTGTTTTCCCTTTTTATAAAAAAAATAAATAAAAAATAATAAAAATAATAATAAAAAGAGGGAGGAAAGCAAATTATGTCTGGCATTATTTTTCTTGGTTTTTGAAAACAAGGTTGGTCAATTTATTTACACATAACATGTCTTGTGTACCTTGTTTAGCTTTAATGAGCTTATTTCTTGCACTTTACTAGTTTGAACTTTGTAGTGCATGTTGTGTGGGAAAGATGTTTATGTGTTAATCACTTTGTCTTAATCTTGAAGTCACATATTATTTGACTGTCGGACTTGATCCTTTTGAGAAAGGCATAAATAACCATCTCACCACTGTTCACTAGCCAATCATGAATATCTTAGTGCATATCGTAAGATTTTGTACTCGAGAAAGTGTAGCACATGCACAAAAAGAACATAAAGTGTAGCCTCGGTTTAATTGCTTATTGCTTAAAATTGGTGTGTACTATTAGGCTTCATGCCAAATCACATAATTAAAATTGGTGTGTATATTATCCCGGCTATGTAATAAGTTTCTGAACAATTAAAACTGATGTGTATATTATGAGGCAAAATTCAAGAAACTTACATGATTGCAAGCTTATGTTCTAAGAGATGTGGGAGTTATATGATGTAACTCTTTAGGTGATAGTCTCTTTTAAATTCTATATGATGAATTTTGTAGACTTTGTGATTGATTGCTATTCACATATCACCTCACATGTAACTCAAGTTTTTGCTACACACTACACAAGTTACTCTTTGCTAAACATTGTACATGTTATTATGTGTGTTTTTGGTCTGACCAATCAAGTTTGAAAATACCTTGAGTTATTATGCATAACATATTTGTTGCTGAAGAATTTTAAAGGAAGATTGGTTGATTTTTTTTTTATAAAAAAATTGGGTTTAAAACTTGGGTTTTTGAAAAAGTATTTCATCTCACACTCATGCATTTTGTTCATTAATTTTAATGCTTTGAGGAGTTGTTTGCCCAACATGTGTTGTTTTTTCAAAACTGTGATTTTTTTCAAAATTTTAGTAAGCCTCTGCCTATTTCAATCGATCCATTTTATTTTTCGATCGATCGAAAATGTGCTTAAAATGTTTTATGAGTCTCGGGTTGTTTCGATCGATCGAATGTAATTTTCGATCAATCAAATATCACGAATCAAGTTTTTAAAATATCAGGTTTTGACTTGTTTTTCCTCACTTTTCAAAAACTTTTCAAACCTTTTTCTCTCTCTCTGATTCGACCTAGGCTCCACGTTAATTTTTTGTCATTTTCCTCCGAATCTTTTGCAAGGTTTTTGTCCTCTAAGGCCGGTAAGACCTTTTTACCCTTCTTTTTGAGTTTATTTTCATATTTCATGCATTTATATTTGGGATTTTCAGACCTATTCTTTTTGGGATTTTTGATAATTCAAGCCAATTTAAGTGAAATTGATCGTTGGGTTTTTGTTGGGACATGTTATAGACATGATTTTGATGATTTAATTTGGTCAATTTTGTGAATTGTGAAGAATTGAAATTTCTAGGGCTTGTAATTGATCCGAATTGGGGATTTGTTCAAATTAGGTTCAATTGATGAAATTGGCTTGTTGAATTGATCTAATTAATCATTATAATGTGTATTCTAGCTTGTGTGATGATCAATTTTTCAAATTTTTCTCAAAATCCTAGCAAGTGGTTTTTAAATTTTGGGGTTTTTGTTAAGAAACTCTATGCTCAAGCCAATTTTGTGAAATTGAACTTAGTTTTACTGCATTAGTACATGCATCATCGCATTTTGATTGTTCATGCATCATATAGATTTTTGTTCTATATTTTTTTATGTTAACTTGTAGTCTGCCCTTGGTTTGTGTTTTGTTTTGTTCTTTTGGTTTTTTTTGTGTGTCTCTGTCCTCTCCTTAGCATCATGCCTAGGAAGACTAGAGCTCGTTGGTCTACTCCCTCACCTTCTCCTCCCTCACCTCCCTTTGACCGTGAGAGGTTTCCTAGTAAGAAAAACCAAGAGACTTTTGAGAAGCTAACCTTAAGAGAAAGATTTAGGCTGAGTGTTCTGTTGTGTTAGATGAGGTTGATCCTGCCATTAGGGCAAATTTGAGCGTAAGGGCTGGTTATCTCTGTTGGATATTTCTAATCCTCCTCCTCTAGCTATCCTAATTAGAGAGTTCTTTTCGAACATCTCTATCCGCATCTATGATTCCAACACTTTGGTAAAGAGTTGGATACGAGGTGTCGAGTACATCATTACTCCTACGGTAGTGGCTGATGCTCTAGGGTTACTTTTGGTCTAGCACCCTGTTTACCTGTATGATGAGTCTCCACTCTTGGATGATGTCATGTCATACATCACTGGGTCTTCTATCCAATGGGGTTCTAATCCTAGGATCACCACTACTAAGCTATCTGAGTTGCACTATCTCTTTTTTAGGATAGCATGAAGTGGTGTGTTTTTTTGTATGCTCTTGTTATTGATGCTCCTATTAGTTTTCCTCACTTGTTTCTTCGTTCTTTGAACGAAGTTTATAGGAGTTCATCTTCTGCTCATGCTCTTGTTCATCCTATTTTTATTCATAGGATTTTGTTATATCTTGGTTTAGATGATTTCCCTTCTTCTGAGCCCGTACATGTTATTGCTCCTATAGGTGCATCTTTTCTTAGACAAAGGGCTGCTCATCTTTGAGCTGGCTTTAAACACCCTAGGACTAAGCCTTCTGGTACCGCACCTCTTCCTTTTTCTTTTACAGGTCCTGCTGGTGAGGATGTTGCTGATCCTGCTGGTGATGCTGCTGCTGCTGATGTTCCTCCACCTCTTTCGGATGACTTTGATGTACGTCGTACCTTGGGGACTGTCATGACCGTTCAGGTGGCTCATGGTCAGATTTTAGTGGACTTGCTTGATGAGCTACGTGCTTTGAGAGCTGACTTGGTGCATTTTCATCGTTCACCCTCTCCACCTCCTTTTGATAATGGTTTTTGATTGTCCTTTGGCATTCCGTCACAAAAAGGGGGAGTAGAGTTTTGTTACTTATAGAGGAGATTATGTAGTTAGGGAGAGTTTTCTTTTTGTTTGTGGAGCTAGTGGTGATATTAGATTGTATCTAGGTGCTTCACTGTGTATACTTTCTTTCGATATTATTCTTTTTAGGGCTGTTCATGTTAAGGGAGATACATTTATTCTGATATATGATTCTTGTTTCTTATGTTCACTGCTTATTGATTTATATTCATGAGTTATTCATTGATATATATCTTTATTTTGTGTTGTGTGAAACATACAAGAATGCTTTATGCTTGTTGTATCGAACTTAGGGGGAGAGTTAGTCTACATACTTGTTGATTTACTGTTTTTCTATCACACATGCGTTTATGCATTTGTTGAGTGTTTCAAGAATATACAGGTTGATTCAATTGAGCTGTTGTCTACACTTGCAACTGATGGATAGTAGTTAGAATTGGATTTGTGTTTATGAGAATTATTTTTGTAAAGGGTTTTTATTTGTAAACTTTGAGCTTTTAATTTGTGTTTTGTCACGGATTGCCAAACAGGGAGTTTGTTAGGTTCTAAAGACTTAGGATTTTATGTATTTAGAACTCTAATGTGTAATGTTGGCAAACCATGATCAAAACAATATGTTTAGTCTTGTTTAGGCTTGCTCAAAGTTGTGTATTTCATGTAAAGTTGGAATCGAGAGGCTGCAGATGTATTAGTGCATTTCGGCCTGGCTCAATCGATCGAAAGTCGGCCAGAATGTTTTTCTGCAGAATTTCCAACTCAGCCCCTATCTCATTAAACGTTTAGGGTTTTATGTTTTTGCCTTAGGTATATAAGGAAAAACCTTAGTCACGTTTTTAAGAGTTACTCTGGTTGTATTGTTGCTCATACTTTGTGGTTTGTGTGAATCTCTTATGAGATCCTTGAAGAGCTTTCCTTCACATAAACTTAGGGTTTTCAAGGTAGAGATATTATAAACACCTTGATGATCAACTTAGTTGCTGCCATTGGAGCTTAAAGAAATACAAGCGGGAGTGCTTGTATCTTGTGGAGAATCCAAGAAAGAAGAAGTCCGTGGATTCGGAGCTTGCACGTGATTGTGTCAGTAAGTTCTATTGGTGGGTAGCAATAGGAAGTCAAGCGGGGGTGCTTGTAAGTCTTATCGTATGAATTTCGATTCTTTCATATAGTGGATTCAAGTTTACCTTGAGGATAGCTAGGTCAAATTCTCCCCAGATTTTTACCGTGTGATTTCCTAGGTCATCATATCTTGTGTTCTTTATTTTTCCGCTACTATATATTCTTGATATGATTGTGATAACCTAGAATTGCATAAATTGACTAAGTTAATCACTTGGCTAATTCTCTAGGTTAATCCAATTGTTATTTTAAGGGGTCTAAAAACCTAACACATATGTTCTTAACATAATTCACACATGTCCTAACAATAATTCTATTACATAGTTTCACTACAAAAAAAGCGTCTACTAGCAAGGCTCAAATACCCTTGCAAATGTTCAAATATCGTTGCAAAAGGTTATTAGCGAGGTCATATAGCCCTCGAAAGCCGTCGTATTTGCTCTTGTTGCTAAAAGAGATTTTGCAACCATACCTTATCAAATAAATAATTTACGAGGGCAACCCACCATCGGTACTGAACAAATTCGCCCTCACAAATATATTACTAAATGATAAGAAAAGTCGACAACTTATTTTTAGCAAAAGGAAACAATCATCGTTAATAACTATTTGTGAGGACCTTTATACCATCGCAATTAGTTATTTGCAAATTCCAAATTAACGACACACTTTTTAGTGACAAATAATGACATCGTAAAATTTATTTGTGAGGGCTAAAATTTATTTGTGAGAGCTTTTAACCCCTCGCAACTTATTTTTAGTGAGAGAAAGCAGTTGTCGTTAACAACTATTTGTGAGGACCTTTTTACCCTCGCAATTAATTATTTGCGAATTTCAAATTGATAGCATACTTTTCAGTGACAAATAATAACATCGCTAAAATTTATTTGTGAGGGCTTTTAACCCCTTACAACTTAATTTTAGTGAGGGAAAGCAGTCATTGTTAATAACTATTTATGAGGACCTTTACACCCTCGCAATTAGTTATTTGCAAATTTCAAATTAATGATGAGACAAATAATGACGTCGCTAAAATTTATTTGGAAAGGATTTTAACCTCCTCGCAATTAGTTAGGAATAATAGTGACGACAAGGAGTGTCACTAATCTATTAATTGCGAGGGACTTTGTCATCAATATAATGTTATTTATAACCGAATTTTTATGTCATAAGTGGTAATATTTTATATAATTTTTGAAATATTTTATTATTTATTTATTTTTAATTTATTTTATATCATTTTTGTTTAACTAGTACAATAATTACTAAAAATTGATCCATCAAAAGATAAAAATTCATATAAGTTCAAACTTTAAAATATAAAATATACAATGAAATCCTAAATTTAAACCTTGTTTTAAACTTAAACAACTAGAATTATGACAAGATCTATTAGTCTTCCTCTGAGTCACCCTCCAAGTTGTTTTCAACCTCTATGTTATTGGTTGAGTTGTCATCTTCATCTCTGCTAGTACCATCCTAAAAAATAAAATAAATAAATAAACATTAAACATGAGTTAAATGAAACAATTAAAGTAAATTTGTATTTGTATCAATGCTTCAATAAATAAGAACACCTATACCAGATCAAATCACATATGATATACAAAATTAAATACAAAACCTATACACAGCTATCAAAACAATAGATAGTGTCATAGTCCTATTATCATTTATCAAAACTAAATATAAAATAATATAATAGTATAATAGATGCAAGCTGTAAACCACAACAAACCAATAGGAAGTTGTAGAAGATTCAAGAGGCAAAAGCATAAGTTTGAGATTGTACCGTGGTAGCTGGATCTATGTCAGATTGTTGTGGTATGCTCATCGACTGAAACTTTTGTATAAACTTCTCCTCAAGCTTCTCCACAACTTTTGCAAGTTTGGAATCCATTTCCTCTCTAAGACGTGCCTCCAAATCTTCTTTTTCTTTTGTAAAATCTTCTCTACAATGTTGCTACAACCTTTACTAGATGAAGTTAAGCCATACACATCCTTAGCCTTAATACCTATTCCCATGCCAAGAACACGACCATGACTTGGTTCACCAACCACTTCACGAAAGATTTGATAATCATTTGTCTTAATACCTTCAGAAATAGCTTTGGCGTTTATGGCATCCGTTTTTTCCTACACATAAATAAAAACCACGTGGATAATCAAAACAACAAAAAAACTAAAGTCGATAACAAAATTAAAATTTTGGTATAAGTTGCATACATATAATGTCTTAGCATGATCAGTTGCCCATTCTTTGTGTGAAATTTCTTAAAGCAATCAATGGGGCTAGGCTCAGAGCCCATCTCAAGATACTGCAATATTTAAAAGAATAAAAAAACATTGGTAAAGTTATTAAACTAAGTAAATACACAATAAAATGTAAAATTATTTGATGATAATATAATATACCATTTCATATCTGCACTTGGCCATTGGTACAAAACCTGTAGTGGAGAAAATTTTAGACTTATTTCTATTGTCCTTATTTGTCGAACTTGTCTCTTGTATGCATAATTCATACACTAGAACATTAGTTTCTATGAAAATATTAACAAATAATGGTTAGAGAGAGTGAGAGAATTTATGACATGTATTTCATTTATACTCACCCCCCCAATCTCCCTTCGTCCATTTATCCACCATCTCTTTCCAAAAAGGTGTAGGAATGAAGGAAGGACCATTCTTGTAACGATCTTCTTTCGCTTCGTACTTCTAAAAAATAGGATTTCTAATGTGAAACATCCAATTAGAATAGTGGTGTTTCACTGATTCTATAAATGCCTTCTTGACTTACTCATTAGGCTGCTTATGCTTAAAACGTTGAGCTCTGTATTGAGCACATAAAGTCTCTAGCTTAGAATTTGGGTATTCTGTAAAAGTTGTCCAAGCTCCATTAAGTTTTCGGTGAAAAAGAATGGTAATCCCTCGAGTGGCTTTTGGTGTAATAATTTTGAAAATAGAAATCAAACATGTTAACAATATCATATAGCTATGATACCATAATTAATTTCAATAAACCAACATAGCAATAAGTCACCCACTTGCCATCATAAATCTCAACCTCTATTTCACCATCTCCGGCATTGATGCCTTTAGCCTTTCCTCAACCCCTCTTTTTTCCAACATTAGTACCTATTGATAAAACAAATAATAATAAAAATTTGATAAAGAATGTGTACCTATTGACATAGTTATCTAGAATTATGTCATTTCATCCTCTTTGATACATCATTTACCTCGGTCATTTTAATTCTTTGAATAAATCAACAGTTTTTATCATCAATTGGATCACTATTTTGAAATTCAAACTTCTAACAAAGAAACGTGTAAGATCATCAAAATATTCTCAACCAGCCACTTGCAATGATGTTATAGAAATATGATGGATTTGGAACTGTTATGCATGATGCAGATCCTTGGTGGAACTGCAATAATGAAGTTGCAACCAAATCACAACATAAATTATGAATATAAGTAAATGCGATAAAAAAAGGTATATAATGTAATACTACCTATTAAAATGGAATTAAAGGCCTGATGTGCTGCTTCATCAGTTTGAGGCTCAAATGATGGACGTAGAATTTGTGAAAGCTCCTGCTTAGAAACTTCATTATGATCAAAGGAAGAACTAGTTGTTTGAGTTTCTTGTAGTTGAGAGTCTTGAGACTTACTAATGCCTTTACCTTTCCTCTTACCTTTCCTTGCCATGCCTACCTACTATTAGAAAAACTAACATTTGTAAACAACACAATGAAAGTAGAATATAAATATGTTAATGCAGTCACAAAAAATAAAGAACACAACTCTACCTAACTCACAAAGCTTTTACTTCAGCGACATTACTGTGAACACTAAGTTCCATCAAGTAGCATACTAGAATTAATGGAACACTAAATAAATGATGAAGCTTATATGGCCACGTTCAAATTCCCATATAATTTTAATCACCTGATCAATGATATTGATACATACACGCGCACACATGCATGCACTCACTTAGGACCTATTTAAAGCTTCTATTAGAGTGAAGAAGTGATATAGCTTTATAGAATTGTGTCTTAGCCTCCTAGGCCTTTATATTGGGTATACAGGTATCAAACTTATTGGCCTTCTTTTGAGTTGAATAAGCATAGCTCTCCAACACTCTTTTGAAGTAGTTAATGGTTCCTAGGACCATCCACTAGTTCTTTTAAATTTACTTTCAATTCAATCTTGAATTCAGTGCCTTTTGTGGGCTACACAATCAGGAACACGAAATTGCTGTTACATGGATGCTTTTAGAGTGAATCTTGGTAATAAAAGCACCAACTTCTTTTTCCTTCTTCTCCCTTTAAAGGTTCTATATAACCTTTGACTTAAGACATGCTTTACAAAGATTGTTATGTTTTATATGCACCTTGACTTGATTTATTGGAAGTTCAGGAAGAAAACACACGTGGTTTTGTGGTTTGAATCAATATTTGAGCCTATACAGGACCTGTATTGCTTGTATGGTGTTGCTTCTTACAAGATGGCTGAAGCATAAGCATTGATTTTCTTTGCAATTTGCAGGCCTTGATATTGTTTGCAGAAGCTTTGTTGAAAAAGAGGTAAAGAGTGTGGTTTTTGTTCCAATCTGGTATGAAACTTAGCTCATGTTTGTTTAAAATTGACTTATGAAGATTTACTGTCAACATCATCAATGTTATTTATGATTAATACAATGCTTTAAATGGTGTAGAGAAAATGACGGTTGATAAATCTTGGATGCATCTTTCTACTAGATCATGCACTAAGTATAGTAATGGAGTTGAAAACTTTCTTGAGTATGTATTTAAACATTCAATAGATGGAGATATGAAAATCAACTGTCCGTGTATTGATTGTAGCAATAGGTATCGTAGGACTCGAGATGAAGTCCAATATCATCTTTTATTTAGGGGTATAAGGAGAGATTATACTACTTGGTACCTTCATGGGGAAGGTGATAGTGAAGAGGAAGGTGATAGTGAAGTGGAAGGTGATGATGATGATGGTATGCTATATGGTGATATGTTTGATATGATCAAGGATGCTTATCCACAAATGGTGCATGGCAAGGAATCAAGTGGAAATGAATCACAAGAGCCAAATGGAGATGCAAAGAAATTTTATAGATTGTTGGAAGAGGTTAAACAACCTTTGTATCCAGATTGTGAAAAGTATTCAAGCTTGTCCTTCATAGTCAAGTTATTGCACATAAAGTGCGTATCATCATGGAGCAACAAGTCCTTTAGTATGTTGATGGACCTATTAAAGGATGCATTTCCTATGTGTGAGAGACTACCAAGCTCGAACTATGAGGCAAAAAAGATTGTCATCAATCAAGGCCTCCATTATGAGAAGATAGATGCGTGCAAAGATGATTGTGCACTTTATTATAAGGAGTATTTAGAAGCGACACAATGTCAAGTTTGTAAACTTTCAAGATGGCAGCCAAATAAGGGTGGTAAAGGGAAAAATAAAAAGGTACCATGGAAGGTTTTGCGATATTTTCCACTTAAATCAAGACTACAACGATTGTTTATGTCAACAAAGATTGCTGCAGATATGAAATGGCACCATGAAAAACGTGTTAATGATGGAGTGTTACGACATCTAGCAGACTGTGAAGCTTGGAAAAAATTTGACCAAATTCATGAGTCATTCGCAATGGATCCCTGTAATGGTAGGCTTGGACTAGCTATAGATGGGTTTAACCTATTTGGAAATATGAACATTAAATATATTGTCTGGCCTATTATCTTATTTCCATATAATCTTCCCCCTTGGATGGCATGAAGGAGCCTTACTCATTGATGTCATTACTTATACCAGGCCCATAATTTTGCTTTAATCGGGTAGAACGAAATTATGATGGAGGTACTTCCGCATGTGCAAATACCTCTCAAATTTCCATATTCTCAACACCTGGACAACATTTAGGGAAAGCAATAAGGTGCGAGTTGAAAGATGATCTTCATAATGCAGCAACATTTTATGTCCTTCAAAATTGTGTCAACGCTGACTGATTTGTTGAGTAAGATGATCTTCACAAAAATTACTTCTTTGATATTCTCATGATATGATATTAAAACTGATTAGAATATTTAACTATGTGCAGAGAACATAAGAATATCCTTACAAATGTAGGTGTTCTCGACATTGACAGGGTGCATAGACAAGAGTTTATTGCGTGGTTTGAAAAAAGAGTAAGGTAGTAATTTATTTTGAAAATGTATGTTTGTTTATATTTTAACTACTACAACTTGAGTTTAACCTTATTTAGGTTTTATTGTAGATCACCAACTTATATAATACAAGGCAAGTTGATGGGCATATGCTTTCATTAGCTTAGGCCCCTAAGAAAAGGGCTATTTTTTATCGAGGTTACAATGTTAATGGGTTCAGATTTCACACAAATCAATGTGATGAAAGTAAAAGAACACAAAATAATGGAGTTATGGTGAAAGGGGATGATCAAAGTTGCAATGTGCCTTATTATGGATAACTAATAGACATTGTTGAACTTCAATATACTGAAGGGAACAAAGTTGTGTTGTTTAAATGTGATTGGTATGATGTATCTCGTGAAGGAATTGTTTATAAGAGAGATTGGCATGGAACCACTATTGTTAATACATCATGAAAGTTGAAAACTGTAGAGCCATTTGTATTAGCATGTCAAGCAACTCAAGTTTACTATGTCAATGGAATAAAAGATCCCACATGGAATGTTGTGATTGAAACCAAGCCAGGAAACCTTTATGAAATGCCATCAAATGAAGAAGAGCTATACCAAGAAGAAGAAAATTTACACTGTAATGCAAATGTACTGCAATAAGAAAATGAGGATGATGTTATAGATTGGAGTAGGAGTGGTGTTGAGAATATGATAATCGAGTGACTTCAAAGGCTTAAAAGGACTATTTAATATAATTCTTCTTTGTTTCTAATAAAGCATTTTTATCCCTTTTAGCACCCAAAAAAAAAAAAAGAGAGAGAGAGAGAGACTTGACTTATTTGATAATGTTTATATTGTGATTGGCTTATATTTCAATTGGACAAGCTCGCTTTCCTTGATGGGAAGAAAATTTTATTCACTTTTGAGAAAGAGTGAGAGTACAAAAGGCTGCTATTTTTGAATTTTAGGCTACCATTTTGAAGTTGAAATTGCTATAATTTTTTTATGAGTAAAATTTATTAGAAAATAAGGACAAACCTTTCATATATAGGATGTATATAAAATGCATTTTTTTAGGCTGTAAACAAAAGGTTCATCTAAAGAATACAAAGTGCTATATGTTTATGTATTTCTTTTTATTTTTCTTTGAATTTTAGAATAACTAATAATTTCATGATTATTTGCGAAGGCCAATTGTGGCCCTCACAAATAATTTAGTATTAGTGAGGGTATATTTTTAACTCACACAAAAAATAAACTTTTTGCAATGAATTTTATTGTCCCTCGGAAAAAATTTGGTGGGAACATTTCCATCCAAATTTTTTTACATTTTAATGATTATTTGTGAAGGTCGATCCTAGCCCTTGCAAATAATTTAGTATTAGTGACGGCATTTTTTTTAACCGTCACAAATAATACACTTTTTGCGAGAGATTTTTAGTTGTCTCTTGCAAATAATATGGAGGGAAAATTTTCCTTCAAAATATTAGTATTTGTGACGGCTATAACACATAATTGCAACAGCTTTTTTTGTTGGTTACAAATATTTCACATTTTACCAAGTATTTGCGAGGGCTTTATTTTGCCATCACAAATAAGATTTTTTTAGAGGGATTTTTGGGTCCGTCAAAAATTCTTGGTCGCTAATAGGCATTTTTCTTGTAGTGACATAAATAATTTGGTGTTTACTACTATATTTTTAACTTTTACTCTTTTTTGTTGAGAATTTTATGAGGTACGTTATCTTTTAAAATTTTTTCAAATATTGGAGGTATTGAAATTGAGGAAAACCGAACATGAGATAAGAAAAAATGTGGGTTAAAACTAAAATATAGTTAATCCTCAGGGATAATTTGAGAGAAAAATGACTGACTATAGAATTAAAACTCAAAAATAACGGCAGTTGACAACTTACATGGAAAATTTTCAATATATATTATGAACTGCAAAATAGAGCAAGCAGACAACTCATATCAAATCCATATCATTTGTAAAATCAGAGATTAATTATATGAGCAGTACCCATCTAAAAGGTTGTTTAGTTTGTTCTCTATTATTCGTGTGAGAGTTCCCTACCTATCTTAGCATCTCTCTGGAGAGGCAACTTTCTTCCTCCCAGATGGAGCATCCAGTAATAACAACACCACTCTTTACACTAATCGTCTATGCCATCTTTCTTCTGTTCCTCCCCATATCAATCTTAATATTTTCTTTAGCTACCATACTTCCAAATGAGACTGATAAACTTGCACTGCTCGAATTCAAGTCCCACATAAATGGCCCTCTCATACTTGGAATGAATCTTTCCATTTTTGCCGGTGGGTTGGGGTCACTTGTGGCAACAAACACCAAAGAGGCATCAATTTGGACTTGCAAAACAAAAAGTTGTTAGACACCATATCACCCCACATCTCTTTCCTTCAATCCCTTGACTTTGCAAGTAATTCTTTCCATGTGGAATTCCCACCAATTGGTTATTTTAAGATGACATATTTTCTTAAAATATTAATATCTAATTATCTAAAGATCTACACATTCTGAAATAATAATTAAATACATGTAACTTACCAACTATAATAATGCTATTATAACTATTATTGAAAACATGTAGTCATAAAATATGTTATTTATCATTTTTTTTTTTTTTTTAAGTAGGAATTCTGCAACAGACATATCATCCTTTTTTTTTTAAATTTTTTGGTTAACCCTGCATTATGAATTTATGACCTTACACATTCTCTTGAATGATCATATGAACATTAAATTATTCCAAGGTGCATTATGACAAAATAAATTGTCATATGAACAAAGTAGTAGAAAACACACCCACAAAGAAAATAAAAGAAAATACACCCATCAATAAACTCTGGACTTTCTATACTGAGATTGAGATGGGATTTCTTTGATCAAAGATTGTTATTCAACAAAAATCCATTATCACAATTTGGTAAGTATTTCAATGAGCTAACAATACTCTCGATCTACCCTATATTTTGTTTTATTTTGGTGTTTTGTAAATGTTTTCCACTTCTTTTGAGTAATGGTTATTTTCCTTGACCTCTGTTTACCATATCACAACCATCACATCGAAAAACATTACTATCTTGCTAATTCCATATTTTGTTTTAGTACATAGTCTTTTGCCTCCCATTTGTGTATTTTATTCTCTAAATGGTTTTGTTGTTTTTTAAATTAAGTACTACATATGTTCTTGCTAAAATTCTTTAACCTCCTCTAAATCTATGCTAATTTATATTTTCTTTCTCAGGATACCCTGGAAGAGGAAACAAAATATTATGATTAATAGATATGGTGCTTCTCTTTTTCTTTGTAGTTAGGAATATATATATATATATATATATATGGTCCAGTTAATGTATGCCCTTAGGCATATATATTAATAATCTATTTTAGAAAAAATTTTATTGAGAATTGAAAAAGCTGTCAAAAAATTTGACAGCTTTTTCAATTCCTAGTAAAAAAATTTTCTAAAATTACTAACATATTCTCTCAGGGCATAGGTTAGAGAAACCCATATATATATATATATATATATACTAGTTGCTAACCCGTGCGATGTACGGGAAAGTTCTTAGAAATGCTAAATATTTTTTTAAATCAAATTAAATGCATTCCACAAAAATATACTAGTCAACTTAAATGAACCTTTTCGCTTTGGATTTTAAGGAATAACTCACACAAAAAGAAATATACAAATTTCATTAGGATTTGAACTAGTCAACCAAGGTAGGTGTGTGTGTGTGTCTATATATATATATATATATATATATATATAGTGACCTTGTCAAATATTTCTTAATATGCCAACAAAGCAAATTATTGCTCATTTGAAGCAATTTACAATGTTCATTCTAGGCAGAAGCTTACATACTTTTTGTTGTTGTGATTTACAATTTGAGTAGATGAAAAATAATATGATATTCTATCACTAGTTATTGACTTCACAACAAAAAGGGTAAAATTTCAAATCAAAAGACTACATATCACATTTAAAAGAAACACTAACAGAAAGTAAAATATACGACATGCACTAATAACAAATGATCATAATATTCAAAGAGTTTTGTAAATCAACAACAAAATCTTATTAAATTGCTGGGGGTAGCTTCACTAACTATATTTTATCAATAAAAATAATTTTCTTCATAAGACTTGTTTAAGTTATCATATTAAATATGAGAAAACAGGTGCAAGCATATTGTTGTTGACTCTACACTGTATCACAAAGAGTCTCTCTGGGATTGCTTCATTCTTCTCTATGCTCTACAACTAAAGCTCCCCCATCATAAGCTTCCTGCCTTGCAAAACTGTACAGACAAAAGCAGAATTCTAGAATTTTCATTTCCTACTTTTGCAACTCTCAACAAAAGTTAAGATTCATGATTTTATCAAAATCTTGCATGCCTTTATTATTAAAATTCTCAATATATACAACATTAGCATAGATACAAATTGATTCAAAAGCAGCCTTATTTTAAAAACACCATAATGCAGAAATATCACCAACAAATAATCGTAATATTTGAAGAGAGATGAATGAAGCAAAATAAAAATAATTAAAATTCACAAAATGAAGAACAAAATATCAAGAACATAGAGGGAGATTGTTAGAAGCAGAATTAACAAACCTAGCATAGATTGTTAAGATTTTAGACTCAATTGGAAAGGAAGTAACTCTAAAAATTTTAGCTCGCCAAGCTTTCTTGTGTTGTTTTATACCTCCTAGAGCAAGGATATCAAGGGAGTTACAGGATGAGCGGATAACAGACCAAACAAATTGGCACATATATCAACCATCAATAACACACCCAAAATTATAAAAATCTAAATAGATTAAAATGTTAGATTGAGAAAGAACTTAACTGTTTATTTATAACTGCCAAAAATGTTTAAGGATTTTCAAAACTACTAAAGTTTGTCAGGGTTAACAAATTTTATACACCTATGGGAATCTAATTCTTTTCAATCCAGTCATAGAATTAGATAAACAAACAAAAAGAATAGAAAGATATAATACCTGTTTTCAAAGTTTTCGAGGGCTTAAACTAATTCCTCATACTTATATTCTTTTATCTCCACCTCTACTTCTACTTTCTCCACCACTCCTGCACCTTTTAAAATGCCAAAATAACCCAACGATGTCGTTTAATGCAATATCTTTTAAATTAAAGCATGGACACAATAAAAATGAGTGAAAAAGATCACAAATTTATGTAAACATTCAAAAATTTGGGAATTTAGATTTAGATTCTGTAATAAAAACAAAACATTATCTTAAAGGTGTTGTCTAACACAGAACAGATTGGGTTGCCAAGCTGTTTGGTTTTTCCTTTACAGATGATGTACGGTAGCTGTTTTTCCTTTCTTTCCCACTAACATAAGTAGTACTGTTTATGAGAAAAGTTTGAGTTGAAGCCAAGAGAAGAATTTTTATAGATACAAAATTCTGAAAATTCATACATATCATTGAAAATTCTAAAACCACAATCTACAACAATATGAATTAATTTTTCAGCAAAAATAAATTAATCATCAGGACAACTCTTAGGCCTTTCAAAAACACAGAAAAGAAAAGAAAAAACCATTAAATCAATACCATCTCCACTATGAAACCCATCGATATTTACAATATTTTCTTACAAAACCTGTAGAATTTGAAATCCCTAAATCGATAGAAAACCTAATTGAAGACATATAATTAAAACATAACTTTGAGGCTCTATTCCAATTAACCAATTTCAATCTGAATTTTAACCCATGTCAATCAAATAAAATTGAAACTTGAAAAAGATCAGATTGGAATTCTTCATACCTGAAAAATCGTCCAACATCAGAAACGGCAAAGGATCCAAATTCGTCCAACATTAGAAACAGAAAACGATCCAAATTCCTCAAGTTAGTCCTGAAAATCAAATGCCCAGAAAGGGGGCCAAAAAATAATCAATGCCCAGATGATAAAAACTCAGGAACAAAATAACTATGAATCAAAATTGACATCAGCCAGAGGAGTTGTGGCTGAGAAAAGGAGGGAGCTGCATTGAATGAGAGAGTTAAAAAAGAATAAGAGATGGGAGTGAGCTTGAAATAGAGAGAGTTTGATTAAGGGTTTTGTTAGGGCTGAGTTTGCGTTTGAGAGATAGGTTTGAGATCGTTGTGGCTAAAACCTACGGTTTGTAATTTGCTTTTGGTGGTATTGGCTAAAACCTACGGTTTGTAATTTGTATTTGGTGGAAAAAAAAAAGATTTATTATTTATTTAAGTATTGGCTGAAACCTACAGTTTGTAATTTGTATTTGGTGGAAAAAAAAAAAGATTTATTATTATTTTTTTAAGTATTGCTGATGTGGAAAATTGTGGGAGTTTAAAAAACTTCGGTTTTATATATATATATATATATATAGATGATTCTTTCATTAATTTTTCCACAGATTACAATGTAAATAACATTATGGTAAGTTAGGCATGCTAAAGATTTATTTATTATTTTAAGATCTAATCTCTAATTCTTAAAAAATCTATAATTCTTACCATTTATAATTTTTAAGGAAATACCTCTGGGACACTTACAATGTTTATCTATTGCATCCATTTTATGACTATGGACATGCACACTATTGCTTTATGTTTTCCATGGTAATACTTATCTCCATTACTTTGGAATTAAAAGTTCTCTTAATATAACACACACACAGATATATATATATATATATATATTCATTAAAAAAGAAAATAAAGATTTTGTGCAGTCCAAGATAAGTTAAATCATATTACTTCACCTTAGTTAGCTTAAACTTATCTCATTCTCAAGGGAAAAAAAGGAGCTTAAAATTAATTATCTCTTATAATTTTCAAATCGTTTACATGTGCCTACATAGACTTTTGGTAAATTAATTTATTTATCAATTTATTTATTTTGGTAAAATAATTTATTTGTTTAAATTGATTTTGGGTCAAACAATTCCAATAATGTCAATGACTGCAAATGAGGATTTAATAATAATATCATATCATTTTACATATATTGGCTCTTGAAAATTTTAACTTGCTGGTTGTCTATGTTTTATAAATGATAGATTCATAATTAGAGAACTAATTGACTTATATGTTAAAATTTATTTTGATTGTTCTGTTAGATACATATCATATGATTATAAAATTTCATTATTATTATTATCTATATATATATAAAACCGAAACTTTTGAAACTCTCACAATTTTCCACATCATCACTATTTTCTTTTTCTTTTTATTTTAGGTTTTATATCTTATAACAATAATATTGAAAAACGTATACAAACTTGGAGGCCTATTTAAGGGCTCCATAAAACTTGATGGACAAGAAAATATATTCTAAAATAAGTCCTAATTATTAATTAATACCTAACCATAATAGGAACCAAATTTGACCTAAAAAAACATTAAAAGAGCCTAAAAACAAGGAAATAAATCACCTAGACCTAAAATAACGTTTTTTGCATAAAAATACCAAAATCTCTTCTCTCCTTAAAACCCTAGCAATTACCATCTCAAAACCCTAAACTCAACTTCACTTTAAGATTAAAAAATAAGAAGGAGAGAGACTCACGTAAAAAAAAATAAAAATAAAAAACGTAGGTTTTGTCTTTTTTTATTTGCTTTCATACGTGCCTAAAATTTTCATTCTATCTTATTGTTTTATTATGCTTAGAATTGATTTTCTTATAAGTATTTGGGTTAATCTCTATATTTTGATAGTGTTTTTATGGGTTTGGTTTTTGAGTTGAAATTCTAATAATTATTTTATATTGTATATGGCAGATGAAGCATCTCTATTTTTTGGAGAAAAATCAAAGCTGCAACCTATGTCTTCCAGCTCAAGGTGTGGTAAATTTTTATATGTTCTTGCTTTATTGAGAATTTTTATTTGGGTTCATGTGATTTTTTATTTTTTTATTAAAGTTTTGATTTTTGGTTGATTAATTATTTGTTTGGATTAATTTCAATTTATTTGTTTGGATTCAACGTAAAAGATAATGGAATTAGGTGTTATAAATTTGATAATGTTCCATATTTTGAATTGTTTATATTATTTAGACTCCTGGTAGGACTCTCTCTTCTCTCCTTAAAACCCTAGCAATTACCATCTCAAAACCCTAAACTTAACTTCACTTTAAAATTAAAAAAATAAGAAGGAGAGAGACTCAACTAAAAAAAAAAAAAAACGTAGGTTTTGTCTTTTTTATTTGCTTTCATATGTGCCTGAAATTTTCATTCTATCTTATTGTTTTGTTATATTTAGAATTTATTTTCTTCTAAGTATTTGGGTTAATCTCTATATTTTGATAGTGTTTTTGTGGGTTTGGTTTTTGGGTTGAAATTTCTAATAATTATTTTATATTGTATACAGCAGATGAAGCATCTCTATTTTTTGGAGAAAAATCAAAACTGCAACCTATATCTTCCAACCCAAGGTGTGGTAAATTTTTATTTGGTATATTATATATGAATTTTTTGAATTTAAAGGGTTTTGTTTGGTTTTGAAGTAGAATTTGGGGATTCTATAAAATTTGGAAGGTTTAAGTTTTGGAGTTTTTTGGTATTTGCGTCTTAGTAGGTTGATCTTAATTCTTTACCTTATATGTTTTTTCTTTATTGAGAATTTTTATTTTGGGTTCATGTGATTTTTTGTTTTCTTAATTAAAACTTTGATTTTTGGTTGATTAATTATTTGTTTGAATTAATTTCAATTAATTATTTGTTTGGATTCAACGTAAAAGATAATGGAATTATGTGTTATAAATTTGATAATGTTCCATGTTTTGAATTGTTTATATTGTTATTAATACGACTAAATAAGATTTATTTTTATCTTTGTAGTTTATATCAGTTTTGAGTGTGTGTATATATATAATTTTTGGAAATTTTGCTTTATTAATTTAAGAATTATAAATTACTTTGTAGGTTTCAGTAACTATGTACCTGCAGTGAGACATTGACAATATAAGCATATATATATGGTATTAACATTTTATAAAAATCTTTCTTACAACCCAATAACATTCTACGTTAGACAACACTTCTAAACTAATGAAAAGTATAGAAGTTAAATATTTATTCCCATTGTATTTTATTTAATTATGATAGATTCATTTTTTTTTAAACGCTAACTAGCAAAATGTCTATAATATGCATATTATTAACCTAATTTTCTATTTCTAAATTTCTTAGATTTTATTATATCAATATTTTTTTCTTTTAAATTCTTGATGGACAAATCAGTCTCTCACTAATTCTTTTACCTTAACGTGATGTTGGTTAATTGTTTTTTTATTTAACTATCCCGTGCATCGCACGGGTTAGCGACTAGTTATTATTATTATTATTATTGTAATATAAAATTTTATTCTTACAGTTTCATTCCATACAATGAAAATGGCAATTATTATTCAAAACGTAATAATGTTTTTTATTAGTATAATGCGAAATTATATATATATATATATATTATATTTAGGCTAAAATGTAAAACTGACCCTTTAAATTTCTTCAGATTTTATGTCAGTCTTCTAACTTTATTTTCATTAATTTCAATCCTCTAAGTTTCAGATTTATTCAATTAAGATCTCTCCGTCAATTTCAGATTTATTATAATGACAAATATTTGTAACAAAGTTATCGTTGTAATTGCAATAATCTTATATCAATTATTTTACAATCTATTGTAATGAAAAACTTAAAATAATTATCTATTACGATAAATATATCGTTGCAATAATTTGATCTTAATTATTTTTCTCATTTACTTACAATCTATTACAATAAAATGTGTGCAGGAAATCCTTGTCCTAAATTGTTCTGCGATTTATTGCAAAGAAAAATATTTGTAACAAAGTTATCATTGCAATTGCAATAACCTTATATTAATTATTTTACAATCTATTATAATGAAAAACATAAAATAATCATCTATTACAATAAATATATTGTTGCAATAATTTGATATGAATTATTTTTCTTATTTATTTACAAATATTTGTTAGGAACCCCATACCTGCAAGAGGATCACGGCCACATGCAAAGAAATAAAGCCTGGATCAATTGATTGAGGAACATAGCCGTGAAGACAATCGCCATCAAAATCCCCACAAAGAGGGGAGCAACAAAGTGGGTTTATAGAAGGTGCTGAGGTTATCGGTAGGAGCTTAACAAATAATGCTAGAAGGGAGTGCAGATGAATGGACGGAGGCCTATTAATCAACACAATATCTTCATCACTCAGAGGTCTATAAATTATGTCCCCCATTCAAAGTTTGTTAATACGACGCGCACACCTTTTCTGCGGGCATAAACTTCTCCCTTCTCAAAGAGATGTAGTCTAGCCCAATCACTCACATTATGAAAGTTCCACTTGTTCAAACACTTATTAATTTGCAACCTTTTTGCATGTGGCTGTGATTCTCTGGCCTAAGGTGCAGGAGGAGAATAAGAGAGAGGAGAGGCGGATTTGAGGTGAGAGAGGGGCTTGACCATCTGGTATAGATGAAAGAGAAAAGCTATTAACATTAGGTTAACAATTCTTCTCTTAAATAATTAAATTATTGTAAAACTATTGATCATAATATATATTAAATCTGCAAGAATTCTTGCTCAAAAACAAATTGAGGTACAACAGCCCAACAAGTGTCGTATGGCTAAAACAACCTCTGCACAAAGTGTTCAAGCCCAAAACTCCACCAGAAAAAACACCCTTCCTGTAGGAGGATTCTTCTCTTAAATCATTAAATTATTGTAAAACTCACTCACATTATGAAAGTTCCACTTGTTCAAACACTTATTAATTTGCAACCTTTTTGCATGTGGCTGTGATTCTCTGGCCTAAGGTGCAGGAGGAGAATAAGAGAGAGGAGAGGCGGATTTGAGGTGAGAGAGGGGCTTGACCATCTGGTATAGATGAAAGAGAAAAGCTATTAACATTAGGTTAACAATTCTTCTCTTAAATAATTAAATTATTGTAAAACTATTGATCATAATATATATTAAATCTGCAAGAATTCTTGCTCAAAAACAAATTGAGGTACAACAGCCCAACAAGTGTCGTATGGCTAGAACAACCTCTGCACAAAGTGTTCAAGTCCAAAACTCCACCAGAAAAAACACCCTTCCTGTAGGAGGATTCTTCTCTTAAATCATTAAATTATTGTAAAACTATTGATGCTAGAACAACCTCTGCACAAAGTGTTCAAGCCCAAAACTCCACCAGAAAGAACACCCTTCCTGTAGGAGGATCCAATATCTGAGACAATTCATTTTAGCCCATTAATCACCACAATTAAAAAGAATAAAAAAAGTCTCTCTTCTTTTCAATGTGGGATTAAACATTTTCAGTAACTCCTCATCTTCCATATTCACTCCCATATCTTTTCATTTATGTTATAACATTTATTTATTTTAATTATTTAATATTAAAATGCTCTAACAATCCCCCACTCATTTTAATATTAAATTTTAGTTAAAGAGAGATTACCAGGCAAAGATGGGTCACTATGCATCATGAAGGTGTGCTCTGCATTGAACCTTCACTTAGTAAAACAGCGATCTCAACTCCAGAGTCGTAGTGGTCTCCGACTTGAACTAGAACTGCTTTAGGGAAATTAAGTGTCACTACTTACACATAACAACCCAGGTGTTGACATGAGCTTTTATAGCTATCACTTTACAGCCATGTGCTGATCCCGGTTTCATGAGTGTATTTGAGACTAAGTCCAAATCTCATAGGGAGCGGCCCCACCCCCACACTCACATAGGTGAAATTTGTCAAGGGTGCTCTTGTAATTCTAACACCCCACTCATACGAGTTACAAATTTCATTAAGAGTTTTTTACTCAACCTCTCCACATTACAGGATAAATGCACTTACATCATAGGGCTGAATAATTAAAAAATTATTTACAAAATAAATAATTAAAAATAAATAATTGTGCATTTCTTACGACCATCATATGATTTGTTTTTCCCATTGAACCCAATTCTCAGGATCTCTGGTCCTTGGGTTGGATATCCTCATACATGACTCATGATTCTATGGACTTTAGTCCCATCCCCCTTGATGTATTCTAGACTCTATCTTTTGCTAAGGTCTTGGTAAATGGATCTGCAAGATTATCATTAGATTTAATATAATCCACAGTTATGATGCCACTACTCAAATAAGATCGCACGGTACTGTGCTTTCTTTTTATAGGTCTGGATTTACCGTTGTAATAACGGTTTTTAACTTTACCAATTGCAGCAGTGCTATCACAATGAATTAATATATGTGGAATTGGCTTTTCCCAAAGTGGAATTTCATATAATAAATCTCTAAACCAATTTGCCTCTTCACTAGCTGAAGCTAATGCTATTAATTCAGCTTCCATTGTAGAATTAGCAATTATTGTTTGCTTTTTAGATTTCCAACAAATAGCACCACTACCTAAGGTAAAAATATAACCAGTGGTAAAGAGAGAATCACCTGACAAAGTATTCCAATCGGCATCACTAAAACCTTCAATCATAGCAGGGTACTTTTTATTAAATAAGCCGTAGCTTTTGGTACCAATTAAATATCTCATGACTCGCTCAATAGCTAGCCAATGATCTTTACTAGGCTTACTAGTAAATCTGCTAAGCACTCCTACTGCATATGCAATGTCAGGTCTAGTACAATTAGTAGCATAACGCAAACTACCAATGATACTAGCATAATCATTTTGATTAAAAATCACATCATCATTATTCACAAGAAATAAACGAACACTAGAATAAAAAGGAGTAGCTACACTTTTGTGATCATGAAAATTATATTTTCTCAATATTTTCTCAACATAATGTGATTGATCAAGATATATTCCATCACATACTTTTGTAATTTTCATGCCCAAAATAAAATTAGCCTCACCAAGATCTTTCATATCGAAATGACTTTTAAGCATATTTTTTGTCTCATTTATAACATGCATATTTGAGCCAAAAATTAACATATCATCTACATAGAGGCTAATAATAACATGTAAATTATTCTATGTTTTAGAATAAATACATTTATCACATTCATTTGATTTATATCCATTCTCAATCATGTAGGAATCAAACTTATCATGCCACTGTTTTGGTGCTTGTTTTAAGCCATATAGGGATTTAGTTAGCTTACATACCTTGCTTTCTTGTCCAGGTTCTACAAAGCCTTCAGGTTGATCCATGTAAATCTCTTCCTCTAGGTCCCTATATAGAAAAGCAGTTTTTACATCCATTTGATGAATTTTCAAATCAAAAATTGCAGCAATAGTAATTAACAATCTAATAGATGTAATTCTTGTTACCGAAGAAAAAGTATCAAAGAAATCAAGATCAGCTTTTTGTTTAAAGCCTTTTGCAACAAGTCTAGCTTTAAAATTATCTATTGATCCATCCGGTTTCAACTTTTTTCTAAGGACCCATTTACAACCTATGGTCTTACAACCCGGTGGAAGATCTACTAATTTCCAAGTTCTATTAGAAATTAGAGATTCCATCTCATCATTTACAGCCTCTTTTCAAAATATAGAATCAGGTGATGTTAAAGCCTCTTTTAAATTTTGGGGATTTTCCTCAATGTTAAAAACATAATAATCAGGACCAAAATCCTTTTCAACTCTAGCTATTTTACTCCTTCTAGGTTCCATTTCAAAATTTTCTTGATTTTGTAAATGTGAAGTAGAAGAACTAGGTTGTGACAAAATATTTTCTTCACCCCCACTATTTTTAATTTAAAAGGAAATTTTTCTTCATGAAAAATTGCATCACCAGATTCAAAAATTATTTTGTTTTGAAGATCAAAATATCTATAGGCTGCACTATTAATTGCATAACCAAGAAAAGCACAGGTAATAGCTCTAATACCCAATTTAGGCATTTTAGGGTCAGTAAGCCTTACATAAGCAAGACAACCCCATACTCTCAAATATCCCAAATTTGGCTTATGTCGTTTCCACATCTCAAAAGGTGTGGTGTGTGACTTTTTATGTGGCACCCTATTCAAAACATGACATGCAATTAAAATTGCTTTACCCCAAAAATGTAAAGGTGCACCAGATTCAATTAACATGGCATTTGTTAACTCAATTAAAGTTCTATTTTTTCTTTCAGCCACACCATTAGAAGCAGGTGAATATGGTGCAGTAGTTTCATGAATAATTCCCAAAGAATGAATAAATGAGTTGAATGCACTTGATTTATACTCACGGCCTCTATCACTTCTTATTCTTTTTATTTTTCTACCAAATTGATTTTCAACTTCTTTTAAAAAATCTTGAAATTTTTCAAAAGCATCACTTTTATTTTTCAACAAATAAATAGTTGTATATTTAGAGAAATCATCAATAAAAGTGATAATATATTTATTTCCTCCACGAGTTAAAATTCCCTCAAATTCACATAAATCGAAGTGAATTAACTCAAGCAATTCGGTATTTCTTATAACACTTTTATGAGGCTTTTTTGTAATCTTAGCTTGACTACAAGTTTCACAATTTTCAAAATCTTTTGACAGTCTTGGAATTAATCCTAAACTACTCATGATTTCCACATATCTACTATTTATATGACACAAACGAGCATGCCAAAAATTAATAGAAGAAAGCATATAAACTGAATTGGTAGATGCTTTATTATTCTCAACATTCAATTTAAACATTCCATCACAAACATAACCCTTGCCCATAAATAATCCCTTTTTAGTGATTACATAATTATCAGATTCCATAGTTTGCTTGAAGCTAGCCTTGTTAAGCAAAAAACTTGACATCAAATTCTTCCTCATGGACGGAGTTTAAAGAACATCTTTCAATGTTAGCACGCGTCCAGAAGTGAATTTCAATTCAACCTCACCACTCCCAAGAACCTTGGTTTTGCTAGAGTCACCAAGCATAACAGTTTTTTCTTCTTCAAAAGGAGTGTACAATTTGAACCAATTTTTGTCATAGCAGACATGCCTATTAGCACCAGAATCTGCCCACCACCCTTTAACATATTGCACCATATTGATGTCTGTAATCATAGCCACTAAAGGTTCTTCGGTTACGTTAGCCTGCGGGACAGATTCACGTTTCCGAAATTTGCAAAATCGAGCAATATGCCCATTCTTGCCACAGACAAAACAGGATCTATTAAATTGATCTTGTGAAGAGGGTCCTTGGTTCTTATTGTAATTTTTATTCGGGTTTTCCCTTCCTTGAGATCTATTATTATTTTTAAAGGCTCTCTTTTTAGGCTTCAATTGACCATTTCTAGGAAAATGATTTTTGGACATATTATTATTGGCTGAAATAAGGTTTACCTTTGTGGTGGAATTACCATTGCTCTCTTGTGTCATGAGTGCATCTTGTCCTCTAGCCTCCTCCTCCACACGGATGCGTGTGATCATAGTCTCCAAGGATGTCTCATTTTGTTTGTGCTGCAAAGTCTTTTGGAACTCCCTCCAAGATTGTGGTAATTTATCAATTATGTCAGCTACCACCAAATTGTCTTCAATCTTTATGCCTTCAGATCTCAATTCTGCCACGATCATTTGGAAGTCTTGTGCTTGATCCACCACTGATTTTCCATCCACCATTTGGTAACAAAAAAATCTGCTAGCAGCATACTTCTTTGCACCTGCCTCCTCGGTATCATACTTTCTTTGTAAAGCTTTCCAAATTTTCTTAGCAGAATTGTAAGTTGTATCATAATAATCATAGAAATAATCGGCAAGACAATTCAATATATAAGAGCGACAATTATATTCATCTTTTGTATACTTATTTATTTTTTCTTGATGGAGAATATATTTTTCGTCTCTCATTTCATCGGTAGGAACTTTTGATGGATTCTTTTCAGTAAGGATGTAGGAGACTTTGAGAAAACTCAAGTAGAAAAAGACCTTTCCTTTCCACCTCTTGAAGTGGGCTCCCTTAAAGCGAAAGGGCTTGTTAAGATCTCCAACAGGCTCATTTGGTTTCTCTTGTGTAGGCTCCATGTGTTTGAATCTCCTTAAAATTGTAGGTGCAAATATAATGATAATGGAAATAATATAAAGAGAAACTGAATAATACTACTGAATTTTATTACTTTAAAGAAAGAAATTACACAACACTATTTGGATTGAGGCACTCGCTCTCTTTAAGGAGATTGAAGCCCTTCTAAGAGAAGATTCATTTCCAATTTTGATACCTCCACTCTTCACCTCCCCCTTGCACACGTATCTAGCCCAATATCTAAAACAATTCATTTTAGCCCATTAATCACCATAATTAAAAAGAATAAAAAAGTCTCTCTCCTTTTCAATGTGGGATTAAACATTTTCACTAACTCCTCATCTTCCATATTCACTCCTATATCTTTTCATTTATGTTATAACATTTATTTATTTTAATTATTTAATATTAAAATGCTCTAACACTATTAATCATAATATATATTAAATTCCTCATATATGATTGATATTGAAGAAAGAATCCCACATGATTTGAAGAAAATTTTAGGGAAAAAAATGCATTTTCCTACTTCATTTGAATGAATTTAATCTAAAGGGTAGTTTTGAAAATTAAACAATTGCTAAGATTTTAATGCACCTTCAAATGATAAAAATGTATGGAATAAAATATATATATATATATATATATACACACACTCAGTCCAATATACTATATTAATTCTTTTGTTACACTATTCCTAAATTAATAGAAAAAATATATAAACATTTACAAAACTTTGTAAGATCCATTCAAGAATCTTCCAGTGCCAATTCTTTAGTGATTAATATAAATGATGAAACATACCCCTCAACAAGCTTTACAAAGATGAAGAAATAGATGATGATAACATACCCCTTAACAAGCTTTACAAGCGTTGCCATATTACAATAACAAAGCATTGAAGGAAAAAAAAAAAAAAAAAGATTTCGTAATGAAACTCTTTATTACATCACGTAATAAAGATCAATAATATGGAACGAATTAATTTTCTTTCATCAACTTTTATTAAACAATATCACTCCAAAGTTGTTTTTTTATTGCTCATTACTTGATCTGAATAATTATAATGGATATATATATATATGTGTGTGTGTGTGTGTGTGTGTGCGCAATTTATATATAATTATTGCTTCTTATAATGAACTTATTACTAATAAAGTTTTATAACAAATATGCTATAATATATGTACAACGTTCTCCTAAAAATATTTACATAAAACATTACAATATTATCTGTTTATTGCACGGGCAATTTCCTAGTTGTTTCAAATGTTGTATTTCTTTGTCATTATTTTTTCAGGAATAATATTTTTGTACTTAACATTTTGCCTAACATTCTCTAATTACCCTCCAACCTTGTCTTCAACTTCATGTAATTCTACTCAATCCAGTGTGCCCATAGTATTCAAAATGGTTGTTTACAAAGCATTTTTTAGTGTACAAGAAAAACAAAGGCTATGTATCACTGCTCTTTGATGACAGAAAGTGTCGTTGACAAGCTCCATCTCATTAAGGAGAAGGATGAAATGATTCTAAATGAGAACTTATAATCAATTAAATATATGACTGCTAACAAAACAAAAAATGCGAAATTAATTTACAAAAGATTGTGGAAGGGATAAAATCGTAGATAATAGCTAAAATATGACAGCTGTATTATGTAAAACAAGGAAGATAGAAGATAAGGTACAAAAGATTTTACTTCGAAGCCATGTTTTTCTGAATTTAAGGAAATAGGTGCAAAAGATTTTCCAATTACATTTCCGCTGGATTTTTAAAGGAACTGCACTTGAAGTTTGGAAAGGGAATTACAGTTCCCACAAATATAGAGGTAAAGAAAATTTGTGATGTTACTTTTTTTTTTCTTTTCTATCCCATTGTCTGTATTGAATTGTGCTAAAGAACAGCCAATGCCATTGCCTGTTGTACCTCTAGATAAATCACTTTTGTTGTATATTGCAGATATTAGCATTTATTAAAACTTTTATTCACTGCAATACATTCTAGTGTCCATAATTCACAGAAATCTATAAAAACAGCAAAACATTGTCACCATCCCAGAATTTAGAGAATAAAAGGACTGGGAAAAAGAAAAAAGAAAAGGTGAAGGCTTATGGAAGCTAATTGCCAAGGTATATCAGAGGGAAAGATCAGCCAAGTCAAAAGTTCTAGTAACAGCTTTGTACCAAGACTCAAGCTTCTTCTTCCTCAACTCCTCATCTAATTCAGGATTGAAAATGTAAGCACGTTCAGCCTTTTCAGCAAAGATCTCATCTTCTGTCCACACCCCAACTGCTAATCCAGCAGCATAAGCTGCTCCTAGAGCTGTCGTTTCTATGTCAGCCGGCCTCACCACTGGGCTTCCCAACAAGTCCGCCTACAAAACAGTAACAAGGGCAAGCTCTACAGATAAGAAATCCAATAAGGACAATGAAAAGGAGCTTCCAAAAATTAGATTACATCACAAAGTTTGAGGAAGGGTTACCTACAACAAAGAAAGTATACTTACTTATGGAAGAGTTTTTCACAAAATTAACACAAGATCACTGACAATATTTGAAATAAATAAAGATTGAAAATAGCTATTAAAAATTAACACAGGATAACTTATTGCCTTGGTGAAACTTCAACAGAAAAAAAAAATGTTCTTTTGTTTAAAAATTTTTAATAAATTAAACAATAAAAATAAAAAATCCAGTCAATGTACAAGTGTAAAAGTAACCAAAAACTTAGAAGACTTGATAAAGTAGATATTATAAATCGAATGTTGATGGTCATATGAACAGCTGGTAGATTATTCATCTACTAGTTTACAGATAAAGAACAATTTTTTTGGTGAAAACAAAAGCTTTCCAAAGTCACTTCTTTTACATCTTCATATAAGGTTCCATAAGTGGAAGTGAAATGCAGATCCAGGAAACGGCTCTAAGAAACTAACATCATTTTTCAGCAAAAATGGTTACAAACAATTTTCTCGATTCTATTTGAAGCATGTTGCAGTATTTTCTAAGCAATGTCTGATAGAAATGAATGTGTATCACAATAACCATAATCATGATACACTCTTCATGATTTCACTTTCAATTCCATATATTGTTTCCATTATTTGGGTTTCCCGTCAACACCCATAGATCCAAAGACATACAGTTGCACGAAAAATTTTGTTTGCTGAACCTTAACCATAATATGTCAAAACTGACCAACTAGAGAAAACTCATATATAGCTATTGAGAGATACTTCTGATATTACACCACTAAGAAACCTGCATTCTGGCATGAGAAAAACATAGCCAATAGAACTTTCAGCGATAGAAAAATTGTTAAAGCCATAAAAATGGTGTCAAATATTATTTTCTACGGGAGAAACACTAAGTGGAGGAGAACTCGGAAAAGATTTTAAGAAGCATGTCAACAGAAAAGGTTCAAAAAAGAAACAGCTGGATTGACAATGTTGAAAGTAAGCTAATAGAGGTAAAATTATAACAAAAGAAACGTAGAATCCCAAACCTGTATCTGCATCAAAAGATTGTTAACAGTTGCACCACCATCCACCCTAAGTACAAATTCCCCCTTGTCATTCTTAACCTCACCCTTCTCCCCTGCATCTTTATGCATTGAATCCAACACATCTTTGACTTGGAAACACATGCTTTCGAGCACAGCTCGAGCAATGTGAGCCTTGCTTGTAAACCTTGTGATTCCAATACAAACTCCACGGGCATCATCACGCCACCAAGGAGCAAATAATCCATTAAACGCGGGCACGAAATAAACCCCACCTGTGGACCCAACCTCTGATGCCAATGCCTCAATCTCACCAGCACTATGAATAATCCCAAGACTGTCTCTGAGCCACTGAACTGCAGCTCCAGCAATAGCAATTGATCCCTCCAGGGCATAATTTGTTGGAGCTTCAGCACCAAGCTTGAATGCTAAAGTGGTCAGAAGCCCATGCGTTGACTGAGTTATCTCTTCACCCGTGTTGAGAAGTATGAAAGCACCAGTTCCGTAAGTACTTTTAGCCTCGCCTCTCCTGCAAGCCTGCCCCAGCATTGCTGCATGTTGGTCACCCAAACATCCTGCAATTGGGACACCAGCAACTGCCCATCCACTGCAGATTTTTCCAATAACCTCAGAATTACTGACAATTCTGGGCAGAATTTCAGCCGGAATCCTGAGAGTTTTTAATGTGGGTTGATCCCAATCAAGTGTTTTAAGATTCATGAGCATTGTTCTTGATGCATTTGAGACATCAGTGACATGCAGTCCTCCATTCAACCCACCAGTTAAATTCCAGATTAACCAAGTGTCTATAGTTCCAAATAGAGCATCCCCTGCTTTCACCGCTTCCTTAACAGCATCAACATTTTCCATCAACCAGAGAAGCTTTGTTGCACTGAAATAGGTGCTGATGGGCAGACCACATGTCTCCACAAAATGAGTTCTTCCACCTGGTAAATCCTTCTCCAATTTTCTGTCATAAATAAAAACATTGAAATTGAAACACTGGTATTCCCAGAAAAGAATATATATTACATGCACTGATGTGAAAAAAACATTGAAACCCCATTCACAATCAAAAACTATAAGAGATGGGTATAAATCAAATTTCATAAATAACCACAAACCATTTCTTGCTTTGATGAATGTAACTGAAACCAATTTATAATAAAAGTAAATCCAATTAATGATAAAAAATTTCAAGCAATGTGCCTCAAACAAAATTGAAAATTCAAAAGTAGCTGACACCCAATTAATAATCAGACAATTGAAGAATAGTGTATCCTTCAAAAACCAAAAACAAGAAACAGCTAGTACAGAAAAATGTATTATTATCCAATAAATGAGAACTGATCAAAAATCCATAAACAAAAACTACCTAATTGAGCATCAAAGTATGCAAGACCTGAGTACTAAAAACCAATACCAAATAATAAAAGAAATGAAATGAGACCTGCAAATAGAACTGGTACGAACATCCATCCAAACAATGGCGTTATGGAGGGGATAACCAGTGGATTTGCTCCAAAGCAGAGTTGTCTCTCTCTGGTTAGTCAACCCAATAGCTTTCAGCCCTTTGTCCACGTTGTGGCCATCCGCAGTGGCCTTGTCCATTGCCTTTGCAATACAAGTCCTCACACTCTCCAAAATCTCCATTGGATCATGCTCCACCCATCTGTATATGTAAAATACACACAAATTAATAAAAGATACAACCTTTTCTTTTACACTTACAGAGAAAACTGAAAAGGGTGTGCATGAAATTTGATATTTATGATAGATATATTGATATTTACCCAGCATCTGGATAGAACTGAGTGAACTCGACCTGGTGAGACCCAACTATGTGAGCTGAGTGGTCATAGATTAAGAATCTGGTGCTGCTGGTTCCTTGGTCGATTGAACCAACATACACAGGCTCTCCCCCTGACATGTTTGCTTCTTTTTGTGTTGTGTTGATGAGTATAATGAAAGACAGAACAGAAAGAAAAAACAAAAAAACAAAAAAAACCTAGAAGAAATATAGAGCAAAACTGAGAAAACAATGTTACGTGGTTGTTATGTTACGTTTGAGATCTAAGTGGGAACGGTAAGGTAGGAGAGAAGTTTAAAAAGTCAACAGGAGAGAGAGAGAGAGAGAGAGAGAGACGAGGTTAGTTTGTGGGTGTTAGGAAATTTTTCCCTGAAAGTTTGACAATGTCTATCCGTCTCATGATTGGCATATATTGCTAGTGGATAATTCATCATTGGCGAAATGATTAGACTAAAATATTAATTGGTTTTTAATTTTAAAAAAAATAAAAATTATATTAACTATATTTTTACAATACTTTTATAATAAATTATACGTAAAAAGTTATTATTAATTCTAATTTAAATTTAATACTTAAATTATTTTTTTGTGTAAATAAAAATTTGTCAAGTATGATTTGTTATGAAAGTTTTGTAAAAATATTGTGTACATAACATTTTTTTTAATTCAGATGAAAGTTGAACTCAAAATCTCTTATTTGGGTTACAGAAGATTTTTCCAGTCTGGAACCACTAAATAAATAGATTTAATTGCTCTAGAAAAAAAAAATATATATATATATATATATATATTAATAGGTAAAATTGAGAGAAAATACAATTAGGTTTTAAATTAGATTCTAATTGTTGTCTAATTTAGCGACACATGACCTATTTAAGTTTTTTTAATTTTTGTTCTTAGTGAGTTAATGAAGTACAAAAGACGAAGAGTCTAATATAAATAAATCATCAAAAACTCAATAAACAAAAAAAGAAAAAAGAAAAAGAAAAAGAAAGAGTAAACTGATGTATCTGGAAGCAAGTTTTTCACTTGCAGGTATCCTACTTGGACCATGACCCGATACTCTTGAATACGCAGCATGATACCCAGTAACGCCAGGCTCCAAAAAGGTGACTTCACCGGTTTGAAGAGAGGTGGGTAGCACACCAAGGATGTGAAGAAGTGATCAAAGAGGCTTGGACCTTAAACCCGCTGAATGGTAGCCTGATGTTCAGACTATTTTAGAAAATAAAACATTGTCGACTTAAAATTGGTAGCTTGGAGCCAAATGACATTTGGCAACACAAAATACAGACTTGAAGAGAAGCAAAATGAGATGGAGGAACTTATCAACCTGGGGTGTGCCAATAAACAAGAACAAATTCACAAAGTAAGGAAAGAGATCAATGACTTACTACAGAAGGAGGAAGTTTTTTGGCGACAACGTTCAAGATCAATATGGCTTCCAGCGAGTGACAAGAATACTAAATTCTTCCACAAAAGGGCAAGTCAAAGAAGATGGAAAAACCAGATCGATGGGCTAATGGATGAGGGTGGTGTGCGGAGAACTGGAGTGGAGAACATATCAGAAGTGATGGAGAGGTATTTTACAAATCTCTTTTCTACCTCCCATCCGAGCAATATAGATGAGGTGTTAGCTTCGGTGGATGCAGTATTCACAGAGAACATGAACCGAAATTTGCTTTTGCCTTTCATTGGTGAGGAAGTCCGTAGAGCCCTCTTCCAAATGCACCCTTTGAAATTGTCTGTCCCAGATGATATGTCTCCTTTTTTTTTTCAAAAGTACTGGCACATTGTGGTGGGGGGAGGGGGTGTCAGTGAAGCTGTCTTATTTGTTTTGAACTCGAGACACTTTCTAAGCAAAATGAACTTTACTCATATCTTACTTATACCAAAAAAGAAAGAAACCCAATCCATGTCAAACTATTGGCCCATAAGCCTGAGTAACGTGGTAAGTAGGTTAGTCTCTAAGGTCTTGGCCAATAAAGTTAAAACAATCCTACCGCATGTTATATCTGATGCTCAAAGCACTTTTGTCCCAGATAGGCTTATTTCTGACAATACTTCTATAGCCAATGAGATGTTGCACAAGTTGAGAAATAGAAGAAAGGGCAAGATCGAACACATGGCAATGAAGCTGGACATCAGTAAAGCCTATGACCGAGTGGAATGGGATTTCCTATGCAAAATAATGTTGAAACTGGGGTTCAATGAGAGATGGGTTCACTTGGCTATGCAATGTGTCTCAACAGCAAGTTATTCAGTGTTACTAAATGGAAAGCCACGTGGATTTATCTCACCCTCCCGAGAAATAAAGCAAGATGACCCTTTGTCACCCTACCTCTTCCTATTTTGTGTGGAAGGCTTATCAGCTTTACTCTGCAAGGCAGTCGACACATAAAAGATTAAAGGCTTGCTATCATGCAGAAATGGTGTCAGCATCTCCCATCTCCTTTTCGCCGATGACAGTTTGTTTTTCTGTCAAGCCATACCTTCAAAGTGTCCCCAACTACTGCACATCTTGGGTTGGTATGAGCAAGCTTTGGGCCAAGCCATTAATAGACAAAAAATGGCACTGTTCTTCAGTCCCAATACCAAGACGGAGCAAAGAGAGGGAATCCATTGCTTTTTCAGTGCCCATATCATCTCTAACTTTGAGAAATACCTAGGACTGCCAATATTGGGGGGTAAAAACAAGGTTAACACCTTCAAAGACCTTCGTGAACGGATTGCCAAAAGAGTCACAGGGTGGAAAGAGAAGTATATATCGGAAGCTGGTAGAGAAATCTTGATCAAAACAGTTGCTCAAGCGATACGCACTTACTCGATGAGCTTGTTTAAATTACCCAAGGTGCTTTGTGATGATATTAACTCCATACTAGCAAAATACTTGTGGGGACACTCAAGCAATGAGAATAAAATTCATTGGATGAGGTGGAGTCGACTATGCCATCCGGAGGCAAAAGGTGGAGTGGGGCTTAGAGATATTAATGCCTTCAACCTAGCGATGCTTGCGAAATAGGCATGGCGTTTGATCCATCATCATTAGTCCCTCATGTACATGGTTTATAAAGCACGTTACTTCCCTACCTGCTCCTTTTGTAAGCAAACTTGGGGAGCAACCCATCCTACGTATGGAGAAGCTTATTACAGGCCAGAGATATTATACTGGAAGGCTCAACGTGGAAGGTGGGAGATGGTGCCATGGTTGAGATTGAAAACCATCGGTAGCTTCCTAGACCTCTATGTTTTCGGAGAGATGGACCTAGACCACGTAAGGTGGGGAGTTGGTGTATGAAGTAACTAGATAATGGGACCATGAAAAGATTGCCTACTAGTTTGAGCCTTACACATGTAGTGAAATTTTACGTATCACCTTGAATAACATGCATGCAAAAGATGCTCTAACATGGAAGGAGAACAACAACAAGTTGTTCATTGTAAAAACAGTGTTCAAGGTTGTGTTAAGGCTTTAGTACCCATTGTCAAGAGACCACTCCTTAGCGCAAGTAGATGGATGGTTGTGGAGATCAATCTGGGCCCTCAACACCCCACCGAAGGTTCATAACTTTCTCTAGAGAGCATGTGCAAACATCCTCCCAACTCGAGCTAACTTGCACAAGCGACGAGTATAGGTGGAACCTCATTGTGCGATATGTTGGCATCACGAAGAGACTGTCAGCCATATCCTTTTGGAATGTCCTCTGGTGAAAAATGTGTAGGCACTTGTTTGTGGAAAGGTTCAAAAGTGCAAGGCACACGCTCCAGTCTTCTTCATGCTAGTCCATAGCCTGTTGGAAAAGCTAACAAAGAAAGAGATGGAGCACTGGGTCATTACGTAATGGGCTATATGGAACGCGTGGAATAAGTGATACTTTGAAGACACTCAGGTGCACCCCGTAGCTATTCTTCGTGGGGCAACTTCTTTACTTGATGAGTATCAGGCGCTGGTAGCAAATCAAAGGACCCACTAGCTAGATTTTTTGAGTTGTATTTTAGTGGTGTATGTCTTGTCCACAAGCTCAGACTAGCTGATCAGCCTAGTGTAGCCAATGGACACTCTTATACTTATACTACTTTTTCTTTTAATAAAATGATTCTACCTTTTTTAAGTCAAAAAAGAAATTAAAATAATAAAATAAAAGAGGGAGAATAATTTAAATCCATATATGTGTGTAATTCTAATTTTTTTTAATTGTACCATGCATGTGCATGAGTTATACATTAGTAGATTTGGGTTACAAAATAATGTTAATTAAAAAACTTTTTTTCAAAAATTTTTTTATTTTAGAAGGAATTGGCTTTTATTTTTCTTTCAAATATTAATATAGAAAATGGAGTAAATAATTTGGTGGCTTTTAATTAACATTATTTTTTACTCATTTATCACATCCGTTGCAATTCATTATAAGAATCGTATGGTTTTCCATTTTTTATAAATTGGTAAATCTCAAATAAAAGTAGTTATGTTAGTAAAAAACTTACACGAAAATGATATTGCATCCATCAACTTATCAAGTTAACAAATTCAAGAAAAATTGTGTCCTAAAGGTTTTCTTCATATTACCTTGTGTTTTTTACCACAACTTTTGAGGTTTGACCCTAAAGTAGTGTGTTAACCACCTTTTTTAGAAGAGAAAGTCTAATCACAAAAAATTTCACAATAGTTAATGATGAACCAGAAATTTATGGTTGTCAATACATGCAGATCGTCATTTACCCAGAGAAGACGTTACGCATTATTACGCACATTAATGATGAAATGTAACGGACAGAGCAACGGTCACAGAATGAGTTGTGATCTCCAAACAAAGAGATTCTGTAACGCACTAACCATTGAGCATAAATGTGGCACATCATTGCCCATTAATGGGGCACATAACTATAAAAGAAAAGACAACAGAAGTTAAAGGTACACACAAAAAACTCTACGAAATCACTCTTTGCTCAATTTCTTTCTACATTCTTTCTCCTTTACTGACTTAAGCATCGAAGGCAATTTGGCTGACACCACACCAGTGCATTACACTTCCAACCAGTTCATTTTGCAGGTTTTCCATCTACAGAGATGATCCCATTCACAGCATCGTCTATCCGCTATGACAAGGAGCTCAACTGTTGATTTTTTGCATCATCAGTTTGGCGTCGTCTTTGGGGACGCTAATCATTCAAGCCATCTTTCCCAATGACAAAAGAGTTCCTCAAAGTGCGAGATGGAAGTAGAGGCCACACCTCAGCCAGATGTTGTGCAACAACAACAAATCTAAGCCCTTTTGCCCAATGTGGAAGAGCTAACTCGCCAAAATGAAGAACTACGAAAGACTATGGAATCTCAAAACGCAGAACGTCGGTGAACGAGTGAAAGCCAAAATGAAGAAGAATCAAAATCTCAAGCCAACAAGTGAGACTGAACTTCAGGAGAAGATTCCACCAAGGTGTTGAATGAGCTTCGCAACATGAGGAAAGAGATGGAAGAACTAAAAAGTGCTATGAAGGACAAAGGCAGAGAGAATTTGGATGTGATTATTTGAAGGACAAACTCGCCATTCACTACTGAAGTGTTGAATCGCCCTCTCCCCTCCAAAATTTCGTCTCCCACAGTTAGAGTCATATGATGGTTCCAAGGATCCCTTGGATCACATTAAATCATTCAAGACACTAATGCTATTACAGATGACTCCAGACGAGGTAATGTGTAGGGCATTCCCAACCACATTAAAAGGAGCAGTCAAGGTATAGTTCAATAAGACACCCCTAGTAACTATTGCAGATTTTGAACAACTCAACAAGGGTTTTGTTCGTCATTTTATTGGAGGGGCAAAGACATAAAAAGCCAACTGGCCATCTTTTCAACATTCAATAGGCAGAAGGAGAATCACTAAGACAGTACGTCACCCGATTCAATAAAGAGTTGCTGCAGGTGGATGTAGCCGAAGATCAAGTCATCTTAACGACCTTCTAGGCTGGGTTGCTGTCAGGAGATTTCTTCTTCTCAATCACTAAAAGTCCACCAAAAACAGTAGCGCAGTTGCTCCATAAAGCTCAAAAGTACATGAATGCAGAAGATGCGGTGCTCGCAAAGGAAATGAAAGGAAAAAGGAAGAGAGACGAAGGAATAGACAGCAATCGCAACAAGAAGAATGAGACACGAAGTGTTGGGCAGACCACAGGGAAAAAGAAGGAACTTCAAGACTGGAAACCTAGGTTCACTAACTTCACTCCACTAATAATGCTAATTGAGCAGATCCTTATGTAGATAAGAGACAATCCCTCCCTACAATGGCCGAAGCCAATTAGCACTCTAGTAGAAAGGAAAGACAAGAATAAATACTGTAGGTTCCACCAGGATCACGGGCAATGGAATTTTTTAAAGACACTGCAATTTAAAGTTCGGGGATACTTTTCACAAATTTTAAAAGGGGGATTACCATTTCCTCGTCTATAACAGTAAAGAAATTTGTTGTGTTCCATTGCTATATTTGAAATCTCATTTTCTTTATTGGATTATGTGTTTGTGTAAGTCTGATTATGTAATTGTGTCTAAGAACAACCAGTGTCATTGTAAACATTCAAAACAAAATTATTGAGAACCAGGGCAGGCATTGTTAGTGACCAAGATACCCATTGATTAAACCATGAAGATTAATGCATTGTTGATACATAAATCACTTTTGTTGTAAAGTGCAGAATATGAACAGCAAGATGAAGTTACAAAAGTTACAAAGGTCAGATTAAGATATCAGCATTTATTAAATCATCATTCGCTGCAATACATTCTGGTGTTTATCATTCACTGAAATCTATAGAAACAGTAAACCATTGTCACCGCTATCCCAGAATTTTAAGAATAAAAATAAAAAGATGTGGAATACTGGAACCGAGTTGACACAAGTATATCAAAGGGAAAGATCAGCCAAGTCAAAAGTTCTGGAAACAGCTTTGCACCAAGAATTGAGCTTCTTCTTCCTCGACTCCTCGTCTAATATAGGATTGAAAATGGTAGCACTTTCAACCTTTTCGGCAAAAATATCATCTTCCGTCCAAACCCCAACTGCTAATCCAGCAGCATAAGCTGCTCCAAGAGCGGTAGTTTCTATGTCAGCCGGCCTCACCACTGGGCTTCCCAACAAGTCCGCCTACAAAACAGTAAGAAATGCAAGCTATACAGCTAAGAAACCGAAGAAGGACAATGAAAAGGAGCTCGCAGAAATTAGATTACATCACTAACTTTTGAGAAAGCATACCACCAACACAGAATAGGATACTTAGTCATGAAAGATCTTCACAATTAACACAAGATCACTGACAATATTCATAATAAATTAATATTGACCATAGCTACAAACATATCGAAAGGGAAAGAATTTTTTGTATGGACAAAAGCTTTCTAAAGTCAATTCATTTACATCTTCAAAAAAGGTTACATTTGTGGAAGTGAAAAGCAGATTCAGGACACGGCTCTAAGAAACTCAACTAGCATCATTTTGCAGCAAAATTAAAGGTTACAAACAAGTTCCTTGATTCTATGAGGAAGCATATTGCAGTATTTTCCAAGCAATGTCTGATAGAAATGAATTATATGAATCACAATAATAAGAATCATGATACACGCTTCAAGATTTCACTTTCAAATTTACATATTCTTTCCATTTCCTATCAAGACACATACAACCAAAGGCATACAGTAGCACCAAAAAGTTGGTTTGGTAAACATTCACCATTATATGTCATAAAATGAAAAACTCAAGAAAATGCATATATAACTCTTTATAGCCACTTCTGTGATATTAGACCACTATGAGGTCCTCATTCTGGCATGAGTCAACATAGCCAACAGAACTTTCAAGGAAAGCAAATTTGTTAAACACATAGAAAGGAAGTCGAATCATATTTTTTAAGGAAGAAACACAAAGTAAAGAAGAATCAGCAAAGAGTTTTTAGAGGGGCGTAAAGAAGAAAAAAGGTTTTCAAAAAACAACAGCTGCATTGGTAGTTTTGAACAATAAACTAACAGAGGAAAAAGTATAACAAAGGAAACGTAGAATCCCAAACCTGTATCTGCATCAAAAGATTGTTAACAGTAGCACCACCATCCACCCTAAGCACAAATTCCCCCTTGTCATTCTTAACCTCTCCCTTCTCTCCTGCATCTTTGTGCATTGAATCCAACACATCTTTGACTTGGAAACACATGCTCTCGAGCACAGCTCGAGCAATGTGAGCCTTGCCTGTAAACCTTGTGATTCCAATACAAACTCCACGAGCATCATCACGCCACCAAGGAGCAAATAGTCCATTAAACGCAGGCACAAAATAAACCCCACCTGTGGACTCAACCTCTGATGCCAATCCCTCGATCTCACTTGCAGTTTTAATAACTCCAAGACTGTCTCTGAGCCACTGAACTGCAGCTCCAGCAATAGCAATTGATCCCTCCAGAGCATAATTTGTAGGGGCTTTAGCGCCAAGCTTGAATGCTAAAGTGGTCAGAAGCCCATGCTTTGACTGAGTTATCTCTTCACCCGTGTTGAGAAGTATGAAAGCACCAGTTCCGTAAGTGCTCTTAGCCTCGCCTCTCTGGCAAGCCTGCCCCAGCATTGCTGCATGTTGGTCACCCAAACATCCTGAAATTGGAACATCAGAAACTGTCCATCCACTGCAGATTTTTCCAATAACCTCAGAATTGCTGACAATTTTGGGCAGAATTCCAGGCGCAATCCCTAGGGTCTTTAATGTGGGTTGATCCCAATCAAGTGTTTTAAGATTCATGAGCATTGTTCTTGATGCATTAGAGACATCAGTGACATGTAGTCCTCCATTCAATCCACCAGTTAAATTCCAAATTAACCAAGAGTCTATAGTTCCAAATAGAGCATCCCCTGCTTTCACTGCCTCCTTAACCTTATCAACATTTTCCATCAACCATAGAAGCTTTGTTGCGCTGAAATAGGTGCTGATGGGCAGACCACATGTCTCCACAAAATGAGTTCTTCCACCTGGCAAATCCTTCTCCAATTTTCTGTGATAAATAAAAACATTGAAATTGAAACAGTGGTATTCCCCAATAAAAAAATTTACCGATGTGATAAAAAATATGGAAACCCCATACACAATCAGAAACTACAACAGATGGGTCTAAATCAAATTCATAGATAACTACAACCAATTTCTTGTTTTGATGAATGAAACTGAAACCCAATTCATAATAACAACTAATACAATCCACGAAGAAATTTCAAGAAATTTGCCTTCAATGAAAAGATTAGAAATTCATAAATAGGTGACATAACCCAAGAATTATGCGTCCTTCAAAAACCAAAAACAACAAACACCTAGCACAAATGAGAACCGGTCAAAATCCAAAAACAAAAACTACCCAATTGAGAATCAAAGAATCCAAGACCTGGGAACTAAAAACCAATACCAAACGGATAAAGAAAAGAAATGAAACCTGCAAATAGAACTGGTACGAACATCCATCCAAACAATGGCGTTGTGGAGAGGACGACCAGTGGATTTGCTCCAAAGCATAGTAGTCTCTCTCTGGTTAGTCAACCCAATTGCCTTCAGCCCTTTGTGCACGTCGTGGCCATCCTTTGTTGCCTTTTCCACTGCCTTTTCAATACAAGTCCTCACACTCTCCAGAATCTCCATTGGATCATGCTCCACCCATCTGTAATTGTAAAACAAAAATAAATAAATAAATAAACTTTTTCTAAGACACAAACACACAGAGAAAACTGAAAAGGGTGTGGATGATATTTGATTATTAATATTATTTACCCGGCTTCTGGGTAGAACTGAGTGAACTCAACCTGGTGAGACCCAACTATGCGAGCAGAGTGGTCATAGATTAAGAATCTAGTGCTGCTGGTTCCTTGGTCAATTGAGCCAACATACACTTGTGGTGGCTTCGAATCCTTGTCCTTTGCTCCACTCATCTTGGCTTTTTTTTTTTTTTTTTTTGTGTTGTGGATACTCAGAACTGAAAGATAGACCAAAACTGAGAAAACAATGTTGTATGTTCAGTGGTTTAAATGCTTGAGATTGAGAGATCAGTGAGAGTAGAGTTTATATAGTCAAACATGTGGGGTGCGAGATAAATACGTTTCGGTTTGGAAATTTTCATCTGACTGGCAGACAAAGTCTATCCAACCCATTATTAGAATATGAAACGGTCCAGTTTACCGTATTCTTAGAGTTTTTCTTTAAAAAAAAATAAATGTTGTATTCTTAGATAATTTATTAATAGACTATTTTTTTTTTAAAAAAAAATTATTAGAATATGAAAGAGTCCAGTTTACTATATTCTTTAGGATTTTTATTAATAGTTCATTTAAAAAAAATAATAATAATTAGAAATAGAATAAGAAAGGGTCCAATTTACTATATTCTTAAAAAATTTATTAATAAACTATTTTTAAAAAAATTAAAAAATTAAAAATTTTAAAAAAAAAGTTAGTTTTTATTTTTCAATTAAAAATAGTAGTTCCTAAATAAACGTGCATCTGTTAACTTTTCCAAAATAGAAATACCAATTGATAAATTGAACCGGATAATTTCAGCTTTTATTTTTTTCTAAGTTATCACTATCTAATTTGTTAGTTTCTTACCATTTTTTTCATACATATTTTAGATTTTTTTTTCCCTTTTATTTTATTATTAAATCGATAATTGGGTGGGAGGATTTGCAATCTATATATAATAAATAAAAAAGACTTTATCAGAAGGCAGGAAAGTTTGATAGTTTATTTCCAATAAAATTGCAGATAGAAGTAACAAGTTTTGTCAATTTCCCAAAGTCTTATCCATCTATATATATATCCATTTTGAAGAGGCGGCAGAGATAAAACAATCATAATCCGAACCCCTACGTCGCTATTAATGCCGTGAAAGTAGTTGCACTTGCAGCAAACGTACCGCATCAGTGTGCTTATTTGGTAAGACAAACCAATGAGTGATTAACACGTTTACGAAATAAATAGATACATATTCAGCGAACAAACAAAAATAAATAAATAGCCACATCAAGTTATCGTTATTGACCGTTTAGATTGAAATAAAGATGCATGCCTCTCATTCATAGATTATTCAAGAATGATTGCAAAGGCATTTATCCAATTGATCAGGCATCATTCTCATTGGTTTTTCTTTTCAAAAGAGAATGATTCTTCTTTGACTTTTTGATACTTGGTGGGTCCTTATTTTTGAAAAATTATACATAATGGGGCCACATTATTTACCTACCATTTTAATAAAAAATTTTCATTTATTTAAAATTACTGAGTTTGTATTCAGTTTTTATTTAAAATTTCACAATTTTAAACAAGTGAGAATCTTTTACTTAAATAGTAACCACATCACTTATTTACCATGAAAACCCTATAATTTTTCCTTATTTTCCTGGCTCCATGTATTTTAAATCAACTACCATTGTTGTTTATTATAGGGTCGTTGAAGTCCATGAAACACAAATGGTTATGATTAGATAAGCTTGGGGCTTGGGATTTTAGCTTTCCATCATCTAAACAAAATCTGTTTCGATGAATGAATGGGAACCAACTTATGCAGGCATTTAAGAGGATGGTTTTTTTATAAATTTTAAAAGAAAAAAAAAAAAGAGTTTCCTAACATCCAAGATTAGACTCGAGCATTTAATACTGAAAAGTTTGAATGAAAGCATACCGACCATTGAAACTATGGATACAGATGATTAACAACTATACCAAATTATTGCCAAAAGAAAAATATATATATTCCCAATTCCCTCCAGCAATATTGTTTCATTATCTTAGGTGATGGCAGGTTGCCAACTTTCATTGTTTGTGAGTATGGGTCATATGTGTACGCGAACAAGTGTTTCACCTCCATCTAATCTGATTTTTCTTGTAGGGTACCACAATTTTAATCAAGACCCTCAATTTGATCCAAGAAGAAAGATCGGTTCAAGAACTTTCTTGGAAATATTTCACAAAATAATTTACTCTTCTAATTCTATGAACAATAACAACAAACAACTTATGTTCAATGCATAAATACTTATAAACAATTAAATATACTCACAAACACAAGCGGATTATTTTAGCACCTAAGGCGAAAATTAAAATGAGACCTTTTATATACTTAAATATATTTTTTCCAAAAAAAAAAAAAAAAGCTCTATCTATATAATTATAATAACTAAATTTAAAAATTTTATTTAAAAAAAAAAAAAAAAAAAACTTGAAGCATAGAGCAAAAGAACCTAATTTATAAATGTACTATTGTAGCCCTATTTAACTATGAAAGTATCTTATAGTCTCAACCTACATAAATAAAAACAATAAAAGTGTATTCATCACATCACTTAATAAATTAAATTTTATAATATAATACTACTAAAAGGAACAACACTATTAAAAATCTAAATAATAAAAAATTATAATGAAATTATATTTTTCTTAAGTTAATTTGATTAGAAATTTATTTAGTAGTAATTAATTATATAATATATTTATCTGATACACAATTATTTGTTGTTGTCAACAACTAGTATAACAAAGTAAGTGGGTAATGGGTATCGTATTATTTAAATTAAATTAAATATATAAAATAAAATAAGACAATGAGATAATAAAACGCCAACCACATCCTATCAAAAATAAAAATAAAAATAAAAACGCCAACCACATATTTCACTTGAACCTAAAAAAAATCAAAAATCAAAAATCAAAATTAAGTGCCCGTGTGTACCACATATTTCGGACTCCATTGCTAGATAAACTCATAAAGTAAAGTTGAACACGGCATCAATAAAGTCATAGAAACACCAAAGCCAATAAAGGCAACGCAACACAAGCAGAAACAGAAACAGTTAAACAAGTTAAAACTTAAAAGTAGCGTAGCAAATATGAAAGAATTTTTGAAGGCAAACCTCAAACCTAAAGGGAATGGCTACAATGGAGAGTTTGTCGCAAAGCAGATTCATCAAATACAAAGAAAGATTAAAAGAAAAAACAATTTTTCTAGCGATATTGACCCAAAAAATAAATTAAAAAAATGAAATCTTTCTAGGATAATTTATTACTCCTAAATTGGAACATTTTTTCCCAATTTTCTTATCTTTAATTTGTTCTTTATTTATTGGCTATAATTTGGGGTTTAATTAATACATTTTACAAAATAAACTATTTTTAATCAAAGAACTAACTTAATTGGTTAAAATTTTAGGGCCTAAACTGGTCGCCAAACTTGCCTAAGGCAAAAGCCAGCCCTATTCACAAACGGGATGAATGCAAAATAATAAATGTAAATATGATCGAAGCTACTGTTTGGACATTATCTTCTTAAGATAAATTTCACCCATCACACTGTTTCATCAATGATACTTTGACACTCTTATGAACATTTGTCTCCTAAAATACAATAATCAACAAGACACAAAAGAAGCATTATAAATTTATAATCTTTGTGCACTGCAAAAAACTCTCTCTCTCTCTCTCTCTCTCTCTCTCTCAATGAAAAGAGGGACTCCCTATTTATAGAAATATTTGCACCAATTTAGAAAATGTGCAACAGAAAACATACACATTGTTCCACTGTTCGGACATAAAGATTTGATACTGGATGGACTCGCCCAAAGATACCCAGCCCAACTTGCTTCAACATGCTAAGGGGTAAGGACAATAAGTGCATGTGTGTAGTGGATCGCCCATAAGGTAGGTCTTTCTCCCTCCACTAAAATGGGTGCCCCTTAGCCCCAACTCAATAGCCAAATTATATATAAATCCACCGAAAGTCAAATTCATTAACTATTTGAAACTCAAGGATTTTACTACTTTAATACTTTAAACCATGCTCAAGTAGGTATTATAGGAGTCTAATTTCTCATTCACTCCTTAATGATTTTGGGCAAGTAATTAATTGACGTTAATTTCTATACATTGGAGAACACATCCCAACTCAAACCCTTAAAGGACATGTAGGTTTCACTTTGATTTTGGTTAAGAATAGACACCCAAACATGTGTGAAAACCAATTTCCAACAATTTTCAATTCCTTTTATTTCATACTTCATAATAAGAAATCTGATAGCAAAAGTAATCTTTCTCAAGTACGTATATTTTTCAAAATAAATTTAAATAAAAAAAAAAAAAAAGTAAATTTTTCACACAGCATAGTCTCATAGGTAATGGGGGAGTCAAGATTTGATTCCAGGGAGGTGGACAAAATTCATATCCAGACATGATGTGTGTTTACACTTTACACACATGCGTGCACATACTCACACACACACACACAAACACATGCACGTGTGTATGTGTGTATGCATGTATGTATAAACTTTATTTAGATTATATAAAACACATTTGATAAAATTATGTGTGCACACATGTGTGTATTTAAAAAATTATCACATATACAACATATTACTTAGCATAATAAAATATTAAGATATTGTTAGGAATATTAAAATTTAGAAAATTTTCGGTATTTTGAATCAATATTATAATTAAAAATTTAGTGCATGTTTTATATGTTAATTATAAAAGTAGATATATATATATATATATATATCTGTGTGTGTGTATTAGATAGTTTTTGTTTCGTGTAACAAATAAGAACTAAAAAAAATGTATGTACGTGTACGTGTATTATACAATACAATGTGCATCTTTTACTGGTTCTATAAAAAAAATAAAAAACATGCATCTTTTTTTTTTTTTTTTTTGAGAAAAACATAAATATTTCATTCATCTGGAAAAGGGATACAACAGAGAAAGTAGATAACAACTAGGAGAAAAACAACAAACAACTACACACCCCTCTCCTCAACGAACCCGAAAGCTCAGCAATTAACCTGTGTTTGCATATTAAAATTTTGGAGTTTCTTTTCTTAGGCTCTAGCAACCCCATTTAAATGCCCACTCTTTGGGCATAAAGAGGTATTGATGGGCTTATTAAAAGGAGAGGGAATACTTGTGGGTTCTGGGCTGGGTGATATTTGGGCCCCAGAGAAAGACATTGGAAAGCCCAAATCTGAGGCTTTGACAACCACTTCCTTACCCTTCAGTGAGGACCATTGGAAAACATGTGAAAGCACACCAAAAGAAGGTGCTGGGCTCAAGGTGCATACCAAAGTATCATTGCTCTGGCTCTCTAACAGCACAACGTTGGAGCAAGTGTGATTTGACAACGCCATAGAGTGCTACGCTTGCTCCAAACCCAGCCACGCTTGACAAGCAGCCATCGAAGAGTGTTGAACATCTGTGAACTCCACCATTCTTTCCTCCTCCGACCCACCTCTGCAAACAGCACAATGTTTCTCAAAAACCCCCTTAAATCCATTGCTTTTTCTGGTCCAGCCCCCAAAATGCTAGAGACATTCGGCCTCACTAGTAGGGATGGCAATGGGGCGGGGTGGGGCCGAAGGATGGAATCTTCGTCCCCGCCCCGCATGATTTTGTCTTGCCTCATCCCCGCTCCGCCCCGCATGATGGGGAAAACTTTCTCACCCCATCCCCGCCCCTTGGGTCCCCGCGAAGCCCCGCCCCACCCCGTAAAACTCTACTTTTTGTTAATTTGCCCTACAATTAGTACAATTTTTTTTAATGAAACCTATTTTATTAATAAAAATATACTTGAAATTATTACTAAATTTATCCCATCAAATCAAATCAATTTTTAGAAAAAAAAATTGAATAGTATATCCAAGTGTTAATCATAAAGAAAAAAAAAATTATAGTATAACACATAACAAAATAAAGGCAGAGAACCACATTGGGAAGAATAAAATAAGCTAATATTAAAATGTTATTTAAATTGTAAGATTTTAGGGTATGAAAAATTTCAATTATAACCCTTGGCAATGCGGGCGGGGCGGGGCGGGGCGGGGATGGGGAGGGGCGGGGTGGGGCAGGTTTAAAAAGTCTAAACCCATCCCTGCCCCGCCTCGCCCCATAGTGTGGGGCTAAAATCTTGCCCCATCCCCGCCCCATCACCTTTGCGGGGCGAGGAAAACCCGCGCGGGGCGAAGCGGGGGAGGGGCGGGTTAAGCGAAGCGGGCAAAATTGCCATCCCTACTCACCAGAACCAAAAACACCACAAATAAAGCAAAAGAAATGAAGCCACTCCATATGAAACCAAGAACTGAACATTAACTGGAAGACCTTTATTTCCATATCTACAAACCTTAGATCCGAACCCACCTTCCAGGCAGTTCTTTGAGTGGACTTGAAGGCTCGCGCGCACACCTCTAAGAGATCCGATCTCATGGTTGAGATGGAGATATAATTTTCCTCTTCTGTAGTGAGTTGAAAATACTGAAATCCCCCAGTGATTATTAGATCCATGTTGTTCAGTGGGTTTTATCAAACCTTGTAGGCGACTAAACTTAGAGAAACCCGTATAGGAAGAGGGAGGGAGGGCTTGTACAAAGGCAAGAGAAAAACAAAAAACTCCAACTGAGGGAGAGAGAAGAAAACTCCTACTGAGGGAGAGAGAAGATAACTTTCTCTCTCCTACGAGCCGCTAGAGAGAGAGTTTTTAGCTAAACATGCATCTTTTCTGACCGTTTATTGAATAGGATTTGATTACATAATTAAAGTATACTTGGGTGTGTTTCTCAAAAAAAAAGTATACTTGGGTGATCTTGTAAAATTCTTCACGTGCATTTTTAATGTACTTCTGTTTTTATTCACCCACTTTGGATATCCCATTATCCAGTTGCTTTAAAAGCTCAGGTTCACAGCTTGCTTTGCTTAACTGTTATGATTCCCGTGATTATGTGAAATCTATCTTAACATGACAAAAGAAATCGAGCTGACAATGATCAATTGATTGTAGGTCCTTAATATTTTTTGCCAAAATTGTAATGTGATAAGTGGTTGTGTATCAATTACAACTTTCGAATAATTATTAGGTGTTCTCAAAACACAATGATGTAATACTTCTTTCTTTCACATTTGTAGTGGATTCTACTAATTAGATTCATTGATAGATCTGATTCTCAAAAAAAAAAAAAAGATTCATTGATAGATCTACCATGAATGTGAGATAAATGAGCATCATGTCACTGTGCTCTGAGAGCACCCAATAATTATTAGTTATGAGTTCCTTATGTTCCACCAATCATAATTTGTTAAATATCATTTTTTTTTTCTTTCCTTAAAAAATAACAAGACTCTAAAATGAAAAAACAATTTATGTGTGTGTGTGAAATATAACATATTGCATTTAATAAAGCATAAAATGAGACAGTAAATTTGTATTCAGTTAAGCTATTTGTTATTTGAAATTAACCAAAGCCTTAAATATGGATTCCATGAAACCTAATGAATACTATCATAGGCTCTAAGGGGAAAATGTTTTTCTCCAAACTAGTTTGGAGAGAAACCCTTCAAACTCCTCCTATATCTTTTTATTGAATCTGAATTTTGAAAAATTAACCATTAGATTGCATATTCTTATTATATCCTTCATGCTTGAAAATTTTCGAAAAGATCAAAGATCAATAATTATAATATTAATGACATGTTTAAATTTCAAGTTTTTGTAATAAAAAACTATGCATAAAAAATAAGTTCACTTGTCAAATAGTAAATAACATCCGATTTGAATGAAATTTGACAAATGTGTTAAGAATATAAAGAAAATACAATTCAACAGTTAGATTTTCAAAATTCACATCCAATAAAAATATATAAAGGAAGTTGAAGAGTTTTTCTCCAAATTAGTTTGGAGATAAACTTTGTCCGCTCTGAGATCCTTTATCTCTCATTAAAAATGCACTCATACTCTCTCATTTTTATTCAAATGTAAGAGAGATGTTAGACAAAGAACCTAAAGGCCCAAAATGCAACATCAAAACTCTCTCTCTCTCTCTCTCTCTCTCATTTGAATTGTGGCTAGTTTCTTCTTGTGTTGGAAAAGTTGTTGAATTTTGTTCCAGAGTTAATCCTAACATAGATGGATCTTCCATTCGGAACCCAGGCTTGGCCTTTAAGAGCTTTGTTAGGATAGTGGGATCAGCCAGAATTGTGAGTAATGAGGAATAGGCTCATGTTACAGCTAATGTAAATCTTCATATTAAAAATTGGGAAAAATTAATGGATGCTTTAAGGACATTGGTTTAGGAAACATTTTTAGAAACATTTTATGGGAAAAGAAAAATAACTTATTTTTTTGACAACTTTTTATATTTCCTATAAAGTAGTATTAAAACATTCCTAAAATGGTTAATTAATAAATGCCTTAAAGGCTCTTGTCAACCAAACCCTTTGGAGGTTGAGTTGGATGTGAAAATATAGTCTATTTGTTAACTAGTAATGGATATAGGGAAATGCTAACGAGTGCCCTTATGGCACTTTTTAAGAACCCATTTAAAGAAAGTTTTTATGAGAAAAGAAAAAAAAAAGCAATTAATGTTTTGACAACTTTTTTAATTTTCCATAAAAATGATGTCAAAACTTTCTTAAAATAGATTTTTATAAGCTAAATTCTCCTTTAAGCCCATATTAATGGTGCAAGTCTATGTTTACTTGAATCACATCAATGACTGGGTATTTCATCACTCATATTGGGAAGCTAAGAGCCCGTTTGGTAAGAGATTTCTAGTAACGTTATTTGTATTTTTTGGAAATATGTGTGGGTGAAAAAGTGTATGAAAATATGTGTAATATTATTTAAATACTGAAAACTATTGTTTAAACAACGGTAACAAACAGGCCCTAAATGTGCTAACACACTGCAAAAAACCTTATAATTCAACTAGTTAACATTTCTTGGTATTTCTAATAGAGATATCTTGGGTGAAATCACTCATATCCCACTATAACCATTGAATTGTTATATATAAAAAATGCGTTGACTCTCTAGGAAAAAAAACAGCTTTTCTCGTAATGATTCATTAGGAATTTTTCTTAAAAAAAATCATTTGGATTTTTTTATAAGCTCTCCAACCGTTTTTACTTCACTTCCTGTGCTAATAATAAATATATTTACTAATTATTATTTTATATTGTGATTAAAAAATAACACATTAATTTATAAATATCTCTTTCTCTCTCTCTCTCTCTCTGCATATATATATATATATATATATATAATTGGTAATTAATTTATAATGTAACATCACTCTTAAATTTTTTTTTTTATATATAGACTTACAATTATTTTTAGTTTAATATTATCCTTAAGCACCTAAAACAAAATATTCTAACAATATAAATACCTAAACCAAAACAAAAAATGAAACAAAATGTTTGAAATTGTGGAAAGATACCACTAGATGAAAATTGTCAAGTTTAAGAGAGGTTGATGGCTCTGTAGCCTTCAATGCTTGGATTATATAAGGTTTTTATTAAAATAATTAGGAAGCTTCTAATATCAATAATTATTTTATACATTTAGTATATACTGTACATCCTTCTTTTTATTGTACATGGATCTCATGGCCATGTAAAAACCTCTTCTAAGATTGATTAGAAACAGCTCCGTGAAGATTGCACTTTGGGCTTCTTGATAAATTGGTTATAGGCCCAGGATATAACATATATAGAGAATTCAAACTGAACTTACCCTGATCTCTAACGCCAATGCTCTTTGATCGAAATTCTATATGGACAGACCCTCCCCACAACACCAAAAAAAAGAGTTCTATACAGATTATAGATAGATCTTCAGCAACATAAAATTGTTGAAGTTATTCTTCAAGCCACTTGAAAGCTTAACCAAAAATGATAGAAATCTATGCTTCAAACTATATATCACTCTATTCAAATTTTTTAACCACACAACTATTAATAGGAATTGAGTCAAACCTGTACAGAACCAGGTTAATTTAATTGAATTGTGATGCTGCTCTCTGGAAAGTAAATTCAGTTATATAATTGTAGTGGCTAGAGATTGGAGAGGAACGCTTGGTGTTTGTTATTAAGGATTCTCAGCTGATTGGATAGGCTGAGTCTCTCCTTTTTGTTGTTATAATAAAATTATTCCTTTCATAATAATAATAATAATAATAATAATAATAATAATTTATCAAAATTCTTCTAACTATTATCATTATAACTATTGAATTCAAAATTATTGATAATAATTTTGATACATTATTGATAATAATGTGGTAAGTGATTATTGATACTACCGCTACAAACTATTTTACAACATTTTTAAAACTATTGATGTCGCTAATTTCTTATTGGTTTTCATCTAGATTCACCATCAACATCACTTTTTTATTTATCAATAATCACTCACCACATCAGCAATTTGTAAAAAAATTTGTATCTCTAGCATTACTCTTCCCCCTAATGTCAATGGAAACTTCAAGATTATTTTTTATGGGAATCAATAAGAAACACAAATTATACAAAATTTAAAATAAAAGAGAACTTGAATATATCGACATCACAAAAAAACAAAAAACTAAAATATAAAGCTAAAAACACATTGCTTTCTACAATGTTTCATATTTTGAAATTGTTGCATGACGTCTTCATTATTAATCCTACGACTTACATCTCTTTCAATATACATAGTCAAATAATCATTCATCCATTGATCTCTCATTTGATTGATTTATTTCAAATTTATTAAGATCTAAATGTGATTTTTCTAAGGTTTAAGATTAGCAAATTTCCAATTTTGTTGTTAGGCTTATTAATTTTTTCCAAGATTTTAGATCAAATTGGTTTGTTATTGGCCTTTTTTTGTGTAAAAAGACTAAGATATTGTTATGAGGATCATATTCAAACTTATTTTAGCTAGGTTTAAAAAAAAATTAGGGTCAATGTATTCAAATTTAATTTTAGGGGGGTCAAAACCAAAAAAAAAAAAAAAGTAAAACATATTAGGATAAACTACAAATTTAGTCCCTATTCTTTTTGCTAAATGTCAATTTAGTCTTTAACCTTTCGTTATTGGGTCAAATTAGTCCTTACAGTTAAGTGATGGATGAAAAATGCTGACGTGGCTAACAATTAAAATGAAAAATAATTTTTATGATAACTCAAATGCCAAGTGTGCAGATTAAACTTAAAAAAAATGAAAACTAAAGGGTCTCACATTTGGATCAAAATCACTAAATCAATCACGCCCCCAAACCCAATCTGTTTCACCCACACCAACAATACCCATACCTTGTAGATAAAAATCCCATAAAGGCAAACATTTGAGTTGGAGATAAAAGAGTTTAATAGAGGGCAATGATCATAACCATCCAAAGAAGTCATTTGCAACTCAATTCCCTTCTTTCATGTCTGAAATCTCTCCAAGCATGAGCTTGTCTGGCATTGTTTGAGCATATATGCTAAATATGTTTTCAAGATTCACGTTCTCCTCTCTGGACCAAAACGTGTAGCAGATTGGGGATGGGGCCATGGGCATGATTGATTTAGGGATTTTGATCCCAACGTGAAACCTTTATTAAGTTGGTTTTATATATATATAAATAATAATAATAATAATCTTAGTAAGTCATACACGTGACAATCTGATTTGGCATAAAAATTATTTTTTATTTTGGTTGTTAGCTATCTCAGCATTTTTCATCCATACTTAACAGTAAGGACCAATTTGACCCAATAACAAAAGGTTAGAAACTAAATTCACACATTTGAAACGTTAGGGAACAAATTGACATTTAGCGAAAATGATAAGGACTAAATTGGAAATTTACCCAACATATTAAATATTAAATAAATAAATAAATAAAATAAATAAAAAAGGGACAGTTCAGGAGGTACATTTGAACCCCCTAGACTCCAAGTGGAGCCATCCCTGCCTAATGTGGGTATCCAAAACTCTTCAAGAATTTCTTCATGAATGTAAAGTCCTTTTGCCCAATATACATCAAATAGTTACATGAAGTGACTCCAAAATGCTAATTAAGAGTCCATTTAGAAACCGCTAATTTAGCTAAAACTAAAATTTTTTTGTTGAAAGTGCTATAAAAAAAATAAAAAAAAACTAAAAACTAGCTGATTGTTTTTTAGCTGAAAGTACTGTAGAAAAAAAAAAATGTGTAATTTTAACCCTATTGTAATGCTTGGACATGCAAAATGACTTCCAAACATGAAAAAGAAATATTTAACAACAACAATAATAATCACTATTTTTATTTTGGCTTAGCTATAATTTACTATCAAGTTTATTATATCATAATTAAGATACATATTTCATCAAAATCATTAATTAGAGTTACCAAAAAAATACCATAATGTTAATGGTAATTATAACAAGAAGTTTTTAGATTTTGACCAAAAAATACCACAATATGAACAAAAATGAAGCTGGCTTTTTACACAATTCACGGGCCAACACTAACAGTGCAATGGGACTTATTTTAGGAGACAAATAAGTTAAAAAATAAAATAAGTTAGCTTTTCATCAAATCTTGAACGCAACCTACAACCTAAGACTTTAGATTTTTGAATCCAAACTCTAATTAGTCCTTGGTAACCATTAGACGAATCTCTTGGGGTTATTATTATTTTTTGTAAAATACTTGTTAAAGATAGGTGACAGAACACATGGATAATATTAAAATTGAAGGTACCACAGACAGTACCACATGCGTCTCGCTCTTTAAAGGGAATTATACTTAGTTGCTTGAAACACATGTCAAATATTTTAAGTTATCGTTTGAAAAGCCTTTTGGAGCAAAATTGGCCTGCTTGAATGAGCCTTCCCTAGTAGACAAGAAATACAAATTTAAGTTGTTGAAATGATAACTTTATCTTAACAAAAAAAAAAAAAAAAAGATTGAAAAAGGTAAAATCAATATATCTTAATAGCTAGTGTCTTTTTTCTGAAACAAAAAGTATCTACAAGTGATCAAGTACAGATGCATGATTCTTTGAGAGGATTCTCTTAATTTCTTAGTCAAGTACAGATGGTGGAGGGGACTTTGTGGATTGTGGATTCCACAGTGTCTTTGGTCTCCTCAGCTCGGTTATAGGACTCGTGGAGAATGGAGAGAGAGCAAGAGATATGTGAGAAGAGAGTGGTCCAGGAGTTGTATATCAACTATCAAGTCTGCTTGGAAGAGTATGTATTAGTTTTGTTAAGCATTGTAATGGATTTGGTATGAGAGAATAGGCTTCTTCACTGCCCTCGTACTCCTCCTCCTCTATATCTGATGGTTGGGATGGATTATCGGTGGTGATGGAAAAGAGTGGTAGATTCATATAAAAGTGATTCTCCACCACTCAACAAATTGTAACAAAAATCGTGTCCATAAAAGAATTGTTTTACAGTATGCTCAAGCTTGAATTACTAGTACTCCTTGGGTGCTCTCAGCAAGAAAATCCCAAAAATGAATATAGTTTCTCCCCCAAAGATGAGGTGTTTTTTCCCCCAGGATCTATCAATTGGAGGAGCACAACCTGATTCAAACCCCAAATACAAGAGATGAGTAGCAAGGTATTATTCAGATAATTAGATATCAATTCAACCTTAGACTTATAAGTTCATGCCACAATTTGAAAAAGATCAAGTGTGTGTTTGGATTTCACTTATTTTGCTGAAAATTAAAAACTTATTGCTAAAAATGATAAAAAAATCATTTCTAAGTTACTGTTCACTGCTAAAAATACTGTACCTTTGCCTTAATTCACTGTTCATGTTCCATGAACAGTGCAAGAGGCACTAGTCAAAAAAAAAAAAAAAAAAAAAAAAGGCAAAAACGCTGTTACGTAGACGTGCAGTCGTGATCCAAACGAACACCAAAACTCCAATTTCTTAAGCACCCTAAAAATAAGAACATAAACAATGAAAATAGTACTTCTCGAAAATTTATGGACGAGCTTTCATGTAAGAAAAGGCACATGCCTGACATTTACTTGCTCAAAGATATGCAATATACATAAATTAAACAGACCCCTAATTCTTCTTTAAACAACATAATTTCCACATAATGTCTTCAAGGGAATGACCATTCTGGCTTCCCTACACACATGGAAGAAATATCTCGTACACATTGAGGCATGCTATATTTGGCTGATGCATAATAGAATTGTTGATTCACATTACAGAGTTGCAGTAATAGATCCTCAGTAAAACAAGAATGAGTTCACATATCAGAAATTCCATTAGGAACAGGAGGAAAAAAAAATGATCTTGTTTAGGACCACATCACTGAACCAATCCCTGTGCAAGCTGAACTAAAAATTATTGAGATTCCAATATAGTAGCTTATTAAGAGGGAAAAAATTATCTGAGACCTTCAGGATAGTATCTTAAATCGACAATTTATAAAATAAATAAATGATGAGAAATGTTAACGAATGTCTTAAGGACATTGGTTTAAAAACTATTTTTAGAAACATTTTATAAAAAAATGATAAAGCAATTTTTTTTTTTTAAACGTTTTATACTTCCCATAAAAGTGGTATTAAAAACTTTCCTAATAATATTTATTAACAATTGTTCTAAGAGTACCCCGTTAACATGACCCATAAAAAATTTAATAGTTGGGGGTAGGGGTATTTGAATCCTAGACCAAGGTTTTCAGACCCAAAACATTCATTGAACTGTAAAAATGTGAGGTTCAAGGTTTTTGAGGTCGAACAAAGGTCAAACCGTGATGACGTCATAATTAATTTAATAATTAATTAAAGCCTAAATATAGATATTAAATTTATATAACTAGCAAAATTGACTAATATATCTATATATGTGAGGAAAATTTAATGATTTTCAAGCATATATTTAATAATTAAATAATAAAGTTAATAAAAATAAAATAATAACCATAAAAATATTAAAATTTATGATTAATTTTTGAAGTAAAGTTGAATATTTTTGAAGGATTTTAATTATAATTTTTTTTATTTCTTGTAAGAGATGGATAATTTAATTAAGTAGAATAAAATTGTATTAAGTTGTTTTTATAAAATAAAAAAATTGCTAAGGGGTTGGACTGCATGGTTCTTGTCACCGGTTCGTGCGGTCCAACCCTGATTTTAGGGGTTCACAGAATTAACTAAAAATCCGGTTCTTTACGCTTAAAAAACCGATTTTTATCCTAGTTCCCAATTTTTACAATCCGACCTCCCGGTCCGTTCCGGTTCTAATAACTATGCCCCAGACATCTTAATTGGAAATACCGAGAAGTACTAGTTGAATTACAAGACTTTTAGTTACAAAAACAAATGGTCAAATTCAGTCTATTTCAAGAAGAGAGATGCTACGTCCACAACATTTTCATAACAAATCACAAGTGGTTAATTGTTATAGGTTTAAATTTGAACCTAACACTAAAATTACTTTTTTGCCCTAACAATCACAACCAGTAACAACCTGCTACTTAGGATTTGTTATAAAAATATTGTAAACATATCATTTCTTTTTCAAGAAAATATCAAGCCATACAGCCCATACCTAATCAATTTAATTTTCTAATTTAGGCTGTTTCAACTAAGAAATCCACTCAGTTATGCAGTTAGATCTTTTCCCTCAAAGTCTACCCAGGCTGGCCTTGATGACTTGAGTACATGCTAGAGAATCACCCAATACCAAACCACACCTAAAAGATCAAGCCTTTGGTAAAATATCCAGCATAATTCACTAGAAAATTTTATTATTTAGACATAGATCGGGCTTAAATAAAACACCTGGAGTATTTCACAAGATAATTTTTATTTCAAACAACGGTTTAAACAAGTGGGGTCACTTTCCCCTTTTTCTGAGAAGAGCTTAAAATAGATCATGGAGATTATGAACAAATCCATGACAAAAGACAGGTGCCTTGCATTTTTGTCTATACTTTGCTTCTTCTCATTTTTTTTTTTTTCCTTTTTTAATTCTTTTCAGTCTATACCTTGCTTCCACAACATAGAAGTGTTAAATGTCCTGACTCAAAAAAGGAGGTATAACGAACCCACATGTACTATTCCAATTCCAATCATTATTGGGAAACAACAGGAGCAATCATATATTATATAACATTAATTAAAAGGGGGGGGTGGGGGGGTGGGGGACTTGTAGTACATACGGAATACGTATAATATATTGTTCTAAAACTGAGGTTGTTAGATACAAAAGATCTATAATTCAACTCAAGGCCAATCAAGCATTATCCCAACATGACCAACATCTCCTGGCATGAACGGAGATAAAAGTTTTTTGATAATAATACCCCCAAATTTGCAACTTTTGATGGAAGTACATATAAAAAATTTATTTATGTTAGCCCACAGAAAAAAATCTCTTAATAAGCGGTCATGTTAAACCTACGTCATCACATCTTTAACATGGAGAATCCTGACCAGCCAGCATCCTAGGAAAGATGAGAGCTTTCTCTTTTCTGTTTTGAAAAATAAGGTATTTTATTCAAAAGAAGGAGAGCTCAAAATGGTAAGCTTCCTAAAGAATGTAACAAAAAGAAGGATGAGAGCTTTCTCAAAATTACCTAACATATTTATTGGTCATGCTTGTTTGAGTTCTCGCCTAATCTTAGCAGCATTTCTCATCTTCATTACAAAAAATTCCATCACTAGAAATCAGACTGAAATATCATCACCAATAATCTCCACAAGAGCATGCTCCTTCCTTAAAATGGTGAAATCGATGAGCATCTCTAACAATGATTTCCCTTTCTGTAACCTTAGAGATAAACTTGGTAGCCGTATGACAGTCCCCACAAACTCTAAGATTCTTCTTTATTCTAATGACGCTATCAGGTCTTGTATTTAATAGCCCAAAAACAATTGCCAGCTTCTCACTATGCACATTTAACATCTTCTCCTTCATCTCTTCCTCCACATCATGCAATACAAAGTTCAGATCAGGCACGTACCCAACTTCTCGAATTCTATTTATCATCTTCTCCAACTCTGTATAGATCAAATTAGTTTGGGGGTTTGACTGATCGCCAGCCACAAAAGTATAGACCTTGTTTTCAATCTCTATAATTGTATGGCCAGCAATTTTCCTCACCCCTCTTCGTTTCATTAGAGCTCTAACCCTATCAGCATCATTTCTTTTGCCTGATGATGAGTAAATATTGGACAAGAGAACATACCGACCAGGGTTATCTGCATCTAACTCAAATAAATATTTTGTAGCAACTTCAGCTAGTTCTACATTTAAATGAATTCTACATGCCCCAAGCAAGGCTCCCCAGACACCAGCATCTGGCTTTGTAGGCATTCTCTCAATAAAATCAAGGGCTTCATTTAGTCGACCAGCTCGACCCAAGAGGTCAACCATACATGCATAATGTTCAGGTCTTGGTGTAACCTGAAAATCTCTACTCATGGAATTGAAGCATTTCCATCCTTCGACAATCAATCCACCATGACTGCAGGCAGACAAGACCGACAAAAATGCAACATGGTCTGGCTTTATTGAGGCCTTCATCTGATCAAATAGGTAGAGCGCTTCTCTACCATTGCCATGTATTCCATATCCTGAAATTAATGTACTCCATGAGACTATATTTCTTTCCTGCATCTTATCAAAATATTTTCTAGCATATACCAAACTTCCACATTTTACATAGAGATCGATTAGAGAAGTTTCAAGTGCTATTTGGTTTTTGTAAAATCTACGAGTAATGATCCCATGAACGCAGCGTGCATGCTGGAAAGATGCTAAATTTGAACAAGCACGAATCACACTCAAAAGGGTCACCGAATCAAGTAAAATTCTTTGTAATATCATCTTTTTAAAGAGCTTTAAGGCTTCAAGAGACAAATCAGCTTGAGCATAAGCTTCAATCATTGATGCCCAAGACACCAAATCCTTCTCAAGGATTCCATCAAAGAATCTTCGAGCAATGTCAATTCTCCCACATCGTGCATACATTAACATTGCTGCATTTTGGACAGATCGATCAAAATCAAGTCCATTATCTATCACAACTCTACATATATCATCAGCCTCATTTCCTCTATTTACACATGCCATAACATTTAATATAACAGCCCTGTTTGGTCTGATTCCTTCACCCAACATCTGTGAGAACAGCGACACTCCTTCTTCATAATGCCCATTTAGCGCATATGCACCAATCATTGAACTCCAAGAGACTATATTTTTTTGGGGCATTTTGTCAAAAACTAGCTGAGAAGTATCAAGACGCTCACACTTACCATACATGGAAATGAGTGAATTACCAACATAAACATCTGATACATAGCCAAATTCCATCACGTTGCCATGAACTATAACCCCAAATTTGACATCCTTAACACATCCACACGCCTTGAGAACAAAAGGAAAAGTAAAATTGTCAGGTTGAATTCCCAGTTCTCGCATTTGGCTGTATAGAAGCATGGAACGGTAATATAGGCCATTGTCAACAAAGCCTTGGATCATTACATTCCAAAGGAAGACATCATTGGATTGGAAGGTTGAGAAAAGGGTGTAGGCATGAGACATGGATCCTAGAGAGGCATATTGGGCAATGAGGTTGGTTGATAAAAAGAGGTTTAGGTGAAGATGTGATTTGAGCATGGAAGTGTGGACAGATTGCAAAGATCGAAAGGTCCTGCATTGCTTGATCAATGAGACACACGTGTCCGGCTCAATTGGTTGGAGAAGGAACTTGGTTTGTGCTTCTGAATGGTAGAAGACGAAACATAACTGGTGTGGAGGATTCAATGCAGCTAGCTTCTGCATAAAAATAAGGTCCTTAGGATCAATGATTTATACGTTCCTGTTATTTCTCCTGCATTAGTAAGACTATCATATTCATTTATGTTTTATTATCTTCACTTTAAAATTATCTTTAAGAGAACAAGATAATAATAGGGTTTTAGAAGGAAGATGAAGCTTGATATAACAAGCATTGCTTTTCTTTCAGTGATCATGTTCAAGATTCAAATTGTGTATTAGGGACTTTCAATTAAGCACCATATGTTTAAATTTGTTTTTCCAGAACTACTATCAATTTTTTCTGAATTCATTACTTTATCTACTTTAATTAATTACTCAACTCCTGTATGACTTATTGGCCCTTTCACTGCCCCAAGAGAAGGAATTGAAAGAACTGTGTTAAGGGATGCACTTGTCGAAAACCTAGACTATTTTTATCCAATCTACCAAAACATTTATGCTATGATAATAATAGATTCGTGAGAGATGTGGGAATTATATGCCTTAGTAAATTTACAACTGCTCACTAATAGGCTTCATATACAACATGAGACTTATTGGCATAAGAAAGATATATAAAAGAGCAATTTTACTTTTAGTGTGCTCAAGAACTTCCCATACCTTTACACGAATTCGCATATAGAGTTCTGGAAACAGTGGTCTATGCAGAAAATCAGCAATGTTAACGCCAAAACATCCCCTAAAAACAGAGGAAGAAAAACATTTAAGACAATAAATATGTAACCACTCACTCCCAAATTTAGGAAAGTAGTTGATCAATTATCTCACAATTCACTTTTAATTGGTGAGTAAGCTAATTCTATTGTCATAAAAACATGACTTTAAGCCCTATACACTTTTTTTTTTTGAGAAGGAAGCCCTATGCACTTTAGTAAATACAACAGAACTAGCACCAAACCTCATAACACCCAAACATGACATGAAAGACAAAACAAATTCTTTTTTTGTTACAATCCTTCTTATTAGAATTCTTTTATTTTTAAAATCCTTATTACACTATCATTTCATTGCTTAAATTATTCTCTTTTCTAACTGCTTCTTTTTCTTCAACTTCATAAGTCATTGGAATCCAGTTCTTTTCTCTCCTCGTCTTCAGTTTTTTCAAAGGTCATACCCTGTGCACAACACTCCTGCTTATGCCAAGTCTAGAAGAGGTGATTGGTATGCAACCTTACCCTCAACTCTTAGAGAGGCTAATTCCCAAACTTGAGTCAGTACTTATATCCTAGGAAGCACGGACGCGGCGCCAGAGGAGCCGCACCCGCGTCCGACGCGGCCCGACGCGGCAGGGACGCCGCTGACCGCGCGTCGGGCCGCGTCCTGCCACGTGTTCTTTTTTTTTTTTTTCACGACTCGCGCCGACAAGGCTCAGACTCGGGTAGATTCGCGCCGACTTCGACCATATCGGACATATCAAGCGAAACCGCCGAAACACACCGTGCCGGCGCCGAACAAGAAAATGAAAACAAACAAAAAAATGGATAAAAACTTGTGACTGACTGTCTCTTGAGCCAGCGAAGATGGAGAGGAAAGAGGTTAGATTGTAATACCGGTGGCCTTAACCCCTTTCTTCTTCTTTGCTTCTTCGTTTTCTTCTTCCTTTTTTTTCGCCAGAGCCCCTGCCTCTGTAACTCTGTTCTGTTTCTTTTTTTTTTGAAAAGTTTTGTTTTTTTACCGTAAAATGATAGGACTTTGTTATCTTTATTTTGTTTTTTTTTTTGTGCCTCTCTGACCAAACACGTGAGCCAGCCACAACTTTCCTTTTTTTTTTTTTTTTTTTTGGGTAATGGGAAAAAGCTACACCTATTTTAATATCTGCCACCTGTATCATTTAATTTGTTTTTGGGTTGGCCAAATACATGAGCCACTAAGCCACATTTATTTATTTATTTATGGGATGTTCCATCTATTTTGATACATCTGTCTATAATTCAAGTGTCAAAAATTTTAGTGTACTTATTATTATCTATCTATTTATTTTATTACTATTATTATTATTATATGAGTATTCTATTATTATTATATAAAAAAGTATGCTTAGTAATATATTAAAAATATAAATAAAAATATTTTTAATAATTTTTTAATTGCCGAGTCCCGCCGAACCCGCACCCACCTTTTTCAAAAATTGCCGAGTCCCGCACCCGCACCCGCACCCGAGTCCCAAAACGCACCCGTGCTTCATAGCTTATAGCTTGGTCCAAATTAGTAGCACTATAGCTAACTCATGATTAAGAATTATCACTCAACTTAAATTTTCAGTGAAGAAACTAATTAGTTTCAATAGATTAAATTGTGAAAAAAAATAAATAAATAAAAACCTCCATGCATTCCAATGCATCATTGAGCTTAGGTGTTGGGGAAATAACACCTTGGGAAGCCTCAAACATATATGGACACCACCTTTGAGTTTGGGCCCAACTATGCTACATTAATCATTCACTCTTGTTATTCCTATTCAATGTGAGACTTCACTCACACATGTATTCTCAACATTAGGTTATAATGAACATCTCAAGAACTTCTTGCACCACATCACCCTACAAATCAGCATGAAACCATGTTTTACTTCCCACTCTTCATGCAAGCTGAAGATGATACCCCCCTCAACAAGACAGAATACTCCATTCAAGCAGACAATTGAAAAAAGAGAACCCATTAATTTCATTAACTACATAAATAAATAAAAATTAACAGAAACATTGAAATAATTAGACTTCCCAGTAATGGATACAACAAAATTCAAATTTTAATAATTCATTTATTTCTTCTCTTTTTCCCCTCTTTTTGTTTTTCTAGGGAAAGTAACACAAATCATGGGCAACATATGTAAATAACTTAAACAAACACAAACAACTACAAGAAAATTCAAAGGTTGAACTTTTCCTTTCTTTTTCTTATTCGCTCTGTTTGTTTCGATGTAAAATATTTGCAAAGGTAAAATATTTTAAATGTAAAATATTTTCATTTTACAGTGTTTGGCAATGTATATGAAAATGTTGCATAAAATATTTTCCAGTGTTTGGCACAACGTAAAATGGAAATAAAAAAACCAGTAAAACTTTAAAATTGTACTGAGACATCACCACCAATGGCTAAGGTTGAATCTAATTATACAAGTTCAAAATAATGAATAACATTGATTATGATCGTTTAAGGGATACTATGATAAATTGTACTGAGGCATCACCGATGGTTAAAAAGGTTAATCTACTTATAGTACCACTTCTTTGAGTTTTAGCTGAAGCTTGTAAATCATCTTGTAAACTTCTTTTGTTGTAGAAAGCTGTGTAGAGAAAATGTGTAATTAGCTAGTGCACACAATCATTGATTTAGGCAAAAATGTGTAAGTTTCAGGCTAGCATCCAGGTTGTATCATACAATCAAAACAATGACCACAAAATGACCATTAACTGTTGGATCCTTGCATCATCATAATTCCAGCCACATTTTTTATTTGAGTGGTATAACAATAAGAAATTGGAGTTGGCTGGATAAATTCTTTACTTATAAAAAATGAATAGTTCAGCTCAACTGATGCTGTAGCAATGGGCTGGTCAGAGAATAATTATGCACAATTGTACCCCAAAACTGGTCTTTTGGCCCCTACTCAATTCAATAAGACTATTTGGTCCAATAAACCTCCAAGGTAACTGACTGTATGTGGTAGATAGATTATTGAGAATTGATAGCTCAGGGTATCATATGATTTCCTTACCATCTCTCTATTACTCTGACTTGCCCCTTTAATCTTTCTCTCTCTCATCAATCTAAAGATTATATTAAATCAGATATGTGAATAAATTATAAGTCAATTAAACTCTTAATTTTATTCCAGATAATTTCCACTAGCAAACTGTAATTGTCTCTAGCCCTTTCTATATCAAACCCAAACCCCGATTTCCCCAAATTAAAGGCGGAAGTGGCAAAGTTCAGCTGCTATTCTGCGTGATGAACTTAGCAAAATCATCACTTTGGCATAATTCCAATACATGAAGCCTCTGGAACAATGTTTATTCCTACTGCTTTGGTAAGATAAGAGAAGATGGAAGAGAAAAGTTAAATCCCTTTGAGTTTTGACTCCCACCCTTAAGTCAAACTACTTCAATCATTCCATTCCAGTTTCGACCTTCACCCCCTACACCATAAAAGTATTCAATACTAACTCTACAGTCTACAGACCATGCACCAGCAGAATTCAACTCAATATAATTGTTGCTTGGCAAAGGCATTCCATTCCAGGTACAAGCCCCTCCACAAAGGTTTCCTCCTACTACTTTTGTAGAAGGTAAGTGACAAATCACCAAAACCACAATCTGTGAAAATTTTCTGCAACCAACTCAATGGCCTACAAAAATTAATAACGCAGTAGTAAAGAAGAGAGAGAGAATCTGTTAGTATTTTCATTTAACAATCACCCCATTGTTAAATGAAAGCTCAAAACACATATATCAGAATACTCTCTCAACTTCATAACTCAGCAAGTTGAGGTATAAAAATACTCTGACTGACCCTGCTGCTTTATTGTCAAGTAGCCCTAAACTAAGGAGTAACTAATTAACCACTAATTATGGTTGTATAAAATATAAACAATGGATTAACTCAGACCCACCTGATTGATATGACCTATTTTGGATTATTTTAGCTAATGCTTTGGTTGGTATAAAATATAAACAACAGCCTTTAATCCAAGGAACAAAGTGCAAACATGGCCTCAAAGGGTATCAAACATTGAATTCATATCAGATCTGCTACTTCAAATTCTAACAAGGAATCTTGGATCTCAAACACATATCATAAACTAGTATACAATAAGTTCATCACAAATTATCATACTGCCTGCACACACACATTTTGCATTATCTCAGATAATGTTTTCAATCTTTCCTTAGACAGCCTATATCGATGTTTGTGATGACACAACCTATGCATGGCGTGCTAATGCTAAGTCCCACAAGACTAGAGCAGTAGCTGCTATTATTCCAGCTATTACAACACCTGGAATTTACCCAGGAGTGAACAATGGTTCTGTCATATTCATTATTTTGATGTAGTCAATAGTTTTCACACCCTTGTGCATACATTCTGGAAATTAAATAAATAAAACTAAAAAAAAATAATTGACCAAGATAAGAACTATTAGTATTTTTTACATAAACTGATTAACATGATTATGATCTCATATACAAATATACAGTGCTTCAGGGCCATCAGTTAAACATGGTCGTGGGGAATTGTTTTAAACAATCGTCGAGTCCCTGTGTCCCACAATTCTAATTAGCTTTTTTTTTGCTTATGTTAAAGTCACAGCTCCCAATGAATAGGCCAAGTATACGAGAACTCCTATCAATACATACATTGTGAGACAAAGTGCAAACATGGCCTCAAAGGGAATCAAACAATGAATTCATATCAGATCTGCTACTTCAAATTCTAACAAGGAATCTTGGATCTCAAACATATATCATAAACTAGTATACAATAAGTTCATCACAAATTATCATAATGCCACACATAAATAAAACCTCCCAAAAAAAAAAAAACCCAGATCTGAAAATCATAAACCCTAACTCATATCAAACAACGAATGTCAAAATCATCAAAAATAAATAAATAAATCTCACACAACCAAATCAACACCGAAAAACCCTTATGAAAAATGATAAGAAATCAAATGTGCGTAAAAAATTATGATTCATCAAAATTAAAACCTGAAACTTTGAGTTGTTTTTCCAGCAAGGACTAGAAATCGAACCTAAGAAAAACCAGAGAAGGGTTAGAGATGAAGAAAAACGAAAAGAAAAGGAGAAATCTAATCTAAAAAGGCAGAAAAGTACCTGGTTTTGCCGGCGATGGGCGGCGCCGGCGGAAGTTGGAGCTGGCCGGTGGCGCCTTGGACCTTGGAGCTGGAGATTGGCGGGAGAGGGGACCGGAGGTGGCTGGGTTTTTTTTGGAAAGATATACGAGAGGGAGTGATAAGTATCGGGCTGTGAATGATTGAGCCAATGTAAAATGTTTTCTCAAAATTTTAAGCGTAATTTTACATGAATTTGTTTAGTTTAACTTGATTGAAAATATTTTACTCTTGCCCAAATATTTTATTACAAAATAAACAATATAAAATTAAAAAATATTTTTTTTTAAATATTTTACACTGAATCAATCAGAACTATAGGGTGATTTAGCGACGTTATTCTAGTATCGTTGTTTGTATTTTTTGAAAATATATATGGGTGAAAAAGTGTATGAAAACATGTGTAGTATAATGTTATTTAAAAACTAAAAACATATATTTACGAAATGAGCCAATAGTTCCCATCAACCCAAAGAAAAAAAAAAAACCCAAAAGTTTAAAAACCGTTATCCAACAAGAAATATACGAATACCTGTCCGTGCCCATTAGGCAATCTTTAAACTTTCTTCAGTAGCAAAGACTTTATGTTTGGTTGGGGGTAAGGGTAGCAATTTTTACCCATATTCATGAACCTGCTCATTACCCACCTTATTTGGATAAGTCTTTACCCAACCCATTTGAGTATTTAGGTTAAATGGATAAAGACTCATTTGGTTATTTAATTAGATGGGTCTAAATGGATAAACCCACTAATACCAATTAAACCCGATTAAAATTTAAAATTAAATAAACCCACTAATACCCAAACCCTTCTAAAATCTAAAACTTAAATAAACCTCAATCTTACTCTCCCTCAAATTTTCTTAGTAACCAAACACTTTTCCAAACATTTTAACCTCTAAATTTCTAAGCCCAAACACTTTTTCTCAGATTTTCTCACTAACCAAACAAAACGAAATTTTACAGAGAGAATAGGGATGGAATCGGAGTTCACCGGAGGTAGTGTATCAGCTTCGTCTCCGGCGGAGCTGGTTATGTTCGCCGGCGTTCTCGTTTTCTTGTACGAATCCAGATGGGTCGCCGATATCAGTGGACAATGTTTTCGTTAACGGTCAAATCCGGCCGATATTTCCGATATTTAACCGAGATCTTTTGTTCGATGGCGGTTACGACGGAGATTTGAAGTCCCAGGTCGATTCTTTGATCTCCGGTCACCGTTGAGGAAGCTGTTTGTGGAATTGGCGTCGGAATCCGACGAGCTTGAAGAAGTCCTAGCTAAAACGATGGACGGCGCAAGCGAGCAGAAGCTCTTCCCACGTACCCCATGTTTGTTTCTCGAGAAAGCTTTGTTTTTCCATGAAAAATTTTCCCCCCTCTTAACTTCTCCGCGTTTCATGAATTTATTGGGCTTTCCTTAGCTATATGATGCTGCTAGGGCTATATTTTTCTTTTTCTTTTTCTTTAGGTAATATTTTCTCAGAGGTTGCTGAAAAAAAAAATAAAAAATAAATAAAAAACAGAAAAGAAAGGCTTTGTTTGGTTGCTGAGAAATGAATTTTGTGAAGGGAAAATGAAAGGAAAGAACAGGAAAACTGACTTTTTAATTTTTGTTTTTAAAGTTTTTAAAAAGTTATTTATTTATTTGGATTATATTGGGTTAAATGGGCGGGTTACTAATTAAATGGGTTGAGTAGGTAATGGATAATTAATTTATATATAAATGGATCATAAATGGATAAATGGGTAATTACACATCCAACCCATTTATGACCCAACCAATTTATTACCCAACCCGCCCATTTGCCACCCCTAGTTGGGGAGAAGACACTAGGGGGGAAGAGTACAAAAGTGTTGTTTGCATTGAATTTAATTAATAGGTTTATATGCGGTATTGGTGGAACAGAAGGATTGATTTGCATTCAGGAAAGTAGTGAAGGCTGTTTGCATTCAAATCTTGGAGGAGGAAGAGGAATGCGGAGAGGAAAGTGTGGATTTCTCAACAAAATGGCGCTTTGTCGAACTACTAATCCGTTGGCTTCTTCTTCGCCAGCTGCTCGCTCAGTATTCAACCTGGGAATAGCCCAGTCCCCTGTCATGCTCCCAAAGGCAAACACCCAGGTTTGTTTCCTTAATTTCCTAATATTTCATTTTCATGTAGCCTAGGTTTATGCACGAGGTAGCTATGTTATTATTATCAGTGAAACACAAATGATATACTAACACTTTGTTTGGAAACAAGGGAAGAGGAGACAAAAAGAATGGATTAGAGCTAGGGGTGTGCAGCAAACCCGCAACCATAGTTTTGAAATCCGGACCGAACTGTACGGTCTGACCGGAAAACCCTTGAACCGTTCATTTTTGCGGTTTTTTAAGCTTCAAGAACCACACTAAGGAAAAAAATAGGGAACCGTTCAAACCGCGGTCGGACCACACAGTTCTGAGAACCGTGATCCGACCGCTTTTCACGGTTCCCTTTGAATCTGAACCTATAAATAAAAAAATAAAAATAAAATAAAATAAAAACACAGAAAAACAAAAGAAAAAGATAAACAACTGCTGGGATTACATCATGGCTTCAGAAACTCTGCCACTGCCAACACAACATGTTTTTATATTTCTTCGTCTTCTCTCTTCAGAGAATATTACACAGCTCCAGATCTTCAGAAACTCTTATCTTGGGTGAAGCAAGCTTTAAATTTTGGCTTTGTTCTCCACTGGTAATGTGTGTGACCGGGTAAGAGCATGAGAGAAAGAGAATGAGAAAAAGAGAGAGCTAGAGATAGAGAAGGAAAAATAAAAGCAGAGAGCGTCTGGAGGAATTGGAAGAGTCTAGAAAGATAAAGACAAGATGAGACTAGAGGGGTGGGGATGGGGATACGTGTGTGGAGGAGAAAAAGTAAGAGAAAAAAAAAAGAAAAGAAAAGGAAAAGAAACGTATGGACGTAAGGAAAGAAAGGAAAAAGAAAAAAAGGAATAAAAAATTACAATTAAATGTTCCTATAATATTTTACAATAAATTTTAAGTAATAGGTTGTTATTAGTTAATATTAGTGAGTAAAAAAATAATTTCAATAATGAATTCAAATTAGAATTAATAACAATTTTTCCCGTAAATTTTATTGTGAAAATATTGCTAAAAATATTATAGTCTTATTCACTGAAATTATTTGCTGTTGCGTGCTTTAGTGTCACTGTCAACTACTAACACGTAGTGCTTGCTTGCTGTCAAGCACTTCCTTCTTGGGTTTTCATTTTTTTTTTTTTTTTTTTTAGTTCATAATAAATGGTGAACAATGACTATTCAAATGGGCTTAGAGAAAAAAAAGTTGGGCAATCAAAATGGGCTTGGTCCTGAGCAAATAAATTCATTTGTCTCTTAACTATTTTATTGGATGTCATAAAATAAAAATTATTGGGTACTAAAGTATGCTTTGTCATGACTTAAAAATAATTTAGAAACTCAATAGCTATTTTTTTTTAGAATTTAATAATTTTTTTTTGTATTATGAAAGTTATGTTATAAAAAATACTATCTATATTTGTTTTAGACTATTTTAGTTAATTTTTATATTTTTTTATTAATTTAATGTTTTTATATATATTTAAAATAATTATTAAATTAATTATGATGTCATCACAGTTTAACCCCGGTTCGACCTCGGTTCGACCTTAAAAATCTTGAACCTCTCCCTTTTACGGTTCAATAAATGGTCCAGGTCTGAAAACCATGCCCGCAACTCTCCAAAACCAAACCGACTTGACCCAACCCAACCCGCCTGGTTGAGTCGGTTTTTAGGGCTTGGTGGGTTGGGATGGGTTACAAAAAAAATTTTAATAGTGGATTAGGTTGGGTTCGGGTCATAAAATTTCAAACCTGCCAAACTTGACCCAACCCACCCATATATTTAATATATATTATATAATTAATAAATTTTTTCAAATAACCAACTCTTCCTCCTATCCTATATAAAAGCCAATATTAATGTATATTAGTTCATACATTAATGTATAACTGAGTTGAAATATTAGTTCATATATTAATGTATATTTTATATATCAACTCAAGTGGCAGGTGTGATATATTTTTTTCTAATCAATTTAATAATAATAGTAATAAAAAAAAAATTGTTCAACTCATGGGTTCAACCTAACCCATGTGGGTTGGGTTGGACTTACGTGATGGGTTGAGTTGGGTTGAATTTTTTTCAACCTACCATGGTGAGTTGGGTCAAAAAATCCCCTTAACCTGACCCATGCACACCCCTAATTAGAGCACTAGCAATAGTGGTGCTAAAAAACTATTTTTAGCACCATTACATATAAAAAAGAGGGTTGCAATAGTGTAGTTAAAGGTAAAAATTTTACCTTCATTGCTACAGTGCACAGCTATAAATGGTTGTGCACTGTAGCTGAGAGCTAAAAAGAAAAAATCATTTTTTATTTTCCAACCGATTAAAATAATATTTGTTCCTTTGTTGACATCACCGATCCATTTCAGCTTATTCTCTTTCATTCAGAGACATAGAAACCCCCTTCTCTCTCAATGTCTGTCACACTCCAAACCCCAAAGGGTCCAAGGCATGAAAAAGACATCTCAAAGAACCTGTCGATTTTCCTTTTTGACAATCCAATCCACATAAATCATGTCAAAAACCAACATTAAGAATTATCATAATAATTTCATTGAATATACTCTCAAAATAAGTCAGAGCTCTAAGCAATAATTACAAGGACCATTGGCCACAAAAGAATAGAGGTCTAAATAATTAATTACATATCATCAACTTGTCCCATCAGTGGAAATAACGTCACAACCACTTCAATATACAAAAGAATGAGTCAAGCCTATTCTAAGATTTACACCATCTAATATACCCATTATAAAAGTTCAGTCTCCATCAGTAGTTAGTCTAACTACTATCTGTCTCAAAAGACTGTTGCCTACTCTGAAAAGGTTATAAAATAATGGGATGAGACAAAGCCCAGTAAGTAGCATATTTAATGGGGGTGGGGGAAATGCAGTTTCATCTACTATAATAATAGTAATATGACAAGAATTATTTAATAATGAAATATAAGTTCCTCAAAGTAAATATCTTGAAACCATATGCTATAATCTGTGAGCACTAATAATATAATTCCAAAACCATAAAATCTAACATATGATAATTTATCATAAATATACCACACTACCACATAGACCGGTCAGGGGATCCACCCATTCACAACTGGTATTGTGGGGCCCTCCTACACTAACCACGCTGGCCCATTATGTGCGGCCCAAGGCCCGCGCCGAGGATAATGCTAAGCCGAGTACAATGTGATAGAGCCCAGGTCACCCAAGGCCTCGCCGAGGATGATACATCCTCGGCACACCGACTTTTGATAAAGGGATAAACATCCCTCATCCATTGAAACTATCCCACCAACATCCTGACCGTTTTAATGGTGATATGACCAGCAAGCCCAGTTGCCTCGATTACTACAACTAATAGAAAATCTGCAAAGACGGCTAAGAACTAACATAAAGCCTGCTAATTACAGACGATGGGACAGACCCTTATACAGAGAGACCAGATAATTGACAAATGGACGGTGAAGATTAAAAAGAAAGGGACTATATATCTAAGAGGGCTCCCAGCAAACTAGGGGGGGGTGAAAAAGAGAAGTTCAAAAGAAATATGTATCCTCGGCCTGAGCCGAGGACAAAGATACACCGCAAACACTTAGCCAAATTCCGAATATTCCTAGGAAGTTCATATGATCCTTTATTATGGTTATAAACTTTACACCAGCCATTGTACACTTCGGTGAGGCCAAACCCTTAAACCCACTTCTCTATAAATTTTATTGTTAAGGGTCCATTACATTTTGAGTCCCTACAATTGGCGCCGTCTGTGGGAAGGATTTGTGCGCTGGCAAGTGCGATGGTCGATGTAAAGAAATTAAGAGCAGCACTTTCAGAAATAATATACAAAAAACAGTACAATCTACTGCAACAACAATGATTCAGAAGTCAACAATTACAAGAACAAGAATATGCGAAAAAGAAAGAAAAAGAAAGACAACAAGTGAAATAAATCTACTTCTTTTATTCAAGTATGAAGTGAAACTACATCTCTTACAAGTAATGCCCAGGGGGCTTGTTCTAAAGCTAACTACAAAAGCGTACACATGACGAAGCTGACTGAGGAACAAAGGGTGGAGAGCAACAATGGCAGAAGAACAGAAGATAGAAAAGGAGAGTAGAGGAAGAGATGAAGAAAAGAAGAGATGAAGAACAAATATTAAAAAAGAAGAGATGAAGAACAAATATTAAAAAAGAAGTGAAGGAAGAGAGAAGGAAAAGAAAGAAAGAAAGTTGGCAGAGGAACAAAAGAAGAACAGAAGATAGAAAAGAAGGCTCGTTGAGGAGCAAAAAGAGAAGAGAGAAGACGGATTTGAGGGAAGAAGAGCTACAGAGGAGGTGGAAGGGGTCGCGGCACAGGGCGGCCCTACCTCTGGGTTCCGCCTGATTTCCCTCCCACCCCCGCTGTAGCCTGCTTGGGGGGTCAACGACCCATGCCCAAGAGAGGGAGATTACGTTCTGCCCGGATCCTCCTCCAGGTGGCAAGGAGGGCTGTGTCCCCGATTAGGTTGAAAAGAAGGAGAATCTTCGGATCTCCCCTACCTCCACACCAGCGTGGCGGCCAGAGTTGGAATGCCATCCTCGGCTCCTGGTGGGGGCTGTGCATTCTCTGGAGCGCCCTTTTCCAGGGCCAGTTCAGGCGAAGGGGCTCGAATGATTGCGCCTTGAAGAATTTTTGGGTGATGTGTTTTTGGGGAGTTTCAGAACGAGTGTTTGTCAAGTGTGAAGGGGAGGTTCGCCCTAGGAACGCCTTTTATAGTGGGAGGAACATTGATGAGGGCCAAATACGCAATGAATCCCAGGGAGAGATTTCCGGAGACAATAATGCCGCCCCAATTTCCAAGGGGCTTGCCAACCGTTAGATCCTCATCAATCCATGGTCAGTATTAATGAGGGGACGCCTCATTAAACGGGAAGACACCGAAGCGTCAGAACGCCTCACCCGGACAACCCAAAAGACGCCTCGTTATCTGAAGAATCCCACCAAACGAAGAAGCAAAACACGGCAAGATCTTATCCTCTACCAACTTCAGCATTTATTATTATTATTATTCTGCTTGAAAATTGTAATTATTTAATGCTTATTGTAAAACGCGGCGAGAGTTAAAACGGACAAAATAGATGGAAAACTAGGTACTGGACAGAACCAAGGCACTGTATGGTCCTCGGACCCAGGCCTCATGGGGAAACCAGATACTTCAGATGATTAAAAATGGAAAACTAGGTACTGGACAGAACCAAGGCACTGCATGGTCCTCGGACCCAGGCCTCACGGGGAAACCAGATACTTCAGATGATTAAAAATGGAAAACTAGGTACTGGACAGAACCAAGGCACTGCATGGTCCTCGGACCCAGGCCTCATGGGGAAACCAGATACTTCAGATGATTAAAAATGGAAAACTAGGTACTGGACAGAACCAAGGCACTGCATGGTCCTCGGACCCAGGCCTCATGGGGAAACCAGATACTTCAGATGATTAAAAATGGAAAACTAGGTACTGGACAGAACCAAGGCACTGCATGGTCCTCGGACCCAGGCCTCATGGGAAAACCAGATACTTCAGATGATTAAAAATGGAAAACTAGGTACTGGACAGAACCAAGGCACTGCATGGTCCTCGGACCCAGGCCTCACGGGGAAACCAGATACTTCAGATGATTAAAAATGGAAAACTAGGTACTGGACAGAACCAAGGCACTGCATGGTCCTCGGACCCAGGCCTCATGGGGAAACCAGATACTTCAGATGATTAAAAATGGAAAACTAGGTACTGTCCAGAACCAAGGCACTGCATGGTCCTCGGACCCAGGCCTCATGGGAAAACCAAATACTTCAAATAGCTAAATGAGATCAAGAAACCCAATACGTCCAGCATGAATAACATGTCATCATGAAAGCTAAACGTTAAGCAGAACCAAAGCATTGCATGGTCCTCGGACCCAGGCCTCACGGGGAAACCAGATACTTCAGATGATTAAAAATGGAAAACTAGGTACTGGACAGAACCAAGGCACTGCATGGTCCTCGGACCCAGGCCTCATGGGGAAACCAGATACTTCAGATGATTAAAAATGGAAAACTAGGTACTGTCCAGAACCAAGGCACTGCATGGTCCTCGGACCCAGGCCTCATGGGAAAACCAAATACTTCAAATAGCTAAATGAGATCAAGAAACCCAATACGTCCAGCATGAATAACATGTCATCATGAAAGCTAAACGTTAAGCAGAACCAAAGCATTGCATGGTCCTCGGACCCAAGCCTCAAGGAAAACCAAGCACTAAATAAAGCTTAAAGCATTGCAGGATCAAAGACCTCAGGTCAGTAGGAAGAAAATCTCCCCGTGAAAGAGTAAACGCTAAGAAAAATTGAGGTTTTGTGCAAGTTTCTAACCTAAACCTCTATGGGAATCAATCGTTATGAAGCCATGCAACGTTGATCAAAACCAGGGCTCTCGTACGGGTCATGAGCTAAAAACTGAGGCAAAGTCAATCCCCTTTTTAGGCGCCGAATAAACAAATCCTGTCAGAGACAAAAAATCGTGAGAAATTGAGTACTATAGTGCAAACAACCCAAGCCCAACCATCCTCGGGTGATACTCTGCGCGAAAAGAAAACTGTAAAGAACGGCTACAAAAGCGATAGCACTGACGACAAGGTAGAGCCAACAGGCTGAGGAAAAACGCCGAGGAAGTCAAAATCCTCCTCCCCGCCCAGGGGGACGTGCAGCAGAATTTTGAGGGGCTATTGTGGGGCCCTCCTACACTAACCACGCTGGCCCATTATGTGTGGCCCAAGGCCCGCGCCGAGGATAATGCTAAGCCGAGTACAATGTGATAGAGCCCAGGTCACCCAAGGCCTCGCCGAGGATGATACATCCTCGGCACACCGACTTTTGATAAAGGGATAAACATCCCTCATCCATTGAAACTATCCCACCAACATCCTGACCGTTTTAATGGTGATATGACCAGCAAGCCCAGTTGCCTCGATTACTACAACTAATAGAAAATCTGCAAAGACGGCTAAGAACTAACATAAAGCCTGCTAATTACAGACGATGGGACAGACCCTTATACAGAGAGACCAGATAATTGACAAATGGACGGTGAAGATTAAAAGGAAAGGGACTATATATCTAAGAGGGCTCCCAGCAAACTAGGGGGGGGTGAAAAAGAGAAGTTCAAAAGAAATATGTATCCTCGGCCTGAGCCGAGGACAAAGATACACCGCAAACACTTAGCCAAATTCCGAATATTCCTAGGAAGTTCATATGATCCTTTATTATGGTTATAAACTTTACACCAGCCATTGTACACTTCGGTGAGGCCAAACCCTTAAACCCACTTCTCTATAAATTTTATTGTTAAGGGTCCATTACATTTTGAGTCCCTACAGGTATGATATTGTCCTCTCTAGTATGCAGACTCTTGGCCCCATGAACAGCAGCCTCACCATACCCTCAAGGTTTTTCTCTCTCCCCATGGGCAGCAGAGAGAGCGCGTCAAATAAGACCTCTCTTGCACGTGGTCTCTTAGCCCCATGGGCAGCAGCCTCATCCACACACAATCAAGGAATCCTCTTCCCCCCCATGGACAGCAGGGAAGAACGCATCATCCAAAGTGAAAGGACACTGACCTAAACTTGATTCCGTTGTCACAAAGACCACGAAAACCAAATCGGGTGATCACGGGGAAATCACACATGGCATGGTGTTAAAACAACATAAACTCACAGGTTACACTACTTTGAAACACATAGTTCATATTCAGGTAGTTTCAGAACACCTTAAATAATCTAATTTTTACAAAGTTTGTAAGGTATTCAACTTCATTCTTGTCAAGAGATTTTCTATCAATTTCCCAAATAATACAAGACAAGATAAGCATCTCTAAATTTTTCAATATACTATAAAATCAACGATTTTCTTATCAAAGATTAAATAAAAGATGCTTATTTTTTCATATAAACAATTCATACATTTTCCCAAATGCAATACAAAATATGATGCATTTTCATATATAATCATATATATATATATATATATAAGTTACGACACAGTAGTTTTTAGGAAAATATAGTTTCCATAGGTAATTTCCAAAAACGTGTCTAACCCAAAAACAACCTTCATGTTATTTTTCAAAAATCTCATTAAAAGCTAATTACCTCGCAACCGCAAAATCCTAATTCTCCAAGCTCCAAGGAGATTAGCTAGAACCTAAACAATATCAAGTAAACCTATCACAATAAGTATAGGGCTTGAAATTGCATCTAGTCACAATTTAGGAATTGCTAAGTAATCACTTAATTAGGCAAGCCTAGTATTTAACCTCATCAATAATAATATATTCTACTTCCATAATTTCTCAACAAATTGATTCACAAGGTATAAACTCCAATTTATAGAGTTAACCCATTTAACATCATCTCCAACATTATGACTAACTTCCATAAAATTTACACTACATCATTAAGAAACTCATGAAAGCAAAATCAATATATCCTTCAAGACAAGAAATTTAGAACTTCAACTAACTCCAATAGACCCAATGGCAATGGAAAAATTAAATTCACCAACCATCACATGTTTTAACTTAAAACTCCTAAATTTTTCTACCATACATAACCCTTAAGTAGTCATCAATAGCACAAAATACATACCCATTCATCAAATAATTCCACCAATACAAAACCCATACATAAAAACACATAAATATCACTTCCAATACTCATAAATCTCATGGGTATCATTATTAAAGTTTAGATAAAAATAGCCTCAAGAAAAAGTGTAAAACCCACCAAAAAGATGAGAAATTTTTTACCTCAAATAAAATGATGAAGATGCTTTGGGGTATCAAAGTATTTTTCCGGTGATCTTGCCGGAAAAATGATGGTGAGATGGTGTGGTTTGGAGTGGAGGTCGGTGGGTGAGTGTGGGAGTGTGTGTGTGTGTGTTTCAGTAAAGAGAAAAGAAAGAAAAGAGGGAGCCGGCCAAAAGAAGAGATAAGAGGGAGTGGGTAGTGGGGTTAGGTGGGGCTTAGCACGTGGGAACCCAAAATATCTGATCTTGACCATTTTTTTTTTAAAGTTGACTGGGACGTTACAACGTCTCTCTTGCTCCTTTCCCCGGCGGTGTCTCCACAGTCTCTTGAACCCTGCCCACCAACTTGTGTTTCACAAAGCCCGCACCACAGCCCACAGCAGAACACACTTCTCTGTTGTATGCACCATTCTTCCATTTCCATTTTTTTTTCCTTCTTGCTAATTTGATGAAGGATTTTAGTTGAGATCTAAGATTCCTAGCCTGCATTAGTTTATTTCATATGGGTTCCTTCTCTTTTTATGATTTAGTGGTTTTGGGGTGTTCTTTGTTGTACAGTTGCTGAATTTCGATCTGGGTCTTTTTTTTTTGTTTCCATTTCATGATTTGTCAATTTTTTAAGCTACATTGAATTCATTTGCTAATTGCTAATCTGGGTCTGCTTCATATAGAATAATTTATGATTGGTACTGTGGGTGTAAAAGCCCAACGTCATGCGGTGGGCCTGGGGCCCAATTCGAATCTCACCATGAGTCCAAGTAGAAAAAGGGGGTTAGGAACGAGTCCTGGAGGAAGAAATGTAACTTGAGATGAGCAATATGAGCGGTCCGAAGAGAACCCTATTGGTCTGAAGACGTCATTATCCTCGGATTGCGAAGGGACCCGATCAAACAAATATCCTGAAGGTCCGAATGATCCTCCTCACTACTCCCACGACAAGGACCTGCCTTGGGCATGCCTGGAGATGACAAAAGCAGAGAAATATCTAAAAGGAAAAGCTGCTACCACCGCATTTAATACACTGCCGCAGTTTTCCTGGCCGCATTTATGTGGAGAAGACCCCTGAATAGTGCAATCTCAGCTACCACCACTCACGTAGGACTGAAACAGATGTCTGATATGACATGTACTCAAGTGAAGGCTTAGATGAAGAACAAGTGGACGGTGATGATGAAGTAGAAGGGGAGTATATAAATGTAAGGTGCCTCTGAAGTAAAAGGGGGGGAAGAAAAAGAAATTTGGAATATAATTCGAAGAGTGATATCCACTTTAGGAGGAAGAACAGTCCTCTTCGGACTTGAGTTATTTTCAACTTTCAAGTGTGTTCTTTTGTTAACTAACTATTGTTAGATGTATAATTAGCCTAGCTTTGTCACCCACTCTCTACAAATTCATTGTTTCGGGTTCGTTGGGCTCATAATCCAAACCTTTTGGGCCTGGGCCACAAATTTGGACCCTACAATTGGTGCCGTTTGTGGGAAAGTTTGAGCTAAAGTGGAGGCAACATCCCATAATGGTTGAACAAGGGCAACAACTAGCAGAGTCCAGGGCATCCCAGCATGTTGATCCTTTCCTCAACTTGGAACGGAGACAGGATCGTGAGGGTAGTGTACACACCGCACACGATGACCGAAATCAGTCGCATGGAGGAAGTCATATGAGAAAAACCGGAGCATGCAACTAGAAATTGAAAAGCTGAAAAGGGAACTGCGCCATGCAAAGAGGAAGCGAGTTTCTTCATATTCTGATGAAGATTCCGATGAAGAACAAGACGTTACTTACAAACATAAATCTCGGACACCAATCAGTGAGTCTTTTTCCTATTAGGAAGTGCACCGTCATAAGAGGCAGTCTTGAAGCCCACCACCTGGAGGCGTGGGGAACGATGCTATAAGCAAAGCTTTGAATCAAATTTCCAAGTCCCCATTTACACGTAACATCGAGGACGCAAGACTCCCTCGACGATTTCACCAGCTAACATTTACCACTTATAACGGCCAGACAGATCCTATGGAGCATGTGAGTCATTTCAACCAGAGGATGGCCGTTCATTCTAGAAATAAGGCTCTAATGTGCAAAGTTTTTCCATCCAGTTTGGGACCGATCGCCATGAGATGGTTTGATAGCCTGAAAGCAGACTCTATAAGCTCTTTTTAGGAGCTCACTCAGGCATTTGGGTCTCGTTTCGTGACGTGTTGCAGAGTTCCAAAGTCCTTAACCTCTCTATTGTCTGTGAGCATGCGAGAAGGGGAGACGTTGAAGCTCGGCGTCCCTACTAAACACGGCTTGAGGACGTCTTTAACACGCAAACCTGTAACCAATGTACGCCAGCTACGGGACAGGACTGATAAGTATAAAAGGGTCGAGGAAGACTAGCAGCAGGGCAAGGGAAAGGAAAAGGTTGTCCCTCAGGACAGGAGGGATTTCAGGTCGAATCGGCAAGGTCATAATAGGTCGCGGAGAGATTGGGTCGAACAGCAAAGCTCGGCGAACCTTCAGATAGTCAATGCCGTTTTTCGAGAGCCAGTGCACCAAGTCTTAGAGAAGATCAAGAATGAGCCTTTCTTCAAAAAGGCCAAACAAGATGGTGGGAAACCCTGAAAGGCGCAACCACAACCTCTACTGCTAGTACCACCAAGACCATGGACATACTACGAAGGACTGTAGGAGTCTGTGGGACCATCTAGACCAGCTCGTTAGCGAGGGCAGGTTAAAACAGCTCTTACATCATGCCTCTGGTCAGGGTAACCAGGCAAATGCAGGATCTCGAAGGGATGACCCCTTTAAACCCCCCATCAGTACAATAAATGTTATCTTTGCTGCACCATGAAGAACAGGATCTTGTCCATCAAGAGTACTGTCAGTTGCTCGGCTGCCCTCGAAAAGTGTCAGCAGGGAGCCGAAGAGGACTAAGTTGGAGATTCATCCGATTCTGGGATTCTCGGACGCAGACAAGATCGGAACCATCCAACCTCACGACGATGCTTAGGTGATCACCCTCAAGATAGGGGGGTACGAAGTGAAGAGAGTGATGGTAGATCAGGGCAGCGACGCAGAAATAATGTACCCAGACCTTTATAAAGGGTTGAACTTGACGCCCGAAGACCTAACGCCCTATACTTCCCCTTTGGTAAGTTTCGATGGAAAAATGGTCATACCAAGAGGCCAGATCAGGCTACCAGTACAGACCGGCTCTAAAATTGTGGAGGTAGACTTTATAGTGGTAGATGCTTATTCACCTTACACTGCGATTATAGCTAGACCATGGCTCCATACGCTGGGGGCGATATCCTCCACTCTTCATCAAAAGATTAAATATCCATCCGAAGGGCAGGTCAGGGAGATCTTAGGAGATCAATCTACGGCCAGACAATGTCTGGTAGCAGCAATCCAGCATAAGCCTGAAGCTGAGCCCTCGGTCCCTAACGAAGGGGACTTATAGCAATTAAAATCCTCAGTGCTAGACACTGAAGCCTCAGTCGAGGGGGCTGAGTGTGAAAGCCTGACAAAGGTAGTCATCGATGATGATCCAGGGAAGTTCTTTCAAGTCGGATCTATGCTTCCTCCTCAAGAGAAGGGTGAACTGATAGGATTTTTCAGGACCAACATTGACGTATTTGCATGGGACTCCACAGAGGCCCTAGAAGTAGACCTAGAGTTCATTTGCTATCATCTGAATGTTAACCCAGCCATCACCCCTAAACAGCAACCGCTCCGATGTCCATCAAGAGAACATGCAGATGTTGTCAGGGAAAAGGTGATAAAACTCAAATGGGCTGGAGCGATTAAGGAAATATTCTATCCTAAGTGGTTGGCCAACACAGTAGTGGTGAAGAAGAAGAGCGAAAAATGGCGAGTATGTGTGGATTTCACCGACCTGAATCGAGCTTGCCCAAAGGATCTGTTTCCCATGCCGAAGATCGATCAACTGGTTGATGCTACTGTCGGTCATCCTCGGATGAGTTTCCTGGATGCTTTTCAAGGGTATCATCAAATACCATTGGCTGTGGATGATCAGGAGAAGACAGCATTCGTCACCCCTGCTGGGAACTACCACTATAAGGTGATGCTATTCGGTCTGAAGAATGTAGGAGCCACTTACCAAAGGACGATGACTAGAATGTTTAAACCACAGCTGGGCAAAAATATGGAAGTTTATATCGATGACATGGTGGTGAAAAGTAAGATCATAGCTGGGCACATTGGGGATCTCAGGGAAATTTTTAGAATCCTCAGGGAGCACAGATTGCGTTTGAACGCATCCAAGTGTTCATTTGGTGTAGGGTCAAGCAAGTTTCTGGGATACATGGTGACTCACAGGGGAATCGAAGTTAACCCCGATCAGATAAAAGCTATTAGCAACCTACGAGCTCCTCGGAACCCTAAAGAGGTTCAGAAACTGACTGGAATGACAGTTGCCTTGAACAGATTCATCTCCCGATCAGCAGATAGGTGCAAACCTTTCTTCTCATTGATCAACAAGTGGAAGGGATTTAAGTGGAAGGGATTTGAGTGGACTGAGGAATGTGCCGTGGCTTTCCAGTAACTCAAGGACTACCTAGCTCGTCCTCCAATCATGTCCAGCCCTGAGCCAGATGAAGTCTTGTTTGCTTACACTGCTGTAACTCCTAATGCAGTAAGCTTGGTATTAATACGAACAGATTGTGGCGTGCAAAGGCCAGTCTATTATGTAAGTAAATCGCTGCATGAAGCCGAGATCCGCTACTTGCCATTAGAGAAGGCTATTTTAGCTGTGGTGCTTGGTACATGGAAGCTGCCTCACTACTTCCAAGCCCATACAGTTATTGTCCTTACCTAGCTCCCACTCAAAGCTATACTCCGAAGCGCCAACTATACTGGAAGAATTGCTAAGTGGGGTACGATCTTAGGGGCTTTTGACATCAAATACATGCCCCGCACATCAGTCAAGGGCCAGGTCCTTGCAGATTTGGTGGCCGAGTTCACGGAGCCCCAATTAGAAGAAGTAACTCCAACGTCCGACATGGATGGAAAATCGGTTGGTATGATTTCCCAACGGGGCCCCTTGCCCTGGGAAGTCTACTTGGATGGCGCATCGAATCAGAGGGGTTCTGGAGTGGGGCTAGTGTTGATATCCCCAGAGAAAATCACCATTGAAAAGGCGTTAAGGTTGGACTTCTTGGCAACGAATAATGAAGCAGAGTATGAAGCTCTACTGATGGGAATGACTATGGTACGAAGAATGGGAGGAAAGTCGGTCGAGGTGTTCTCAAACTCAAAACTAGTCGTGGGTCAAGTGCACGGTGAGTTTGAGGCTAAAGATGAAAGGATGCAGGGATACTTGAGTCGAGTTAAATCCCTACAGTTAGAGTTTGAGTCTTTCAATCTGCTGCACATCCCCAGAAGTGGCAATACTCATGCTGATTCTTTGGCCACACTCGCTACCTCCTCGGCGCAAGAATTGCCGAGGATTATCCTCATTGAGGATTTGCATAGGCCTACGGAGGCAAGGAAGATAGTCCAAGTCCATCAAGTCAGGGCTGAACTCAGCTAGATGGATCCTATAATTAAATTCCTGAAGGACGATATCTTGCCCAATGAAAAAGGGGAAGCTGACAAAGTACGCAGGAAGGCAACTAGATTCTGGCTATCTGAGGACCAGAAACTATATAAACGCTCCTATTCGGGTCCATACTTATTGTGCGTGCATCCTGAGGCAACTGAGCTACTACTAGAAAAATTGCATGAAGGAATCTGTGGGAGTCATACTGGGGGTAGATCTTTAGCTCATCGAGCAATTACTCAAGGTTACTGGTGGCCGAATATGCAAAAGGAGGCTCATGAATATGTTAAGAAGTGTGACCAATGCCAACGGTTTGTGCCGAACATACACCAACTTGGTGAAACCCTTAACCCACTATCCAGCCCATGGCCCTTCGCCCAATGGGGATTGGATATCGTGGGCCCATTCCCTAAGGCCGCAGGAAATAAGAAGTACCTACTGGTCGGCACAGACTACTTTACCAAATGGGGTCGAGGCTGAACCTCTAGCAAATATCAGGGACGTAGACGTAAAGAAATTTATCTGGAAAAGCATTGTCACTCGGTTTAGGATCCCTCGTACTCTCATCTCGAACAATGGTCTTCAATTTGATAGCAAAGCATTCAGAAGCTACTGTAGCGAGTTGGGAATCACGAATAGATACTCCACCCCTGCTTATCCCTAAGGAAATGGGTAGGCAGAAGCTGTTAACAAAGTCATAGTCAATGGACTGAAGAAAAGGCTAGACGATGCTAAGGGGAAATGGGTGGAGGAATTACCACATGTGCTTTGGGCATACAGAACCACGCCTCGAAAGTCTACAGGTGAAACCCCTTTTTCAATGACCTATAGGGCTGAAGCTGTCATATCTTTGGAAACTGGGTTCTCAACTTTGAGAAAAGCTTAAACCTGATTGAGGAAATGAGGGAAACTGCAATGGTCCAACTGGCACATTATCAACAAAAGCTCAAGCAAGAATATGATGCCAACGTGAAGCTAAGGCCCCTAGAACCTGGCGATTTGGTGCTGAGGAAAGTAGTAGGCACTGCAAAGAACCCACCTTAGGGAAAACTAGGACCAAACTGGGAAGGGCCGTATCGTATTACTTCTAGAGCTGGTATTGGGGCGTATTTTTTAGAAGATCTAGATAGTTATGTAATACCACGGCCTTGGAATGTAAATAATCTCAAAAGGTACTATTATTGAATGAATCTTTTCTTCGGCCAATATGCCATTTTTATCATTTTAGCAATGTACATAAGTGTTTAAACTTAAATCCAATCATGCCTGTAGTCCTCGGACCAGATGATTTGGGTTAGTTAACACTCGTTTCCAGTTCTCATAAGTGTTTAAACTTAAATCCAATCATGCCTATAGTCCTCGGACCAGTTGATTTGGGTTAGTTAACACTCGTTTCCAGTTCTTATAAGTGTTTAAACTTAAATCCAATCATGCCTGTAGTCCTCAGACTAGATGATTTGGGTTAGTTAACACTCGTTTCCAGTTCTTATAAGTGTTTAAACTTAAATCCAATCATGCTTGTAGTCCTCGAACCAGATAATTTGGGTTAGTTAACACTCGTTCACAATTACTAAGTTTTTAAACTTAAATTCAACCATGCCTGTAGTCCTCGGACTAGATGATTCGTATAAATTAACACTCGTTTCTAATTCTTTTAAGTGTTTAAGGTCAAACTCAATCATGTAAAGCTTTCATATCACTCATTGCTCTTATCGTGTACTAACAATCTGAACACAACCTTCTTTTTTCTGTGTTAATTCTGGTTATTTATCATCACAATATGTTGGTGAAAGTTGCAAGCTAGTGTAATTTGCAATGATGATAAATTATAATATAGAATGACATATGCTACAAAGGTATTAAAAAGGAAAGAGAAGAGTTCATTGATCAAAAAGAGATAGTTTACAATCCAGAACGAAAAAAGTTAACTATTACAATGAAAACCCTAAAATATCTAAAGTTCTATCTAGACGGCTGAGGAGTACTTTGTCTGGCTAGGCTGAGTTGCAGTAGCGTCCGGGTTTTGAACATTCTTGGGTGGCACAACTGCAACACCAGCTTGACCGAGCTCTGGGGCTGCATCAATAGGAGCAGGAGTGGTCTGACTAACTGGGGGCTGTTCCAAGTCCTCTAGGAGTTCACAAATATTTGGATGATAGTAAACACTTCCAAGTAGCCTCAAGGCAGATTCTGGAGACACCCCAGCAGCATCAAGGGCTTTATCCCATGACATACAGCAGTACTCCCTGCAGACTTGAGCAAACTCCTCAGTTAGCCTAGCCTGGGTTTCTGTTACCCCCAAGGTGTAGACCGCTTTCTTTTCGGCTTCAAGCGCCTCCTTGGCCAATCGGGCGCTTTTTTCTGCCAACTTGGCAGACTCCCTAGCCCTCTCGAGTTCGGTTCGAAGACCTTTCACCAGCTCTTTCTCTATTGCCAGGTTGATTTCAGTTGTGTACAATTGCTGGCGTTGGTCTTCGGCCTGCCTCTCGGCGCTCTTTAGGCCCACCTCCAAGCTGTTCTTTTCCTTAGTCATCTCTTTCAGCTTATCGGACAGCTGAGAGTAATCTTCCTTAAATTTACCCAGGGATTTCTCTGCCTCGTCTCTAGAACAGACCGCCGCCTGGGCTTCAAGATGTTTCTTCTTGTTGCACTCTTCAGCCACGAACACTTGCTGATAGATCTGCATGGCAGGTCAAAAACTTCAGTATAAAGCAAGGAAAAGAGGCTAAAAGAAAAAACTAACGTCTAAAAGTTAAGAAATCAGAACCATCCACTTACCATAGCTAAATCCCTTTTGAGGGATAAGAAGAGCTCAAACTGGTTGCAGCGCTTGTACGCCTCCATGTCCTTGGGGAGTAACAGCGGTTGTTCCAAGACCTCGGCGATGAGACCTGCTTTCCCCCCTGCGAAGCTTCTGAGGGAAGCATCCCAAGGAATGGGTGCACCGTTTAGCACCAGCTTCAGAGACCAGGTATGTGCTTCTCGGCGCACATCTGCTACAGGGGCCTCGTCGTGGCTCTCAGTAGACGAAGCCCTTTTGCTCCGTGCATCTTGGACCACATTCTGCTGTTTGGGCCCCTTCGGAGGTGCCACCTCATTTTCCTCAATATCAGTCTGAGGCCTCTTCTTTTTCAGATCTGGCAGTGCCTTTAGTCCGAGATCCGAAGGAGCTTGTGGAGGTGGTGGAGGAAGAGTGACAGGTGGCTGGGATGTGCCAATCCCTTTGGCCTCAGATCTCTTGCTCCTACTCTTCATCAGATCCTTTAGGCTCGCCATATTTTCTTCTTCAGAAGAATTGTCTGGAACGGTTATCGTTTCTAGAAGAGCATTGAAATTCCTATCAATCCCCTCTTCGGTGTCCAAAATCCGAACCCCTGCCGAAGCTTCTCCTTCGAACTTGAACTTGTCAATTTGTTCGTCGAGTGATGAAGCGGTCGAAGAAGTAACTCTCTCACCTGTCGCTACTGGTTCTGGAGGAGCTTGCCGAATAGGTTGGACAAGCAAAGGTACACCCTGTGGATTTGGGTGTGGCACGGGGGCAAGATCGAACGGCGCAAGAAAGTTTTTCCGAGCCACGTCAATACGGTTGAGGCGGTAATCTCCCTGTGTTATCGCATTGCCGATTGGCTGAAAATCCTTTGATCTCGGCGTATAACCAATGATAAGATGCGCGGCTCGAAGCTGCCCGTCTTCACTCACGAAAATTTGTGATCGGAGGACGTAATTTAGCGTTTCGGCGTTTGCAAGGTTGAGCTGAGAAGCAACGTGTCTTCTATCTGTTGGCATTACAAGAGGACTTGGTCAGAAAGCTTGAAAGTCATAATACAAAAAAAAAAGGAGACCGAATTAACAGAAAGTGAAAATCCTGAATCTATTGTTAGGAAACCTAAATCTGGGATGTCCCACCTAGCTTCCCTGGCTGGGTTGGGCAATGAAGTCCGTCATGCCACGTGCCCGATACGATCAGATAATCGTCTTTCATCCCTTTGTTTGATTTGGGAAGACAGGAGATGAGCCTAACGATGTCGGATCGGGATTTAAGATAATACCTCGATCCTTTTTTGGTACGACACTCATACATGTGTACCACATCAAGCCAGGTGAGTCCCAGTCTTAGATGACAATTCAAATCATCAACGGCTCCTAAAATCCTAAACATGTTAGGCGCACATTGATCAGGGCTAAGCCTATGGTTGCGGAGATAGTCTCTGGTAACAGGACCTATGGGGATGGTTATTCCTCCTTCCAGGAAGGCGATAATGGAGATTATAACTTCGCCCACTTCTTGATCTGTTAGCAACTGTTCTGGAGAACAGTATCTCAAACCCACATCATGTGGTATGCGATACGTAGCCCTAAATTCCTCCATCTGGGCAGGACTATCCACTAAACATTGAAATCTACCCATTTCAATCAACGCGGAGAGGGAGGAGTGACTACTCGAAGGCCGAAGAGAAGGTGGAACACTCGAATGAAGGAGGACTTACGCAAGGCTGAATCGTAGGATGATCTTCAAACTGATTGGGAGGTTATCACAGATTCTGGGAAAGTACGAGTTGATGACCGGAAAAGCTTGGTGGGCGTGAGCGCTTAAGTTCGTCGAAAATTTGAAAGCTTGCGAAGAAAAGGAAAAATAGCCCCCTCTAAGACTTTATATAGGGGCAAGCGAAATGGTGGGAGTTATCCCGCCCAAATTTGGAGGTAAAACCTCATTCGTTAGATCAGAAGCTCACCGTTGGATGCCCAAGACAAGACGCCGCCTGGAGTAATTAATAGTGCCTTGGAAATGTTGAAATGACAGCGGCAATGATAAAGCGCCTAAATCTATACACACACGTGTGGACTCAGATATTTGGGGATTTTCGAAGCCTCTATTTTTGCAGCAAATCAAAATCTCAATTTTTCTCCTCAGATATGAGGGAAAAATTAAAATTTTGAGGGGCTATTGTGGGTGTAAAAGCCCAACGTCATGCGGTGGGCCTGAGGCCTAATTCGAATCTCACCATGAGTCCGAAGAGAAAAAGGCGGTTAGGAACGAGTCCTGGAGGAAGAAATGTAACTTGAGATGAGCAATAGGAGCGGTCCAAAGAGAACCCTATCGGTCCGAAGACGTTATTATCCTCGGATTGCGAAGGGACCTGATCAAACAAATATCCTGAAGGTCCGAATGATCCTCCTCACTACTCCCACGACAAGGACCTGCCTTGGGCATGCCTGGAGATGACAAGAGTAGAGAAATATCTAAAAAGAAAAACTGCTACCACCGCATTTAATACACTGCCACAGTTTTCCTGGCCGCATTTATGTGAAGAAGACCCCTGAACAGTGCAATCTCAGCTACCACCACTCACGTAGGACTGAAACAGATGTCTGATATGACATGTACTCAAGTGAAGGCTTAGATGAAGAACAAGTGGACGGTGATAATGAAGTAGAAGGGGAGTATATAAATGTAAGGTGCCTCTGAAGTAAAAGGGGGGGAAGAAAAAGAAATCTGGAATATAATTCGAAGAGTGATATCCACTTTAGGAGGAAGAACAGTCCTCTTCGGACCTGAGTTATTTTCAACTTTCAAGTGTGTTCTTTTGTCAACTAACTATTGTTAGATGTATAATTAGCCTAACTTTGTCATCCACTCTCTACAAATTCATTGTTTCTGGTTCGTTGGGCTCATAATCCAAACCTTTTGGGCCTGGGCTACAAATTTAAATATAAAAATGAGGGCAAGTTGTAGAATTGGTCAAATAGCTTGTGCATTTATTCATTTTCCGTGAAAGAGTCGGTGGCGACTGCAGTGGAAGACTCAGTGGAAGCGGTAGCAATGGTTGTGATTGTTGTTTATTGTAGTGGATATATTATTTTTTTGTAACAGATATATTATTTTATTGCGATATTTATATTATTTTATTGTGTTGAAAGGTGAAATAGATTCACTGGATGTTTTAAAAATTAAGTAGGTAAAATAAATAAAATAATTTTTTATGGTGCCAAATAGCTAAATTTTTAGCTCTACTGATGTGGATGCTCTTAGGAAGGAAATAACCCAATAAAGTGAATGAATTTAATTTACTGAAATACCCTCAACCTTTTTAGAAGCAAATTTCAAAATTCAAACACTACTCTGTACTCTCTATGGAAATTCAAATAAGGTAAAAGTACACCAACTTTCTTTCACTTCCTTTTCTAAGCCAAACAAGTTCTATATAGGAAATTCTTTTCTTTTTTAGTAAGATGATAGAAGAGATTTTATTTTCCCTCATTTGTGTTTAGTTAGGAGGATGGAAAAATTGAGAGATGGAAATTTTTTTTTATTTGGTTGAAAAGAAAAATGAGAAATTACACTTTGCCCAATTGCGGTTTGTCCAAAAAACATTTTGCCTACTTATGGTTTAAAAATTAGCATTTTACCTATCTGAGATTAGCTCTGTTTGTCTCCCATTACTCATCTCTATTAAAGCTAAGGGTAAATTTGTATTTTTGTTACCCTTTTATGTATCTTTTCTCTCAAAACATAAAAAAACTAAAAAATTAAGGAAAAAGAAGATCTTAAAACTAGGTTTTGTAAAAAAAAAAAAAAAAAAAAAATTTAACTTTTACATTTTCTTTTCATATATCAACTTTTAAATCTTTTATTTTAATCCATTAAAAATTGAAATTATGCATTTCCTCACCTGAACCAGAGAAAGGAAAAAATCAGTTAAGTTCACCACGATTTTTACTGTTAAGACGTGACTTAATAAATGATGGACGGGATGATTGTCTGCTGTACCCATTGAGTTTAAATATAAGGTTGTTGGGTGTATCATATGGCAGATGTGGTGCCTCAGTACATTCTAAAATGCAATAATATATGAAGTAAAAAATAATTTCTAAAATTTTTTCTTGAAGGCAGAATCTACTAGTGTTTACGTTTTTGTGCAGCCGGACTTTTCTGACAATTATTGGGGGGTTCACTGCTGGAATTATGGGGTTCACAAGCTTGACTGGGTTTATTTTTTATTTCCTGATAATGGCAGTCACTTCAGTTGGGCTACTAGCGAAGGCAGGGTTTACAGTTCGTTCACACTTCGATAGCTGGAACAGGTTTTACGCTTTTACTTGATGGCCTGTTGGGCGGGCTTATGGTATGGCTCTTTATTATTAGTTCTTGTCCATAATTTCAATTTTTAATGTGTGAAAAGAATCAGTAAAAGTTAGGTTTTAATTTTTATAAAACCTAGCTTTTAGATCTTTTTTTTCTCTTGATTTGTTTTTTTTTTTTTTTTTTTTTTAATGTTTTGATAAGGAGAGAGACATAAAAGAGTAACAAAAATACAAATTTACTCATATTTTTAACAGATGTGGGTAATGGGAGGCCTACCCATTTCTTTTTCAACAAAAAAATATGACATTATTGTATAATTTTCTAATCATGACAGTTATAGGACTATGCAAATCCCGAATAGTGCCGACCCAACCGATTGGGGTCGACAGTTCCGTCCTGACACTGGTGCCAATCAACTGAGCCGATGTCGGTAAGCAGAGGGCAAAGCCCAATCTGATGCTGGTGTGGTGCTGACACCGGACTAGTGATCCTTCACCGATGAACACTCGAACCGAACCAATTAGGAATAAAAGGTTTGGTTTTTATTTTTTAAAACGAAACGCGTCATTTCACTTAGAGGTTAAAGTTTAAAAGGAAAAAAAAAAAAAAAAACAAAACACAAAATGGCGTCATTTTAAGCTAGGTTTTGTAGAATTCGTTGGGCTCACCATACAGGGAGTTGGTATCAGGCCCAACAAATTTGGACCCTACAATTGGCGCCGTCTGTGGGGAACAGCTTGAGCGAAGGTGGAAGCAACACCTCAAAAGGTGGCTGAACCAAGGCAACGACCAGCTGAGTCCAGGTCATCTAAGCACACCGACCCTTTTCTTCATCTGGAACGGAGGCAGGACTGTGAAGGAAGTGTACATACTGCACGCGGTGATCAGAACCAATCGCATGGGGAGAGTCACACGTCCCATGCAGAGAAAAACAAGGACATGCAGAAGGAAATCGATAGGTTAAAGAGGGAGTTGCGCCATGCGAAGAGGAAACGCAGTCCCTCGTACTCTCAGGAGAATTCTGAGGACGAACAAGACGTCAGCTACGGGCAGAAACAACGAGCGCCGGTCAGCGAATCCTTTACCTTTGAGGAAATGCGTCATGGCGAAAGGAACCCCCAGAAACCCTTACTGAGGGACGCAGGGAACGATGCTATGAGTAAAGCCCTGGATCAGATCTCCAGATCCCCCTTTACCCGTAACATCGAGAGTGCTAAACTTCCTCGACGTTTCCACCAGCCTACATTCACCATCTACAACGGCCGGACTGATCCAGTAGAACATGTGAGCCATTTTAACCAGCGGATGGCTGTTCACTCCAGGAACGAAGCCCTCATGTGCAAAGTCTTCCCATCGAGTTTAGGACCAATAGCTATGAGGTGGTTTGATGGTCTGAAAACAAACACCGTTAGCTCCTTCCAAGAGCTAATTCAGGCTTTTGGATCCCGTTTCGTCACCTGCCGAAGGGTTCCTCAGTCCGTGGCATCCTTGTTGTCCGTTGTCATGAGGGGAGGTGAGACGTTGAAGTCGTATTCAGATAGGTTCTGGGAAACATATAACGAGATTGAGGAGGATTGTGAATCGGTGGCCATCAGCTCTTTCAAGTTGGGCCTCCCCACTGAACACCCCTTGAGAACTTCCCTGACGCGTAAGCCTGCTACCAGTATACGCCAGTTGATGGACAGGATCGATAAGTATAAGAGAGTTGAAGAAGACCAGCAGCAAAGCAAGGGGAAGGAGAAGGTTATCCCTCCGGAAGGGAGGGATTCCAGGTCGGACAGGCAAAGCCACAACAGGCCGAGGAAGGACTGGGCCGGACAAAGCACAGCGAACTTCCAGGCGGTTAATGCGGTTTTTCGTGAACCGGTACACCAAGTCCTGGACAAAATAAAAGACGAACTATTCTTCAAGAGGCCGAGCAAGATGGTAGGAAACCCCGAAAGGCGCAACCACAACCTTTACTGCCAGTATCACCATGACCATGGGCATACTACTGAGGATTGCAGGAGCCTGTGGGACCATTTGGATCAGCTGGTTAGCGAAGGCAGGCTAAAGCACCTCCTGCACCATTCACACGGCCAGGGAAATCAAACAAGTACGGGACCCAGGAGGGGCGGTTCTGTAAAACCTCCCTTGGGAACAATCAATGTTATTTTTGCCGCACCAGGAAGGACGAGGTCATGCCCATCCAGAGTATTGTCAGTTACCCGAGCACCCTCGGAGAGGGTTGGCAGAGAACCGAAGAGACTTAGAACAGATGTCCCAGTTTTGGGATTTTCGGAAGAAGATAAAACAGGCACTATACAACCGCATGATGACGCCCTAGTAGTCACTCTAAGAATAGGCGGATACGACGTGCGGAGAGTGATGGTAGATCAGGGCAGCGCCGCAGAGATAATGTACCCAGACCTGTACAAGGGGCTGAACTTGTCCCCTGAAGACTTGATCCCATACAGTTCCCCCTTAGTCAGTTTTGATGGCAAAGTGATCACCCCGAAGGGACAGATCAGATTGCCTGTGCAAACCGGTTCTGAGACTGTGGAGGTAGATTTCATAGTAGTGGATGCTTACTCGCCCTACACCGCTATAGTAGGCAGACCTTGGCTTCATACCCTTGGGGCTGTATCCTCCACACTGCACCAGAAGATCAAGTACCCCTCCGAAGGGATAGTAGAGGAGATCCGAGGAGATCAGGCCTTATCTAGGCACTGTTTAATGGCAGCGATCTAGCACGAGCAGCGTGCTGCGCCTTCAGACTGTAACAAGGAGGGTTTATAGCAATTAAAGCCTTCGGCGCCTGAAACCGAAGCCTCGGCTGGGGAAGCAGAGTGCGAAAGCTTGGAAAAGATAGTTGTTAATGACGATCCAGAAAAGTTTTTTCAGGTCGGATCTATGCTGCCCCCACAGGAGAAGGGGGTGTTGGTAGAATTCCTCAGGGGAGACGTTGATGTGTTCGCATGGGACCCTGCGGAAGCTCCGGGAGTAAGCCCAGACTTTATTTGTCACCATCTAAATGTAGATCCCACCATAGTCCCCAGGAAGCAACCATTTCGGCGACCATCGAAAGAACACGCAGATGCGGTCAGGGAGGAAGTGGCAAAGCTCAAGCAGGCGGGGGCCATCAAGGAAATCTTTTACCCCGAGTGGCTGGCCAACACAGTGGTGGTAAAAAAGAAAAGTGGGAAATGGCGGGTGTGCGTGGACTTCACTGATCTCAATAGAGCTTGTCCGAAGGATCCGTTTCCCATGCCAAAGATAGATCAACTAGTTGACGCTACAGTTGGGCACCCTCGGATGAGTTTCTTAGACGCATTTCAGGGTTATCATCAGATACCGCTGGCTTTCGCCGACCAGAACAAAACAGCTTTCGTAACTCCTGTAGGAAATTACCACTACAAGGTAATGCCATTCGGCTTGAAGAATGCAGGGGCTACCTATCAGAGAATGATGACCCGGATGTTTGAGCCACAGCTGGGCAAAAGCATGGAGGTTTACATTGACGACATGGTGGTTAAGAGCAAGGTTATTGCGGAACACATTGGGGACCTCAGGGATATCTTCGAAATTTTGAGGGGACACAGATTGCGCTTGAATGCCTCCAAGTGTTCGTTCGGGGTGGGCTCGGGCAAGTTCCTGGGGTATATGGTCACTCACAGGGGAATCGAAGTTAACCCCGACCAGATAAGGGCCATCAACGACTTGCGAGCTCCCCGGAATCCGAAGGAAATCCAAAAGCTGACAGGAATGACTGCTGCCCTTAACAGGTTCATTTCCCGATCGGCAGACAGGTTTCGGCCCTTCTTCTCGTTAATCAATAAGTGGAAGGATTTTGAATGGACGAAGGAATGTGCTGTCGCTTTCCAGCAACTTAAGGACTACCTGGCTAGACCTCCAATCATGTCCAGTCCTCAGCCAGACGAAGTTTTGTTTGCTTACATTGCCGTGGCTCCTAATGCTGTAAGCTTGGTGCTGATCCGAACAGACTGTGGCGTGCAAAAACCAGTTTATTACGTGAGCAAGTCGCTGCAAGAAGCTGAAATCCGCTATTTGCCACTTGAAAAAGCCATTCTAGCTGTTGTGCTAGGTACTAAGAAGCTGCCCCATTATTTCCAAGCTCACACCGTCATAGTCCTTACCCAGCTCCCACTTAGGGCCATACTCCGAAGCGCTGACTACACAGGAAGAATTGCCAAATAGGGGACGATACTAGGGGCTTTTGACATCAAGTACATGCCGCGCACGTCAGTGAAAGGCCAGATCCTCGCAGATCTGGTCGCCGAGTTCACAGAGCCTCAGTTAGAGGAAGTAAACCAAACCCTAGGCACGGAAGGGAGGCAAGTCAGCACGATCTCGTCACAAAGCCCCTTGCCCTGGGAAGTATATGTAGACGGCGCATCTAATCAGAGGGGCTCAGGCGTAGGGCTAGTGCTGATATCCCCCGAGAAAATTATCATTGAAAAAGCCTTAAGGCTAGACTTCTCGGCAACGAATAACGAGGCAGAATATGAGGCTCTATTGATGGGGATGAAGATGGTGCGAAGGATGGGAGGAAAGGCTGTTGAGATATCCTCAGACTCAAAGTTGATCGTCGGCCAAGTGCTTGGAGAATTTGAGGCGAAAGACGAGAGGATGCAGGGATACCTGAACCTGGTCAGGTCCCTACAGTCGGAGTTTGAATGCTTTACCCTTCGGCACGTCCCTAGAAGTGGCAACACGCATGCTGATTCTCTCGCTACACTCGCTACCTCTTCGGCGCAGAAATTACCAAAGGTCATCCTGATTGAGGACGTGCGAAGGCCTACGGAGTTAAGAAGGAAGATACTCCAGGTTCACTGCGTCGGGACTAACCCATGCTGGATGGATCCCATCGTCAAGTTCTTGAGGGACGATGTGTTGCCCGAAGAAAAGGTAGAAGCGGACAAAATACGAAGAAAAGCTACAAGGTTCTGGCTGTCCGAAGGCCATAAACTGTACAAACGATCCTACTCGGGCCCATATCTGTTGTGTATGGCTCCCGAAGCGGCTGAACTGATGCTAGAAGAACTGCATGAAGGAATTTGTGGGAGTCACACTGGAGGGAGATCTTTAGCTCATCGAGCTATTACTCAGGGTTATTGGTGGCCAAACATGCAGAGGGAGGCTCATGAATACGTGAAAAAGTGCGACCAGTGCCAGCGGTTTGCGCCAAGCATACATCAACCTGGTGGAACCCTTAATCCGCTATCCAGTCCATGGCCTTTTGCCCAGTGGGGTCTGGACATCGTAGGCCCTTTCCCTAAGGCAGCAGGAAATAGGAAGTTCTTACTGGTCGGAACGGACTACTTCACCAAATGGGTAGAGGCTGAGCCTCTAGCAAACATCAGAGACGTGGACGTGAAGAAGTTCATTTGGAAAAACATCATCACCAGATTTGGAGTCCCACATACTCTCATCTCGGACAACGGGCTTCAGTTCGATAGCAAAGCTTTCAGAAGCTATTGCAGCGAGTTGGGAATCACAAATAGATACTCTACCCCCGCCTATCCCCAGCGGAATGGGCAGGCTGAAGCCACCAATAAAGTCATAGTTAACGGGCTAAAGAAGAGGTTGGATGATGCGAAGGGTAGATGGGTAGAGGAACTACCCCACGTATTGTGGGCGTATAGAACCACGCCTCGAAGGTCCACTGGGGAGACCCCTTTTTCAATGACCTATGGGGCGGAAGCTGTAATACCTCTCGAGACAGGGTTCCCTACCTACCGGACCAGCTCTTTTGACCCAGCCAACAATGATAGGCAGTTGGAAAAGAGTCTGGATCTGATTGAAGAACGAAGGGAAAGCGCAATGGTCCGATTAGCACACTACCAGCAGAAATTGAAACAGGGCTATGACATCAATGTGAGATTAAGACCCCTTGAGCCTGGAGATCTTGTCCTGAGGAAGGTGGTAGGGAATGCAAAGAATCTAGCATGGGGAAAATTGGGGCTGAACTGGGAAGGCCCATATCGTATCACTTCGAGGGCAGGCATTGGAGCATACTTCCTGGAAGACCTAGATAATCATGCAATGCCCCGGCCATGGAATGTAAATAACCTCAAAAGGTACTACTATTAAGAGAATTTTTCTTTCAGTCATGATTGCTCTTTTACTACACTAGTTTCCCATTTATTTCTTAAGTGTTTAAACTTAAATCCAGTCATGCCTGTAATCCTCGGACCAGATGATTTGGGTTAGTTAACACTCCCTCACGATTTCTCAAGTGTTTAAACTTAAATCCGTCATGCCTGTAGTCCTCGGACCAGATGATTTGGGTTAGTTAACACTCCCTCACGATTTCTCAAGTGTTTAAACTTAAATCCAGTCATGCCTGTAGTCCTCGGACCAGATGATTTGGGTTAGTTAACACTCCCTCACGATTTCTCAAGTGTTTAAACTTAAATCCAGTCATGCCTGTAGTCCTCGGACCAGATGATTTGGGTTAGTTAACACTCCCTTACGATTTCTCAAGTGTTTAAACTTAAATCCAGTCATGCCTGTAGTCCTCGGACCAGATGATTTGGGTTAGTTAACACCCCCACGATTTCTCAAGTGTTTAAACTTAAATCCAGTCATGCCTGTAGTCCTCGGACCAGATGATTTGGGTTAGTTAACACTCCCTCACGATTTCTCAAGCGTTTAAACTTAAATCAAGTCATGTCTTAATCCTCGGACCAGACAATTTGGGTTAACACCTTTACGTTGTTAGATTTACATCTCATTAAATGCGCACACATTAGTAACCTAGTCTAATGCTTGGCGTAATGTGCAGACTCTGGCTAAATTACATCATCTGTTATTGCTATAAGACACCGTTTAAGTCATGCATGGAAGAAAACCATGGTTTTGATTTATCCTCAATTATCATTGTCATTTTTAGCCGAAATAACAACTTAACAAACACCAGAAAAGCAACGAAGAACAAAAAGAATCCATTTCATTCATTAAAAAGGTAATTTCGTTACAGAATGAATGACAAAGGGTCCTAGCAGCTACTAAAGCTAAACACCCTAAACCTTGTCTTGAGGCTCTGGATTAAGCTTTGGTAGTTCACTCGCATCTCCAGTCTGAAGAGGCGCCTGGCTTGTTTCAACTGGGGCTGAAGGATCCTGACCGGCCGAGGGAGCTTCCGAGGCATCTGGCAGATCGCTTATGTCAGGATGATAATAGACGCTCTCGGGTTGCCTTAGGGCAGACTCCGCGGGGACTCCAGCCGCATCAAGGCATTTGCCCCATGTTATTTCGCAGTAGTCTCTGCACACTTTGGCAAACTCCTCGGTCAGCCTTGATTGGGTCTCTTGCACCCCCAACATGTAAGCAGCCTGTTTCTCGGCCTCAACTGCTTCTTTGGCCAACTGAGCGTCCTCCTTAGCCACTTTAGCAGCATCCCTGGCTTTGTTTAGCTCAGCCCGCAACTCTTTTACCAACACCCTCTCTGTTTCCAGATTGGTTTGGGTAACGAATAGTTGCTGTCGCTGATCCTCGGCCTGCTTCTCAGCATTCTTCAGGCCCGCCTCTACATTCCTCCTCGCTTTCCCCTCCTCCTTCAGTTCCTCGGAGACGCGGGCGTAGTCGTCCTTCGCCCTGCCCAATGCCTTCTCCACCTCCTCCCTGGAACGAGCCTTAGCTTGCACTTTAATATCCTTGTCCTTTACCCATTCTTCGGCTACAAAAATTTGCTGGGCGATCTGCATGGCAAACAAAAATTTTTTTCTTTGCGTTAAGTCACGAAAGCACACGAAGGTTACAAGATGATTACTTATCTCACCATGCCTAAATCCCTTTTTAGGGACAAAAAGAGCTCCTGTTCGGTGAAGCGCCGATAGGATTCCATGTCCTTCGGTAGGAGAAGAGGCTTCTCCAACGCTTCTGCTATGCGCCCTGCTTTCCCCCCAGCGTAATTTCGCAGGGACGCATCGTGTGGGATGGCGACACCATCCAGGGTAAGCTTCGGAGACCAATCCCGAGTCTTCCGCCGCACGTCTGCGGCCAAATTCTCTTCTCGGCTCTCCGTAGAAGACGCACGTTTGCTCCTATTGTCATGGGTCGTCTTCTGTTGCTTTGGGCCTTTCGGAGGGACCACTTCCCCCTCCTCAACATCTGTCATCTCCGTCACCACCCTTTTTTTCTTCAAATCAGGTAGCGCCTTTAGCCCAAGGTCTTTTGGGGCTGGAGGGGGAGGGGGTGGTGGTGGAAGATTGGCCTTAGGCTGGGAAGTGCCAGTGCCTTTGGCCACCTCCTTCGGCTTTCGGTTTTTCAGCAAGTTCGATAGACTCTGCATGTCTTCTTCCTCAGAATCGTCTGGCAGAGCTAGATTTAAGAGCGGAGCAGCCGAGTGCCTATCGAGCACCTCTTCGGCAGACAAAATCTCGACTTCCCCGGAGGTATCCTTTTCGAACTTAAACTGGTCTATCTGCTGATCAAGCGAAGGGGTAGAAGAGACTCTTTCCTCCTCTGCTGCCGGTTCAAGGGGAACTTGTTGAATGGGCTGAACGAACACCGGGATGCCTTGCGGATTAGGATGGGGCACGGGGGCAAGGTTGAAGGGGGCCAGAAAGGTTTTTCTTGCCACGTCAATGCGGTTTAGGCGTCTATCCCCGAGTGTTATGGCGTTGCCTCTCGGCTGGAGTTCTGACTTCGGAGTATAGCCGAGAATGAGGGGAACGAATCTGAGCTGTCCGTCTTCGCTCACAAAGATCTCCGACCGAAGAAGATAGTTTAGGGCCGCAGTGTTTGTAAGACTCAGCCGAGGAGACACGTTCCTCCTATCTGCAAACATGGCGATAGAACTGTCAGTAGGTTGCAACATGACAAAAGCAAGTCTGAACAGCTAGAAGCAAGAAAGTTAGAAAAGCTCAAGGGGGAATGTCCCACCTGGCGTTCCTGGCGTGGTTGGGCAATGAACCCCATCATGCCAGGCACCCGAGACGATCAGGTAATCGTCCTTCATCCCCTTGTTGGACTTGGGAAGACCGGAGAGGAGTCTGACGACATCGGATCGGGACCTTAAATAGTATCCCGCCCCTTCTTTGGTACGACATTCGTACATGCGTACCACGTCGTGCCAGGTTAACCCCAAGCCTAGGTGGCGGTTTAGGTCATCAATTGCACCTAAGATTCTAAAAGTGTTGGGTGCGCACTGGTCAGGACTCAGCCTATGGGCGGTAAGGTAATTTCTGGTGATTGGACCCATGGGAATGGTCATACCCCCTTCCAAGAAGGCGATGATGGGGATAATGACTTCGCCCACCTCCCGGTCCAATAACAACCCCTCCGTGGAGCAATACCTCAGGCCTACTTCCTGAGGAATGCGATACGTCTCCCTAAACTTTTCTATTTGGGAAGGACTGTTCACTAGATATTCGAATCTACCCATTGTTAATGAGGACAAAGTGAGGGAAATACGGGACGGTGACTGGAGAAAATTTACAAATGGCCGAAGAGGCAGCCTGAATAGATTTCAAAAACCTTGAAGAAGGGAACTTACGTCGGACTGAATCAAAGAGTGTTTTCTGGCCTTGCGGGGAAATCACAGCGGATTCTGGGAGGAGTAGAAGCGGATGACCGGAATAGCTTTGAAATTCTGAAACGCTTGAGTTCGCCTGGGAGCTCTGAAGTTTGCAAAATGAGAAGACAGTCTTCTCTGGGACTTTATATAGGGGTAGGTAAAGTGGGGGAACTTACCCCGCCCAAAAATTTCGAGGAGAATCTCCTCCGTTGATTTGAAATGGACCGCTAGATTTCAGGGACAAGACGCCACCTGGATCAATTAATGACACCTCGGAAACGGCGCGACAGCAGCGGTTATAAAGAAGGCCCCCACATTCATGCGTGCACACGTGTGGGGTCAGAGTTCAGTGCCCTCATTTGTCGAAGATCAAAACCCCACCTTTTCCTCTTCGGATGCGAGGTAAAAAGTGGAATTTTGAGGGGCTATTGTGGGGGAAAAGGCCCAGTGCCATATGTTGGGCCTAAGGCCCAGTCCAGATGCGACTCTCTATCCGAAGAGGATGAAAGTACCGATGCTCTGCCATCCTGGTGGAGAAGCAGCCACTAAGGGACAGACGCACCATCCGAAGATAATCTAATCTGGCTGAAGGTACCTACCCAACGGAGCTGCCCAGATCTTCGATCAAGTGGATATGCCGAAGAATCCCATGTCAGAGCTGAGCTTCGGGCACGTCCCAGAGGCATCGCTATCATGAAATGCCTTACCAATAAAGCTGCCACCGCCACATTTAATGCACTGCAGCAACTTTCCTGGCCGCATTTATGTGGAGAAGACACCTGAACAGTGTATCTTCACCCACCACCACTCGTTGGGGGTTAAAGCAAACGGCTGATGTGACTGGCACTCAAGTAGGCGCTTAGATGGAGGGCAAGTGTGCGGTGAAGATGAGAGGAGAGGGTATATATAAAGGAAGCAAGTCTCACAGAAGTGGGGGGGGGGAGAAAAAGTGTATTTACAAATTCTTTATATAAAAATCCTCTTCGGACCAAAGACTGGACTTGTTAAAATAGCCTGTCTCAACCCCTTTTTCCTTTCGGATGATTTTTGCCTTATGAATCGTTGCTAAATCTGCTACTAGCCCAGTTGTTCAATCCCATTCTCGACAAATTTATTGTTGGGAATTCGTTGGGCTCACCATACAGGGAGTTGGTATCAGGCCCAACAAATTTGGACCCTACAAATTCCTTTTTAATTTATGTTATTATCTTTATATGTATTGGAAATTTTTTATAAGGAAATCAATATAATTTCTTTTTATATCAATGTTTCTTTTACTGTTTTACTATGCTATTGATTTTATTTTTTATTTTATTTTATTTAATTATTGAATATGGGATGTTACATATTTACATTGGTTGGCCGATTGCGAAAAAATAAATTTGATCTTGAGAAGAAACTGATTGACTACTATTATTGTTTTTAGATGGGTGTAGACGCTTCACCTGGATTTGGTGCACCTGAAGACCCCCCTCCTCCTGGTAGTGCTAACTCACCTGAACTTGCCGCACCTATTGCACTTGGTGCATCACTTCCCCCACTGCCACCTAAATAGGGTGGTAAGGACCCATATATAGTATGGAAGCACTTCACTAAGTTATCCGGTGGTGATCCCGAGAAACCAAAGTCACAATGCAATTATTGTAAAAATCAATATAATTGTCATAATAAGAAAAATGATACTTTGGGAATGTTGCACCACATGGATGTTTGTAAGAAGTGGCCTTTTCCCCGTGACGATTATTAAAAAACTTTGTCTTTCCAAGCTAAGAAGGAAGGGGAAAGTGGTTTAAACGCGCTAGTGGTTGCAAACTATAGTGAAGAGAAAATAAGGATGGCGTTGGCAAGGATGATCATTAGTGATAAACTACATTTTAAATTTGTGGAGTGTCAAGACTTTCAAAAATTTATGGAAATAGTTGAACTTAGGTTTCCTATTCCCTATCACACTACTATTACAAGGGCTTGTATGAAAATTTATTTTAGTGAGATGGATATTTTGAGAAGGGCTTTTGTTGGGTAATGATTTTGTGTGACAACTAATACTTGGACCTTCATACAAAACTTGAACTATATGGTAGTCACCGCACATTTCATTGATAGTGATTGGACTTACCAAAAGAAAATCTTGAACTTTTGCCCTATAGCTAATCACAAAGGGGACACCATAGGTATGATGGTTGAGTCATGTTTGTTAAAGTGGCGTATAGACGTTTGTTTACAATTACCGTGAACAATGTTAGTTCTAATGAGTCATGCATATGCGTTGTTGTGCGTATATCTTGAATTTAATAGTGCAAAGTAGGTTGAAGTTCATTCATGAATCAATTGCCAAGGTTCAGAATGCGGTACAATACGTGATAGCCTCTCCCGCAAGGTTTGAGAAGTCTCAAGAATGTGTTAATAAGGAGAAAATTGAAGCAAAATGTTTGTTGTCCCTTGATGTGCCAACAAGATGGAATTCAACTTATCTCATGTTAGATTGTGTTTTGAAATTTGTGAGAGCATTTGATAGGTTGGAAGAGGAAGATGGACATTACAAACTTTATTTTTGTGAGGCGGATGGAAATGGGAAAAAGCACATTGGTCCTCCTAGCTATCTTGATTGGGAAAATGTCAAGACTTTTGTGAAATTTCTTGGCATATTTTATGAGACGACACTTAAATTTTCTGGGTCCTTATTTATCATTTCCAATACATACTTCCATGAACTAATTAGCATTGAGGTTCATGTGATAAATGGACAAGTTTTCCAGGCTTGGGAGGAGTGTTTTTGTCCATTTATGTTCATGTTCATGTCATAAATGGACATGTTTAAGTGTACTCATGTCTTGAACAGGTTGTGTACATTGGGCTTGAAAGCCCAATTTTTAGATTAAAATAATAATAAAAAATAGTTTTTTTTTTTCAAACCGATTAAACCGACTGCAAAAAACCGCATCGCTATAAGTCGAAAAACTGACCTTAGGCGGTGTGCATCAGTTTTAATTTTGAGAAAATCGATCTTTATCAATTCAGTGATAAATTTAGAAAAAAACTAATATAACCGAACCGCACACACCCGTAGAGAGTTAGGTGTTGTTTGGATGGGATGAGTTTTGAGTGATATCACTCAGTTTTCTATTTTCATCATCCAAATGGGTCCTATAATTTTTTTTTTTGTTTGGCTTAGTTTTCAGTCATTGTTTCCATTACTCAATTCTTTTATTTTTTAGTGATGAGTTATGGAAACTGAAAACATATTTTAGTTGTTTTCAGTTTCCATAACTCTGTTTTCAATGGCATTTCTGTAAATAACACTACATAGAGGGACCTACTGTCAACTTAGTCGCAACTTTTGACCATCTCTCTCTTTTTTTACTTCTTTTCTTTCTTCGCTGGGTTCGGTGCGTGCGTTTCTTCTTCTTCTTTTTTTTCTTTTTCCTTTCACACTAGGTGGTTTCTTCTTCTTCCCTCACTATGTGTGGTTTCTGGGTTTTTTTTTTCTTCTTCTTCTTCTTCTTCTTTCACTGGGTTCGGTTTCTGGGGTTTTTTTTTTAATTTTTTTTTTCTTCTTCTTTCACTGGGTTCGGTTTTTGGTGTGAAAAATATTGAGTGATGGCAAGTGAGTGATGGCGCCAAACAGGTAGGGTATTTTAAGTGATGAGTGATGAGTGACGGAAATTGAGTGATGAAAAAAAGGGATCCAAACAAGACCTTATGCTCTCCGCTTTGTTTTTTTCCAACAATTCTCTTGCATTTCATAAAGGAATATTCCATTCATGGAAGGGAATCTTCCCTTTCTCCTCTTGGGGTTGTCGATGAAATCCATCTTCTGCACATATAAGGCATGAAATAAAGGCATTTACTGGCTAACTGCTGTGTCTCACCCAAAATAGAAATTTGTTCGAACAATATTTAGATAGGGTTGGCATTTTCACTTATTGTTGACGAGCTCCTATAATTGAAGTCATGGCGTATTAAAACTCATGCTTCGAATGAGCCGACAGCAAGGTTCGGTGGAACTGAAATAATTATGGAAAAGCTTGTCAAAATATAGTTGTTTTTACAATGATCAGCATGTTTATTCATGGTCACATGGTTACTTTGATACAATACCTATAAAATATAATAGAGTGAATGAGTGATAATAATTATATATCGAACTAACAATGTGAACCATCATGATCTAAATGACAAAAATAATAATAATAATAATAATAATAATAATAATAATAATAATAATGACAACAACTATTTTTATATAATTATTATAGTTTGTGCTTTGTGGGTTGTCACGTAATAGCAGGTAGAAAAAGCCTATAAGATTTAAGCAAATTTGCAAGATTGGATATCATATCACTAACAAGAACTGTTTAGTTATTTTTAAGTATATAGTTACTACTTATTGCTTATTAGCGTACTAACGTGATAGATTAAATTCTGCATTAATTGAATGCCTTCTTTTAACCTCCATAGAAAAAGTAAAAAAGAAAAAAACGAAAGCCATAATAAGAATCACACTAGAAAAACATTGAAAAGGGAAAAGAAATAAAGAATAAAGGCCTATACGAAAAGAACAACAAAGCAGATAAGAATCCAAGAAACTGTATGCTTTCCATAGGATTCTAGAACAGATGAAAGATGGATCAAAAGTTTTATAGTTGTATAGACGTATCGAATGCAAATCTTCTTTCACACTTTTTGTGTTATACATAACACCCTCCACTAATCATGCATCATGTACATATCTCCAAAAAAAGAAAGAAAGAAAGATGGGGTCATATTACTTGATTAGTACGTTGTATGATTTAAATTACAAGCAGGTTTTGGAGGTGTTTGGCATAAGATATCATGGTGGGGTTGGTTAGTCCCAGTGGTTCAAAAACTAGGAGGTGAAGAAGTAAGGTGGGGAGTCCTGGTTTAAGTTAGGTTAAAAAGGCAAAGCTGAAAGCTGGAATGTTGGAGTTGAGTGATCCAATCAAGATCGCTGATGGGTCCTCACTCCTCACTAGGCCTCAGCTGATGAGTTATATGTGTAGATTGTAGAGTGGGGGGGACCAGCCTTGAGCCTTGAGCCTTGAGAGGGCGAGTCTTAACCTTCACTTCTCCTAATA